>OY751400.1:45000-649642 GCA_963565295.1 Epirrhoe alternata
AAATCTGTCCGCGCGATTGAACACAATCATACAAACACCGAGACGTACTTCCGGCGAAGAGCACTCGGTTCGTTTCAATTATTCGCATCCGCTCGCTGCGCCACTCTCCGTGTTTCCAATCTATTATTATTTGGTAGGCACTTCACATCGAGAAGCGGGTTTAAATTAGTTTGAATGCTGCGTCTGGCGCAATAAAAACATTGCTTAGAATATTGATGTGGTAGACTTACTTAGTAGGTATGTGTGTAGACTTAGAGCCAAGATTTGCTTCCTTGTACATACCACAGCTCACGTCTACGCTCGTCGCCTAAAAGCATGCCTGGGATTTTAGTTATTTCAGCCTCTCATCTTCGCTTGGGTAGAAATTAACCTAACAATTAGGACTTCGAAGGTACTGATTACTCATTCAAACCTCTCTTCCTAAGTTTCTCAAGTTTCTTAGAAATCTTAGGAGTCTAAAAACCCCAATACAAGATAGTTTACGGTTTTGTTAGTTAGTCAGTAGTAATCTGCTGGGTCTGGCATCTGAATTTATTTGAAGGGGGCCACTGCAGCTGTGAGCAACTGTACCGTAGGAACGGAAGACCAGTCAAACTGCGGCTCGTAGCACTCGTAGCAGTGGCGGGGCTACGGAGGCGAGCAACTACAATCTGTATGTTCAGGAAGACGAGAGTCGCCACGCCACACACGGACAACGCCATGCGGGTTCTCCGTTCTGATGAGGTTTGCACTCACGAAACTAATGATACTTTTATTTAGTTTTGATAAATGCTACCTTTTTTCCAAGAATATAGTCTAGGAATTGTATCGAATTATTTCAATTAGTATGGGCAGCATGAGTTAATTGAATTAGGATAAATTATTCAAATATGGTGCGGCAGAACTTTTATTTAAACGAAAAGTTTTATTATTCAGAAGCCAAGGGGCGAGAAGGCAGTAAACAAGACGCTCGCGCGCGGCAAACAGACGGCTAACGAAGCCGGACGCTAATTCCGAGCGCAAACCGAAAAAACTTGTCCATTCCTGAAGCTGGCCGAGACGAGATCGTGGAGCTCAAATAGATTAAAATGATCATCTCCTACTGAGTTCTTACCATTATTCTTACCAAATCTATCTCTATTATTCGACTTGGCACCACTCGCTGAAAGACCAGAAGAAGTTCATTACAAATCTAAAATCATTATTTGCCGTTTCTATTGCTGTTCTGGGGATTTATTCCTAAGTGGATGGGTGACCGCCAGTCGCATTTTCATATGAGCGCTTTACATTAAATTGTCGGTCCCGGCTACTTAAATCGTTATACCATAACGGAGGCCTAAAAACTTCGTCGCCAGAGTTGGCCAGTGACTCATACGAACTTACTATATTTTATTCCTCAAATTATAATGAAAAATTCGGTCTCTAAGTTAGCCGGTGTCGGGATGATACATATGTAAACAGCGCGAGAAATATCTTATCTTATAACATCATCTTATATGTAACTCTGGACTCCAAGCTACGGTTTCATATTCACTTCAACAATATAGTGAAAAGAAGTTATAGGTCGTTGGGCTTTGTATTACGTACTTGCAAGGAATTTAAAATCCATTGACTAAAATAACGCTCTATAACGCTCTAGTGCGCAGCTCTTTAGAATACTGTAGTGTTGTTTGGAATCCTCATTACGAGTATACATTAAGCGTTTAGAGGGTGTACAGAAAAGATTTTTATGGCATTTGTCATACAGCAGCCATTTGGCAAACAAAACAGTTGCCAAGATATGAAGACCGATTGACACACTTCCACATGATTTCTCTCACTGGTCGAAGAAGACGGCTGGACAACATGTTTTTGTTTAAATTAATCAACAATTTTATTGATTCACCTTATATCCTATCCTTAATAAACATTTCCATTCCTCGACGCTTACCTAGACTCAGGAAATATCGCCCTTTTGTCCAAAGACCTGCGCGTTCAAATTTAGGTAAATTTTCTCCTTTAAATAGAATTGTTGGGGCGTACAATGTGATCCATCATACAACTTTACAAATACAATCCTCTAACGAAAATGTAAACAACGTCGAAATCGACCTTTTTTCTAATAGTTTATATAGCTTTAGAAAATATTTAATCATAATTTGTACAGTCAAATAATTTGTTATAAATTCTTTTCACCTACTTTTTATTTTATTGTTGATTTAATTGTTTTTGAATTTATTGTTTGTAGGTATAATCAATTTATTTTTTCAATCTAATTTTATTTAATGGTTTGTATATTATTATAATATTTTTCGGTAAAAAAAAATGTAATAAGTATTCTATTTTTAATTAATTTTTTTTAATGCATGCGGTTTGCGCCTGTAATTGAGGTGGCACTTAGTTTATTTCTTTTATTCATTTCTATTGCTTGTGTTGGTGTTCAATTTGTTGGTGCAACTAAATAAATAAATAAAATAAAAAGTAAGCATCAACTCCAAAAGCCAGCGGCGTCGGTCTCTTGGCATCGGCTGTACCATGTTTGTATTTAGCTACATGTAGGAGTATGAAAATGATACTCAAAACTTGATTTTTACAAGTTTAATTAGGAAAAAGTTTTAACATAGATGTATACGGGTTGGTGGCAAAAATTGAATAGAACGATGATGACATTGACATTTCAAAATTAGACAGTTCTAAAAGCATCTGTCAAACAAAACACTGAACACTGATGGATTAGAAAAACTGACAGGCACTTGGCCTGAACATCTTCCCCGCCGTTGAAAGCTGTGGCTTTCAACCCTTGAGGTCATCTGGCGTAGGAAGTGGACAAAGGCGAACCAGGGCGCGCCTCACGCAGCCTCTCGTAGTATGGATGTCAGCAACGCGAGCTATCCCGTCCGGTCCTGGGTAAAGGCGAAGTATACGTCCAAGTCTCCAGAGTAGTGGGGGGGCGTTGTCTTCTGCTAGTAGTACCAAGTCACCGACGTGGAGTTTGGTAAAATTGGTACGCCATTTTGTCCTTTGTTGAAGCTCCAGTAGATACTCTCTTGACCATCTTTGCCAAAAATGAAGGCGCATTTTTTCGAGCCTTTCGTGCCGACGAAGGTTGCTGTCTTTGCATTGGGGCAGGTCAGCTGGAGGAAGAGCGGTCAGAGGTCTCCCAATGATAAAGTGTCCTGGTGTGAGGGAGAGGAGATCATTAGGAGAGGATGACAGTGGATATAGGGGTCGGCTATTCAAAATAGCTTCCACCTGTGCGAATAATGTGCTGAGCTCTTCGAAAGTTAAATGGCCATTGCCAATGACACGTTTCAAATGATATTTAGCCGATTTCACTCCGGCTTCCCATATACCGCCGAAGTGAGGAGCGTAGGCAGGGATGAAATTGAATTTAATGCCTTGTTGGCTAGCAAAATCAAATAGAGGCTTATTGTTACCCATAATAAATGCTCCTATATCTTTCGAGGCTGCTACAAAATTTCGACCATTATCGCAGCATATTTCCGTTGGTTTACCTCGTCTTGAAATAAAACGTCTGAGAGACATTATGAACGCTTCCTTACTTAGGTCACTGACGGCTTCAAGATGAATACATTTGTACCTTAGACACACAAAAAGACACAAGTAACATTTAACTAGTCGTGCGCCGCGGCCCTTCCTATTGATTATATAGAATGGACCAGCAAAATCAATGCCGACTGATATAAATGGGAAGTCAGGATTTACCCTTTGAGCCGGTAAATCGCCCATTTTAGGGTGTAAAGTTTGGCCCCTAAGGCGCCGACATCTTACACAGTTGTTTACTGTGCGACGAGCAAGACAACGTCCATTAATTGGCCACACATTTTGCCTAATTGTTGATAATAATAATTGCGGGCCTGCGTGTAAATGAACTTTATGCTGCATTTCAAAGTATAGTTTTGTCAATCTATTTGAAGAATGTAATAGTATAGGATGTTTTGTTTCATAAGAATGTGCGGACTTAGCTAAACGTCCACCAACGCGAATAAGTTTATTATCTAAGAATGGAGATAATGAAAGTATTTTACTTTTGCTAGACAATTGTTTACCTTTAATAAGTAGGTCATATTCTATGGGGAATGAGTCACGTTGAGAGATAATGCATAATGAATTGAATGACTCATTTAACTCGTGAACGGACAATATACCTACAATCCTATCAGTTGGATGCTTTAAATTATAAATAAATCTAAGTAAGTATGCGAATGTTCTTTGTAACTTTATAAATGAGGAATACTTATCGAAGTTGATAATAGGTTCATCAACAATTGCAGAATGAGATTTTAATTCAATAAGCGTTGTATTAGGATCCTGTGTTTTTAGTTTTGGCCACTCGGATTCCTTTTTGTATAGAAAGCTAGGCCCCGACCACCACATATTTATTGACATGAGATCTTTAGCGCTTGCGCCCCTGGAAATTAAATCAGCTGGATTTGAGTCTGTAGGCACATAACGCCAATCAGATGGACTGGTTAGATCTGTTATTTCGCTAGCACGATTTGCTACAAACGTTTTCAACTTTGCATGATCACTATTGATCCAGCTTAATACTATGCTAGAGTCACACCAATAGCATACTCTTCCTGGCCGTTTTCTCAGCGACTCTAAAACAGATTTGGTTAGTTTAGCAGCTAGTAAGGAGGCACACAATTCTAAGCGCGGTATAGTTGTAGGTTTTACGGGGGCTACTTTAGATTTAGCGCAAAGTAGTTTGACTTGGACAACGTCATTCATATCAATGGATCTTACATACACACAGGCTCCGTACGCGGACTGAGAGGCATCGCTGAATGTATGCAATTCTACGGTAACAGGTGATTCGCATATGACTAGTCTGGGAATAGATAAATTTGGAAGATATTCTAAGTTAATTGAAAACTTATCCCATTCATTCTTGACTTCTTTAGGAACTGGCTCGTCCCAACCTAATTTTTGTTGCCATAGTTTCTGTAGTAAGATTTTGGGTTGGATAACGACAGGGCTAAGAAGACCAAGAGGGTCGAATATCTTAAAAGAATTGGACATAATAAATCTTTTAGTTATTATTGCATTTGGATCAAATTTAAAACCTTTGACAGGAAAATATAAGTTATCGCTGGAGGGAACCCATCCTAGCCCCAACGTACTTGACGATTCACTTATTGTTAGCTTATCTTGTTTATTCATATCAATATCATTAAAAATTGATGGCAAGTTACTCTTATATTTTCGCAAATTGAAAGAACCAAGCTTTAATGCTTTAGATACTGATTCCTGAATATATTTTAGTTCATTGGGGTCATCAGAGCCTGTAATTAGGTCATCTACATAGAAATCATTTTGAATAATGGTTTTTATGAACTCATCATGCACCTCTTCGCCCAGTTGCCACAGGCAGCGAGTACTTAAATAACTGGCACTTGCTGTGCCATAAGTGACAGTATTCAGTTGAAATGTTTCAAGAGGAAGAGATTCGTCCTCTCTCCACAGAATAAGCTGTAGCTTTCGATCTTCTTCGCTGACAAGGACACAACGGTACATTTTTTCAATATCCGCAGTGAGAAGATACTTATACTGCCTGCCTCGTATCAGAACGGAGAAAAGAGAATCCTGAATTGCAGGACCTACCCTTAGTATGTCGTTTAGGGAGTACCCTGAGCTGGTTGGAGCTGAGCCGTCAAATACCACTCGCAACTTCGTGGATTCACTTTCTTGTTTAATTACTGCATGATGGCACAGGTAATAGAATGGCTGTAAATAATCATTGTGATTAAAGTTAATTGGCGATAAATGACCTAATTCGGCGTATTCTTTTATGAATTTTGAATATTCGATTTTTAAATTTGGATTTCTTTTAAATCTTTTTTCGATATTAATGAATCGCCTTTTTGCTACATTGTAATTGTTTCCCAATAATTCTGGAGAATCTTTGAATGGGAGTTTAACACAAAACCTACCGGAAATATCCCTAGTAGTGTGTGTAGTAAAGTGATTTTCACAATATTTATCGTTTGCGCTTTTGATTGATTTGTTTGGAATTTCCTCAATGTCCCAGAATTTTGTGAGCATTTGTTCTACATTGTCATCTTGTGTAGTGTAAGTTAGAACATGATTACAGTGTGTAGTTTTTTGTGAACGCACTGAACCTATTGGTCCGGATACTATCCAGCCTAACTTTGAGCTCCTGAGATTTATTTTTTGAGGTTCGATGGTACGTTGGTCATTACCTAAAATATCCCAAAATATATCGGCTCCTATCAAGATGTCTATGGGAGCAGGCTGATTAAATAGAGGATCAGCTAACTGAATATCTTTAGGTAATTGAATTGTACTGATATCAATGGGAGTCCTTGGTAACAGACCCGTTAGTTCCTTTAATATCAGACACGATACATTGACTTTAAAATTGCTAGTTGTAGAGGCAATATCGACATTGCTAGTTTCGATTACATTGCTAGATGCAGTATTGCCAATTCCAATGACCTTTAGACTGTCAATTGGATTTGAATTCAGAGATAGCCTGGTCATTAGGGACTCAGTCATGAATGTTGATTGACTGCCACAATCTAATAGTGCCCGAACCTTTATCTTTTGCTGAGTAAATGGATTCAAAACGTTGATCATGGCAGTGGATAATAGTACATGGTTAGTTTTTGGATTTGAAAAATTGACATATATTTCATCGTGTTCTTGTACAGTGGCAAGATGATTGGGAGCCGAGGATGGACGATGGAGCAGGGTATTGTGTCTCACCTTGCATTCTCGACAGGGTCCCATGCGACACTCATTGGTGGAATGACCCTGCCTAAGACAGTTCTCACATAATTTGAATTTCTTGACATCCATCATTCTGTCATCAATTCCCTTCGACTTAAACGTGGGACAATCATATATCCTATGCCCACCGCTGCATACAACACATGAGAAGTGGTTTGTTTTGTTTGTTTGATTATTAGAAATCGCAAATGATTTAGTAATTGCATTACCCTGTTTTTGATAACTAGTGGGTGTAGAACGTTGATAAGCCGTTGGTGGCTTTAGTGCATTGTTGTCAGTTTTGTTACGACTTACAGACTCAAGTACATCTGCTCTATCTATCATGAATTTATAAAATTGCTCAAGAGTGGGCACATCTGATTCAATGTTATTGCGATATTCCTCCCATTTTAACAAGGTGCTGCTGTCTAGTTTAGAGGACATCATGTGTATGATAAGAGTGTCCCATGTATCTGTGGGTTGACCTAAACTAGCCAAAGCTCGCAAATTCTTTGCAACATGATCTACGAGGAATCGTAACGACCTTTCCGATTCCCTTGAAGGCTGTTTGACGCCGAACAAGGAATTTAAATGATGAATTATTAATATTCGCTTGTTATTATATCGATTGCACAATAAACTCCACGCTTCTGTATAGTTTGCAATAGACACTTCAAGATTAGAAATGACCCTAGCTGCATCACCCTCTAGGTATGATATGAGATAGTGGAATTTATTGATTGGAGAAATTCGTTCATTTTTGTGTATCAAGCTTTCAAATGTATCCCGAAACTCTAACCAACGGAAATATGCGCCGTCAAATTTTTCTATTTGAATTTGAGGAAGTTTCAAACCCGTTTCTTGACGATGATGATGATGGTCTAGACAACATGAGGTATCATGACTAGAGTTGCGTCTCTGTTCGGACTCTAATTTTCGAGAGAATCTTTCAGATATGTTTTTAGCAGTCGCAATGTGTAAAATAATATCACACTCAATGTTATCTCGTTCATCAATTTCATCATCGATACGCTCAGAATTCAAAACCTCTATTTCACTCTGAAGTTCATCAAATCGTACCGACAAGGCCTCAAATTTTGCAAGCTTAAGGTTTAATTCGGTTAATTTTATATTATCTAATTCATCTGTGTCTGAAAGTGATGCTAAATAATTTTTAAACTTTGTAATTTGGCCTTTAATAGAAGACCGCTTTAGTAGCAATTCTTTCAATCGTTTATCTTCAATAGGCATAATGAATCAGTGATTTGATGAACTGATAAGACAACAATGGCAATTAAAGTAATAAGTACAAGTTGTAATAGATAAATGAAATAGCTCACGCTCCTCCTTTCGGTGATACCTGCCACAGGAAACCGGTCGCACACGCTCAGATATTCAATGTCCAATGTATCGTATGTTCTAGAATCCTTCCCTGTTTGTATTGTATTAGGGTGCGTGTGTGGTGTATCCTGGAATTAGTCGGCAGAAATCTAAAATATGGGCAACTTACGGGTTGCGCTTGAAGAACGTGGTTTGAGGTTAGAATGACTGAATAAATGAGAAATAATCCAAGAAAAATACCTAGTAGCAGTAATTTAGGAATAGAATATAGCTAGGTACTTTAGGACTACTAATTAAATATGAAACAATTGCTTAGATTTAGACTAAATTGGAAATAACTGTATGCACGATTTTTAGATTTTTTATTGTGGGTAGTAAGAAATGAGTAATCTGATGCAATACTAGAATTATCGATTTAAGAATGGAATATAATAGACCAATTATATGGTTATACACAGTTATTTGCACAAGTAGTAGTATTTTGGATAGTTTGAAATGGATTGAAAGGATTGTGATGTAGTAGGTAGGTATAAAGATGTGGTGATGGATGGATAGTACACGTGGATAGGAAGTACACTTATCTTGGAGGTTGCTGGGGCACGATGAGATACTTTAGCGGAATCCCTGCTCGTTTCCAGTCCTTTATTGTTCAAGATTTATAGTTAGTATTCTCCACAAAGCCAGATATCGGCATCTAACTTCGTCCGTGTTAAAATGGCATCTTCATTTGTCTTCGTAACATTTGTGTATTTCTTCTTGTATTTTGCGTAGTTCCCCTCATGGGCCACCAAAACATGTATTTAGCTACATGTAGGAGTATGAAAATGATACTCAAAACTTGATTTTTACAAGTTTAATTAGGAAAAGGTTTTAACATAGATGTATACGGGTTGGTGGCAAAAATTGAATAGAACGATGATGACATTGACATTTCAAAATTAGACAGTTCTAAAAGCATCTGTCAAACAAAACACTGAACACTGATGGATTAGAAAAACTGACAGGCACTTGGCCTGAACAATGTTGTATTAAGTCATCTACGAGTGGTGACGATGTAGGTAAAGGCTCGGGCTAAATTCTGAGAAAGAACAAACAAGCCATTACGGGATATATAAATAAATATATACAAGCCATTACGAGATAATGACGAGCCCAATGTTTAGTTTGCAGCTGAACATGTTTACTTTACTGATATTCCAGAGAATGGCTCGCTTAGCTCACGGAGACTGAAATTAAGCATCACACAAATACAAAGGGAAATAATGAGATACTAGCAGCCCGACCCAACTTCACTTCATAGTTCTGGAGATTACCTCTCATGGTTGATGTAACAGAAAATATCTTCAAATGTTACACATAGACATAGACATTTATTTATTTGCCACTTATGCACACACAAAATACAAAATGAGAAGAAAATAATAATAAAAAGAATATGACAAAAACAAAAAAGAAACCTGTCATGTATGTACCTATGTGTGTGTTATTTAGTTTGGCAATCTTGATTCGGGTTTTAGTAATTTTGTAGAACATACCAATCTTGTGCCGTGTTGGCCGAATGGGGTTGTACCTCGACTTTCAATCCGAAGGTCGTGGGATCGAATCCCGGCCGTGCATCAATGGATTTTGCGTTTCGTAAAATTTATATGCGCTTGAACACGAGCTCTGAACGGTGAAGGAAAACATCGTGAGGAAACCAGTTAGTATTCGTATAGGCGGCGATGGGCTTGCAACCTGTCACGTATGGAATACTAACTTCTGCAAGATGTGGGCATGTATCAAATATGTATTTGTACATGCCTCTGACTACCCCCTTAGACATCTTCAAAGGATCTGGAGTATAAAGATCTGAGAGAATGTCTACCGCGCCTTGGGGATACAGTCGTGACCCTGTTTACGTTTTTTTACCAATCTTGTAACTTTATCATGATGTAATTGCATTTGGATTCCCGCTCAGGTACGCTGGAGGGCCGCGCAACATTATGTTGTCCATGGTGTTGACAGCACGGCTTGCTCATTCCGACCAGTACTCATAGCCAGCCACTAACGACCCTTCTAAACCTATGATCTCGTCGTACATACCAGCTTAAGGTACTCGGTGACACTGCTTCAAATTGTGCAAACATTTTTGAAAACATTGAGTAAGTACCTATGTAGTTTTAGATTACAAAGATGACAAAGGTACAAAACTTTAATATTAGGACCTAAAAGGTATTCACAAGTCATAACTTAGTTTTACTTACTAGCTGTCCGTCGCGGTGTTACCCGCGTTCCATTGGAAAAACTTCACTTTCCCGAGATAAAATATAGCCTTCTAATAGGATTCTAATGGTGAAATAATTTTTCAAATCGGTCCAGTAGTTTCCGAGCCTATTTAATTCAAACAAACAAACAAAATCTTTTCTCTTTATAATATTATAGTATGGATAGTATAGATTTAATGTGGTCTGCCCGTCACTTCAAGCCATCTATAGAGCTGTATCGTTTACCGCTATTTAAGACAAGCATCCTGATGCGTCCCGGTGACTGACGGTGTCAGTGCGCGCTGCACCCGGCCGCGGGAGCGACGGGAGGGGGTGGGGGCGGGGCGGGGGCTCACGGGATGTAATTATCGGCCTCCGCCACTTCTTTTCGAGACACTTTTTGTGGAAATCTTATTGGAGAGATAAGGTTGAGACCGGCATTGTCTCAGTAATGAATAACGCGCCGCTAGTATTTACTCCGCTGTATTTTTGTTTAATTATTCTGCGATGCAGCTCCACGAATTTAAGGAGGATTCATTACGAGGCTCGCTGTTTATTTTAGAGATCCGATTTATTTTTCCAGGCGTTAATTGAGGTCCCGGCGCGTTCGCGAGCTCTTGTTGAACAACAAACAATAGTTTGAACTCACGAGAGCAGGTACAATTACTAATATATGAATACCTCCTGCCGTGCTTGTAAACGTAAGGCGTTTAACTGCAAGTTTGCATTCCACCGTGTGCCGCTTGAAATCACAGCGCGGCTTAAGGTCATGGCTCATTGAAGCCACTTCACCCATTGACACCAGCAAACTTCACGTGGTCGTTAACGAGTGATCGTCGCGTGGTCGACGAATGGTCGAGCTGTGGCCAATGTAAGGCATAAGTTAGTACAATGTTAGCACATACAAAATAAAAGTTATGCTTACACGACGCGGCGCGATGCGGTGCGGGTCGGTTCTTGATGGCTCCAATGAGCTATGACCTTTGAAATGGATTCAAGTGATTGCGCATAACCAGCCATCAGCTGACTTCCATGGTGGGGGGGGGGGGGGGGGGGGGGGGGGGGGGGAAAGATACACACTGTACATTAAAATGAGGTGGTCCACACGTCATATTTGCATTTGTCGTTTTTTTCTAACGCTAATTCATCATTTGTATGCAAAAGCACGAGGGGTGTCGCGCGGCGCCGAGCCCAGTCGCGGGCCTAGTGCGGGTGAAGTGCGGCCGGATTCTTATAGTGGAGCAGTGCTCAGCTTATGACCTCAGCCAAGGTTAGTCTCAGATTTATACATACTGTATGTACAGTCACGAATTTAAACCCTAATTAATACTGAACTTATTAGCCGGAGCACGCTTTCGCATAAACAAGACCAGTTTTGCTTGAATGTTTTTTTTTTGTTGAATTAAAAAAAATCCTTATTCGATCTCTGAAGTTTTTAATTTGTATTTTTTTCATTTTGTATTAGCTGATCCGGGTGCGGGTGGACGCGATTGCGGGTGCGGGTGGCTATTAACAAAGTTCCGGCGGAGCGGACCGTCTTTACTCAGAATGAAATTTAATTCCCGATCTCGTCTACATTTAAAACATGAAAACTTTTTTCAGTGGCTTGGCTCGAAATGAATAAGTGTGGAAGTTTTCGTGGTAGATAATAAACCGCGCTGTAAGTTTTAATTGTGAAACTGAAATCCCCGTTTTATCCACGTCGGTTGCTAATTGCGACCACTTATCGAGTTACCCGATGTTTTAGAGAGTGACCGACCCTGCCTCCCCGCTACCCTCGCCTCCCTCACCGTGCTCTCTCGCGCCCTTCACCCTTTATCGGCGACTTCATTATAATTAGGAATCCGCGGAGTTATAACTTTGTTACCGATAGTAATAACGAGTTAAATTTGCGGCTCCTTCGCGCCCCCTCACTCCTCCGCCCGCGCCTGTCCCACACGTCACATCACGCCTTCCACAGTTGGATTGAAGAAGCATCGAACAACTCTTCAAACCTGTTGTACCGTGACTACTCCTGCTCATAGGTAGACCTCCCGATATCTAGAGCTGGGATAATAGTTCTTTGCACAGAGGAACGTTACTTTTTATTGCTACGTTTAATCAAAGGAATGAATACGCTACCGGCGCTTATTAATTATTGAGTTGATTCGCGGAGCATTGTTGCATGTAAATGGAGGCTGTGCTCCGACCGCGGCGCCGGCTCCGTGCGGTCGCCTAATCATTGCTTGATTTAGTGCCAGCTCCCACCATTATAATTACTGACCGCAATTAGTCCAACAGAGATGCATAATGGTGTCATAAGTGTAGTCCCAACAAATTAATTACGTATGTATGCAGTGACAAATAAACTCATTACAATAGCTAACAGATACAAAATGGAATCATTTAGCTATTTGTTTGATACCTAATATAATATATGTAAAGCTTCTTAAATGTTCCCTACAAATCTGAAAGCAAAACGGTTGTTACCCGTTCTACCCCGTTACGCCCCACGTGGTGTGATCCCGTGACGCGATGACTTCTCTAAAGGCGGAAAAATACTATTAACACGCTACGCGACCCGATGAAACGCGACGCGTGTCGACTCATAATAATGGAGACACGTCGGATGTTCATAGTATGATTCTAGTCATAGAAAATAGTACAATTTGATTCGAGTCGACACGCGTCGCGTTTCATCGGGTCGCGTAGCGTGTTAATAGTATGTTTCCGCCTTAATTGTCGTGCGACACGGTGGCGCGGCGGCAACTGTGGCCACCACAAAGAAATGTTCGCACCCTGCAAGACACGTCACCATAATATAATCGCCGATAGGGCTCAAGTTGCTGCATCAGTCACGACACGACGCGCCGAGTCCCGGCTCGCAACTAATATGTGACGCAGTTATTTCTAATGTTTCCGGAGATTTATCGGCTAATTTGTCTCGCGATTCCACCTCCGCTCCGTTTGGCAAGAACGGCTCTAAAGAAAAATGTTCGATTTATTAATTTCTTCCCTTCCTTCCTCCCATTCATGGCATCAGGGTACCATTGTGTAAGATTTATACTTAAATGAAAGATGCATGAGTCACAAATCAAGTTTAGTAGGTAAGTATTGAAATTTGTTCTGAATTTAAAAATGTTTTCTTCTGGAAGCACCTAGTAGTTATTTACGGTACCTACTAGTTAATGTACGGCGAGTACCAGGGCCGCAGGTACCGCGCAGTGCGGCGCAGCGGTGTGACGCGACGGAGCCGACGAACGGAAAGCCCTTTCATTCTATCTACGTCGCGTCCCGTATATAAGTATCATTGTGCTCGCCATCAGCGCGCCCGAGCGCTTCACAAAGCCATCTTGCGCCTCCTTTATTATATTTGCCATCCATCTTTTTAACCGTGACATCACATTAAAGCGTAAATAAAACGTGTCACGGCGGAATAATGTCCTCAATCTCCTTCGCCTTTATTTTCCTTTCATTGCGCGCGGCGGGCGTCGCGGCGTGTCGGGAAAAACGCTTATGGGCTAAGCTCGTCGGATGAAGCGCGGATTCGGGTAATTCTATTGAAAATACCCACGCCCCGACCCGTCGCACCTTCTGTTTACCGGCCTGTCTCTTCGCCGCACACTTTATGTCACACGAAATCTCCGCCGATCCATCCCGATTCACACCACGACCCAAGAAAGCGGACGTGCTACGAGCTCTATTTTATTCGTAGTGCATCTTTCTACCATTGATATTATGTAGAAACAAAACGAAACATTTGAACTAAATATTTATTAGGAATAAGTACTTATGCATGTTCACCACTCAGCGGAGCCAGTCGTTTTCAGAAGACGGCGGCCGCGGCGTCGGCGGTCGACATCTCCTTGGTGAGCACGCGCGGATGCTTCGTCTTGGGGTCGATGAAGATGCCGATGATGGCGATGAAGTCGCTGTCGACGATCTCCCCCGACTCCTTGCTGTGCTCATGCTTCTCCGACTCGAGCTCCTTGTGTTCGCTGGAGCTCGGTTTCTCCTTGATTTCCTCCTTTTCTTTAGAATGGTGTTCCGCGTCCGCGGCGATCGCTTCGCGCTTCAGATGGCGCGCCTCCGAGAGGGAAGCGACCGCCACCACCACCAACGCGAATATTATCTGACAATAAAAACAACAAAAAAGTTACATCACAAAGGTTCGCGTCAGATCCACTTATGAAGTACTTATAAAATATTTGAGAAAAATTACCATGGAGCGCATGTTGTCGTGTCGCTTGCTGAGCTGACGAGAATGCGCCGCGCTCCGCTTTTATACCGCGCTAATTGCATCCGCCACACATTAGCTAGAGGAAAAATATAACTAGTTTTCCATTTAATCGATCAGTTAATTAGATTTGGTGGCTAACGTTAACCACATTGACTGATTCTGTGCCTCGGAGGGACATTAAATTGTCAGGCTCTGCTATAAAGTCGTTACGGCACGACGGAGATTGACGGCCCATCATTACCACCAGAACCACGACTCATGCAAACTTGCTGGACGCGTTCTTTCTTATGGAGAAAATGAGCTTTCGGAACATCACAGTCCTACGTCACTCACGGGTTGCGATTATCCTGCCAGTTTCGGATCGCAGGTCCTGGGTAACAGCAGGTTGCGGGTCGCCGGTGTGCGACGCGCCTTTAAAGTCCTCGATGTGATCGCATACCGTATTCCGAGCGAGCTCACTGACAAATTCCTAGCCAATGCTTCTCCGACTTTGACGAATATCATACTCTGTCGAATATACTCGCGACTATGAGAAAAAGGTCGAATGAACTACTCGCGTCATATTGACTGATGACGGATGGATTGCGATCAAGCCGAGGGGGAGGGGGGTAGCGTGAGGTAAGGTTGGCGGGAGGCTACAGTACATTTATTTATTCTGCGCTATGGGATAGAAATTTGATCTTGAGGGATGTAACGTTCTTTATTTTGTAGAAAATGTTCGGGGATCTCTGGCGGCTGCAAGATAATTTGCTTACAAATTGGAATTAGGAAAGATCCCGCTGCCTCGCATTATTTGGCTTGGCGAGTACAGAGCCAGAACATTTGTCCTCAAATATTGATGCAGCACTCCGTCCGGTGCGGTGGTTGCATTTCACCACTTTTAATACAACAGTAAACAAATCTAAGAAGCGTTATCAAATAAATCTTAAGCGGAATGGAACCCTTCGTGTGCTTCCGACTCGCACTTGGCCATAGTTAGTTTTTTTTTGTAATATCTTACCTGTTATAACATCAAGAACCAGAGTTATCTTATTTTCAAGAAGTTTATCCCTAAAATTATACGGTCTTAATATAATAATTGGCATCCTTTAAACTGGCAAATAGCTTTCGACTTCAAAAGATTTCTGTCTATGAAGTCGAAGATTAAAAATAATTATTAATTAAAAGGAATTCGCTTCAACTTCTTAGGAATCCTTAATGAAAGCGAGCGCACTGACGCGTATTCTGCGGCGCACGGGCACTGTCCGGTAAGTAATTGTATTTTAATTAAAACAACAAAAGATTGAGCGCTTTCACTATAGATTTATTGGAATCCCTCTGCGAAGGAGAATGCTCGGCCGAACGAAACAAACGCAAAGGTTTTAAATTAAAAGTGTGTGTGTTTCCCAAATAATTTTTTTATCTATCTATCTATCTAAAAGATCCGGCAGACAAACCCTTGGCCGCTGCTCCTCACGCAACTTGCCAGACTTTTCTGATACTCTGCACATGAGAGTCGAAAAGTTAGAATCCCGCCGTAATGCGAATTTTAATTCCTTTATGGTGAGAGTACCTACTGATCGGCTCTCCACATTCATGGATGGCGCTTTCTGGCCGAAGGGGGTTGTGTTCAGGAAGTTCTTCGGCAGCCTGATACGAGACTTCCCGCTTGCGTCATCGGCAACGAAAATTAAGTAGTTTTACTATTTTATTTATTTTAAAACAACATAATATTTATAATAGCAATAGTCCTAAACATTTTAATATTGTACATTTATTTTTATTATAAAAAAAATCACATAGACGCCCACGACACAGGCTTTGCCTAGTGTGGGGTCCATTGTAATTTGTTCCTATAATTATACTTAAGTGTCCTATGTAATTTAACAATGTTTATGAAATAAATTATCTTATCTTATCTTATCTTACATGCCTATAGTTTTACAATAAATATTATGAACGAAATAGAAACATTGTTGTATGCATTTTCTCGATCGGTGTGAAACGCGACACAATAAAGAGGTATTTGTATTTATTTCAAACATTACATCTATTCTCACAGGTCATACCTAATACAATAGAGTAGTCATCTAATAAATCACATGCAAAATAATTTTTCTACCTACATATAAACTAAAATAATTAAATACCCGTCAACGAATCATTAATGTCAATAAAAAAGCAAACTTAATCTATATTTATACTAATATTATAAAGAGGAAAAATTTGTTTGTTTGTATGTTTGTTTGTTTGAAATGAATAGGCTCCGAAACTACTGGACCGATTTAAAAAATTCTTTCACCAATAGAATCCTACATTATCCCCGATGAACATAGACTATATTTTATCTCGGGGAAGTGAATTTTTCCCAAAGGAACGCGGGTAACACCGCGGCGGACAGCTTGTAAAAAATAAAATAATACAATTACAAAATTGTCTTCAAGAAAAATTATTCCATACATCAATGAGCAAAATAAATTCAATTAAACAGTATTCTAGATATCCAAAAATTATATAAGTAATTATTTACAGTAGCACAATTCGAATAATATAGCCCTTGCGAACTCGCTCTGCGAACTGTGGAATACGTCCATGGTCGCCGCTACTAGATTTTGTGTTTGTATAGTGCGCGTCAGTGCGAACAGCGGCGGTCTCCTGCGCCGCCCCACGAACCCGTCTGGTACACACAGCCTCATCATTTCTAGGATGGTCGGATTAGATATAATCTCTCGGAACACCCTTAGCACATACAGCGCCAGAGCCAAATCCCTTCTAATTTCCAACTTATTGTACCCAACCATACCCAAAACGAATAAGGTTGGGTACATTAAGGGATAGAATGGATATACTCCATATGTCTTCCAATAAAGGTACCGAGTGAATTTGTTCTGTATGCGCTCCATCATGAGACTATATTTAGCTTCATGGGGAGCCCATACAGACGCTGCGCTTTCCATCTGGCTTCTGACCAAGGCATCGTACATTGCTGTTAGAGCCCTCACGTTTGTAAACCCGTTTGCTTGTCGTAATACGAATCCTAGAATTCTATATGCCTTTTTACAAACGTTCACAACATGGGCTCTGAACCTCAACTCAGTGTCCAGTCGAACCCCAAGATCTCTTACCGATTCTACACGTTTCAACTGCGTTTCCTATATTTTGTAGGTGTAGTGGAGTGTAGCCGTTGCTCTACTCAATGTTATTATTGAACATTTGTCCACATTAAATTGTAAGTTGTTTCTGTGGCTCCACTCTACCACTCTATCCACGTCTTGTTGAAGACGTACGGAGTCTCCTTCTTCCTTAATCGGCAAAATCAACTTAAGGTTGTCCGCAGGAACAACAGACATTCGGCCTCTGTAACAACCTCGGGTAGATCATTGATCATTACGATAAACTCCAGTGGCCCTGTTGCTACCTTGGCTTACCCCTGTCTTTGTGAAGTACGGTTCAGATTTACAACCTGCATACTCCACATACTGCTGTCTGTTCCTCATATAGCTCGCTAGGAATAAAAATTTAACTCGATCAAACTTTCATGCAATCATGGCGCAATCTTCAAATAATATTATTGCACAATTGGCCATTTAGGCCCGCCAGAGAACTAATGGTACACACGAAAATCGAACCCGTACTTCTTCTACAGAGGTCATCTGCAAAAATTGCAAACGGACGATTATTTCAACATTTTTAAGGCAATACTAAAATAGGGAATTATACGTGGAAGCCACTTATTTCTCAGAGGAAAGAATTTTAATATTTTCGTCAATATCCAGTGACCTTCGCGGGCCCTCAGAGGGATGCTACTAAGTAAAAGGATACGGCTTTCTCTCATTTATATAAAACATATAAAAATAAACAAGATCCTCAACTAAGGGCATTGAATCAAGTCAGTTCTTAGAATAATTCAGTCGTAATAAAAAATGCCAGTTTAATCAGTTCCACACATTATTAAAACTAAATTCCTGTTGTCTTTCCTGCGGACAAGGCTGATTTAGCTGAAGGAATGGTTTAGGTGCTGGGCAAGCCCAGGCACTACAGCGTCCCGTTGAGTGTAGGCATAGGTTTCCTCCTGATGCTGTAAATCATCTAGTAAGATGCAAAGGTCTAAGAAATGTTGCCGTATACGTGTACAATGAGCAAAAGCTCAGTGAAGCGAGCTTAGTAAAGTGAATGCATGCTACCCGGCCGGCACCTGACTCCCGCGAGGTGCACATTCAAAAACATCTCTGTAAACTTCATGGACCCTAAAAATATTCAGTAGTTGCATAAAGTTGAGAAGTTGCGCGACTCATGCTTGGCTATTCAAAATGGCGGCTATTTAGTCAATTATGCATGTCGGCGGTGCAGCGCTGCAGCGCTGCCGCGCGCAACGAACCCAGCGTTTACGTTGCTGGTTCTACTTCAATAATGTCTCCGGTAACAGATTTGCAATTATCTACTCGAAGACCTTTTAATTCAATTAAAATAATTATTGATCCAAATAAATTTAAAGGTAGGTAATTAATACTCGTAAGTCTGGCTGCATCGTTAGAATGATGATAACTTGAAGTAACATAGTATAAGAGCTGGTGACAAAACTATTCTGCCTTTTCCTTGTAGAATAAATCACAGAAAATGCACTCAAATGCTCAAGCAGTGATCATTTTCCGCGTGTCTCATGGCCCGCTGCTCCACTGTCGTTCTGGAAAGTTCTCTTCAGAGCAACTTGGAATGGCAGCTGTAAAATTTGTGAAAAACATGTGAAAACTACTATTTTTTGAGTTTAATTTGTTTGAGGCGACACAAACACAACGCTGCGGCGCGGAGGCGGCTGACTCTTTCATTAAATCCCCAGAATAAATTAAATGTGTTCTTTATGGAGATGTTTTATGTATATGGCGAATGTTTGTGCTAGTTATGGCGACTAACTTGATGCAAAAAGATATACCAATTTTAATTAACTAACAATTAACACATTCTCTTCAGGATCAAGATGGATGGCACAAACAAAGGAGGCCTAGGCCCTGCAGTGGGTTTTTGGCTGCAATTTCAACTCAATCAGATATCGAGAAATGGTTCAATTTTGGTTTTCTTTTAAAGTAAATCTACATGGCTAAAGCTTGTACGATAAAAAACACGGTACAGGCGTAGCGCGCGTGGCGAGTGGCGACGCTGAGTGCGGCCGCTGCCGGTCCTATTTTATTTGTGTCGGCGACACGTCTGTCGATTGCATTTACCTTTTGAAACTTTAATGGAATGGTTATTTTAGAACTGATGGGATTGACGGATTTACAGCGATATACACAGTAAAAAGCAACTTTGTTTGAGTTACTGACTGACGGATTTCAGCCAGTTTTTCAACGACTTTTCAGCAGCTCGTAAGTGCATTTATTGCCAGTGGTCACCTTTCTATAAGTGACTTTGACAACGTCTTCATGATGTTCAGTGTGACAATCCTCCAGATAAACTTCAGTTTCCCGACAGGGGCGAGTCCCGTGCGATAATGGCAGTCGTTTAACTTTCGCGAATTGCATTTTGATCGTTCGCCCTCGGACTTTAATTGGCGACTGCTTGGAAAAGAAGTCACGTAGCATCTCGCTGCGGAGCCTAAAAATAACAAAATTACAAGGGACAGTTAAAGAATACCCCGAAATGAAACCATTAAAGTCGAAGAATAAAAAGGACGTGACGCCCGGGTGCTGCCTGGAACCGCTTCACATCGACACTAGCTGCGCCCCGCGATGTTTCCCGCGGAGACAAGCGTTGTGATAATGCACCCTGCATTATATAAGCTATTACCTAGTCATGCATGGAGCGCATGGCCATTACTACCAGATTATACTGACGTAAGAGTTGCATCACCGTCGTCAGCAGGTGCTGTATAACAAATTGTAGGAGGACGTGAACTTTTGCTAATGCTTTTCATTCAAATTATCAGCGTGAAGAAGATGAACACTTCCTCGCACATTCTAGCCCTCAAGTAGTCTTATGCCATACTAAGTGTCTGTACTTACGCGTATTTTAGGTATTTATTTCAAATGAAAGGTACCACAACATCCAGATTTTCTGTAAATATTACACAATTTAAACTTTCGCGACTTGAACACGTCTTAAACAATCCTAACGGGATTAAATTGCGCAATAGATAGATAAATTTACTCGACGTTTCTGTAAACATGTGTTTTAGTATCTGTAGAACGCAGAAACGTCCTACCGCAAGAATAGTTGTGGTACCTCTTGCGCCTCAGCCAGTCATTCAGCAGGCCACCTCGTCGTGGCTGTCACGAGTTGCGTGAAATATAGAGTAGTAGGTATACATCCACTGACGTTGAGCAACCATCACAAAGAGTTGGAAAGTGTATGGAATATGCGCCGAGAGCGCTCCACGCGCGCCCTCTCGTGGCCCAAAACCCGCCTGTATCCAATGTAATGACTAGTGGTTTGAGAGAGCGTGTTCAAAGGCTTGTATCATAATTGTACCCAAATGAATCGAGTTGGCCGTGAACAGATAGTGTAAAGATACAAATCCTTATTTTGTTCAGAGCAGATTCCATACGTAACAGGCTATCGTTTACTTAAAATATTTATTTGTTTTCCTCACAATGCAACATTCTGTAGAGTTCGAGTTAATGCGTAACCATCCTATTGAAAGTCGAGGTTACATTCCTAGTTCAACTAAGTAACCTACTGTTGTTGTTATCGCGTCACAGATATGAATAAAACTAAAACTATTTAGTAACAATTTAGCGTCGCCACAATAACACATTAATACTTCCGTTATCAAGACGTAAACATGATCGCTGTCCAAGCCGCAGACGCGACCGAACTTGGGCTATAACCCGATATCTGCCCCCCCCCGCCCGCCCCGCGCTTCCCCCGCCTCGCTTCTACAGTCGCCACTAAAATACTGATCGAATGCTCTAAATATTTTGATGAGTAGACACTAAAGTTTGCCGAAGATAGTGCCAAATATGGTGAAGATAATGTCGGTGTCAGGCGCAAGCGTCTGGATTAAGGTGACAGCCACGCTAAGCCAGTGGCAAGAGCTAGTGAGACATCCAGTTAGGGCCAGATTCCACCAAGCAGCAGCGACGAGGAGGCGTCTCTCACAGCTCCTCTCCATCTGCTTTGAAACCGGTTCGGATCGCTTGTTAATGAGATATAGACTAGCCTGATAAAAAACACAATACGATAAAACAAAATTGTTGTACGTAGTAACTCGGAGACGAGTCTGCTGACCATCTCGCACACGAGTAGGTACGAGTTACTCGTATGATGAGGTCAAACAGTACATAAACTTACTAGGGCCAACTGCTCATGTTAGTTCGCATTGTGTAACAAGGCCTTTAGATGAGCCTAGGAGATCATACATTTGATAAGATATTAGGAGCGCTTGACGCTGACGCTAGCCGTAACTTATTAACTTATTTCAGAAAAAAAAATAGTTAGTTAAAGGAATGTAGTATTTCGTTATATTAACTAGTATGTTAAAGTGTTATTATTATTATTAAAGCCCATTTATTTCATATCCCTTAAATAATTACATACTGTATCTTGTCGACTACGGTTGACACAATAGTTTTTTAATATAAAAAGAGTTTGTCCATATGGTCACTCTTCGTTTTCTTGGATAAGAACCCCTCTTTGGGTGTAGGCCTCCTCCAGCTTATTCCAAATAGTTCTCTCTTTTGCTTTTCTGATCCATTCGTTCCCCGCTATCGCTTTCACATCATCGCTCCACCTTTTCTTCGGCCGACCCTTTCGCCTTTTTCCGCGAGGACCGTTCCACTTTGTTACTTCTATTGTCCATCTATTGTCACTGTATCGTGCTAGGTGGCCCGCCCATCGCCATTTCAGACGTAGACTGTAGTGGAGAGCATCAATCAATTTGGTCTTTTTTCTAATCAATGTGCTTTTTATTTTATGGATCCTTCTAATTTTAAGTATGCTTCTTTCCATTGCTTTTTGGCAGTTTGCTATTCTGGATTTCAGCTTGTTGTTGTTTGTCCAAGTTTGGCATCCGTATGTGAGAGTTGGAAGGATACAGGTGTCCAGCACAATCTTTTTCAAATAAAGGGGAAAGTCACCTTTCATCACTTCTTTTAGTGCCCAATATTTTTTCCAGGTTATATTTATTCGTCGGTCTATTTCTTCTTCTTCTTGTTGATCTTCTAATGATATTCGTTTTCCTAAGTATATGTAGTTGTTGACGTATTCGAGTGGTTTCCCGTTAAGGTTTATTGTATTTGTGTGGCTATTTGTCATTATTTTCGTTTTATTTTCGTTCATCTTTAAGCCCACTGATCTGCTTCTTTCGCTTAGGGTACATATCATTTTTTCTAGTGCTTTGCTGGTCTCGGCGAAAAGAACAATATCGTCGGCAAATCTTAGATGGCTTAGACGGCGGTCTCCCACTTTAATTCCTTCAGTTCTCCACTCGAGACCATCGAAAACCCCTTGCAGCACCGCCAGAAAGAGTTTCGGTGATAGGGGGTCTCCCTGCCTTACTCCTCTATTGATAGGTATTTCAGTTCCTCTTTTTTCTAGTTTGACACGGCTAGTGCTGCCTTGATATATGTTCTTTAGGATGTTAATGTATTTTTCGTTTACTTGGCATTGATTCAGAGCTTCCCAGATTGAGTCGTGAGCGATCGTATCGAACGCTTTAGCGTAGTCAATATATGCTATGTATATAGGGCAATTAAACTCTTTGTATTTTTCGATGACTTGTTGCATGACATGGATATGGTCTGTCGTGGAGAACCCAGACCGAAATCCTGCCTGTTCGATCGGTTGGTGTTCCTCAATTTTCCCTTCTATTCTGCTTAGCAACAGTGATGCAAAAAGTTTATATGTACTAGAAAGAAGGCTAATTGGGCGGTAGTTTCCTACATCTTGTGGGTCGCCTTTTTTGTACAGTAGAATTATGTCAGACTTCTTCCATTGCTCAGGTACCTTGCCAGTGCTTAGGACTTTATTAAACAGATGGGTCAGTGGGTGAGCTAGCAGAGTAACGCCAATTTTCAGAGCCTCATTTTGGATTCCATCTGGTCCAGGGCTTTTTTCTGATCCAATTTTTTGAGTATGTTTTACAACTTCCATTACTTCAAACGGCGCTATCTTGTTTTGGTCTTCCCAGAGGTTTCCACCTTTTACAGTGGTGTGTCCTCTTGTACTCGTATCGGTTGAGTTGTCCCTAGTGTACAGTTGTTTGTAGAAATCAGTAGCGCAGGTTAGGATATCATTCCTGGTTTTAGTTTCCTTTGCGTTTGTTTTAAGTTTTTGGATCCAGTCCTTATGCGTGTTCAGCTCTTTAAAAGCTCGTTTTGTGCTTCTGTGACTATTTATATTTTTTTCAATTATCTTGTTTCTGTAATTTTGATAGTCTTTTTTTATGGCTTTGCTAGAGCTTTTGAATAGAGCGCTGAGCTCTTTTTTCTGTTCTTTTGTTTTGTGTTTAATTTTTGTAAACTGTGAGCGTCTCGCCATAAGGTCCAGTGTGGGTTTACTGAGGATTTTATTTACACTTCTTTGTTGTTCTTCCTTTTGATCTGTTATTGTGCTTGATTTTATGACTTTTTCTAACCTGTCGTAAAGTATCTGGACATCTTCGTCTTCAAATTGCGTTGTGAGTTCTCCTACGTTGTTTTCTAAGTTTTGAAGATATGCAGTGATCTTTTCGTCTGTTTTGAATGAGTTTGGTAATGATGTGAACGACGCTCTGCTTTTCTTGGTGTTCTTTAGGAGATAGGTAGCTCTGACTAATCTGTGGTCGGACCTAAATCCTAAGCCGTGTAGGACTTCTATGTTTGTTATATTTCTGGGTCTATTCGATAGGATGTAGTCTACTTCGTTCTTGGTATTTTCACTTGGGGAGAGCCAGGTCCATTTGCGGTTGTTTCTCTTTTTGAAATATGTGTTCATAATAGATAGCTTATGTTCCAAGGCGTACTGAATTAGTTTCTCGCCTCTTTCGTTTCTTGTGCCATATCCAAATTTTCCTAGGATCATATTTTCAATTTCCTTTGTTTGGCCTACTTTTGCATTGAAATCTCCAATCACAAGGATATTTTCTCCAGATTGGTTCTGTGCTGATTGCAGGGTTTCGTAAAAGGCATTGATTTCTTCATCAGAAGCTCTTCCGGTTGGCGCATATACTTGAATAATGGAAAGGGTCTTGTTGTCGTACTCCATTTGGAGTATCGCCACTCTTTCTGATAGTCCCGAGAAGTTCAGTATTCTATTTTTATGTTGTTTTTTGATGAGGAAGCCCACTCCGTGTAGGCCAGGTGTTTCTCCTTTATAGCAGAATATAAAGTCTTTGTGTTCTTCGATACCACAGCCCTTTCTTCTGACTTCTGCTAGGCCAAGTATGTCGATGTTAATTTTTTGAATGGAATGTGTGAGTTCTATAAGTTTTTCTGTAGATGCCAAAGACCTGACGTTAAATGTTCCGATTTTGAGAACGTTTTGTGTTTCTACATTTTGGGTAGCTGGGGGGTTTTGGTCTCTTTCTCCCACGATGACCAGTCGGCTTGGGAGAGGGTTGTTTGTTCTATTTGTTTGTTCATTTTTTCTTTGTTGTATTTTCCGTTTGTCGACATTTAATTGCTATTGTTTGTTTCCTGATGTACTTGCGTTTGAAAAGGAGTTAGCTCTCTGCCTCATGACATCAAATGCGTTTTTTCTGTTGGTGGTTGATATCATGTTATGGTGTTTTTTAGGGTTTTCCGTTGGCGGAGAAGTTGATAGTACTCTTTTCCTATTGTCGGTGCTTCCGTGTTTTTCCTTCACTATTAGTTTGTTAAAGTGTATTGTATAATAACTATCACACTTATTTATTTTGTATAAACTATATAGGCTATCTATGTAGGCTAAGGGTATTAAATCTTTTTTCTGTACATAATGCAAATGCAACAAAAAAAATGTAAAAAAAGCTTTTATTGCTCAAAAAAAATGCATAGGAGCAATTGTGGGGATACCACCGTGGGAGTCTTGTAGGCCGATCTTCCGATATCTAAAATTGTTGACGTTGCCCAGCTTGTATATTTTAGAGGCAGCTAAGTTCGTTAAAGAACAACCGCATTTGTTCAGAAGAGCACGTGACCTTTATCGTAGATGTGTCAGAAATCCTGATAGAATTGTGCATTCAAGAGTGCCCAGAACGACTCTATATCAAAAAAACTGTTTTGCAATGTGCGGGCAAATATTTAATAAAATACCGGTCGAAATAAAAGAATTGCCCATAAAGCTATTTGTAAGAAAAATGAAAGTATGGCTTCTTGACAGAACATTCTACAGTGTTGACGATTTTTTTAATAGTTAACTGAAAGTATATATTTTTTTTTTACAAACATTTTTATATTTAATTAAATACTATCTAATGAACACATATATCATTGTAAACCTTATCAACTTGTTAACCATATTTCTTGCAAATAAAAATTTCATTTCATTTCATTTCATTGCACCCACTTGTTAGAACTCTATCTCTCTCTCCCATTAGGCTTTGCTGGAAGAGAACTCTTTTAGGGTAAGCTTGCCTTTGCCATTTTCATCTCTTGCTTAAGTTTTTATATTATGTAAGTGTTATTTGTGCATAAAGAATAAATAAAATATTATAACTAGATAAGGTCAACTTTTCATTAAAAAACAATGAGCTGTGCTGGAATGGTATCGTGAAAAGGGGCGATGATACAATTAGATATTTGGATTTTTTGTTTAAAAAAATCCATTGACTGTTTACAACACATTCAATATAATTAATGAGAAGTGTGAAGAGTTAGCTTGATATTCCTGTAAGTAGTCGACTAGTGGTAGTCCAGTAATAGAAGTTAGTGTTACTATTATCTCATGTTGAGCGTACTGCATGACTATCTCACAAACAAAGCTCTAAAGCAAAATTATTGTTTTGATGCAGTGAGAGCGACGGCGGCGGCGGCGCGCGGCGGCGGCGGCCGCGACTCGGGTGTAGTACGTGTAGGTTTGAAAACATACCTACCATATAAAAATTACATAACTAATATAAGTACAAAAATCTTATAAAAACAAAATAAAATATTTCCACCTGAGTTCATAATCACCGACCGGAGCTGTTCCAAGCAGACAGACGGACAACAAAGTGATCCTATAAGGGATCCGTTTTTTCCTTTAGAGGTACGGTACCCTAAAAGGGTTACCTTTTTGGAACTTCAGTTCTCGTTCTATAAAAAAAATACGAAATGAATAGTACTTCTGGAAAATATGTTCGTGCTAGGAAGCTACATAGTTTAATGTTTTTCCTTTTCATAAAGTATTTCAATGCAATACATAGTGTGATTGGCTCGCTATTTCCGGGAAATAAGCTTTTAAGTCGACTTTGCAGGAACAAAGCAGAATCATGCTTTTCTTGTTTTGCATTTAAATGTAGGACTGAGTTCCGTAAGTTAAGACCCCGGACACTTTGTTACCAAAATCATGGTGTGTACCTACGCAGTCAGTACGCTCCTCGTTCTTATGAGGAGCGTACTCGAGAGCGTACTAGAACACAATCGAGAACTCGAGGGGCAGGGAGGGAGGTTGGTGCGGGGCGAGGAGTGTGCACTATCCATAGAATCACTAGATAATATTTTCTTGTTCTGAATTGGTGTGTCGAGCCGCAATTCTATTATTAGGAGGCTGAGTTGGATCGCAATCAAAACGCTATGAATGCCTAACTAGCAAATGTGGCTAAAATAGTCGATTCAAAGATCATTAGAGCAGCCATAATATTCTAATTGTTCAATATTAACGGCCTCTCGTATTAGGTAGGTACATTAATATGCTTGGCACTTGAAGTAATAAGAGATATTAACACAGTTGCTAGTGCGACACTTTCACGGTAACAACTCCTAGACTCCGACTAGAGTAGGCATCCTGCAAGTCTCAAGCCATTTCATATCCCATTCGTACATCAATGCGCTATAAAAGTGCATCTGTCTCTGTCAAACTACAGCATTTTAATACACTTCATATTTCCGCGCAGGCCGCCATAAATAAAACCGTTTCGAGAGCGATACAATATGTCAACGGGTTAAAAAGTAACAAAACAGATGACGATACACGCTACGAAAGCAGAGAGTATCTGATAATACCACGCATTAAATGGACACTCCTCCCCCGCACCGGTGGAGGCTCCCTGCCTCTCGAGGTCTGAATAGCCTCCTCACGTTCGAGGAACGCGTCACACGCACTAATGAGCGTGTATACAAATAAGTTTTGTAATGCCCGTGTAAATGGGTAATTACCGCGGCGTTTGTATGGAGTTTCGTCGAGTGTCCGGAACGTGACGTTAGTACACTGGAGTAGGAGCTCCTGACCGAAATGTAGCATAAAGTATCCGCTCGACTAGTTTATGGAACGTTTGTCGCAGCTCCGTCTCCGGCGAGTCCGACCGTTCTGCAAGAAAATACTGCGTCCCTTTCAATAAAATTCATTTTACGTCTTCCTAAGTAAATATATTTGAAATCCAAGTTATTTTACGATAGGGTACCGAAAACGAATGAACAAAGTTTCGCATGCGTTTGCAATACATTGCTGCTTTGTTCTCTGAAAGGAGCAGATCGGTTACTTTGTCAGCAATGTGCGCGCAGCAAAGAAAATGCCGCGGGAGGTTTTTCTCAGACTGTAACTTGGTATGCAGGTAAATGGAGGCGAGTCGTAATATTTTTTTTCATGTCGGTCATTTGTCTGACGCACGTGGCTTTTTGTAGACATTAAGCGCCTTAAAAAGGGCATTTACGTCCCTGAGCCGGGGCTCAGGAGAAGGAAAGTCCGGGGGAAGGGTACGAGTCTGGGAGGGGGGGACTTGATTGTTTCAATTTGTTAGCTACAGAGTCCAATGAGATTGAAATAATACAGCTTGGATTTTAGTTTATTGTACTGCAGGCATTACCACTAATCTACGAAACATCTCATCTAGACCGATTGTTATAAAAAGTAAGTTAAACTAAGTACTTTTTTTTCGAAAAACTATACCTGAGAAATCTCATGTACATGGAACTGCGAAACTGTGACCAGAAACTTGTCACGATATTACGTCTACCTACGTATTTTACAAACGTTTTAATGATACTTAGACCTGTATGACACGAGTAGCTATGTCACGTATTGTGATTGCTAAAATTGTGAGAGCAGTCTAGCGAGTGGTCGGCCGCGGTGGATGGAGCGCTGCCAGCGCTCGCCTTGTCTGTTGAACGTGGACTCGGGCAGTAAATCCATCGAAGCTTCACGGAGCCAGCAGCGAGGCCTCCCGACACGGCTTGGCTTAGGCACTCGTCTATTGAGCATGAACCTAACTGACACTCGCTTCTAATATTTTCCTCTGCCGTCGCTCACCGCGCACTCGCCCGTGAACTGACGCCAGTAACACTTACATTTTGTTACACTATATTATTTTTCTAGTTCAGTAGGTACCAAACAATCGAAGAACTCTGCTTGCATACATTAAATTTAATTTTTAAAATCGATAATGACTAAGTGCCAGTTACATTATTCTATGTATCAAGTTTTGAATTGAAAAATGCCTTGCTTCTAATTCTCAGGAGCGTATAATTTAAAAGATAGACCTTATAATCATAATATATCCGCGACAAATCTACGGATAAGCTCTTTTAAGTTGGTGCAGTGTATCTAGGTTTCATTCACTAACATAACAGCACGAATGGCTCATGCCAGTGAGTGGACCGAGCTGCTGGCGCGAGTGAGTGCTCCACGCGCGACCTCACGTCTCACGTTTATTAAAACAGTTACAAAATACGTACCTTCAATTACTTTCATACACAAACATACATACGAAAGCGTTGAGAGCTCTATTTTCATTATGAAAATATTATCGATGTAGAAATACTTAAGTACTGAAAACGATTTTATAAACAAGTTAGTATCTCCGATGAATAAACATATTTTTACTTTTAGTTTTACGATTTCTCACAATGATTTATATGTACTTATAACTATTTTTAATATTGAAGACAAAACCCCAACGTTTATTAATATTTTCAGTCTCATTTCATAAATTTGGATTGCAAGGATAAGTATTCGGGATCAAACCTGGATGGTAAACAAATAAATAAAATGATAAGATTCAAGACTGAAGCATTATCAAAAGTGAACTAAAAGTTGAGCTTTTCAAGTTTTCAAAGGTGCATTGTGGCGAGTAGCGTTCGTAGTTTTGTCGCACGACGCTGCGGCGCGGCGCGGCGCGGCGCGGTCGCTGTGAACTGTTGCAATTGCATTTCTTTGTTTGCGCGAAATAAAATAAATAATTTAAATGAAACGATCAAACATTCATTTAGTTAGCACTCGGTTAAGTGGGGAATTGTGAATTGAATACAATCAAATCAGTTTGAATATGAAAATAAAATAAAAACGTGTTTTATATTTATAACGTATGTAATTCGTTTAATCTGAGCGTGTCCTACTGAGGAGAAAAGTCATATAAGTCCGTAGGTGTGTAGGTGTATTTTGTTTGTTTCTAATGGATGGGTAGGGTATGCTCTGGAACTATAGAACTGATCCTAATTTTCTTTCGTATTTGAACGTGCGTGCGTGTATTATCTACGTTATAGCGAGATGGCCCGTGAGCAAAGCCACAGGGCAGCCAGCAGCTAGTACCTAGATCGCGTGTCCGGAGCGTGTCAGGCGCGGGGCCGGAGCGGGCAAGGCGCGGACAAGGCGCGAGGTCGCTGAACAATCGTTTCTCTCAAAGGGCTTTATTCATTTGAACGCGAACTTCCCAACTTTGTTGAAAAACAATTTTATCTAAAATGAAAATCTTTTGTTGGTGCAACTTAGTTTTTTACTGTTTTCATGAGAGATCTTATTCAATTTCAGAAATGAGGCGAGCGGAGCTGATTTATCGCCCGCTTCGGTTGGATGAGTTTTGAAGCATATTTTAGGAAAAATATTAGCTAAGTTTATGAACGTATCTCGGCTCTCATCAGTTTTTGCGCCGAAACACTAGTTAGCAAATGGCTCGTGTGGGAAATATGTCTGGAGGTCGTCACGACACTTTAACGTGACTCAACAGCGAGTACCTACTCCACGGGTGTGTGGCACGGGCGGGCACTGAACCTGTTCAGATCCCAACAGCAGCTCTGGTGCCTTGTCTTCATGGCGTGATGTAAGATCTGCTCTGAACTCCTAAATACTTCTACTGCATCAATTAGATGACGATCAATCAGCTAACCTAATCAGATTATCATCAACAAACTGCTGTTATATATAACACCATAAATTACCACTATTTTTTCCCGATTGTGTGCTGGTTGCACCTAATTTTCCCGTCTAAATATATTGTTTCAAATTATCACTTGATCATAATCTGAAACTTCTTCCATCCACGAAGTACGGTAGTATATTATCATTGTATGCTTGCATGTATGGCTACGTATTATCCAAGTTCTAGGCGAGCAAAGACGCGGGCAGTAGATAATAAAAACAAGCAAAGGTAGACAAACGTAATAAGGCTCATAAAAGTAGCAAATGAATGTTTAGATTCATGAAGTAGCGCTCATAAACTTGACGCGCACCTTTATATCTCAAATTGAACAAAGACGTTACACAACAACAGCCTTTTTCGTTTTAATAAGAACAAATCGGCCGAATCCAAGCAATTCACCGATTCAAAAGGTCTTGTTTAGTGATGATTTATAAAACCCTTAAGAAGATATACGATTTAAGTACATTTATCAAGCAATAACGAGCAAGTCGTAAATTACAGTAGGGCGCCACTTTTTCTCATTAGTTATAACCAATAGATATCGCTGCTGTTTTCCCATACAAATCGTAGTTTACGTCAACGCGATTGGACAATAAAAAACGCGCATTCGGTACTGCGATACTCGAGGCGGGAGGACAAGTCTGCCCTCCTTCTCTCCTCTGTGGCAGGATTGCGCGGCAAAAACACGAGTGTCGCTAGTCGCACTATCTTAAGATAGTGAGAAATCACTCAATGAATATGTATGCGCTAAACACTGCCAAGTCGCAGTTGGCAGCTCGAAGCTGGAATACGTTACGGAATGTCTCTTGAGCTGTGTTGGCCATCCATTGACGTATAATGGATTTCTATAAAGAAATGAATGCATTTTCTTCACCGTTTAGAAAGGTGTTACATGAAATAGGCACAAACATGGGTTCCCAACCAGTCACACCAAATTGTGTAACACTGTGACTCGTTGGGATTTTTAAATCTTGCTGTATTTTTGATGAGCTTTTCATTCGTTATTTTGCAGTCATGATCATTTTGTTTTAAATTTTTTTACAAAACTGTGAGCTCTATTTGCCGTGTCGTGCCGCAGTCCAGTGCGGTGAATCTCCGCAACTATCTGAGTTGTTCGCAGGAGGTTGATTTATCGCGCCCGAACCTGTTATTGCTGTGATGTGCGTGCCGACGCTGACGCTGTTCTGCATAAGGAGTCCTCTGTTGCACGCCGTGCTGAAGTTTAGCTAAATGAAATTCAATTAGGTATCTAAGTAATTGTGAATATCTTTTGACACGACATCTATTAAAGCAATAAAAGAGCTTATCTAGGGTACATTTTTGGCAACATTAATAATTAATCGCGCCTACCGAGCGACTTCCAAAGTACGGAAGCGCTTATGCCTCATGCAGTCAACCATCCATTTTTTTGTAGCGATGTTCCTATAATAAGTAAATGTATAAGTAGGTACAGTCAGCAACGAAAGTCGATTAACGTTTGATGTTCACAAAATCTGAATATTTCCGTAATAATAACTCCGTAATAACAACATCATGATCTACATTTTGAAAAATATTTCAAGATTAAAGTCTTAGTTCGTAATAATTTTCCAAGAAAACTTAAATTTTCTTAGTTATCGAAAAACAAAACCGCTTGAAAAAGTCCAAGTGTTAACAGTACAATCATAGGTACCTCTGATTGTTAGTCTGAGCAGCAAAGGGTCATCAACTTCGACTAAAACTCTTTAAATATATGCAAACGTTAAAAGATTTAATTAAATCACAATGGTATAAAATCCGCGATAAGAGCGCAACGAGCGCTCCTCATTCCATTAGCGAGCTCATAATTTGAAGAAACCTTCAAAACTTAACTAATTAAAAGAAGGCAATCGCTTCAACTATCTCGACTCAATTAAGTCTAACTATCGCGCCATTGTGAGGTGTTTGCTGGGGGCTGCTTTACGCCCCGTCGCGCCTCCGTCACGTCACGTCACGTCGCGCTGTAAGGACAACCTGCATTAAACGGGACAAAAGGTATAACGAAAGGGAAATTAAATAAAGCTAAGTGTTGAAGCTCATTATGAGTGAACAGCTAGATCACAACATTATTCATTGTCATCATTCACCCTCCAACTTTGTTTTTGCATTGTACTTTACGGCTACAATGTCAATCATGCACCTGGCTACTAGTCTGCTGAAACCTCTCGATCACCATTCTGATAAGACCTAAATTCACCTAGCGTTATCTTTTAACAAGTATCCAGACCATTTTTACGTTTTGGTTTTGAGATAAATTTTTGTGTTTAGAAAAAAAAACTTAACAATTTCGTTGGTCGTTTTTCCTTTCTACTAGACTAGCTGTTTACTGCAAGCAGTGTCAATGGCGGAATAAAGAATAATGCAAATGAGTGGAGCCGACAACGCGCTACAGCTGTAATGAGTCTCCGAGGGGAGGAGGCGCAGCTCGGGTTACCTCCGACAGAGAACATCTAAAGCCTTGTACGGACTAGGTTCCAATGTAGGCATATCATAACCGACAGGTTTTGCAGGTAGCCTGCAGTTGCGTCTACACGTACATTGAAACGCCTAGTCTGTACAAGGCTTAACAACAATATGAATAGAATGGTCATTTGACACTCTTCTTCCTGACACCAATAAGACATCCTCTATTAAGTTCTCGATTGCATTCTTAAGAAACAGCACGTTACATACGGACACGCATCCAAATGTAACATTTGATAATGTGTAGTGTCTGTAGGTGAGTTTCATAACAAATTAGAGTCGAGATAAAGTCTTGACCACTGTAATCAAGACATTTTGGTCTACTGACATTTTTAATGAATCACGTGTACGAGTATAACTATAGCGCGACGTTTGTTTAGTTAGAATATTAAAATTCAAATTCTTATTGCATAAATTATATAAGATTACAGGCCAGGTAATATATTATGGTATTATGGAGTGTCCAAGGTGTGCTACGTGTTATCTCCTCCGTCACCGGGACGAACGCGCCCAAACACGCGGCAGTTCACGCACGGGGAGCCAGCTACGCTGATGAAAGGCGGAGTATCCCAAATTATCCCATAGACGGAATTAGGGCGAGTCAAACCCGCGCAGACAAAGAAGTTAATAAATAAAGGACATCTTATATTTAAGGGGGAAAGTTTGGAAGGACAGATTCTAATGCTCAAAGAACTCAGAGATGGAGAGAGGAAGCCTAGCACCAAGTAATCACTGGACGCGAACTACAAATTTATTTATGTATAATTATCTTATATTTAAATGGAATTACATCTTTTAGCGTGGATTTTTAATCTTTAGTGAGTAATTGGTAAGTATTCAAGTTTTAATTCTAGTCAATTTTTAGAGAGAGATTTTTAGAACAATAGCTCATCGTAAGTTCTGCGAATCCGGGATTCGCAGAACTTACGATGAGCTATTGTTTATATTTCACACTTACGGACTGCTTTTGTGTTGCGGACTCGACTTTAAACTTATCTCTACACTACTAAGGAGTACTTTATAAGCATTTAGAAGGTCGCGTCCAGTAGTGAGATCTCCACGACGCGACGCGTCACTCACCGGTGGAGCTGAATCCGTCAAGAGCCTCACTTTGGGCGCCACCGCGGCCGCACACTACGCGACTAATATTTCATGGACGAAAAGTAAGAAAATTTTAAGCGCAATAACACCTTTTTAGAGTTGATGAGCTGAAAATAAGTTAGCCCGTTATTTTATACTTTGAAAATGTTTTTTTGTCAGACATGACGATGAATTTTTATTATTATTTAGCCTGTGTCGTCCCACTGCAGGGCAAAGGCCTCCCTTCCCTCCTTCCACTCTTCGCGATTTAACGCCGCAACAGGCCAATTCCGCAGGTGGGAGTCCAGCTCGTCGATGAATAGTTTTAATATAAGATCTATTAGTTACCAGCTAACGAGTAAAGACAATCGGCAGCGATTAGTTTGTCAAGTATTATAACGACTGCGGTGTTGGTTTGTGCTGAATGATATGCCTTTGACTACCCCCACGCACTACACATCTAGGGTCAGGTAAAAATTCGACTGTGCCTATGAATGTGCCAAGAGTCTGAATCGCAACATTGTTTTCACTTCCTACCTACAATTACCGCAGCAACAAAAATAGGCCGGTATGCTAAGTTGCTGTGTTGATCAACAGCGAGCACCGGGTACATAATGCATGACAGTTGGCGACCGCGACACGGGTGCGGGCCGCATCCGACACGCGGCTCCCGGTTCGTTTGCCGGAGCTGCATCTCACATTCTAAAAATAGTCCACCTTCCATATTTGCAGTCAGGTAGTCGCATAAATCAGCATTCGTCGCGTCGCGGTCGCGTTTAGATTCGCAAATTGTGACCAAACGCTCGCGACGCCGCACTTCGACGAGACGATGTGCACTGAATTTTGACACCCGTATTTTTGAAGAAAAATAAGCATTCTGCAAGTTCCGGTTCAGATATTTGTGATCTGCGGCAGTAAGCGCCACAAATATTTATAAGAATGGAAGCTAGGTGTGTGAGTTATCGCGATCTCTCGCGCGATATGTAATTGAAAGGCGCGTGAGGCTGCACAACACGGATATTAACATGATGTACGAGCGATTGCGAGATACTAGCGTAAGGGCGCCGCCATGCCGCGCTCACGGTTTACTACGATTTTAACAAACCACTCATTTGGCAGTTTCATCAATAGCTGATTTTCTAAACAAGTTCTTTCTTTCACATCAGTACAGATGAGATAGTATCACGTTTGCAAGAGCACTAACGTTATAATTACCTTTGATTTGTACCGGTGCGGTGATAACAAAAAAATACACATCTAATTAGGACTATTTTAAAGTTTGTGTGAGTCCAACTCTCTAGTCTAGTTTGTTGTTATCAGCATCAAACTCATTGTCTCATTGAGACTACCTTTGAGAACATACGCTTAAGTGTGGGATCTGCTTCGATTAAACTAAATCAACATCTGTAGTGTAGAGGCGGCGCTACGCTGTTTGCTCGCTGATACGTCTCAGTCTCAGTAATAGTGTCTGTTGTTTTCCTCGTCGCTTGTACCAGATACCATGCTATCGGCGAGTGATGGGCGCTGGCATCTACACGCCAACTGAGTGCGACAGCGTTTTTGTTTCCTGGAAGAAATGTAATTTACGCAAAAAAGCGTTGTATTGTTATTGTATGACCCTCAAAACCCTTCACTCACAATCATAGCTAGAAGTTCATATTATACAATTTTCTTTACTGTTTCATAAATAAATGTCCTGGTAAAAATTGCTGACACAGCAAACATTTAGCAAGTAAGTCACAAACAAAATCACTGAACAAAGCCTATTTTATATACATACGTATAAGTAGACTTGGTTCATTGTTTTTTTTTTATTGGCTCCTTGATCACAAATGGATCGCAAATACATTCAAAATGCTGTAGTATAATTGAGAACTCATATACCTTATAGAACACGGCTCTTCACACGTATCTTATAAATATGTATAGGCCTCATATCCATAGCTGATATGATACCATGAATGACCACTTACCATTTCCCTGGAAAGAATACGGCCTAATGAAACAGGCAGCCAAGTCGGGGGTCGCTCGAATAAATCTGCGCTCGACAAATAACTCGTGAGAGGCTGGAATAGGTTCCTTCAGAAGTACTCCACTTACATAACGGAAAATAATTTCGGCCACAGTGTAATATCAGTAAGTAAACATAAATCTCTAAGCGGTCTATACGTCTGGCGACCGAATCAATTCGCGCGGCTCCGGCACCCACAGCGCAGGCACGAACAGAATGATAACTGTGTTACAAAATTGGCAACTGTTCAAAACTAAGGTTCAAAACGATTATCATAATACATTTTTAGAGCATAAAAGAAAATGAATAAAAGAAAATGAATTTACATGCTCATTGCATTTGATAAACTTTACGTATAGGATTTAATAACTGCTCCGAGTTGTATCAGTTGTATGCAAGTTAAATGTAAATTCTTACTTACGTAAATTGTTAAGATGATATATATAAAAATTCATATGCAAAACGAGTGAACAGTATTTTTGTAAATCAAATTGAACTCTGTTCCAAAAGCAATATCGTTGGAATTCTCAGCGTGACATAGAATAAAACTCCTAGATTTGGGGCCACTAAATCACAACTCAGTTCCGATACGTTTTCTGTTCGCATGCACTCACAGACAAATCCGTGTAGGCACACACGCACACTCGCATAAAGCTACATACATCAGCGACTTTGATACAATTTGCCGTAGAAAGTCGCCACTTTGATGTATTACCGGAAAAATAACAGTGCCAGATTAAACGGCGAGACACATCTTACTGTTCTTATCGCACGCCAATAACGACTCTATCTCCCACTGTTATGTCTCAATACACTGTGGCGAATTTTTATTTTCGCAGATAGCGTATCTCCGTAAATAGCGTCCTTATCATTTGGGCGATAGGGTTCACTTTCGTTCGGGGAGCGAGGAGTTGATCAGAAAATTCAGCCATTACTCCGTCGGATGACTCGGTGAAATTTACTATTGCGAGGTTTTGTTCGTGCGATTGTTTATGGCAGATTAAGGCGGAGGCCGATATGCTCTCTGTGCGCGGCTTACGGCGCCGTGTTTACGGATTTACCCGATAAGCGGATAAAAAAGATGTCTAGAGCTCTTTGTATATGAAAAATAAACGATATTTTTATGCGTATCCTTTCGGGTCCGATTCTGGCTTTAAGGCGGAGAGGATTATCTCTTTATCGAAATAATAATGTGGTGGGTCTTATTGGCTTGGAGCGCGCCTCGAGGCGTAAGCCGCGGAGGCTGGCGTGGGCAGCAAGGTAGCGGCGGGGGCTCGGGCCTCAGCCGAGCTGTGCTCCAGCGAAAACTAAATTTCAAGTTTCTTATCACTGAAAAAAAAATATCTACCGACATCCGCGACCAGCACACATTGCTGGATCACGGTTGAATCAATGCAGGCGGCATAAGTGTGAAAGTAGTGAGGTGTAAGCTGGTTCGATCCCCGCGGCCGGACCAATGTTTGTATGATCTACAAATATTTTTCTCGGGTCTGGGTGTTTCTATGTATAATATGTATGTATTTACAAACAAAAAGTATATGTATAAGTAGTATATCAGTCATCTTAGTACGCATAACACCAGCTCTGCTTACTTTGGGGCTAGATGATGCTGTGTGAAATTTATTAGCCTGACAAAACCGCCCTAGAAACAGTCCTAAAAACAATCCAAATCTGAGTATCAAACTTGTATAAAATTATGGTTTTTAATAACGGGACGAGATCGCGTTTAGGTTTTTAGATTTCGTCCTGTTATTAAAAGCAATGAATGTATTTTAATCGTGTGAGTAGGTATAAAAAGTTAACTGTATAAATTATTTCAAATTATTAAAATAGAATCCTAACATGCATGTTTGTAAATTAAATAATTCAAGGTAAACCAGCCTGCATTTTAAAATTTCCCAACAAAAAACATTTTATAGGTGCTTGTAACCGCTTCGCGAGGCACACACAAAGCAAGAACTTCGAACCGCTCCATAGCGGTTAGTGAATTTACTAGGAGTTGTAAAAACCAGTTAAACCTATCCCGAACTCCGTAAAAACAGCTTTAAAAATATTAAGAAGCTCGTGTGCAGCGGTCAGCGCAGTTGGAAACCCCCGGAACACCCGCACCGCTGCTGCCTACAGTGCACACAGTGGTTACAGGCAGGTCCACTGCACTCCACACGGACACCTTGCTTATAGTTGTGGTAAAAGAATTAAAGTTAGTAATCATACAAAAATAAAATCTCACCATGGTCTTCCCCAACGGAAAGCCGTTGGGGAAGACCATGGATCAATCTATGGATTTACCATTGCTACGATCTATACTTATATCTTTCACTCATTACCAATTTGGCTAGTTCTCCGGATAGAAAGCAGAGGCCAGATCACCAATCCGCAGGTAGTGTCCAAGGGCTGGTGCTACCGCGTTGCATTGTCGACTTACTAGCAGCTTTTATTTGCAGATATAGTAATGTCGAGTGACACAGGCGGCGAGCGGGCGGCGGACGCTCGGGGCGCGCAGAATTAGCGCTCCACTGCTTGTTTGTGTTGGAGAGAGTTTTTGTGTTCTCTGTAAATTGGTGGCCAGCTTGTCGGAGGAATGTGAACCTTGTGCGATGCAAAGGAACAACTTTCTATGGTTTACTTTCAGCTGTTAAAACACTATGTAATAAAGTAAAAAATTGTTTTTACCACTTTCATTAAGAGATACAGTTGTTAAAAACCTTTACGGTAGTTTGGGCTCATCAAGCTTTTATAGCAAGCATGCTGTACTGTACACTTTATTCAAACTCTACTAGTAATAATTGGTAATACCTCACAGACCTCTACTATGAAGGAAAATTTTCACTATTCCTGGTTAGGGACATACGCAATTTAAATCATATTATTGTGTAATACTTATGATGATTTGGGAGCGACTGAATCATCTATAATCTATATCTCTATGATATTGTTGGAGAAACAGTCATATTGTCTAGCCGTCTGAAAACGAATGATGACGAAAACACAATTGCTACCCTGAGATTATTATCTTCATGCATGGTCGAGCGCGCGGCTCCGCTTGCCATCCGTCTCCGCCTGTCTGTTTATACAGCTACAATGTTCCGCAATATCATCTTGTATCAGCTATTCTTTCGCAAACACGGGTCGAGCTACTTCCAATATCACTCCATTTTCAAAACTATCGTCAGTTGACCCATTGGTTATAATAATATTCATGGAGAATGGTCATCTGGGTACGAGGGACTCATGCGCAGTAGGTTCTCCTTCTCATTAGGGGAGGCCTACCTATAACTGGCTGTGGACTGCTATAGGCTGATGATGATGATGATGAAGGCTTTAGAGAAGGACAAGGTCAAAAACCGGTGAATTTATGTCAAAAATGTAACGAGAGTGAATGATGATCATGTAGCTTCAGTGCACGGCTGCCTGATGTCAACAATCGCGATGATGTGTAGTTGTTTTTGAATAGCACCAACGTGATTCAGCATCACACCAAACTAAGGTAAGTTTGGTGTGATGCTGAATCTAGTTGGTGGAGTAGTGTTCCCCGCCTCTCAGTCGAGTGGTCGTGGGCTCACGCGCGGCCGCGGCCTAATATCGGCGGCGACGTGACGCCCTATCGGATATTATTGACTGCTCGCAATATCTTATTGAATGCTTCACAAAATAAGCTCCTATTTACTTACACAAATGAGTTTCTGATGCTGCCGGGTATTAAGTCGGGTGGACCAATTACTCAGTAGGTACCTTTGATACTATTTCGGTTTGTTTCAGTCATAATAGGAAGTGGTTTATTTATTTCGGGTAATGAGTATTGCTGGTAAAACTTGATTAGTTGCCCGAGACAAAATGGACTGATTATTGCTTCATGCGAGCGGCTTAATGTGCCTTTTTTGCTTTAGAGAATAGATTGTAGGTAGGTACTGGTAATCGACGATAACGTTATTTGAAGGTTAACAATTTTCCCTGTTATCAGCGAAGGAAGCAATCAGTCAGTGGGCCGACGCGGGATTACCGCGGATCCCCTCATTTGGCGGGTAATTGCTGATTCCGTAAACAAATGAACGTAAATCCCCACAAACGAGAAAACGTAAAACTGTAATTGACAACGTGAAAAGCATATTTTCCAGTTCTCGCGGCTCGCGGATAAAGCCACGAATGAAAAAATTCACGAAATGTGACGTCATCGCCGCCACACGGAGATTCCTCGCTACAGCAGAAAAGTGTATATTTTTATTTGATCACACAGTGCTAGGTGTATCATTATGGATAGAGCAAAGAAAGCTAAGCCCCTAGCTATGTTTGTTACTTTCTGTTATTTACGGAATTAGTCGCCTAGGAACAGTAGAGCCAGTCCTATTGAAAAAAAAATTGGCTTTGTTACCTCTGTAGGTATACCGGCACCGTGAAGGATCCGGATTTATTGTGTTCTTCTTCTTGTTGTCACTAGTTCTTTTGAACCAGTTGATTTAGATGAAAGGATTATGAGTGTACTTCAACTCTTCAATTATTTTGAACAACTTATTGTGACGGGATAGACATTCACTGTGGTATTCTGAAGAGCAGAGGGGCTATCAAGTTCATCGTGTCATTTTATCGGTATTTTGAAGCAAGTTTTAGTTAGTTATTTTTGAAACCTGAGAAAACATAAAATCCCTCCTCCAACTTACCTGACACACGGACGCGGTAACACAAGACCCGCCCGTCCCGCCAGCGGCGCCGGGCGGCGCGAACAAACGACACTTAGCAAAGTATCAGCAGCTCGCAGATTACACCAAGTACCATAACAACACTCCTGCAGCGCAAGTACAGACAGTAAATAGACTACTGTCTAAAAAACGCAAGTGGCTCTGACAGTAAGAACACAGTACTCTGAGTACTTACTTTCAGGGCCACTTGCGACTTGTTGTGAAGGAGCTATCACACCATCATCATCAGCATTTGCTTGTCCTAATTCCGCTCATGCGGGGTCGGCACAACATGTTCTCTCTTCTACTCTCCCCAATCACTCATCTCCGTATCATCCTTTCTTACCTATATCTTCTTTCACAGCAATCCATCCATCTTTTCTTAGGTCTACCTCTACTCACATATCCATCCACATTCATTTCCATCACCCTTTTAGATATATGAATTTCATCCCTCCGCATTACGTGCTCATAGCTATTGTTCCTCAACTTATCAGTCAATGGCGCTACTTAGAAAAGAAAAATCAAATTTACGAAATAGTTGCATCTTTTCCAACAATCATAGTTCTTTTAGTTCACTTAATCTTAAGGTTAGTGATTTTTAACAAGATGGCCTCGCTTCACACCCACACCTGAATTTTCCGCATCACTGGTTATTGATGGAGAATTATTTGAACTTCGGCCAAATTGTTTCCATGTGGTTGAACGCGCATGGACACACTCCTGTCCAAGTCCACATGTGTCTACTTGGATCATTCTACATCGTAGTAGTTGGTTCACCGAAACAATATTTTTGCTCAAAGCCGTGTCACGTCGTGTCGCCGTCGTGACCCATAAAAAATGTGCTTAATTTAGTAGAGCTTACAAAATTTGCACTGAAAGGACTTCTTTCTTGGTCAGACTCCTTATTTTCTTGGTAAAAAAAAAAATGAATCAAATCATCTGCATCAAGAAATAGGGATAATAAATATTTAAATCCAATCCATTTATTCGTTGATCCGTCTTATTTTAAATAGCCAACTTTCTGTGCCAATCAAACAAAGTGAGATTCGTCAAACGTGAAGGTACGGCTTATAAGGGATTTTACGTTTCAGTATCGATGATTCAGTGACGACTAATTTGATGACCTCTGTAGCGTAGTAGGCAAATGTTCACTTACTAGGCGGGTTCTATTCCCGTTGCGGAACAATGTTTATGTGATTTTGTATTACCTACATTGGGTCACGGTTCGGGGTGGGTGTCAACTATGCATAGGTAGATGTATATATTTAAAAAAGTTGTATAGGTGTAGCAGTCATGAGGTAGATAGTTAGGTACCCATAAGACAAGCTCTACATTGGGGCCGGATGATACTGTATGAAATGTCCAGCTTTATTTATTAATGTATCCTACACCAGCACTACCAGAAGGAGCGTGTGAGTGCCACGTCACGTCACGGGCGCGGGACGGGAGTGCGGGGGGTGACGGGGGGGGGGAGGGGGAGATCACTTGCTGTCGAGGTCGGCGCCTGATACTGAAATACCCGCTCCAGCTTCACCAGACGACTCGCCCCGGATCTCACTCGACAGAAGGCCGATGCATTTTTTAGTGACACTGAACATTTTCGAATTAACGAATTTTGCCTTCGCTCTTTTCAATTGTGCTGAATAAATAAGCTGGAATTGTTGTGTCACCTATATAGGTTATCTGTCGTCTGGCTCAATGGTTACCTATCGTTTTCCGGATAATTTTTAAATTAGTCGACTCAGTGCAAGGTAAACTTCTAATATAATTTAAACTTAGGATGGAACATTTAAAACATGTTCATGAACTTTTGTCTCCGACCGTTCCATGTAAGTAATCCGAGTTAGTTACTCGAATGTGAGTCGAGTAGGTATCCCAAGATTGATTTCATTTCATGATGCTTAGCAGATTTCAGAGCTAGGTACTTTGCTGAAAAAAACATTCATAAAATCATATAATAAACAAATCCGGAAAAAAGCGCGTTTGCAGCGAGAACAAAAAGATTTTCAATAACAGAATGGGCTCGTTATAACTCAGCGCGCAAAAAGAGCATTTATTCATAATGTGCTGGATCGAGTCGATAGTCCCGCGCCCATCAATATTGCGGGGATTCCGCAAATCCTTGCCCATTGAAAACAGACCCTCTCAACCTCCGCTTGTACCTCTCGAGGCCCGCTCTTGCGGTACACAGTTTTTTCGTACTGTACATAATTATTGTATTTCAGCAGAACATTTCACAAGTCTTCTATGATAGAATATAATTGTTTGCTAATAAAATGATTATACTCGTAGGTGCAGTAACTAAAATAAAATTATACTACTAGACATAACATAACGTGTCCATGTATATTAAAAAATCTAAATAAGTATTGTTACAGATCATTATTTTGATTTTAACACAGAAAACCTAATAATTAGGTACATCATTAATTATGTTACCTACTTCCGTAGTTCTATGCAACCTTGAGTGATTTCCAGCACCTCGATCGTAATACATTACAATACTCCAGGCATTCAACTTCTGGACTGGAATATCCAAGACCGGGACTAAGTGGTTCTCATCTTTAGATGTTTGGAGACAGAAACATTCATAAGAATATTAGCGGCCCGCGACGGTCGAACATGCGCATATTATGTTTGCCGTCATCATACCCGAGTAGTTCCCATGAAGAATAACTATTGTGTATTTTATCTGAATACTGCTCCGATTTCTTACAAAGTTAGGTACGAGTAATAAAAATCCAGATGAAAACAAGCCTTAAAGTTCGCTAACTTTAGGTTCAGCATAACCTTTATTTTGTGCTTTATATTAAGAATTTACAGGTTGTTCTATCTCACGCTGGCGGGTTGCTCTTGTGTGTGTGGTTTTATTTCTGTTTCGATAGAGCGTTCCCGAGCTTACGCACACAGAAACAACGTGCATGTGCATCTACACACACAATTAAGACTAATCCGCCATCATGAGATGGAACAACTATAGGAACCTACTAATCTTGCAGAAAACTTGTCAAAAATGTTTGCTTGTCTGAAGCGGGTGTAGGTATAGTGGTTGAACCACCACAACCTACCACAAATTTAGCAAAATAAACTTTTACTTTACTTTACTTTACTTTACTTTACTTTGAAGTTCTAAGGTATGTACAGTACAACTTGTTTGTTGGTGCGAACGCAGTTTTAGTGATGTGAGCTTAATAAAATCTTTCTAGCGAAGTGTACAAGTTTGTAAGTTCTTGTCCAGTCGCGAGCGCTCCTTGGTGACCACAGGCGTCGGATGCGAGTGACGCCGCGGGGCGCAGCGAGGCGCGTCTCGCATTGTTATTGCTTTCTGATGCTCATCGAGCCCTTCTTGATCTTAGTTCATTAGCTTGTCGGTGAGTAGTGAGTGTAGCTTAAGGCGTCGCTATATTCGCACGTCGCAGTTGTATTACTTATAAAAAAAGTCCCAGGCACTACGAATGCCTAGAGCCGTTGGTGTAGTTTACCTTAGTAATCGCAGAACCTATAGCTGCAAGGTGAGGTGACGTGCCTCGGCAGCAAAATATTCAGGAAGTTAAAAATTTAGTACTTACCTACTATAAAATATTATTATACTTTTTATGAATTTCATATGCGTATAATCTGCAATCACACACTGCTGACATTAACATTTTTGTTGTTTTGTTTGGCGCAGTTTCAATGAGGCGACATCGTTCGGGGGAGAGGCGGCTAAAGCTGCATCGCGCTTCCGAGCAATTATCGCGCGCTGTTTGTTCGACAGTCGCGGATCACGCCAGTCGCAGGCTAGTTTTACTTTTATTTAATTTTATGTATATTTTGGGTTTTGGAAATCCTTCGTCGGACTGAACTCAAACTGTAGGCTGACGAAGAAAAAACTCCGAAATAGTATTGAATGAAAAATATATCCATGATGCGACATTCACTAACAACTCGATTCAAAAAGCGATACACTCCATTTGTGTTTATACATATGTTTATGTATATTTATACCATATACTCCTCTAGTGAGAATATAGTACACGACGTTCATAAATCAACAAAAACTTGTGAAATTGAATAGTTTCTTGCATTATTTAAAACTGCATGCCGTGTTCCCCCGGTCCGGTAACGGAACAGTGATTTACGATCGCGAGATCTAAAAATATTTTCCACAATTTGAATTTAATGCGATAATTCAAGACGTTTCCTTAAAACATTCTTTTGAAAAGGAAAGAATGTGCGAGCATTTTTCACGCTGCGCAAGCCGAGCGAGTGTGACGGAGCGCGGCGGGCGGCTTGGCGACCGTCACCGGCAGACGCGGCACATCGCACCAATTACACATGAGCTTCTTTTTGATATCAGTTCGTTTATAAATTAAATATTTGTGGGATAATTTTAGAAACGTCCTAAAAATTCGCTGTTTTTACTCCTGTTCATTTGCGACTGACACCGGAAACATGATTTGGGGCATAGTTTTCTTTTCATTTTAATAGTTTTTTTTTCATCAACACCATAAAAGCTATGCGACGATGTCCCAGATATGGAAGTTTGAGAGCGCACAACTCCGTATGTATGAGCTGCCGATGAATATGGAGGAACGCCTCAAAGGCCGGTGCCTCCGCCCTCCACCGGCCACCTGCAAGATACGAGTACTTATGACTAATTCATCACAAAGATGCTCTCAGCAACATCATGCATGTATTCTTATTCTTGCCAATAACTGAAATGATTTTTTGCTAAATAAGCTTTTACGTTTATGGGATGTAGCTTCAATTTAGCTGGATGTTTCGGATAAATTTAAAAATAATTGGACATTGCACACAGCATCATCCAGCCCCAAACTAAGCGAAGCTTTACTATGGGAACTACATAACTGATATTGGTACTACTTAATATACTTTTTGTTTGTATACTATACATAGAAACACCCAGACCCGAGACAAATATTTGTACATCATACAAACATTTATCCCGCGGTGGGGATCGAATCCGCAACCTTCTGCGTCCCAAGCGGGCTTTCATCCACTGCGCTACAGAGGTCGTCAATGCTGCAATAGGTAAGTGATGATTTTTCGAATCCCATTTACCTACTTTACTAAATTTTCATATAAGTAATGATTAATAATAATATGAACAAAAAACACCAATATAACTGTACGGCAAGTGTATTACCGTCGGCTTTAGCTTTACAGATGGCATTTTTAACGTTTATTGAATTGCAATTCAGTTCAATGTAAAAGCTTTAAAACTGTGTTCCGCCGCAAACATTCGGGAAAACCCCATTGTCTCTTACTTAAAGCCACTATTTCAAGTATTTTTGCCCATAAAAGTTCAGTTGGGAGTTTATTCCGCTCGCAAATATTTCTGGTACACACTTCACCCACACACGCGCGCTATAATCGCGCCATAAAATATTAGCGCTCGCAGCGAGGCAGGCCACTGCACGCGGGACACTCGGCCGCGGGAGGCGTTGGCTTCTAATACTCATACGCAAACAGAAAAAATGGGAAGACAAGTGCGTATGAAGTGAAATCAGGGCATTAGCTAGACCTGATGTCTGTGAGCTAGACTAGAATTTCAAAATGTGGATAAGATAAGATAATGAGTTTATTTCATAAACATTGTTAAATTACATAGGACACTTAAGTATAGGAACAATTTACAATGGACCCCACACTGGGCAAAGCCTCTGTGATGATTGGAATGTCTTTGAAAAAAATAACGCTTTTTATATATCTCGATAATTGCAACTGTTAATTGGATTTTGACTCATTACTGAATGAGGCAGTCATAATGAACGCATTTTTCGTGACCGCATGTGGAAAGAAATTGTGGTTTTCTAAAAATACTCTCAGATAATTATGTAGCTAAGTGTACGAAACGTTAGCGTTAAAAAAGAATCTGGCCCCTGAGCCAGCTCACTGCGGGACACCGCCACAGAGCAGCGACCTGCAGATGGGGCGCGGTTTATGGACGGATTGCAATAATACTGCGACACACATTTAAAGCATAACGAGTTACTTTTAGAGCAAAACAAATACCTACAGTCTCATACACATCTTTGAGCTCATAGTAGGATTCCCCGAGCTGTGTGTATGAAAAGCAAAATTATACTATGACATTATTTGGATTACAAAATGCTTGGGACTGAATATGATCCAACTCGGCTTAAAACAATGAAAGACAATGAAAACAAATAATATATAGTCTTTCATTTAAAAAAAAAAAATCTTTCATTTTAAACTAACTATATTCAGGAATTGGGTTCAACAAATAAATTAAAAAATATTTATGTAATGATTTTTTTTGTTTATGAAAATCTCGAGAAAATCGATAAAGACTATCCATTTAATTGATTGTTGCTTCTTGTATAACTTAGTCCATTCGAGCGTGTGACGTGATGTTGCTGCGATGTGATTGGTCAACGTCTGTTTTCCTTGAAAATGTTATGCAACATGTCATAAAAAATCAATAAAAGATACTTTTTCAAGTGAAAACTAAAATCAGTTTAGGAATTAAATTGATACGGTCAAACGTCTATTTACAACCCAAAAATTAAGCCCTGTCAGTTTATGTAGTTTAAAATGAAAGACCCTGTATAAAAATTGTGAAATGACGATTCTAAACAATTTTAAGTGTTAATTTTGACTTTTGACTTTATACCTACGAGTACACCACACACAGTGGTGTACTCGTACTTATGGAATAAATGCAGTTTTTAATTTTATCAAGTTGTACCCCTGACTCTTATCAACATTTTTTCCTTTACTATAGCCGTTTCGATTTTTCTCTCAGAGGGCGCTCGACAAAACTCACCTGTATATAACTTTGCCGTATTACTATAAATTTTACGATGTCTTTTAGATTACTACTATGTATAATGTATGTATATCAGCTATGTATCAAAAAAATTTGTTTCATTTTACCGTATTCAACAAGACGTAGGTACAAATTTAGATACTGTAGATATTTGTCCCATCTGAAAGAGTTGCATCGAGTGATTCGGGTGCCAAATGCGTCGTTCCGCGCGACACCCGGCCACCCGCCGCGCTCCGCCCCGCTCCCCGCCTCGCTCCCCGCCCCGCTCACCGCTGTGATGTACGTGGTTATCTAAAAATGGCATGTTTACCAACAATAAAACTGAAGCTTGCACAATTCTCTCGGATTTCAGAATTCGATTGTGGTAGTACACCACACGGCTGCCATTTACACTTCCGACGTCGAAAAAAGTATATTCCCAATTCGCATGGAAATTTTTATATGGACTGAACGGTAATGAATTTCTGCGCTACAGGATCGAATCTAATAGTTTTTTCACCGATATTTTACATAGAAAAAAAATAGCATCAAAATGATTATAAAATTGTATCCAATACGAGTGGTAACTAGGTAGCTGCTAGCGTGCACAAAACACTTGGAAAGCCTACGCGCGAAGGTAAGCCACTTTCGGCCCTTCGGTAAACAACGTTGAATATTTAAAGCGAAGTCTCCGACCCACGCCAGAGGTCGCCACTAGCTCACCTACCTCAGAGTCCTTCGAGATCTACAAGGTACATTTTAGAAATATTATGACGTCTTTACGTCGTAGATTTTGTAAATAAATGGGCTTTAGATTAAGTTATTTAACTATTCCAATCGATCGTTCTCGACGAATTCATCGATGAGATCAAACGACGTATGGCAATTTCAAGATCATCAATGGACAGGCTTAAAAAGAGCTGGAGAGATCTGAACATTACCCGGACAACCAAAGCTCGACTGGTCAGAGCACTTATATTTCCAATTGTTTTTCGAAGAAACAATCTTTGTGGTAACTTAGACAACTTTTTGGAAGTCAGTTTTCATCTTTTTGTAATAAAAATATAGGTTTTGTTTCAATATAAAAAAAATACTTACATTTAGGTATTTTAAGCAGAACTTATAAGTAGGTTATAAAGTACATAGAAATAGAAACACTCATAGGAAAGTACGGGAGATACATACAAAAGCTTGAAAATTAGATAAGGTTTCATTTTTACTAACTAAGCCTCAACTACTCGTAATAATTGCTTCTAGATGGAGTGATATAGCTGTCTTCGCGACACTGTATATAATTCCCGCAAAAACAAAATGAGTTCATTTTCATTATCATAAGCTTAATTAATTCGCGGACTCTTCGAGTTCAATTATAATGAAAGCTAAAGACCTACAATAGGTAAGGTACATTTATTTATTATTTTTCATAGTACCTAACCTACCTATGCTTCGACAGATGGAATAATAACTAAGGGTAGATATTTTTGTTATATTAGTCATCATCATCATCATAATTTCAGTTATATAGCGTCCAATGCTGAACATGAGGACTCCCTCATCGATTTCCACAGCGATTGATCTTGTGCAGCCTGCTCCCAACGTTGTGGCTCCCAGCAACCTTTACCAATTATATTAGCAGAAGTAGTTAAATCCCGGCGAGTTTACTCGATACCTAAGTTTTCTAGTTCACTTCTTGTTTACTAGTCGTAATAGTGGTGACTTTTAGGCCGCGAACGCACAGGCAGGCGGCTTGCTTAGTGCCTAGAGCCTAGCGAGTCACCTAGCGAGTAGCTTAGTAAAACGAATGTTCTAAAATGTTCGCAACCGGCCGCACTGCGCGCTTGGCATCTTTTTTTTTTTTTTTTTAACGGATAGAAAATCTGCTCACAGACATCCAATTACGTCGAGGGAACGTAATTGGGGTGTGTGGGGTTGTCGAGCACTCGACGACCCACTAAAAACTACCCGATGGCCGGCCTCTATGCATAAAGAAGGGCTCCGGGCTCTCCTACGGAACTCACGCGGTGCCCTTCTCGCATTTTGCCTTGAGCACAATCCCGGTAATGGCCACCACAGCCACGCCCGGCACCCACACACGCGGTTGTTAAACCACGTGCGCGGAGCTCACGACGACACCTGCCTAACAGTGTCGCCGCCCTCCCGGGATCTGCATGATGAGCAGCAAGAGCCCTCACTCTGACCACCCGCAGACCCGAAAAGTCCCCTGTTGGGCAGGGGATACCACTCGCCCCCTCGCGGGGCAGGCGGTGCGTTCCCGCCTTCCATCCCGAGTGGGTTCGGCCTCGCTCCGAACCCACTCCGCGGCCTCCTCATCCAGACCATACAAGTGATTGGTGCCAAGGCAAGTCAGTCAGTGTATATCCGACCGAGTCGCCAAGGCACCCACATCCCTTGATGCCGGGCAAGAGTAGTGAAGGCGGCGATATTGCGTACCACGCACTCTCCAGAGGAGGTATCACCGCCTTCCACCTCTTGGGTGTTCCGCCGCCTACGAGCCTACCAGCTCGTCCTAGCCTCATCCACTGCGCTCTCTGCGAGTCAGAGGGACGCGCGGAGAAGCTACTCCTCAAAACGGCCGCAGAGGACAGGGAGATCGGCAACGAAATACCGACACTCCTCTTCCACTGCGGCCCCGCCGCCAACGCATCAAACGGTGCGCCCCCGTTTGGTCGCGGAAGATAGGGCGAGCGGCAACGACACACCGACACGCCTCTTCTCCCGCGACCCCACCCTCCTCGGACGCATCCAGGGCGTCCCCGCCTGGGATTCCTTTTAGCTTCACCGTGGCTCTCCCCCACGGTTACTAAGCCCCCCCATCGCGACAAGATTGGAATCCTTCGGGGGGGCGCGCTTGGCATCTAGCTAGCAAGTAGCCAGGATCTACGCTACTAGGCTCTAGGCGCAAAGCAAGCCACCTGCCCGTGCGTTCGCGGCCTTACTGGTATCGACACCGCAGCTGTCACCGGTGGTCTGTACAATCAAGACTGAGGCAAACCATGGACACTCAACGGGACTCAACCTCGTTCGTAAGAATGCTGATAGGAACTCGAGGGGCAGGGAGTTTCGATTGGAGCGAGGAGTGTCCATACGATTGCATAGTGTTACTGTTACATATTCTCTGACTGCAGGGTGAGGGGGGGGGGGGGGAGGGACAGGTGCCATCAGTGATGTTCTCAAAGCACTCGCTGCGCCAACAAGTGTCCGGCACTCATTACCCTGCGGCGCAGCGCGGTGCACACAGAACGACAACTACAAAGACTGATGCTACAATACAAAAATATGATTTAAAAAGTTAGAGGATTTTGATTTGTTCCGTGTTTATTCGGATTTTTGTTCTTACGATTTACAATTTTAGTATAATGGCGATAGGCTCAGTGGGGAGATCGGGAATACGTTGAGATGGACTGTAATTTACTATCTATGAACTTCGTGTGTCGCGGTAGGTAAGTACCGTGTTGAAGTCTTCTGTTATGTTCATACTGTGTCCACGTCAGTTCGTTATGGTGTCTGGCGATGGCTGTGATTGGTGACGTCACGCGTCCGCATGCAGGCCCGATTCATTAGGACTGAATGGCGTGACGTCACTCCAGGTGCTTCTGGCATTAGGACGATACAGACTTACTCCGAGACTCAAGTGGACCAAGCTCTAACTAGCCGTTAACTGAACCAATAAAATGTTCATATTAGTTTTCAGATCAAAGTTGAAGGCAATAATCATTATTCAGTTAGCTGGGGGATTTTGCTCAAGTTCTTTTTGTCCAGACGGATATTCTGGATATTTTATTCGATATTAGAATTTTTGTTAATGCGCATAATAAGCCCGGCACAAAACCCATTTATACATGACATTTGAATCTCCAACCTCTAAAAGACGATGTCCTATCCCATTTGACCAACACAACTCTAAAATTACTCGAGTCCTGAAATCCTGGCGGAGCAGTCGAGTACGAAGATGACTTAAAAAGTATTTTACTCATGTTACTTTGCGATTAATACCTACCGTGAACTCTGGTTCACGGTAGGTATTAATCGCAACATACAACACAAAAACAGCAGTGTTTTTAGGTCCATCATTTTAATAGTTGAGCTTCAGTGCAGAAACTGTGAGGGTCGTCAAAGTAGTTTAGGGTATTTCCATTTATAGAGTCGAAAAGAAGTGACCCAGTAGACTTTCTCAGATCTCTAAGTCTTCAAAACTTTTGAGGATAATAAAGGGATGATCAGAGACATATCCACTCTTTTTCAGAAGTTACCACTGCAAAGTTTTATAAACACTCGATCTTATTTTCATGAGAAAATTTCAAAATGTCTGCACAACCCCATTATTAAAGCCAAGCGGGAAAATAAACAGTTTTTAATTTTCTTTCAAAATTATTAAACCAAACGCAATTTATGGGATAAACATTGCGGCTTAAAAACAATTTCTTGTGAAGCGAAAGATGTATATCGACATACACCACCAGCATCTTCAAACCTGCAAACAAGAATATTTCGTTTGTTACCAGGTGTCTCTGTACCCTGGAGTTGAAAAACCAGCATATCAACGCCTGCATCCAAGATTATTTGGTTCGTGAAAAGGTGTCTCTTTACGCTGGTGTATATTCAAGTACAGTGAACACCACCAGTGTCTCGAGACCTTTATCTAAGAACATGCTATTCGTGAGCAGGTGTCTTTGTACACTGGTGCTTTATCCAAGGTAACCCATTATGACTAGACGTGTGATCATAAGCGCGTAAGACTAGTAATATCTTGCGGTTCCGCTCGCAAATGACGGCTGTCAGGAAGTTTCATCACGTTTGTGTTCCGGCGCGGGATCACTCAGTAAGTACCTGCTGGAGATTGCTTAATACCAGAACAGTACCAACAATACTAGATTTATTGCTCTTGTATAAAGGATTTAAATCAAACTTTACATTAAATCAACTCAGTAGGCTTTGCATTTCACTCTAAAGTTGACTTCTAAATAGGGCAGAAATGTTTGTTATTTGACTCGGTGCTATACATAATCACAAGAATGTGTTCACAAAAATCTATTGATAATAATAATAATTATAACATATGATTATCTTTGGCATGAAAGCAACGCTGGCAAAGTCAGAAATGTCGGAGAACATGAATCTAATTACATTTATGAATTCCTAAAAGCTGTACCTACATCTGAATCTCAGACGAAATTCATATGAATGAACATAAATTAAGATTAATACTTACACCTTCACATGAATATTACAAAACAGCGCTGTATCAGCCACTTGTTTCAAACGTATTTATTTGCGCGTTTGATTGTCAACCTATCGCCCCTTTATCATAATGAGCTATTCGCCAAACAATTTCCTCTTAAATCACTTACTAGCTATCCATTACTCGTTTTCTTTAATTTTTGTAAAAAAATTGCATACCTCCCGAGCAATGTATGCGAAACATATTGATCGAGTAGACCCGGAATGTGAAATGGTAAAGAGCTGAAAATGAATTCGGTTATGTAGGGTCACGTTTTGGATGTAAAAAGCGCTGTTTATACGGAACCCGCGATGTATCGCAAACAAATGCGAACAAATTGTTTTATCGCCACTTGCGGGAGAGCTGCCATGGCTGCCATGTCACGCGGGAGACTCGACGCCTAGTTCGGTTCGTAGTACCTATGCCACACACTCGACATTCTACAAAATAAATGTGGGCATGTGCCAAATATGTTTGAATATTTGGACATGCCTTCGACTACCTTCCTGCCACGAGTATTTATACATCAACTAATCTGGAATACAAAAAGATTTCATCTATCTATCTATCTCAAACAGTCTCGTAGTTTATTTGTGTAGACACTTGACAAAATTCCAAACAAATTCTACGGTACTTACCTACTAGCTCTAACAACAAGCTACATAACATTATGGACTTTTTTTTAAACAGACAGACCGACGGATAGATTGTGCTGTGTGTATAAAATCCTAAATAATCACAACCAATAAAATAAAACGATTGATTTTGATTTAGAAAATAATACCCCATACCGCCATACCTCAGATAAAATATAATATACTAGGCTATACCCATGTACTCGAGAAGTGGAAACTTGTCAATATTTTTTGAGGAAAGTCTTGTTGAACAAGCTAAAAATAAAATAATGTTATTATAATATTAATGAACCACCTTACCTATCCATGAAAATTTACAGAAATTTTTGAAGAGCAAAAATATAATAACAAAATAGGTGAAGTTATGATAATATAAAAGCTTTAAATAAAATAAAAAATAATGATAATATAAAAGCATGTAATAATTATTAATGAATAATACAAAATGATTATAAAATGAAACTGCGAAAAGAAAATTTTCACTACAAACAAATACAAATACATTTATTGCACGAAAAAAGAAAGCACACATACAAAAAAAATTAACAAAAGCACTCAGCGCTAATCTACGCACATGGTACGTAGTGCTGGTTTTCAGTCGTCCAGTGTTCGAGCTAAGGTGGTCGTCGAACGAACGTGTATGAAGTGAGAAGCAGGAAACACGCGTATCGTTTCGATTCGAATGTTTACAAACAGTCGTGTACTCGCCTCACCTCGGAACGAACAAACAAACACTCCGGAGATACACCAACAAGCAGTGCCATATCCCCCAGATTTGCTTGCTTCCAATCGACAGAAGATTCCTGTACTTACGTCATTATCACCATCATCATCAACTTTGGCGTGTTTACAGACTGTGGCTGTGTCAAACAGACACGTAGTTGATGATGACACAAAAAGCATCTCCTGTGATAGTTTCGATGATGGCTCATTCTTTTTCCAAAATACGCGCCTTGAAATACTTGATTTTTTTTATTTGGTGTTCCTCGAATGTTTGGGATCAGCATAATATTTTATTACACTTTGGTTTGTAAGCACTTACTTGCCCGTGATGTAAACAAAACAAAATTGAACATTGATTTTCGGTCTCTGTCGAAAATAATAACAGCTATTGTTATGGGAAAACGTTGTTAGCCACGGGCTCAAAATCAACAGTAAAATAAATATTTTCCGAGAAACAACTTTTTACATCACACGGTATATTATTATTCTGTTGTATACCACAGAACTATGACTCATATATCCTGATTTATTAGCGAGAGTCTGAGATGAAAGACACGTGATACTAATTACTCGGTAGTCGTAAACATAGCCTTTATCCTTTAGCATTAGGCATTTCATTATAAATCTATGAGTTTAAAGTCATATTTCTCGAAAGCCAACAAGCTCCGCCCTAATCCCCAGTCACTACGACATCCATAAGCATTTTCACTGCAATTCCCCTTAATCCGTTCTAAGCCTCGCCGACGTTAGCCTTCAGAATTCGTTAGAATTCCGTTACATAAACGCATCTGCATACATGAGACTTTATTAAACGAAATAATGTACCGAACTCGGCTCTCCGCGTAATGAGCAATCTCTGAGAGCCGCTACGCCGTAGAGCCACTACGCTGCTACGGCAGTAGTGGCTGCGAGCGCGCCTTGAGCGCACGCTACGATGCGCTATGAACCTCGCGCGTAATTATACCGCTCACAAAATTTAATACAAATAATACATTAAATTTTTTAGTATTCAAAAGTTTTAAATAATAGCCAAAGTGAATAATTGTGATCCTGAATACCTCGTGTAGTTAATGTCCGCTAAGTAAAGTTAACAAGTGTTAGAAATGTTCAAGATGAAAAGGATTTGCCACCTCATTTTTAGATTGCTGTTCCTGCTTGACGGTGAGTCTTTAATATAATTTAACCAAATAAGAAACATAATTGAAAAGTGCTATTTTTAGGAAATTACCTGGAAACTAAATCGACTGATAACTTTTCGACTATGAAGTTAAATTCCAACGAGTCCTTCTTTTGATCTAACGGGAAACCTATTAAGACAAATATTTTGAAAACAGAAATCCTCACCATGTACAAAAATATAATTTGATTATGTAAAATATTTATTTGCTAATGGAGCGTTGTGAGATTCAAATTTCCGCTTTGCAAGGCGCCGCGCGCCGCGGCCGCGCAATCAAACGGACCGCGCAAAACTTCATAATTTATTCGCGACTAAAGCCTTGTTTCACATTTATATTCAGAGTTTTATTTTAATTGGATATTCATATATCCTCGGCATATATCAAGTAATTATTATACATTCAAACTAATAAATTTTACATTTAATTTTCAACTGATCCTGTTTATTTAGTAATATTATGCAAGTATATAAACTGTAGTGGGTAGTTTAGTTTCAAAACAATATTTTTATCGTCGGATTGTATCACATTATTTAAGTTTAGTATATAATTTCAATTGAAGCCAGAGATGTGTCACAAATAATTTTTTTCCTCGAAACTAGCAGGATTTCATAATGGCAACCATCTCTGAATGCAATATTGGATTCATAGCATTACAGAACAAATTCGATTGGAACTTGCTCGTTGAATTCCAACGATCTCGAGTTTTTAATATTTTGAAATTTTCACTGCTTAATTTACGTATCATTTCAGTATTATCTACTTGTAAGCAGGTAACATAAAATTGAACAAAAAATTGCAACATTCATAAATGGATATAAAAAAACTACAATTATGAAACATTTAACATCATCATCAATTTACATAACCGGGTATAGTCTTGCAGGTATTGCGAGAAAGAGTACCTACTTAAATATTATTTCAATGAATCATAAAGAAGCCACTGAATGTAACTCATTTAATTGCGTCTACTTCCACAAAATGTGCGACGACCGCACCAAATAATAGACTTCTGAAAATTTATTTATTTATTTTTCAACATTACTTCTATTCTTACAGGTATGACCTAATACAATAGAGTAGTCATCACAATAAATCACATGCAAAATAATTCAAAATGTCTACCATTGAGATGAGAAGAATTCTCTTCTTCAAAGTGACTACTCATTTCAACAGTACCTACATTATGTAAGCGACTCCGTGCGAGTGTGGATGACTACTCTAAAGTGATCTCACTCCGATATTTTGGCTTTATATTCGGACGTTTCCTAGTGCGAGCGAGCTACATCGTTGTTGGCCAGTGAGATCAATGATCCAGTCCGAATCTAACACCAAGTGTTCCGAACTGACAATATTGGAGGTCAACAATCGCAACTTTGGTTTGTCGTACCCGAACATTCAGATGTGTCATAATCTTATCATAATAGAGTAGAGTCTCCTGTCCTCCCCTTTCGCACGTGTTTTGGGGCGAGCACTTCGAAAACTTGCTACTAAATGTATTTTTTGTTCGTAATAATAGTTATTTGTTTCCAAAAGTTCATTAATCAAGTACTGATTTCTCCGAGAAAATTTTGTTGAGTTACTTTTAACTTTATGTTGCGTATTTAAAAAAAATATTTATTTATTTATTTATTTACAAACTTATCTATAACATTACAGATTATCTATAACATATAAAGATGATTATATAAAATAATCAAATTTATAGTGCAGAAATAATCCAAAGCCAACGATTTCAAACAACACCGGATGTAATGGACACTCCTCGCCCCGCATGCTTTCCCCCTGCCCCTCGAGTTCTCGATTGCATTCGGTTGCGTGTAGTTAAAGTGTATTTAGTTTGAAGGTAGTCTCATATTGCAGTACTTAAATGTAAAGAGTGTACGGGGTGTGTCGAGCCGCAATCGGTCGCTAATGACATAATTGTCTCACGATGAGGACACAAGGGAAACAATAACACAGTCACTAGAGGAGGAACTACTAAGACTAGAACGAGTTTTGGATTCCACTCGATCCATGGGACTTTTTTCTTACAATCTTCGAAATAGTCGCCGTGGAATCACATCCCAAACAGTGCTTTCATTTAAAAACAATTTCGCTACAAGCAGGAGAACAAATCAAATTTGTTGAATGCAAATATTTACAAAGTCCCAAACCAAACCTACTCTGAACTTCTAATTTATTTGAGTTGCTAGTCTTTATTTGCGTAGTTCTATTGGAATCCGATTTTGCTCAATTTCCAATGAAATTGCTATTTTTGAACTCCTAAACACAAAATTTACCCTCAAAGAAACATGAAGGCCCTATGGGAGCGATCCTAAACTATTGGTGCGCTACTGAACTGTTGTAAAGTGTTCTAAGAGAGAGATAGAAGAACATATTTTGTGGGAACATCTAACATTGATTAAAACAGTCATGATCCAAGGCTTGCCACGCCGGCGCCGGCGCCGGTTATAGTTCAAATTTTTCGCAATATTCCATCGCTTTCATAGCTTATTCTTATATTTGACCGAAGCTTTAGAAATTGAAAGATAATCTTAATAAGATCTCATCGGATAACAGACAATAGCTGACACGAGATGATTCAGAATAATACTATAAGCTCTTTGTAGCTTTAATAATAATACTGTTTATATTTTATGACAATACACTATTGCTATCAAAACAAAAACCATCTTCATTCCCTGGGTTTAGAGTTCAATATACGAAAACAAACAAAACCAAAATAAACTCATTGGTCTACTTGGTCTACGAGTAGCTGGTGTGTTGTTGTGCTGGTGGATTTCGATAAAATATTCTTGCGAAATGCTTTGCACAATTTGCAATATTACGTACGACAAACAATTTCACGATCGCCGCGTCACTTGCGGTCATTTGTTCAATTTGTAACCTCGCAGGACTGTATTTGGGGTCTAACATGACTTATATGACCCCCAATATTGTGGAACAAGGGCTACTTATAGTTTTGTTCGGGAGTGCCGACAGAAGTGAAAACTAGAACAATTACGTGTGTGTTTTTTGAATCGTCAGGAAATATTTTTGAATCGTCACCGGGGGCCTGACGGGAAGCTCCATTGTAGGTTCTTTAACGTGTTTAGTTACGGAGTTCAAAACTAGATGGCGCTGACGGTGCTGTCGATAACACTGTCAGTCCGAGTTCAATAGATTCATGCAATTGTCAAAAATGCCCAACGCGCCTTAAGAAGTTTTCACTTCAATTTTTTTACATTCTTTGCATTTTTTTACATTTTTTACATTAAAAATACAGCAGAATTATACATATAAGTTGCAGTTTTAGATCTTATTTATTTTTTGGAATCTAGAACACATCATGTTTTTGTATGATGATGACACATAGTTACGAATGTAGATGAAATGTAGATCAACTCAAGTTTACCGTAAGGTATAGCCGCCGAATAAAGAAATAGGCGAAAATGTTATATTCCATCTCATATCCGCTCAGGTGATAAGGGCCGCGAAAGTGTACAGAACATACAGTAGAGCAAATATATATTTTACATTCAGATAAAAAATTATGATTCAAAACTAGGTGCTTATTTCAGTCAGAAAATAAAGAGGTACTTACAAAAAAAGCGTATTAAATCTAATGAGGCATTCTTGAACACTTCCCTGAGGGCTGGCTAAAATTAGTTAGAACGCAAATAAATATACCTAGGTTTAGAGCATAGTCGGATATGTAAATGGATTTTCTGTAGATTTTCCGATGTAGGATTGAATGTCCACAGAGCACCGCGCAGCGGCTCGAGAGTAACTCGGCCGGATGTACTGACACGTGGCTTCTTCTGATACGAGCTACACTCATCTGACGAAGAAGATAAACAGATTGGTATAATTTATTTTATTTATTTATTATTTTCAGCCGTTATTGTCCCACTACTGGGCAAAGGCCTCCCCCCACTCCCTCCAGACATCTCGGTCCCCAGCAACATCCCTCCAGTCCGACAGAAACTGGTCCGGAGGAGCTCGTCCCGCCATCTCCGTTTTGGTCTGCCGCGTCGCCTTCTCGCTGGCTGATAATTTATTAACATTATATAAAAAGAAAAGGCTAATATCATAATCTCTTTAGAATTCAAATCTGATAAGAGTTTGTGAAGCAAGTTGGGACGACTGGATAACCATGGCTGATCGTTGCTTTTCGGCAGTTTATTTTACACTGGGCGTCTGTCCTCGGTGAATTTTCTTTTACAAGAATATCAAAAACCAGATCCGTTTCCGTGTGGCTGGTGAACGCGGAAAGTAATTTTCCCCGACACTATTGTGATTAGAAATATAAATGTTTACCTCCCTCCCCTCCCCTCGCTCCCTTCCCTCCCGAGGGAGTATTATTGCCGGCGCGGTGTGTTTGTCTCTTCTTTATTTCAATTTAATCACGAGTCATCCCCCGAGGCTTCGACTGTCACCGCGATGGTTGCTTTAACATCCTTTTCAACCGACATCGGCTTTGATCTGCGAATAAATCCGTTACAAAGCTAATTTGTTTTTATAATGATCAGTAGCATGTTTCTACAGCACGGAAAATCAAACAGGGGCTATGATTATGCAGTCTTTGTATTGATGTTAACAATGTATAAATAAATAAGTGTAATAATGTGTACCTATAGTAATAAGTGTAGTTCAAAAAGAAAATAAAACATTTTATTTCCTGAAATCTAATAAGCCTAATCCTAATGGCATGGCGCTACAAGTAGACTCCAGTGGCAACAAACATCGTGCGACACTCCGTAAGGCGGCGCGTTTCAATTTGCGTGTCGATGTCGGAGAGGAATCGAATCCTGACAAATCCTCAACTTTATCGCGCTGAGTACCTACCTGGTAGCCTCGGATGCGACATCTATTTTGAGTTTTTTATTTTGGCACAAAACTGAAACAATGATACAGGATTTTATTTTACCTTATATTGTAGTCTGTAGTGTAACCTGACTCTATTATAATTGTAATGATGATGATGATAATTTTGTTTTATAATTTTTCAACAGTTTAATATCTGAGTTAGAACTGAGTATAGTGATCATAATTATTTTCCAATATCTTTGACATTTTAGTCCCTCCATCGGTCTTAAGACCACGCCTAGGCCTGAGCGTCGTGTCCACAGTAAACTTGCTTATTTAAACGCGCGCCACGTCGTCTGTAAAAGGACCCTCTAGTGTAAACTCAAGGCACTTAAAAACTTGCCAGGAACGAGTCGGACTTATAGACATGGTTTCGTACTAGATAACATAATTTTAGATAATACTTAGCACAGCATAGTAGCAGCACTTTTTTTTAATAATTTTGTAACAAAACGCCGAAAAATACAATCATGTTGTGTTTGTTCGAGTACTTTTGAACTTTATTTAATTTGGAACTTTTTGATATTGTTTGTTATAGTCAAATATTTTTTTAAAGCAATGTATTATACAAAATATATGTATACACCACGTAGTGTTTACCGCAACATATTAAACATTTCTGAAACAATTTAACTTGTTTCAGAAACATATAAGATTTTGTTCCTGAAATCTATATAAGTATTTAAAACAAAGTTGTGTTTGTATGAACACTTATAACTCGAGAACTGCTGCACCGATGCTAGTAGTGTTTATAAACAAATGTTTCTCAGTGAAAACATGTCTTAAGCGATAGCCCTCCAACAACACACAGCCTAAGTAAGGTTTATAGTATCACGCTTTGGGTACAACACTTTACTCTAAAAGGACCGCCTAGAGTAAACCCAGGGTACCTACTATAAAAAGGACAAACTTACAAGATACTAAAGAACCTTTTTAGTGAACTTAAGAGATTACAGGATAATCCGGGCGCCGCTGGAGAAGAATTCAGCGGAAATGGATTTCGGAACTGACTGACGATTGTTTTGCTAGTTTTCTCGTTGAAGGTAGTGAAATTTTCTAGGGTTTAATGTTACCCTGGATATATTATGACGTTTTTAATTCATTTATTTACTTATTATATGTGACTACTACGAGATTGGCGGTATATGGTATATGGTTATACTCAGATTCTACATAACGCGCATCTGTGTGTAACACTCTCCTCATAAGAAAGCAATCGAAAACTCGAGGGGTAAGGGAGAAAGGTGGTGCACCGGAGCGGGGAGCTGGTATAGGTACAAACGTAGTATTATTTATTCTGTGCTCTAAGGTTTATATTTATACCGTTCGAGCTAGCCCGTGACGAATTCAGGTCATGACAATTCTTATATTTGTGGCTTATTCAGGTTTTATTTATTCTCTAACATTTTCTTCACCTTGAGCTGTTACACCCAATTCTAGGCGTATATAAAGAACATACATAAATAATACATAAAAGAAATATGAGGTTCGCGGCTCACGCCATTAATCACTATTAGGTGCCTCTAGACGGTGCCAACAACTTTTTAGTTGCGAAACTTGTATGAGCTAACTGTGAGTTAAACCTTTGTTAGAAAGGAATTGCACTTCTTAATACTCGTATTACTGGTTTCTTTAACGTCATCTGAGGTAATCTATCCCTACACTCAACGGAACACTTACATAATGTATAACATGAATAAAATCATGCCTTAGAAGGTATGGAAATAAACCAGCCCAACACCGAGTTTGTTTCTCTGATTCTTCAACACTGAATCAGAGACACTCTCTGGTCACAATCAATTAAACAGGCGTGGAATCACGCTTATTATTATTTTACGGCGTTGATACAGAATGATGCTTTTTTACAACTACTGTGTCTGCTTATGGCAGTTAATAACCTTACAAAGTAATGTGCTGGAGTCTTATATGAGGAGCTTCAGCCTGAATGTGGCTGCGATATGAAACCGCACGCCATGCTCATTCCCATCAGATTACTCGAGTCTCTAATAAACCTTCACTAAAAATGTTTTGTAAATATCTAAAACCTTCCATGTAAAATTGGTTCCCAAGACTCTACAAGTTCTTTTTACACACTATGGGCTTACTAGCTTTGAAATTTACTTACAGTTACTAGGAGAGATCTAGGAGAGATCCTAGTAGAAAACTGGAGCTCAGCTGCTAAGTTCCAGTTTGTGCTGCTCGGCTTAGCCCTCGGGGCCGTCAGAGTTAGTATAGATATAATTATATGATATTTATAGTTTTAAATGTCTAGTCAAGAGCACTTAAATCTTGCCACAAACATTAAAATAATAGAAAAAGTAAAAATGTGAGGGTCGAAGTCTGGAGTGACCAGCAAGTGTCTGTGGATCAGGGGGCTTCTTTACAACCCCATTATCGCGAGCGAGGCGGAGCGGAGCGGGCGGACTCAGCGGCTGGGCGGGACAAATGCCTTATTACAATTGTTATTATGGAGGATTTGGTCTCTTGAATTTAGTTTCTTAAGCTTTTGATGCTAAAAAGATTACGTATTAAATGTTTTGTGTAAACTAATTGTAAAAAAATGATCTACCATTTGCCTTTTTTTTTCCACTTAATGTGGCATTTGTTCTCGTAATATTCACAAATGTTCGCTTCTTCCACTCTATATGGGTTAAAAAGAAAGAATACGGAGATGACGAGTATCTATAGATAATTGATTCGATCTCTGATCACGGTAATCTACTAATCAGCGGTGAAAGAAATCTGATCATGGGATTGAAAGACGCAATCGTAACACGAGTTAGTGTCATTGTGCGTTCATAAAACGTTTGAGAGATCAGTATTGAGTCACCCTTTTAGGGCAGCCCTCTCTCCGAGCTCGGTTGTTTGTTTACACACTGAGTATCGGCTCCGCTGGGCCCGGGTAAAGTGAATACGTTTTATTGTTTTGCTATTTTCGGTAAGTAATGTAAGAGTTTCTCTACGGGGAATACCTGGGTATTCGATATTGTGGGTTCAAACTCTATCGAATCTATTAACGTATGAAATATGAGAAAACATTTATATTTTGTATGAAGGCCTTTCTAATTGCGGTTGACTTGAAAAGTCGGATGTTAATTTGGTTTACTCCAAATAAACATTTTCACAGGCTCTATGTCTCGTGTTGTTTCCTGGGGTTACACCAATAATCTAAATAGTGACCTTATTGTGCTGCCTGAGGAAGGATGAAAAACTTTGTACATTGCATTGTTCAGAAACAGTTAGTTTATTTATTGTTGTTGAAAGTTTTAAGAGTCAGGTGAACAACTATTTTGTGGTCTGGGTGTTGACTAATTATTGTATGTGTTTAAGAAAGCACGTACACGTCATGCGGTTTCTCACTTTGGGGCAGATGATGGCTGCGCGATAGATCCAGAATTATTCATTAAAGATTTTTAATAAACTTGGATAATGTTATGCAGTAAGACATGTTTTATGAAAATCCTATGATGTTTCTGCCAAATTGGACACACACACAGCTATGGTGGGATTGGTCTACAAACATGAAAACTTCTGAGAAACTTTCGACCTAGTGACAAGCCGGCGGGGGACGGCCGGGCTGGCCGAGTTAGAACACTTAGATACATCTCATTTCAGAAAATGAAGACACGTTTTCACACAATTTTTATGATGAAGAAAATATTATCTGCTTTGGATTTACTACTCTGTTTAAAACATATAAGTAAAACAAACAAATATAAAGTAATAGATAGAACAGAGCAGGTAATCCTGGATTAAAAAACATTGTTAAAAAAACACTTCGTGTGTGCGAGTGCGGCTCACAATACATCAGTTATTTTGAAATAATCTGCTGAAACCTGGAATACATGCAAAGGCATATACAGGTCAAGTATAAGCGCAGTATCACAACAACTCATAAAGCCATGAGAAGCCAAAGGAGCCATACAAAAGCAGTTTTAAAAGTCGTATTAAAATGTGGAGCACCGAGCCACTATCGTTAGGGGCCGTGACGTCACAAAGCTCCTGTCGCCTTGAAAAATGGCGGGAAATTTCCGCCATAACGCAGCGAGGAAATTCGCGAAAAATTAACTATAATTTTACATAACTTCGTGTCTTATCAGTTTTGTAGCAGCTGGACAGATCCAGTATCATTAGATATAATTGAGTACCTATTTAGTTTAGTTGAAGTCACTTCGATAAAACTCCATACAAACAAACACCACGGTATAATTAAACTCGACCTAAGTACCACGACTGTGTGTCCCCAAGGCACGGTAGACCTATGGATTAATGATTCTTTGATGGGGACCTAATCAAAAATAATAACTAGAGAAGGACCCAACTGGTTCATTATAAAAATGGAAAGGTCACGAGGTCGTCATCGGCCGCAGTAACAACGTCCCCATAGACTTGATCAATAGCCAATCAAAACAACCAGTCGATAAGCATTAGAATTACTAGTACTTGTAATGGTTGGCTCCGACTTCACACGTGTTTAACCTAGTCCACCTAGAATAATTTAAAAGGCGAAAGAAGTTAGCAGAAGCACTGGTTCCGGAGATTGCTCTATATAAGTCTAATAATATGCATTGTACCTTTACCTACCACCTATCTTTAAATTAATGTTACCTACTATATAATTGTTAAGTGTACCAATGTAATTTGACGTGCCAATGTTATGTTATGTAACTTCATGGTCAATAAATGAAATCTGAAAATCTGAAATACAGGGTGTAAAAAGACGTCTACCGAAGCCGAAAGGGGTAGGTACAGCATCCCAATAGACAACCAAATCCAAAAGGATTTTCCGAAATATGCACTAAATCCGGAGAAAACAGCGTTTGAAGAGTACTGTTTGCGTATGTTTTGGGCGCGTTTTGTTACGTAGATTGCTGGCTTTTGAGTTTTAAATGTTTTTTTCTTTTATAAATAAAATTATTAGGTCTTATTATGTTGTAATAGTAGTGAATAGCCGAAAATAACATAGCATGACGAAGTTAAGTCAAAAATTTTTTTTGCGTTTTTTTTCGCTAAATATGTTTAGAATCATGGTCTGATTACAACCCCTCAGTTTTCGGTAGCAGTCTTTTTACACCCTGTATTAAACAGACATAGGTACACCATTTTGTAGTACAGTTTAATTAGATATTCATAACTGCTTTAGAACCTAGAACACGTGAAAACATTATGAGAGAAGTGATTCTCCTGTTCCTTCACAACCAATACTGTGATGGACAGCAGTTTGGTAGCTTTCTTTTTGGTGACACATTCTCCTAAATCTGATGAGTGCAGCTCCAGCGGACAATTGAAAACGTAGAAAAAATAGTGTAGTGCACCAGCTGTCCAAACCTAGCCACCAGCAGGTTATACACCTCTGGTCAGCTGGATCACTCCCTCCACTCCACAGTGTCACCGACGACAGCTCATTAAAACAACCCAACCTTATCTCGCGGATGTAATGCCCAAGTTTTAATTACCTATCACTTTTCCATCTTGAGAGATTTAAGATTTGATTTTATGACCGAAAAAAGTTGTTGGTTATCGGTATTTAATAAAATAAAAAAGATAAACGAAGTCATTTTAATGACTTGACATTTTGACATTGCAATTGGACCCTCGGTGTGTTTTTCACTTTTAAGATCCTCATTTTGTTTGATTGGGTCCTCAACTCCTAGAGCTGAACAGTTAGATTTAAACTCAGAGCATGGTTAAAATGCTCTAAGGTTTAAGAGGATGAAAAACGTGCGTGTCTATGTATTCATATTTGTCTTTTATTTACGCCAGGTGTAGATAGAATGGAATAGCAAGGCTATTCAAAATCAGTACCACGACCGAAGAACTGAGTTGAAGGTAGTAACATACCTACAGATGCTCTATGTCACGAAGGCGGGTTAACTTGTGTGCGTAACCCTGAGTCTTACGTAGGCGGATTTGGACGCGAACGCGAAGCGGCGCGGTGCGGTGTGGAAACAGCAAACAGTCGATTTACTATTGAAGTGCCCTATGTGAACAGTGCGAAGCGGCGCGGCGCGTATTGAATCGAATCGCGATCAGAATTTTTGCGAATTTTGACACTATGTATGATTTGACCATATAACATCATTGGATTTGACGTAAACTATGTAGGGCAATTCGCACGCACGTGGGACAGACTCGCCGCGACGCGCCGCGCCGCATCGAATCGCATCGAATCGCATCGTTTCGCTTCGTAATCGCGTTCGCGTCAAGTCGCCCACGTAAGACGCCGGGTTAGAGTCATCTTTGGCGCATTCCGACGTTTACGCACACTGAAACTACGTGTATTTGAAATACACACAATTAACACCAATCCGCCTTCTTGAGGTAGAACAACTGTAGAATTCCTCAAGTGAGACATGGGTCACTCAGAGTGTGTCAATGAAGAGTTAACTCCTTGGTTGGACAAACAAGCCGCCGTCACCCCGAGCCGTGGATGCAAACAAACTTTAACCTACTCGTGCTCACTCCAACCAACTCATTTAGTCAGTCGCGACTGCCCCTCGACAAGGACATAAGCCCAAGATTCCTGAAGTACAACTACCGTAAGATGAAGTTCTAGGATTAAAATAAAACAAACAAAGATGGATTTATCTATGGGTGCATAATTGTGATTAAAGCGATGCTTCGTCTCATTGTCTTATCGTAAATGACGCTGCACTTGTCATGCAACGTCAATGCAGAAGTCCAACAACACAGTAGGTATTCGAAAACTAGTTCAAGTACGGTCCAGGATTAAAATTGTTTCATTTTCATTTTACAATATCCATACATGACATCTATCCGACGACATTATCAGATGCCAGGGGCTTAGACCGGCCCCCTGCCACGACCGGGTTTCCGTGTAGCTTTGGACTCCCCGGATGCTTCTATAACGACAATCGCTCGTACGTTTTTTTACGGCAGCAGTATTCGAGGGAGACAGGGTGAAGACGAGCCAGAACAAACTAGTCGTAACGCCTCAACAGCTCATTTAGCAACTGATTTTACTTTCCTTGAGTACTTCCAGGCGGTTGCTTCCTCTACTTCGCTATTCCTGATTATTTTGCTCAACCATTTTGAATTTCTACCACTATTATCATTATAACTTTTACCATTATCATTTCGCTTCAGATTTAAGCTCGCCATCCAATCTGAAGATATCGCGTTCACATGCCCGTTGTATTTATGTTATGAATATTCTAAAATATCTTTTTGTGAATTAAGTATTATTAACAGCTCTAAACTGTGAAAAAAAACCTCATAAGGGTAAGCTCAGCCAGCTCCACACGCATTGACCATGAAAAAATGAGTAGTTTGAGTTTTGAGTTGACCACTCGATCTTACATATTATCTTATCTTACATGAGCAGGCTGCGTCTTATTGAACATAAATATTCAGGTGCCTAGAGTGGCAAAATTAATTTCAATATTTTCTAACAAAGGGCAGCATCTGTTCTGCCTAATTAGAGAAATACAAGCGAGGCCGGGGGCGGCGCCTCTGTTTCCAAAATATATACGGTGTGTTTTGTTATATATTACTTTCCGTACGGCAAAGGGCTTTTGTATTGAAAACATAATTATTTTCCTAATTGTTGTATCATTTACGCGCAACAATCCCTACCTGGTTTTCTTTATTAAGTACGAATTAATGAGAATATCTAAGCTTATTTTGTGCCTGATTGGGTATGTTCGATTGGCTACCTCGCTAAAGATTGAATCAGACTAAAGATCATTAAAGAAAACTAGTAGTTTAAGCCTACTGGTTTTTGTTGCCCTGCTTGGTTCTTCACGGTATCGGTTGCGAAGGAAGAGTGGAGACAAATACTTGTAGATCATACAATTAATTGTCCCACGGCGAAAATCGAATCCGCAACCCTCTGCGTCGCTAGCGGACCTTCGGCCACTGCGCCACAGAGGTCGTCGAATGATGATTGTCCCTCTGGAATAAATGCTTTATTTTGGTATGTCTCATAACTTTCTGAGAATTCTTCCTTATCTCAGAGACTTATTGGCTTTTAGATGACTTTTTTGAGGCGACAACTTGATAAATCAGGTATCTCAGGCATTCTTGTACCTAACCTCGAAGTTTGTGGAGCTAGCCCAAGGGGCGAATTTAATTTATTTGTCGGCGACACCAGGGGCAGATGTTTGTACTGCGAGATGTTTGCCCCCCTCCGCCCCCCTTCCCGAGATGTTTGACCTCCCCCTGGACCTGCCACAGAGGATTTACTAAAACGGACGCCAAGATTGCAAAAAGGTCCAAAACTCTGTCTTGCTTCCTTTTGGCAGCTTTATAGAAAGCTTTTTTTGGTAGCGAAATCTCATACTTTATTTGAGGTCAGCAACTCTCCTGTGTCTGAGCCCTGGCTTGGCACGGCCACTATGTAGATACTATTTTATGTGCAAATGACTTATTACTATTTTCGATGAAAGCTCTCAGCCTGGCATTCTTTCAACATCATGAACAATTATCACCTCAAAACAAAATTGATTTATAACTTAAACACCTTTCCCTAAAACATTATATCTAAGTCAAAGTCAAAGTCAAAAAGCATTTATTCAGTAGGACCGCTGGGATCACTTTGAAAAGTCTTAAAACTAGGTGATTTTACTCCTGTTTCTTCGCGACCAATACCGTGAATCTATTGATGATAACCGCATGCTTAGTTTAAAAGAACGAAAGAAAGAAGATTGTTTATTTTAACTTGCCTTTCTCTACATATTAAGGGCACTAGTCATGTGATTAGTGGTTAACAAAATTTTTAACGAAATAATTTAGGTAATTGTAAGTGTAAACCAGCATTTACTAAACCGGCTTAGTTGTCAACTTGTTTACGAAAGCACTAAATTGCTGGTTTACACACACAATTAACTAAATTACTTAGTTAAAAATTTAGTAAACAATTAATCACACAACAAACGTAAATATCCCTTAATAATGTAGAGAAAGGCATGTTAAAACAAACAATCTCCGTAGTGTGTACGTATCTCGAATCTTTGTTCCAATCAGCTTTGTGTCGCTACAAATTGGCTTTCAATGTCAACATGCACTGCACTGTCATGCGGTCGGTGCGAGCTATTCGCCTGACCACTGGCGCTAGTGGCTCGACCGCATGATCCGTTCTAATAGATTCGTGGAGTCTCGCTTGTTTCATGGCTGGGTCCCGTGGAATGGTTGTTTTTACCCGATTACGCCATGTCAGAAAGGTTGTCAATTTAGTAGGCTATGTTTTGTATTATTTTGTATTTACGTTGTCATTACGATATCTAAGCTGTGCTAGATGCTATTTGAAATCTAATGCTCACCCACCTACCTATTCCTAGTTTGCTCTAAAATCGATGGCTTGATTAAAACAAAAACATTCTCAGAAACTTCAATACATTGGCCCAGTTTTTGCAGAAGTAGCAAACTTTCGCAAAATATAAACCCAGAATCGAATAAGTTCTTACCCGCTACTATTCTATATTCTGTGTGACGTCGTCCCGTTGTTTGCCTTCGGGACACTTCGCCGAAGGTTTTTCATTAGCAAATTAATTGTTCCCGAAAAGCTTCGTGATTCGCGAAGAGTATTGCAAATGTTTGTTGCCGGAGGAGGAATTGTTCGAGTTTGGTTGTTATTAATAAAGTGGTGTTAGAGTTGTTTCAATAATGGCATCCGTGCTATTGGCGGGAACTTGTCGATATCTCAAAAAGGTCGGATTCTGCGGAGTAACTTTAAGTGTCGTTTCAACATCGCCAGCATTGTTTTGATATAGCCTGATAAAGTCAATTGGCTTCAACATGAAGAATTTGTAGGTAATTATTTCGAAAATTTCTGTGGAGTTACTGAAAATCTTGTACTAATTTAGACGTCTGATTTAGGTTCTTTATTACACACTTGTCTCAAAATGTTTGAGAAAAAGTACTAATAAAAACCATTAAAAAAATATGTGTGGAATCTGTTTTCTCGAGAGTGACCCAGAGAGCGCCAGCTCCCTCGGCGCGTTCACGTGCGCTCTATCTATTCAGTTTGTATGTACGAGTATGTATGTATGTATGTGTAGCATGCAGGTACCTCCTTGGAGAAGCAAGTGACTTGCATGTAGTGTGCCTCTGGAGGATATTCGTCTTTATTCGACCTCTATTTACAACTAGAGGAGAATGGACACTTTAACAAGAGAAATAACATTATGTGTGTCTATCTTATTGATAGGCAATATGCATCAGGCCGGGAGTGGTAAAACGCCAAAACAAGTACCGGGGTTTGATTGATTTAATGGGTTTTCTGGATTTTTGGGCGCTTAAAGTTCCTCTTCCCCCCGGACCGCTGAGGCGTTCAGTCGTCACAAGACCGATCTGTTATTATTTCTGTTTCTTAAATTAATTAAATTTGAACGCAAAAATAAAGTGTAAATAATAGGCGCGCATAAGCTGTGAAGAGTAATACCTATCTGCTGGGGCTGTATTGAGCGACGATAGCACACATCGACACATCAGTGAGTCACCTTACTACTCTTCATTTAAACTCAAACTCAAGCACAGCCAAGATACCTCTATGCATCTTGCTCTAACATAGCATCGTGCCTATTATAAGCCGCTTACTTACCGGACCAATAGGAGCCGTTATAAGCTAGTGTGCACGCTAAACGTAACACCAGACTAAGCCTCTCACGACTACTGTCACCTATTCTGTGGCGCTTACTCATAGCGAAGACTATTCTCCGATTGCTCTGCGCCACTGCTAGTTGCCTGGTACCTGCGCTTGCGCATAGCTAAGCTACTACTAACGAAACCTCTACGGCACTTACTATTCTGACTACTGACACTTAGCTCACTCAACGATTAAAATGAGTGAAACTACGATTAATAAATCGCCTTCTGAAAGTAATTTAAGTACGTTACGTGGAGACACCACCCCTCCTAATTATACCTTCTTGAGAGGAAAAAGGGCTAGAGAATCGGAGTGGAAAGATGATTTCTATGATCTCAGACAGGAAATGAAAGCCTTGATAAATGAACAGGCAAAAGAACTCAAAAAATTATTTAACCCTGCCTTAACTGAAATCCAGAGTACAAATCGTAGCATCGAGACATCTGTTGCTCAGTTAGTGTTACATCTATTATATCCTATCCGACAATAATCTACCTAAATTGACAGAAAATAACGAGGATCGTAATAACAGGCTAAATTATTTAAATATGCTATCAACGCACGGCTTGCTACCAGGGCATAATTTGCCTACAAGGGAAAGCAACTGCTTAGACCATGTGATTTTAAAAATTAACAGGAATAATAGATCTGCCACAATTGCTGTGGCACAGACCTCAGTCACTGATCACCTAATGGTTTTCCTTTGCTTATCGAAAATAAAACGTAAAAATGTATGTAAACCTAAAATGACACTAAATTATGATAAAGCATTACAAAGCATATCTAATGAAAATTTTGAACATTTGTTAAAACTTACTGACCCTAATATCTTATGCGAACAATTAATTTCAGTTATTCAAAAAATCTTAAAGTACAACACAATCATTATACGAACACCAAAAAGTAAACAAATTTTAAAGCCTTGGATTACTCAAGGCATCCTACGATGTATCTTAAACAGAAATAACATGCAAAGAAAACTACGCTCTAATCCTACAGATGAGGTTTTAAAAATAACCTACAGAAGATACAGAAATTATTGTAATAATCTAATTAAAAAATTAAAAAGAAACTATGAACGCGAACAACTGAATAAAAATATGAAAAATAGTAAGAACCTTTGGAAAACTATAAACAACATAACTAATTATAAATCAAAACGGTCAACGAATACTGAATTACTAAACATAAAACCATCTCCTAAAGAATCTGTTAACTATGTCAATACGTTTTTTGCAAACATAGGCAAAACTCTAGCTGAAAACATCCCTGCGGGCGACATAATATGTGACACTTGTACCACTAGCTCCCAAACTGTTTTTAGATCCAAAACTCAAGTATCTTCTTTTGTTCTTCTGAATACAGACTTCCAAGAAATCACTAATGTCATGGCAAGCCTAAAATCTGATAGCGCACCCGGTTGGGATAGCATACCAACTAAATTTATTAAACTCGCAAAGACTATCTTAACTCCAATAATATGTCACCTGGTAAACCTTTGCTTTGAACAAGGCATATTCCCTAATCTATTAAAAAAATCGAGCATAACACCGGTTTTTAAAAGCGGTGAAAGAGATGAAATTAATAATTACAGGCCCATTTCCGTTTTGACCTCCTTATCTAAAATAATAGAAAAAATTATAAACAATAGACTCATTAAATATTTAAACACATATAACATCCTTACGAATTCCCAATACGGCTTTAGACAAGGACTCTCCACTGAAGATGCAGTTACAGCTCTCAGTAATTTTGTTGTGGAACAAGTCGATAGAGGTAAAAAGTGCTTAGCGGTATTCCTCGACCTCAAAAAAGCATTTGATACAGTTTCTATTCCGATTCTAATTCAAAAACTAGAAAATGCAGGGGTCCGAGGAGTGCCGCTGGCGTTATTTACTAGCTACCTTTGTGATCGTAGACAAAGAGTTATCATTGGAGGTATCGAAAGTGAAGATGAGATAGTTAGCTATGGTGTGCCACAAGGCAGTATCCTGGGACCCACATTATTCTTAGTATACATTAATGATATTTGCAATCTCGAAACGAGTTATAGCCGTTTAATATCTTATGCGGATGATACTGCTATAGTCTTCACAGGTTCATCGTGGAGTGACACCAAAACTAAAGCAGAAACTGAACTGACTAAGGTATATAAATGGCTAAATTTAAATCTATTAACTCTGAATATCTCAAAAACTAACTTCATAACATTTTCAAAATATAACAATACCCAGCCTTCTGATGATTATTCCATTCAAATACATAAAAACAACTGTAGTAAAACAAACTGTAACTGTCCTAGTATCGGTAAAGTGACTACAACAAAATATCTAGGAATCATGATCGATCAAAGGCTTTCGTGGCATGCTCACCTCGAACTGACATTAAACAGAACAAGAAATTTAATTTGGATTTTTAGGACCTTACTCCAAGTAGCAAACAGGGACCTAATAACTCAAATATATTATTGCTTAGCACAATCTATTTTAAACTACTGCATACCAGTCTGGGGTGGAGCTACAAAAATAAAATTCCTTCAGTTAGAAAGAGCTCAAAGATCCCTCTTAAAGGTTATTTTTTTCAAACCATACAGACACCCTACTGATAAACTTTACCTAAATTCTGGTATCCTGACAGTCAGGAAGCTCTATGTATTGCACGCTGTTCTAAAATTACATAGAACACTAGAATATGACCCCTCAAAACTAAAAAGAAGAAGAAAAGATAAGGTTACACCTACTGTGGCTGCCTTTTCAGAATTTGCGACACGACAATACGTCATACAATCAAACTATTTATATAATAAAATCAATAAAATTCTAAACATTTACCCACTAACTAAACATGCATCTAAAAAACTCATAACAGACTGGCTTTCTACGCTTACTTATGAGGACACGGAAAAACTCTTGGAGATTGTTACGTGACACACCCATTTCTCACTTAACACACACCCACGCAGACACACACACACACACACACAAGCATACACTAACACACTCACACTCACACACACACACTAACTCACACACACACATACACACACACACACTAACTCATACACACACACACACACACACACACACACACACACACACACATACATACACTAACTCACATCTTGTATATATTTGCATGCACACAATAACATTATAAGAAACTTTTTAGATTATATTAGAACATTTATATTGATAAATCTATAAATCTTACTTAATTCTTAACTTAATTCACCTAGGGAAGAGCGGAACCCCCTAACACAGGTATATATTTACTTAAAAGGGGGTTTCTAAAGCATTTATGTCATTGTATAGATTAAGTTAACGAAATAAACGATTTGATTTGATTTGATTTGATAAAGTTACTAAGTTTTATTCGGTACAGATTGCCCACTCTCCTCGGGCAACGTATACAACTAAACTTACTCGTAAGTTTTTGTTAAATGTAACACAAGAGAAAAAGTTTTATCACAAGAATTGAATCGAGCAGCATGTCGACACTCGTCTCGCCGCAAAAACACGAGAAGACACGTGTATCCATCATGCGAGTTTCCTCAATTACTTTCAATAAAAGAAAATTAAAGAGGCAGCCAATCCCGGGGAAACAGGATTGTGACGTCACACCAGGGGAAATACCGCGAGTGCTGGCAGGAGTTGTTTCAGGGCGTCTACTCTAATATAAAACATGCTAATGTTTGGGCTCGACAAAAACACGACTTAAACGAGTTTCGAGCGTTGACTTCAAGGAAAAATATTTCGATTATGACTACTAGGTTCTAGGTTTAGATCAAGTTCATAGGTTTGATCTTATCGAAATTATTGAATACAATGTCGAGCCACGAACATTCAGCTGATTGAGATATCGGCTTTATCACTTGAAACTGCATAACGACATGTCATGCGAGCTGAATCACTCATTGCTCTCGCATGTAGGAACAGGAGCCGTATTCGCGGTTCTTTTGTCGTTCGTTTGATGAATATTTGGATGCTTCCCACCACGATTTCTGACTTCAAGGGTCAATGTTTTCTTTATGTAATACCTAGTTTTATTAAGTATTTTTTGGTACCTACTTATTTTTAAATCTTTATTATTATTATAAATTTTAATATACTTACTTAAGTATTAAACATGAATATGCGTGTGCAGCTGTTGCCACACATGGACTCACCGGCGCCACAGAAAATCAGCGCTGCAGCAGCTATAAGTTGCTGCAGCACATGCTGAGTGGTGACCTATTTTGTGCTTAGTTAAGTTAGTTCGTAAATATTGTAAACCTTTTTTTTGCACAAAATAAATGACTATTCTATTCTATTCTATAATTTTTCAAACGTTAAAACATGGTCCTAACCTAGGACCAAATATTACAAACCGAAAAATGGGCCCTTTTAGTCAGAAATCGTGGTGGGAAGCATCCGAATATTCATCAAACGAACGAAAATATCAATGCGAATACGGCCCCAGAGCGTTAGAGTAGACGCCCCAGTTGTTTGACGTCTCCGAAATTTGAAATAGGAATGTGTGAGTAATCCCATGGGACGGTGTAATCCTTGCCGCGACCGAGATGTGTACCGGAACATTTCTGACTGATTGCCGCTTCACTAACTTGAATGAATGAATGAATGAACACTATACTACACCAAGAAAAAGTAAAAATACAGAAGAAAAAATAGAAAATATATGCAAACGCTTTAAAAATATTGAACTAGGAATCTGCTGTGACTTTCGCAGGGGATAACTTATTTATTTATGGAGGACAAACAAAAAGAAACGAACACAGTATTTGATGCATTTCCCTTATATTTATCTGTGTTAGTTCTTATATTGAAGTCGAGTGAATACCTAGATAATAGCTGTAAATAGCTGTACCTAGGTAAATCACACTTTACCTTTTTATTTATATTAGTAGTAACCTACCTACATAGTATGCAGAAGTATTCAGATGAGGATTTCAATATAAAACAGTCGAACCTTTTGTACTCGTAAGTAGTACAAAAATCTGTTATTATGTAGTGATAGGATCTCGTTGGCACCCTCTTAACGTTACTCTAAAACATTTTCCTTTTTTTGATTCCTTATTGATATTACTATAAAAATGATGATGATGATGTAGTTAAAGGCATTTTCGTCCGAATCGCTGATTAATTAAGCTGAGCAATTAAAACTATACAATACAACTTCAACTTCTCCAATAAAACGTCGGTATAATTCCCCGCGAGGCCAATTAACGCCAAATGCTCTGTATTATCGTACACTAATTAATAACTTCCACTAGAACTCTAATCCTAGCGTTTCTAGTCCTGCCGCCTGCCGCCTGCCGCCTGCCGCCGGCCGCCTGCCGCCTGCCCACCACAAGCTGATTCTAGATTATATAAACTAGTACACTCAGCGACATCACTTAAATTTTTTTTAAATGGTTTAGAAACGTGTACCCTGCTTCATCAAAGAAGATTAAGTAATCACACTAATAGAGTAATTGAGATAGTTTGTCCGTATTCCCGTGGAATTTAAAACTATAAAAAATTGTTATTTATATTTCGATAACTGAATTGCGTACAAGACCCGGTTACAGAAACGTTGGTCGTCCGGCAGCGAGATTGGCAGACGATTTGGTATGCGTCGCGGGCCGCACCTGGATGAGGTTAGCACGAGGCCGTAAGAAGTGGCATAAAGAGAGGCCTTTACCCAGCAGTGGGCAAAGTCAAGCTGTGGATGATAATAAAAAATTGTTAGTGCTATTTTCAATACAATGAGGAGGAATCGTGTTGAACGGGACAGAGAATTGGACGATATAAGACAAATTATTTTAAAACCATCTCTTACTGTACCCACTTCTGGTTACAGCTACATCTACAAAAGGAATCTTATGAATATGGTCAACAGTGCCCAAATAATTGTATCTTATTCTTCTTTACTTTGGCGAGTGTATCCAGTGAAGGCGATTCTCGGAACTCAGTATAGAAGCAAATTAAATTTATCTGAACATGGCTCGAGGGACGCGCGCCGATACATACATACACGTAATACACGTATAAGTATTACATACAAATTGTATACATGCTCCCAATTTAGCTTTTACTTATAATAATGAGGTTAGTTCGGTTGGCTACGTCCCTAATGATTCCAAGACTTTGAACTAAATGCGTTGTAAAATACAAACATAGTAGCTTTCAAGCGCACATGAAATCCTTTTACCACACTGGTACACAAGAAGTGACGCACCGTGTACTTGTTTAGTCGCAAAGGAACAGGAGTACCTAGTCACCCTGATTTGAAGATCATTCGTAAAGACCCCGTGTGCTCACCAATAAACACCAGGTCAAAATCAAAAACCATTTATTCAGTAGGACCGCTGGGATCACACACAACACAATACAACTACATACAATCGTAAAACTTATCCTAATGCGTCGGATTAAAAAGAGTAGATTTGTCTAGCTCAAAATAAAAGTGAGCTTTGATGTCTTTCAACAATATGATATAGTAAAATATATATTTCAAAATATTTTACAGAACTATACTCGGACAAAAATGTCCAATAACATAATCCGAGCAGCCTGTAGAGCACACCCTGTATACCGTCCAATTTATAACGAACCTGTCCTAACTATATTTGAGCAGTCCTTTTTGCCCGACATTGAAAGAAAAACATTCTCTATTCCATTTATTGAGGACGAGTTATACTCGTACAAGGTGAATGATGCGGATACATTAGCAAAAGTATTGTATTCTTGCGAGATTATCAGGAAAATATATTTAGCCAGTAAGTTTATGAAAGAGCCAATCGGAAAAGTGTTGGCCAAGTAGTTTTCCAAAAGTGGTGGGTTCGAATTCTGACCGCGCATCAACGGATTATTGAAAAACTGTTTTATTAATATTTAATAGAAAAAAACTTTTAGGATGAACATAGGCTGGGTATTATAGGCCTCCCTCTGTTTACGCCATTCATTCAGGTCCTGTGCCTCCCGCATCCAAAATCTATGGTGGCTTTTGATGTCGTCTACCGATCGCGCAATTAGACGACCTCGACTACATGTCCGGATCTAGGCCACCACTCGGTCAAAGTCTATCATACCGTTGAAACATAAGGGCAAATTATTGCAACTACACGAGAACGTGAGCGAAGCTGAGTGCGGGCAGCTCGTGATTTATACATAATTTCATCATATTTATTCGGGGAGTGACCCGATTCTTGTCCTCAAAAAGTAAAAGGTTATAAAAATGCCGGCGGCATCGTGTCCAATTAGTTTCCTTTTCCAAAAAATATATTTAAAATCGGTTCGGTTGTTTGGGAGCTACGTCACACTTTGTGATTCACACTTTGTGAGGTGGGTAAAATTATTATTTATATTATTTATAATACACAGGCAGCTCTCAGAGCTGATGCGTGTATATCTTAGTCCTTGTCAGTGCGCTTTAAATATTTGTCCAGTCTATTCTTGAAAGAGTTCACTGAGGGGGCACTTATCACTGACTCTGGTAACCGGTTCCAGTTGTGCACGACGCGATTGGGCAATATGTGCTCTCTGGGATTGCTGGTACTTGGCCCACGATGCAGCTTTTGTGAATTGAAGTAAAAAAAACGTCAACAAAAAGGTTAACAGGCTAAGGTACTACTCGTATATACGAGTAGTATTTTTGTTATTCCTAGACATATGTCTGGGAATAACAAAATACGCTGAGATGAACTTCGAACAAAACGAGATGAACGAAAAAAAATATTTTTTCGGTAGAATAAGGATTCGTTAGGGTCAGGTGATTTTTACCTATAAGCAGGATCAGAATCACTTTTTAAGTGAATAAATTGGTCCTACTGAACAAATGCACTTAGATTGTGACTGTTAATGAATGATCTGTTGTTCTTTCGCGACCTGCACCAGGGTAACCAATGCTTAACTTTTTGGGTATCTTCAAATCTGTAGGCATTCGAAATTCAGTGCTAGCCAACGACACGTCTAAATAAAACTACCTATAGGTACTCTAGTTATATAGAATTTTCCTAGTTTTGCCTTTCTCCCTTTACTTTCCATCCAGCATGAAATAGTGGCTAGACATGCGACCCAGTAATAGATATAACTCAGTAGAGACTCAATTGTTTTTCTTGTCAATTATTTACCGAGAACTTTCCTAGATGTTTCGTACGAGAATTTAAAGGCTCCACACATGCCACGTCGAAATAAAGACTGGCGAGTTATTTCACCATTTTAAAACAAACCGTTGAAAGGTGTGTTATTTAAGCTCTATTCTACGTAAATTGGTTTACTTTATTTTTCATTTACAAATCGAAACAGAACGCAGCTCTTAATTTTTGAACATCCCTATCATATAATAAAGCTAAAAGTTTGTGAGTTTGTTTAGATGTTTGTGTTTCAATCACGCTTAAACCAGTGAACCTCATATAAGTATAATAAAGCTGAAAGTTTGTGAGTTTGTTTAGATGTTTGTGTTTCAATCACGCCTAAACCAGTGAACCGTTTTAGATGAAACTTGGAATAGGCGTAGATAGTGACCTGGAATAGCAAGGCTATTCAAAATGTTGGTACTGCGCGGGCGAAGCCACGCGTAGAAGCTAGTTTAAAATAATTTGAGGACGTCTAACGTAGATAGAGGTATACCATACGTGTCCAAATACCTTCTTAATACATGCTTACATTTTACACAAGTACGCGAGCAACATGGCACGCATAAAACAATCTTAGAGAGTATCTATTGCCTTGGGAATACAGTCGTAGGTAATCCTGAATAAACCGGGAACTGATTTTGAACAAACGATTTTACTATCAAAACGAAATATCACTTGGCACATGACCGGAATAAATCTAAAAATCGACATCAACAAAACCAGCTCGTATCTTCAGTCGTCAAATATAAGTACACTCAGCCTGATAAGAGGGTAAACATTAGGGAGCTGTAACCGGCATCCAATCAGGAAGCGTCGTAACTAATCGAATGTCTGGTTTACGACGCCACATCGGGATAACGAGGATGGCGGCAACACGCCATCGCGACGTGGGCGCCGCATCGACGTATTGCCACTTACCATTATTCAGGGCTGCCTATACAAATAATTGATGACTAACACATTGATTGGAACTTTGTGTCCAGTAAAAAAGAAATTAAATTCGTAAACAATTGTGGCTAACTCTAGTAACGGAGTTTTTAGGCCGCCTTAGGTCAAGACTTAATAGCTGGAACCGAAATATTATCGTGCTAGTAGCATTTATTTCGGAGTATGGAAGCGCTCAGTAAATGCTACTAGCACATCGACTTTTGTGACTTACTCGAGTGTTTCAGGGTTGGCTATACAAATAACTCGTACATAACTCACTGGTTCGAATTTTGCAACCAGTAAACAAGTTTGTGGTCATTCCTGATAATAGAGATATAGGCTTGAAAGCTTATTAGGTCAACCTTAGGGGGTGGCGTGCGAATAGTTGCTACACAAAAAGTGCGAGTTCGTACAGAGTGGTACAGAGTCTAATAGTTTAGTACTCTGAGTTTTTTGTCAGTATCCAAGTGTGGGATCACGAATATGTACACGTGACTGTTTTTTTTTACGCTGTGTTTTCCGAAGCATAAAAAGCGTTTAGTTGTTATTGCCACTATTCAATCTGTCACTAATAGATACGCTGGACTGTATCGTTGTGTTCGACCATTAGCGGAATTATATTAAATAAGTGAAGGCGTCTTTATGACGTATAATTACAGTAAAGGTCAATGACCTCGTGATTAGAAACAGTATAGAATGGTTTGTTTACGAGCGTCGCGTAGTAAACAGTGGCGTACAATAGCCGTCACAAGCTATTGTGTACGCATCGACGCAAAGCGACGATAACAACATACTCGTAGAGTGCGTTTTAATGACGTAAGTTAAAAAATAGATTTTGAAGTATTGGTCTGTTTTATTTAAAAAGAGAAGAAATATAAACCAGTGATTAAACCAAAATAATATTTGCTTTTTCGTATCGTATCACTAAATTACTTTGATTACAACTAATTACTTTGTATACAATTTATTTTGCAAAATTTTTTTTTTTTAGATTTTTAACAAAAATAACATTGGTAACAGTGTAACTGGTTTAAATTCATGCTAGGCGAAAAAAAGAAAAAGTGACATTGACATCTATTGTCCATGTCACGTTGACAGTATAGGTGTTGCAAGCTGTCAAGAATCTGCACATTAATGAGTTGTTTTGTAAATCAGTCTCGAGTTGAAATTTATCGTATTCTTTTGTTTTTCGGATTGTTAGTACGCAATGGCGTAATAGATCGGTAGAAGAATGACCTGGTCTGGTCCGAAGAGTGTTCGAGCTTGTCTCTGTCGGACTGGAGGATAGATTTGCTTCCCGGATCCTCCCTCAGGTTTGGAAGGGAGTGAGCGGCGTTGAGCTGGGATCCCTAAAGCTCTGCTAGGTACTTCGAAGGACGTGGCTTGTTCTTTTGGCTGTGAAACTCGGACTGAGTGTATACTTTTTACTCGTGAACTTATAAATTCGTACTGGAATCCCTTCAGCTGGTATGTATGTTAGTGATCCGCCTGTGCGTAGCTTCGCCAGCTCTGTGACTAAAATTCTGGTTCTTTTGGTGGAAATAGGACCTCGTGGTCAAGTCGTGACGTGACTCCGGAGCCCGAGACATCTGCCTCGTGGACACCTGCAAAAGGCCGCCGAGAGGATCTTTTCCCTGGAATCGGAGAGCGACGTTCAAGGTACTTTTTATACCGGCGATAGGCAATGCCACGCGTCACTCCCTAGGGTTTCCTATCTTGAGGAACACTTCTTTAACAATATTCTCTTGTCTTCCCCCCCAGAGCACTGGCAGCGGGGTCCAGCTGAAGGCTCCAATTTTCTCGTTTTGTGTCGTCCCTGGAACGGCCTGTGAGAGGTCGTTTCCTTGGCAGTGCAGCACCGAAGGAGGCCTGGCCCCTTCTTTTGAGCTCGGCTCCTGCGGAGCGCCTGCGGAGTATCCTGGTACCACAGTCGGACCTTGTCCGCTGTGTATTTTTCTATATTCTGTGCTGTGTCCAAACTAACTAACTTTTACCCCTCGGTCAACTCTGCGGTATCAGAATCTACAACCTACAAATGCTGAACATCACCTAGACTCAGACTTTACTTTAATTTAAACCTATTATTATTTATCTGGTTGCTAGGAAAGTTAATGTAGGCCTTCACTATAAATTATAAAGCGTTACAGTGGCGCTTCCAACTTGGTAAATAACTCCTAGCAACCACAGATACTTTTAGATAGGAAAACTTTTCTTTCTAAATTACAGCATTAGGTGAAAAACATTATTGCTAGAACATAACTTACTAACCAACAAAACAACTGTGTAAAATATATTTGTTGTGTTTTATTTCCTTCCTTTGATTGTTTTGAATCTGTGTAAATTGTTTTTATTGTGTGTATACTATAAGATATTATCATTGTAGGGTGCCAACTTTACTGTGTAAACTGTCCAGCTATTTATTGTAATTCTTAGCAACCAAATAACTTAAAAATCTAAAAACTAAACTTAATATTTTAATACCTGCATACTTACTTCTTTAGAGGCTCATGCAAACATACAGCACTTTGTTTACTCTAGTTTTTACAATAGTGTTGTAATGGTGGAATTGTGCTTCAATAGATAGTGTTGTTCCGGTGTTACATTTTCTTGAATTCAGTTCTGGATAGGGTTTACTCTACTCTAATATTCTAGGAACTACTGCTGGGATGATCCTTAGCTTGATATATTCCCGGTTAGATTCTTTGCTTAATCATAGTAATTTCTAGGATACCTGGTCTTATCTAGAATTGTAACTTTGTTTAGTAGGAAATTCTAAAACTTCAATTTGGCTCGGTTGCTTTGGGTAAATAGTTATTTCTTCTTGGATAGTTGTTGTTTGTGTGGTGTGTACATTGATTTACTGGTATTATTGCTAAACTAATATCACTTTGCACTAAAAATCAAACACTAAATATCAACACATTGCAGTGATGAATAAACAAAATTTCAAACATTTGCTATATTCACTACTAAATTCTCTCACTAATACTAAATAAGTAAAATTAAATACTTAAATATACTCAAGAAATTTTTTTTTATTTTTTTTTATTGCATTTGTTGGGTACACTAAATCACAAGGGCTAGTGAAATAAATTCTTTCTTCTTTCTTTTTTGGCATACTAAGAACCTTAAAACTTCTAATTAACCTAAGTAACTGACTGATCTACGTTGCAAGATTCAATTCGTTTAGTCCGCTGATGCTGGTTCATACTCTCCTTAGTTCATTTTGTCTGAGATGTTCTCACAAACTGACCTGCGAAGAGTTGAACAAGCAAGGAGTGGCAAGCTAGGTACTCCTACTTACTTTCTCTAAACTAAACTTTAACTCAAGCGCGTTCTTAGCACGCTGTGAGTTGGTAGCTATTACTACCTAACTTTCACTAAGACTTTAACTTAACTCAAGCGCGTACTTAGCTCGCTATGAGATGGTAGCTATTACTACCTAACTTTCTCTAAACCTAAAACTTAACTCAAGCGCGTTCTTAGCACGCTGTGAGTTGGTAGCTATTACTACCAAACTTTCACTAAGACTTTAACTTCACTCCAGCGCGTTCTTAGCTCGCTATGAGTCGGTAGCTATTACTACCTAACCTTCTCTCTCTAAGACTTAAACTTTAACTCAAGCGCGTTCTTAGCACGCTGTGAGTTGGTAGCAATTACTACCAAACTTTCTCTAAGACTTTAACTTAACTCAAACTTAAAGACTAAAACTTAGTTTCTAACAAAAATCTAAAACAGTACTCACTGGGACTGTCTGAGACTCTCAAGCTCTCAAGAAAGCCCTGGACCGTAGCCCAGGCTACGTAACACTTGTCCCGGGAGTTGGAATATACTTGGTTTGTTGGATTGCTGGTGTCATGCTTTTATTTCTTTTGTTGGTAGGCACAGGCCCGCTACCCAGTGGAGTGTCGTGTGGTTGATCTCCTGTAATCACCACCCCTCACTTCCGCCGGCCTGTTGCGTGGTTGGTTAGGTTAGAGTATCGGTTAGATTTAGTTGCATGCTAGAATTAATTAGGTTAGACAGTAGGTAGATAGGAAGTAGGTAGGTTAGGGCTTCTTTATAGGTAATTACTACCTATGGGATTTTTTCTTGTTCTGCAGTTTTTTTTTCAACAAGGAGATGTTCCCCAATTGCCATTTAGCGGGTCGTGACTATTGAAATAAGCCAACACTGGGTATTTTGGATACACTCACTTGGTTACTACTGACAGTCTTACCATGTCTAAACAGGTAGACTTCATGATGTTAGTATGTTAGTTTTCAATCACAGTATCTTCAGTTCCATAGGAGAAACTGTGTGTGCTTGTGGAGGTATGATTGTGTGATTTGCTAGGGGGGGTTTGTGAAAGGGAAGAATGAAAGAGATTGTATGGAAGGAGAATGTATCAAACTGCTTAGGATCTTCAATCCTAGGGAACTAGTCCCCTAAGCCAGTAAGTAACTACTACCTACTATTAGTTTATACATTAGGATATGTAAATATAGTATTATCTAGGGACTTTTGTACAGATACATAGTTACGTACGCTCCTAGCTACTTTTCTTACCTTTAAACTGTCACGATAGGTAGCGGGACTAAACCGTCGCTTATTCATTGCTAATAAACCTACTTAGGTACTCATAGGGTTTACTTCGAATTTACTTTCTTTGTTGGATAGATTAACATTTCTGGTGTTTTCTGGTGTTTTTTCTTCTGTTCTGGTATTCGGCTGGGGTCAGCCGATCGAATTTACTGCGTAAATTCTGCTGGGCTGGGGATGTACTGTAACTGGTTTAAATTCATGCTAGGCGAAAAAAAGAAAAAGTGACATTGACATCTATTGTCCATGTCACGTTGACAGTATAGGTGTTGCAAGCTGTCAAGAATCTGCAAATTAATGAGTTGTTTTGTAAATCAGTCTCGAGTTGAAATTTATCGTATTCTTTTGTTTTTCGGATTGTTAGTACGCAATGGCGTAATAGATCGGTAGAAGAATGACCTGGTCTGGTCCGAAGAGTGTTCGAGCTTGTCTCTGTCGGACTGGAGGATAGATTTGCTTCCCGGATCCTCCCTCAGGTTTGGAAGGGAGTGAGCGGCGTTGAGCTGGGATCCCTAAAGCTCTGCTAGGTACTTCGAAGGACGTGGCTTGTTCTTTTGGCTGTGAAACTCGGACTGAGTGTATACTTTTTACTCGTGAACTTATAAATTCGTACTGGAATCCCTTCAGCTGGTATGTATGTTAGTGATCCGCCTGTGCGTAGCTTCGCCAGCTCTGTGACTAAAATTCTGGTTCTTTTGGTGGAAATAGGACCTCGTGGTCAAGTCGTGACGTGACTCCGGAGCCCGAGACATCTGCCTCGTGGACACCTGCAAAAGGCCGCCGAGAGGATCTTTTCCCTGGAATCGGAGAGCGACGTTCAAGGTACTTTTTATACCGGCGATAGGCAATGCCACGCGTCACTCCCTAGGGTTTCCTATCTTGAGGAACACTTCTTTAACAATATTCTCTTGTCTTCCCCCCCAGAGCACTGGCAGCGGGGTCCAGCTGAAGGCTCCAATTTTCTCGTTTTGTGTCGTCCCTGGAACGGCCTGTGAGAGGTCGTTTCCTTGGCAGTGCAGCACCGAAGGAGGCCTGGCCCCTTCTTTTGAGCTCGGCTCCTGCGGAGCGCCTGCGGAGTATCCTGGTACCACAGTCGGACCTTGTCCGCTGTGTATTTTTCTATATTCTGTGCTGTGTCCAAACTAACTAACTTTTACCCCTCGGTCAACTCTGCGGTATCAGAATCTACAACCTACAAATGCTGAACATCACCTAGACTCAGACTTTACTTTAATTTAAACCTATTATTATTTATCTGGTTGCTAGGAAAGTTAATGTAGGCCTTCACGCCCTGTTAATACTTCTCGTTGCTATACCGACTTATGCTGGTCATATAAATTTAAGGCGCCCAACATTCTTCAACACTCTGTAATAATTTAACTTATCAATATTATAATTTTAAAATAGCTTCTCTGTATTAACCTAATTTATTAGTTTTATGACTTTTGTACAACAGTGAATGCTGAATAAAATACTGTTATTAACGCTAACATCCTAGTTTCTACTTATACATCCCACCTCTAAAATTTTAAAGCGTTACAACAGTAAAGATGATCTGTGGTTAAGCTCTTTAATCTCGCATTTTGGAGCGATCTCTAATTTTGGCTTTATTTAAGACCACGTTCATTAGGCAGCGTGAGTTCAAATTATAATAAAATAACTTTTGAAATTACTCCGACAACTAAGCAAAGTTTGTTCAAATATTTGCAGAACAAAATTAATTCTATTCATTATGGTAATCATATCCGCACCTTCTTTACCAGCCTCCTTGTTTGTTGGTTAGCATTACCATTCATTTGGATTGAAAGTCTGACTGGCTCCCCACTGGATCTTGACTTCATATTTAGTTTAAAGATGGATCACCTAAAAGTAAGCTAGGCCCCACACCGTATTTGTTGCCCTGGTTCTTCACGGTATTAGTCGCGAAGGAACAGGAGTAGAATCACCTAGTTTTAAGACTATTCTAAGTGATCCTAGCGGTCCTACTAAATATATGAATAACTTGACTTTTGACTTTATATTTCATCGAACATTATTTCTGATGACGTCACAGGTCGTGTCGCTCGCACTAAAGTAGTTTCCCCAAATCTCATTCCGGCGCCACCTGACACGCCTCTAATGGCTTTTAGAGGCTTTTCAACGTAAAGCCTGTAAAAACTAATACGCGAGGCAGGTTGTTTGACGCGAGAGTAGCGAGCCGCGTTTTGTCACTCTGCTCAATATTATGCTCTTAACTTTGACGAGACTTTTTTCGATTCACTGTAAGTTTAAGGTAGATTCTATCTATTAATAGTATAACCCTTTGAAGTAAAGTCAGAGGCTTTATGCTTCTGACTACCCCCTTACACACATAAATGGTTACATAAATAAATAAATAATACTGGACATTTCACACAGCATCATCTAGCCCCAAACTAAGCAAAGCTTGTACTATGTGAACCAGATAACTGATATACTACGAGTACTTATTTGTTTGTAAATACATACATATTATACATAGAAACACCCAGACCCGAGATAAATATTTGCAGATCATACAAACATTTATCCCGCGGCGGGAATCGAACCCGCAACATTCTGCGTCACAAGCGGGCTTTCACCCACTGTGCCACAGAGGTCGTCGAACATACTTTGGTATACTTACCTACATTTTGCAGAATTTAGAATTTCATGCGTGACGGGTTGCAAGCCCAGCATTTTATTAAATAAATAATTACTGACTTTGATTTTTGTGACGAGTTCATTTAATGTTTTTTTTAATTAACCTATTCTTTACCACTGCTGGGCAAAGGTCTCCCCCAATTGCTTCCATCTGTCATGGTCCCCGATTATTATTGATAATTTTATTTATATCTTACAAAATACCTTTGTTAGTCGTTATTCCCTATTGATATAAATAGAGTGGAAACAGCCTTGAATAAATAAAAAAATATAAATAATCTGTTATTATTTCCAGCAATATCACACCACATCACTAAAACTCATGGAATTTTTCGTCAGATGTATCAGCAAAAATACAACCCACAACAATGTCTGAAAAAGTTAACGTAAAAAGTCGTCTTATTCTCCTTAGAAGCAAATCACACACGAACTAATACTATTTCTAGCTAAATAAAAATAGCTATCTATAAAAAGGTTTGTTAATTTGTTTGTTTAACTAACAGCTCTATAAAAATGTAACATGGTGAAATAGCTTGTAAGATTTTTATAAATTGTACAGCTTTCCTTTTTCTAATTAATAATTGATGAATTTAAAAGAACTGTTTGCTAATGATTTAGTTTAGGCAGTCAAAAACACGTCCCAATATATTTAGTTCAATCAAAAAGCCTCTTCATAGCACAGGTTTGTAAGAAGTGAACTATTGACACGACAAGAAGAAAGGAACAGCACACGCCCACATTTTGTGGAATTTCATCTTCATATAACATAATGTTCATCTTGTGGTACGTATCCCATAAATTAGGGCACAAGTAATGGGATACATGTCGTCCGGATGATCCGGCACAAAAGAAGGTTCTCGAACGCGGGTTCCCGAGGGCCGGCGCGGACTCGCCCATACTTTAATGAATTCCTCTCATAGTCTTTCTTTATTTTTAACTGATATTTAAGTTTATAGATCATAAACTCCCAATGGATTTGAAAGAATCTACTGTGTCTTGGGGCAAGAATTTATTATTTTAATTAACTTAACCTTTTAGTAGGTATATTGTTTGCAAGTAACTAGGTAATATTTTTATCTTGTTTTACGATACTAAAATTCATTTTATCTCTAGGAGACAAGCCACCCTTTACCGATACATTTAAATCCGTTTAGCTGTTTTAGCGTGATCATTCTCTTGCGTGAGGAAGCTCGCAGCTTAGTCAGCTACAAGCCTATTCCATCTCAAACAATATCCCAGGCTTGGTTGAGGTTGAGCGTAGGCAGAGCTTGCCTTTTGACGCTGTATAAATGATCTAGTATAGACGTAAGGGCATAGTGACAGCCCTAGCCGCGCACGTGTGGCGAGAGTGGCACATTGCGCGGTAATGCGTCGATCGCTACTTAATAGCGAATCCTTTTTGCCGATTGCGTCTCTTCTTAAATGGCCACTTGTCGCCTCGATCGAGAGATCAAGTGAATTCACTTGATCTCTCGATCGATTGAAACAATTGTTTCAATTGATTTGCTACCGAATATGCTATTGTCTTTACGAAAGCCCCGATTGTATCCTCAGGTTAGATATTCACGTAAATTAATATAAAAATACTATTGATAGCGCCTCTACGATTAACTATCTAAGCTGTGACTAGCTCTATGACTAAACTGAACGTAAATAAGTTAAATACCGTTCAACAGTGAAGTGCCGTGCGTACTGCGTACTGCGTAGTCCATGTTAGTATAAGATATAACTACTTACTCGTATACATCTTCTATTTGTATCATAAATAAATATTTCCTTTTTATGATAACAGAGACAAAATAAATATTTTATGAAGTATGTTCATTGTTTTCCTTAACATAAAAGGCAACTTCTAATAAGGGTGTTTCTATGTAATATGTATGTATTTTCAAAGAAAAAGTATATAAGTAGTATATCAGTTATCTGGTTCCCATAGTACAAGCTTTGCTTAGTTTGGGGCTAGATGATGCTGTGTGAAATGTCCAGAATTATTTACTATATTTATTTATTACAAGCGGCCCGCAAACCGGCTCTCCGTGAGCCACTTTTCGCCCCCCGTAGCGACTGGAGGTCCGTGGTCTCTGCCTACCCCTTTGGGAAAGAGGCGTGACTTTATGTATGTATGTATGATGTAAGCGGCCCGCCCCGGCTTCTCACGGTGAATAATTTTCCGTTCAATTTTTTTATTTTTTTTCTGTTATGAGAACCTTCTCCTGACAATAACAATAACAAAAAAAAAATGTGAAATCGGTCCAGACGGTCACGCGTGATGGCGTGACCAAGGGTTATAGGGATTCATTTTTATATATAGAGATTATAAAAACAGATAAGGGAGAGTCGAACACAAAGCATACCACCGTTCAATAATTTATCACTGATAAATATATAACCATGGATAGAAAAGTGATCCTCAAAGTGATCCCAGCGGTCCTACTGAATAAATGCTTTTTGACTTTGACTTTGAGATAAATAGATAGAAAACACTTTTTTGCACATACACCATAACAAACACAGAGAAAGGAAATAAACGTAAAAGGGTGAAAGAACAATGGGCAGCTTTATTGCTAAAAGTAATCTTTTCAAGATAACCTTCTTATTTTTTTTAACCATATTCTCTAATTAAAAAAATCGAATAAACCACATTTTCTATAAATGTAAATATTTTATTCAAATAAAAAGCGTGTATTACTTACCTCCTCCTCCTTATTATAATAGTTATAAACAACACTTATACAATATTAACAAACCTTTTTGTAGACTCAACAAATACCACTTAATACTGAGATGGTTTCCAGAAACTAAACAAACAGTCTATAATGAAGCTCTTAATAAATACATAGTTATAATTTATGCTGAAAGCCTTCGAAGTCTCCTCCCAAACCTTAAGGGTGCTCCTAGTAATAATGCTAAGTTCTGCAAAATCTTAGAATCTACCAAAATATATCTAGACATGCTTCTGACTACCCGCAGACCATTTTCAAAGGATAAGTAACTTGAACTTTACTTATATGTCCACCGTGCCTCGGCGATACAGTCATGAATCTTCCGTAGAATAGAATAGAAAAACGATTTCATCATTATCATCATTTTTTGATTGTTCGTAAAAATGGTACTCGTATAACGTAATTTTTACTGTTCAAGTCAAATTATGAGAGCAATCTTATTTCTAATGGGAATAGGTATTAGCATAATCTGCTAATTATTTTGTTCTGGGCGTTCCGAGTCGTGGCGCCGAGTACAATTGAGCACAAAGATTTATGAGAAATGTAAAATCTTTTAAATTAAAATGTTATTTTATATGACGTGGCATGTTTTAATGGTCATAGTGACTTATGATAATAAATAAAAATCAGTTGAGCTATCTATAGACCGTTTTTACGACGATCCTTAGATAGCTTGACTGATTCTATTCGTAGTAGCTTAGTTTCTGTAAATAAAATTATATAAATGAAAATATAAAAATGTTTTTTATAATACGTTTATTTAATTTATATAAGGCATGGATAAGGATTTTTTTATGATGAATGTGTCGGCTCTTGACCTCGATCATACACAGGCAAGAATGAGGTCTACGATGGAGCGAGCCTACCCAGAAGGTGCCTATTAACTATCTTCTTAAAAACAACAGGGTCGTAGCTCAGCGGAAATACAGACGCTGGAGCTGGAAGTCATTAGGTTTCAAAACTAGGAAGTTCAAGAATCATTCTTCTTCTTCCTTGGTAGGAAGAAGAAGAATGATTCTTGACATGGTTGTCACCAGTTCTTTCGAAGCAGTGTGGGGATAGGATTATAAAAGCGCCTCAATTCCTTTCGCCTTTCGTGCACTTGACGATATTTTCCGTCACCGTTTGAGAGTACTGGCTTAGTGCACATAAGTTTTTCGGCAGAAAAACTCATCAAGAATGAAGCCTTTTGAAAACTATTTGAAAGTAAAACCTTTTACAACGAATTTATTTCACGAATAACACTATTTAGCCGTAGACGTTATTACAATAAATATTTTTGTCGACTCAGACATGCTGCTCTAACAGAAGTTTTGCAATCTTGGCTTTTATTATTAAATATTTATTTTATTAGTTTAGTATTTGTGAGTCTTGGTTTTTTTACTTTTTTTTCATTACCTTTAACCTAAATTGATGCCTCTGAGTACGGCGTTAAACGGTTTAGTTTGGAGCAATCATTAAGAGTGGAGTTATTCAACGAAGGCTTAGCTTTTAAACGCGAGTTAGCGACGTTTTGCTTAGCAATTAATTTAATTCGACCGATTTCGGTCGGAGTGTGAGCGGGAACATTCTGAAATATACACTAAAACCTGTTTAAATGGGACATTATTATTATACAAACCACCAGAAAAAAGCAATGAGATAAAATAATACACAAAAAACAGGTAAGAGGTAAAAACAGGTAGGTTACCTACCTTTAGAATCGTAGTATTCACTCGCGTAGCGACGTAGTCATGTGCTACGAACCATGAGAGCTACGAAGCTACGAACTATTCAAAGAGATGTTTCTTAATGTTATTTTTCGTTCAAAGATAATTAACGTTTGTCATAAGAAAATGACACCATGAAACTATGATTTTTTTACGTTGAACCAAGAATGAGACCTTTAGGCGGCCTAGAAACTGTCATCAGAGTTAGCTCACACGAGCTTATTTATTGTTTAATTTAAAAAATGATAACTACCATTTTTTTTTTCTAACCTATGCTGTCCCACAGCTGGGCAAAGGTCTCCCCCATCATTTTCCAAGACTTGCGATCGCCAGCTTCGTCCCACCAGTCAGCTCGGAATGCATCGAGGTCGTCACGCCAGCGTCTTCGAGGCCTGCCTCGGCGTCGCCACCCATCGTCAGGCACCCACTGCGTCATGATCTTAGCCCATCTATCGGGATGCATTCGGCTCACGTGGCCCGCCCAATCCCACTTCAGCTTGGCAGACTTATCCCCTACATCGGCGATTCGAGTTGCTGAACGCAGCGTGGTGTTACGGACTCTGTCAGTCCTCTTGACTCCAAGCACTACCATTTATAGACAAAAATAATCGCGTACACTCAGACCACACCTTACTGACTTCGTTGATTTTGTCTTGGCGCTACTAATCCGCTAAATAACGCCGTAATCCCCAGAACGGAGCTTCGTTACAACGACGATATTTCAGGTGTGAAGCACTTTCATTATTTTAAGAGACAGGAGGGTCATCCTTCACCTGCAATCTTGATGCAAAGGTAGTGGGTTCTAATCCTAAATAGCTAAAAACTTTTTGCATTTTTTTTTATTATGTGTGAATAAAATTAAGTCGTAAGATACTAAGCACCCACGACCTTGTTCGAGTTCCTACAACAAGTTCCTATCTGAAACCCGATAAACATCTGAATGATTCAAAACATTATCCTTCACGATGTTTTCCTTCACTTTTTAAACTTGCTTGCTTTAACAAGCTTGAATTTATGCACATTTACTAGTAACTTCATGAATGTACGGGCGGGATTCGATCCCACTATAATAGTTGAGGTGCCATCACACCTATAACTACCTGACCAGTATCCGTAATGACTCCAGCTATTATTGCTTTATAACATTTTAATTCAAACAATTTCATTGCGGTCGGCTCATTAGTGCATAAGTACCTGCACATAAGCACCTATACGTTGCATAACTACCTTCATAATCTGTGGCATAAGTGGTTGGTGTTAACACGTTTTATCGTCCGGAATAGTTAATGGCTCATTTAATGAATTGTACAGTTAACGCGACTCGTTTGTGCTTAATTAATGAGTTATACTAATGGGGTAGTTAATCGCGGAACACACGGAACTAATTCATTGACGACTATGTATGTCATATTTATGTGGTCAAAGTGCAAATATTAGAATCAAAATAATAATGTTAGATTAACTAAATGAGTCGTGTTAGCCTCCGAAGTATGTTCCGTCTCAACTATCGGCCGATAGAAAGTCTGCAGTCTGCGAGGGGTCTTAGTCGAGTGAATTAGTGCCTTGACTTTCCATCTGATTCCATCCGATTGTCGTGGGTTCGATTTCTACCGTGCATTAATGGGTTTGCTAAAAACGATGTATTAAAACATAGAGAAGAATATATATTCTTACTAATTTTAATGGACTGTGAAAGAATTTAAGAAATGAAATAAGTTGTTTCTGTTTTTATACACACAAACAAACATTTACCACATAATTATTAGTGTAGAATGTAGATGGAACGTAAATGGACATAATCTGTCGAAGAACCGATAACCGCTGGGGTAAACGAGTTCTTGAGTGGAGACCGCGACTCGGCAAACGTAGTGTAGTAGGTACACCCTCCGGCCAGGTAGAGTGACGATCTGCTCTGGCTGCTGGCAGAAGCTGAATGCGTCGAGCTGAGGACCAGGGCGCAATGACGCTCAGGGGAGGTCTATGTCAAGCAGTGGACTGCTATAGGCTGATGATGATGGACTGGGTTTTTTTGTCCCAAATGAAATCAGCTACTGGTTGATAATGTAAATGTGTGAAGGGTAGAGTGGGCTGGAATGGTAAATGTTGATTGTATGTAAATTGTTGATTGTGTCCTCGCTATTATCTCGGGAACTGAATCACAGAAATATTTCGCAAAATATAATGACAAAAATATTTTTACTTACGATTTTCTGTCTTCACAAAACAATTTCAGCATTTTGATAAAGCTTTTACCAGTGGTATGTTATTAAAACATTTGTAGTTTATTTTTGGAAAAGTACTTAATTATCCTAATTTCTTCATAATTGTAACGCTTATGAGTTAAGTTCAAACAAGTTTTTATTTTACTTTATTTTCGCGTAGAGTTGTTCTTAAATTACCAATTTTAAAACAGAAAGTTCTCAAATTCCATTACTATAGTACAATGAAAGCAAAGTCACTGGCGATACTAAAGAGAGTTGAAATACGAGTCTAGCGGGAATTAGTGTAAATAAACTCGCTGGGTGATTAACTAAGTGACTGATTGAAACTCGTTATTTAACTTTCGATCGGTATCGCTTTGAAGTTATACCATTTTGTATTTATTTACTTTTTACCCGATCTCATCAGAAGGGTTATGTCATCAGATGTTTTTTGAGTGTAGGTATGTAGTTGTATGTTTATTTGTCTTGCTCGCTCTGAAGAACATATTTAACCAGATCGCAACAGACATGCGTTGAGGCCTTCTTTTCGGTGACCAAAGTCAATATAATTCAGCCGCCAAATATTGGGCACAAAGTGATCCAATCTGTGTTTTAAGAGCACTGGTTTTTAAATAAAGCTGCTGCTGAGTAAAATCACAGGAAGTTTCTTTATAACAATTATAATGAATACAGCAAAGGCTACCAAAATATCTATTTTAATTTCGCACAATAAAGTACAAGACAGCGGAACATGGCACTACCAAAATGTAGAACGGTTATAATTTACTTCAATAAGAGTTCGCTCTGCATTGTTCTTATTGCCGCACGAATCTCAACTTTCCCCCTCAGAGATAAGGTTTATTATTTGCGGGCTCGTTATAATGTTAATAGGTCTATTATGACAGATATCATTATCCTCCGTGATCTTGGAAAGGGTTAATTTGTAAATTCTAAGGCGAAGGGAATTATTTTCAATTTCGGTCGGAATTTGTTAGTTGGCTTCATTTCAGGATTTCTTTATTAGATTTGAAATGTTTCAAACATTTTTGCCTAATGCTTTGATTGAATTTTGTATAACCTAGAGAGAATAACTGATACCTACGCATATCTTAGCAAGTGTATATATTTTTAGAAACCAAAATTCATTCATTCTTTTAAGATTAGAATACACAACCTTCGAATCAAAAGTCGCACATAACTAACAGATCTTTTATTTTTTGTGCTTTGTTGATTTATATTAATAAAATGTTAAAAACTACTTGAAAATGTTGTTTTATTTTATTAGAATAACGGGTTCTCCGCCCTTTGCCCGTTTCGCCCCTTGCGGTATATTTATGTAAATTATTTTTTACCGTCTCGGCATTTCTTAGAAGTTATAATAAAGCCTATCAATTATGAAATAAAATCAAAAGCTTGAGTTAATCATAAATACTTATAATAAATGAATGAACAAGTTCTATCGTTTCAACATTTTTGTAAAGCGATTATAACATAATAATTGCTTGAGCTAATATAATAAACTAAGCTGATTCAAATTAATGAGAATAGGTAATCACGTCTCAGACCTATTTAATGACGTACATGTAATGACAAATGATTGATTTATGAAAATGGGTAAAAACAAGCACTCGCAGATTAAAACTCTAGTGCATTAGGTACTTATAGTTTTATTGCGGGATTCGATGTAAATTATTTATAATAATTGTAATTTTATGTATTAAGTTTTTATGAATAAATTGAAATTGAATTGATATAAAACTTTGTGAGCGCTATCTCGGGATTAAATTTTTCGCTCACAATTTTTCTTCAAACGACTAGTGATACTAGTCTGAAGTTATCCAATAGTTTTAGAAGACAAATAGTGTTCTAAAACTATTGGATAACTTCATACTTTTGATCACCGGAAAGAAAGCAAGGCCCTAACCGTTTTTGTTGCCCTCGGTGTTGGTCGCAAAGGAACGGAGTAGAATAAAATGGGCGTTTCTCCATTAGTCGACCCGGCACCGGCACCATACATTTTTGCTACACCGGCTGCCGGTGCCGATGAGTGGAACATCGCCCATTCGATTATAACTACCTGTGACTGAAGGCCATCAAAGTCTTTCCAACAGAATAGTTTATCAGTTCACGTCAGTTTGACAGTTTGCAGCAAAACAGAGATATTCAAACTTGCAAGTAGTGTGACAAATAGTTGACATGTCGGACAAAGTTGGGCCCTAGTGGGACCCTCTTCAACAGTTGTATTGTACAGGGATGTGTATGATGAGTTATGTTGGAAATGGCGAACTTTCTGGGATTTTGCCCTTCGTTTTACTGTTGTTTTGGCATTTGTTGAGAGGAGTTGGACTTTGAGGAAAGGAAAAAGTGACAATACGGTAAAAGATGAAGCCAGTTGCCTACTCCTGGCTTCGTTTTTGTGATATAGTAAGGTAAAGCAATCCATCCGTGAAAGAACCTTTGAATGGAATAGGAAGACGCCAGCGCCAGACGCCATCTAGGTGGGGCTTGTTAGTATTGTATCAAAATAACTAGAAAATAGCTTCGGCCCAAACTGATGTTGACAGATGGGTATGACATTAGTTAACTCAATAAATTTGTGTACATGCGGACGGGGTGTCCACTTTCAATATTCCAGATCTGAATCCTTTAGGATTTTGTGAATATTCTAAAAGTTTTGTGAAATTGATATGGGATTTTGTGACAATCTAATAGTCGAGATATGGGCGAAAGAGTCAGTCACCCCGACCGCATATTGCCGTTGGGGTGTCATCCTGTATCTAAAAAACTAGGCACATTACAGAAGAACTACCGATGTCACAAAATAATATAGCATCAAACAAAAATTGTGGAGCTAGTATTTAATCTTAAATCACTCTCCTGTGTCGTAAATCTTACTCCAAAAATGACACCCAGACCGCTACCATGCGGTCCGGGTGACCACATGAAAACGTAATTTTAAGTGATATCTGTTACTTGCAGGACCTTTGTGCTTCACCAATAATTGTGAAAAAATATGTGCAAATTTGTGATACAAGAAGCTTGCCTCTACTCTTTGTAGTTTTAATTTTATAGCCTTGAGAACATTTAGGTCACCCAGGCTGTCATTTTTTTCAGTTTTTGTTGAAATGCGCACAAAGTACCAAACGTACGACAGATCTAAAGATACTAATAATTGTGAAAAAAAATGTGAAACATGTTGATACCAAGATTTAATTAAATAAACTCGTAAATTATCTAGAAAATGTAAATTACGTTTTATAACCTAAATGTATGAAATAGGGTGACCACAATATTTTCATTAAAGAGAAGATTATGGATAGATAGATCTTGTACCTATATCGATCAATTGCTTCATTCACCTGTGGTTCCATTTTACTCAGTACTGTTATTTGACGGTTTTTTGAAGAAAATGTTTATTATTTTTTAATTTAAATTTTATGGCTCGTCTATACTGAAATTACTATAAAACTAAAAAAAATTATGATACTAAAATTTATGAATAATTAAACAAGAAATAGACAAAGATATTTTTTTTGTATATTTTATTGTTCAATTTTTTAAGTACTTGATTATTTTTGTTTCAAAATTGCTCTGAACTACACAAGGTGAAACGAAACAAGTTCAATGTGTCAGGCAGGCATACGTTCCGGCATGAATGTACATTGTACCACAAGAGAGGAAAATTAGTTTTTGTTGCGAAATCCCGAACAAGCGAAGGATTCTCTAATTGACTCACGAGCGCAACGAAGTGATTCTAAGTTAGAATCCTGAGTGCAGTGCGAGATTCAACAGCACAAGCAACAAATTATTTTGCTCTCGTGTGATACATACAACTTTTCACCTTACTAGCGAAAAAATACAAAATGTAAAGGAAAACCAATTCCCGCTATTTTGTTTTTTTTTTGCCCTTCAAGTGGCAGGCTCCAACAACTAGACCGCCTTGGCCGCCGCCGCCTCGCCGGGTGCATGCTGCGGCCTGTAATATTCGATTGTCATTGCTTGCTTACAGCATTCTAAATTCAAATCACTTTTCCTCATAGTGTGAGCAAAGTAGAGTTTTGCTCACTGTTTTTACGCGGCAAAAGCGCCCTTTTTGAGCTAGTAAGGTGAAATAGTACATTGTACCACAAGAGAGCAAAATTTGTTTTTGCTGTGAGTGCTGAGTTTGAATCCCGAACGAGCGAAGGATTCTATAATTGAATCACGAGCGTAGCGAGTGATTCTAAGTTAGAATCCTTCTTCTTCACTTTCGTGCCCCCAGTTATTGTAGGTTGCTCCTGGTTAGGTTCACTTAATAAAATAATCTCGTATAACTAGTTTTCAAGAACCTAGGTAGTGTAGAAGTAGGAATGTCAATACCTATTTATTCTAAAAGACGCTTTGTTGTTTGAAAAACGAAAACTTTATTTTATTCCTTCTGTATAAAGAGGCCAAGCAGCCAGTTACATAAACGAGGTTCAATTATTATCTCTAAATAGGTTGAACACAATAAATACTTTTTGTTAACATTTCTAACACCCCTTAGATGGAGAAAAGGTTAAAATTAAGTAAATAGGTAATTAGGTATGAATGTATTTAATTATTGATTCCACTCCACAGGTAGGCAGGCAGATACATAAAAGCGTCTATTATTAACCCAACAACTCAATACAAAGTTCTGTGGCCATCTTCTTCATCTTCATTGAAGCTGCCAGGCTTCAAACTTCTGGATACCTACAAAAGTGCGTGCCAAATACAAATAAAATGAAATGAAAACCAAACAACAACAAATAAAAACAAATCATGACAATAAAGTCAGCTTTCATAGACAAAATTATACTTTTTTAGAGGTTTAACTTCTATTTTGTCTGAGTCTCAGAGGTCTGAGTATGTTACATATGTCAACAGTGTGTGAACGAATGACATTATCATTCAAAATATTGTCTCTCTCTATTATAAATAATAAGAATGACAGAGATAGACAATAATTTGTATTTGTCAGTTTTTTTTATCAGTTTTAAGACTAAACCTATTGGTTCAAGACTCAGAGTAACTAGGAAGGGTTCTAGTAATTTTTGAAGTGAAAACTTCTGCACGTTAGGCATTTTTGAGATGGGAAAAAACCATTGAATTCGCGACACAGTAACCGTAACCATTCGGTAAAGAAATCTTCATTCTCCATTCACTCATCATCATCATATCTTTCATTTTGTTTGTAGTCGGTTCTGATTTTTTACCTTATTAGCGACTATTACCTATTTCTGGCTTACGGGACTGGACACCTAGCGATAAATCTTGTTTATACAAGATAATACCTTTATTTAGTACCTATGGTTAAACAAGATCTATCCATAATCTTCTCTTTAATGAAAATATTGTGGTCACCCTATTTCATACATTTAGGTTATAAAACGTAATTTACATTTTCTAGATAATTTACGAGTTTATTTAATTAAATCTTGGTATCAACATGTTTCACATTTTTTTTCACAATTATTAGTATCTTTAGATCTGTCGTACGTTTGGTACTTTGTGCGCATTTCAACAAAAACTGAAAAAAATGACAGCCTGGGTGACCTAAATGTTCTCAAGGCTATAAAATTAAAACTACAAAGAGTAGAGGCAAGCTTCTTGTATCACAAATTTGCACATATTTTTTCACAATTATTGGTGAAGCACAAAGGTCCTGCAAGTAACAGATATCACTTAAAATTACGTTTTCATGTGGTCACCCGGACCGCATGGTAGCGGTCTGGGTGTCATTTTTGGAGTAAGATTTACGACACAGGAGAGTGATTTAAGATTAAATACTAGCTCCACAATTTTTGTTTGATGCTATATTATTTTGTGACATCGGTAGTTCTTCTGTAATGTGCCTAGTTTTTTAGATACAGGTGACACCCCGACGGCAATATGCGGTCGGGGTGACCGACTCTTTCGCCCATATCTCGACTATTAGATTGTCACAAAATCCCATATTAATTTCACAAATCTTTTAGAATAGGCACTAAATTCTGAAGGAATCAAATCTGGAATCTGGGAGAAAGTCACCCCATCCGCATGCACACATAAATTTGACACTTGATTACTGTCGTCCATAAAAAACACGTCGTTTTATTTCAATAGGTTATGGGCCCAGACAAAAATTCAAAATTATCATAGTAATCCTCTATAAAAAGTGCATAATTATGTCAGTGAATTACTTACAAAGTATCCCAAAACTAAAAGGGAGGGAAAATTTTGATGAGTGGAGCTTTGCAGCTGAGAACTTACTAGTGTTGGAAGGAATGGTTCATTTTATAAAACCAAGTGCCGCTAGCAGCAGTAAACCACGGAACGATGCTGATGATGCGAAAACCAAGGCAAAGCTTATATTAACAATAGACCCCGGATTGTACGTACACATTAAAAGTGCTACGACGTCACAGGAATTGTGGGACAAGCTGAAATCCATGTTTGACGATTCTGGATTCAGCAGGAGAATCACACTTCTACGCCATCTCATCTCGATTAGAAGAGAAGAATGCGATTCGATGACTACATACGTGACGCAGATAGTGGACACTGCTTATCGACTTAATGGTACTGGATTTACGATCGGAGACGAGTGGGTTGGCTCATTGTTATTAGCAGGACTGCCGGAACGTTTTTCGCCGATGATCATGGCAATCGAGCACTCGGGCATAGAGATAACGGCGGATGTAATCAAGTCAAAACTTTTGGATATGGAGACTACTACGAGTACAGAGAATGGAACAAGTTCTAGTACTGCATTGGCTGTCAGAAAGTTCAAAAAGGTGACAAACTCTTCGAAAAACTCCAAGATTGTTACGTCAAAAAAGGCAGGAGAGAAAGTGATAACCTGTTATCGCTGCAAGCAACCAGGACATTTTCGAAACCAGTGCCCGTTAATTGAAAAGAACAAACAGACAAATGCATTCAGTGCTGTATTCCTAAACGGAAAGTACAACAAGAACGATTTCTATGTAGACTCAGGAGCCAGCTCGCACATGGTTACCAACGAGGACTGGGTAACAAACCCCAAGTATTCAGAATCCTTTCCTGAGATAGTGGTGGCCAATGAGATGAGGTTACCGGTGTCATGTACAGGAGACGTAGATATCTCAACAGACTGTAAGTATGATATCACAGTTAAAAATGTATTATGTGTGCCAGGCTTAACAACAAATCTGTTGTCTGTAAGCGAACTTATTAAAAATGGAAACAAAGTAGTATTCCAAAAGGATTGTTGCTTGATCTACAACATGAACAAAGATATAGTTGCTACAGCAGTATTAACGGATGGAGTTTATAAGTTGAATGTACAGATTCGAAATGAAATTTCAACACCACACGCGTTAATGAGTGGCGAAATTTGGCACAGACGAATGGCACATATAAACAGCAATGATTTAAATAAAATGAAAAATGGCACAGTAAATGGATTGTCTTTTCCAGAAATTTTCGACTCGTCAAAGACAAAATGTGTTACTTGCTGTGAAGGTAAGCAAGCCAGATTACCTTTTCCTCGTGTTGGAGAGAGAAGCACTGAAACACTAAAGATCATTCATGCAGATGTATGTGGAAAAATGGAAACAAAATCATTAGGAGGTACGCAATATTTTCTGTTGTTTATCGATGACTACAGCCGTATGACATTCATATACTTCTTGAAGAACAAATATGAAGTATTTGAAAAGTTCAAGCAATTTAAATCAATGGCAGAAAATCACCAAAACAAAAAGATAAAGATTTTTAGAACAGACAATGCTGGTGATTTTTGTAGTCATGAATTTGAAAATTATCTCAAAAATGAAGGAATAATCCATCAGAAGACCAATAGTTACACACCTGAGCAGAATGCTGTTTGTGAAAGAGCCAATCGCACAGTAGTTGAAAAAGCAAGATGCTTATTATTTGATGCGAAACTACAAAAGAAATTTTGGGCAGAAGCTGCAAACACAGCTGTGTATCTAAAGAACAGATCGCCAACTTCAGCGTTGAACAACATGACTCCTTATGAAGCATGGTATGGTAAAAAACCAGATGTTAGTCACATTCGTATATTTGGAAGTCCTGTCATGGTACACATTCCCAAGGAAAAGAGACTAAAATGGGACAAAAAAGCTGAAGAATATATACTCGTTGGATTCTCAGAAAATGTGAAAGGATACAGGATATATAATCCACGAAATAATACAGTTACTACTAGCAGGGATGTTATCATCATGGAGAAAGAGAATGTAAGCTGCAAAACAGACAACTCTATCTGGATTTTTGATGAGAACGTGAATTCAGTGGAGGACACCCCAGGTTCTGCTGAAAACGCCAGAGATTCAGTGGGGGAAGCTGCAGTAAATGAATCTCTGCTCTCAGATACTTGCTCGTCAGAATATGCTGATCCGGAAAATGAAGACAGCGATAGCTCAACATTTATATCTGGAAATGAATCCACTGACATAACAATTCTAGAAGTACCAGAAGGTGAAAAATCAAAGAGGATAAGAAAGTCACCTCAGAGGTATGGTTTCTCTAATTTGTGTGTTCACAGCAGCAGTCCAGATGATGAGCAGATCACCTTCTCAGAAGCAGTGGCAGGTCCAGAAGCATATCAATGGAAGCAAGCCATAGAAACGGAGCTACAGTCTTTCGAGAGCAATGATGCATGGGAGCTCATTGATGTTCCTGAAGGTGCGTCTATAGTGCATTGTAGGTGGGTTTTAAAAAGGAAAATAGACATTGACAATAACATAAGGTATCGTGCTAGGCTGGTGGCGAAAGGTTTCACACAGGTGGCTGGTGTGGACTATGAGGAAACCTTTTCTCCGGTGGTAAGGCATTCCACATTAAGAATGTTGTTTGCACTTAGTGTTCAACTTGATTTTAGTATAACACATTTAGATGTAACAACTGCTTTTTTGTATGGTCATTTAAAGGAAGATATTTTCATGAGTTTGCCTGAAGGCTTTCCTACAGTAGAAGGGAATAAAGTCTTAAAATTAAAAAGAGCCATTTACGGATTAAAGCAATCATCTTTGGCATGGTACCAAAGAGTAGATGAAACATTGTGTAACCTAGGATATTCTAGAAGTAAATTAGAGCCATGTTTGTATTCAAAAATGAATAATGATAATTTGAGAACAATTGTAGCGTTGTATGTCGATGATTTTTTAATTTTTTCAAATGACACACAGGAAACAGAATATGTGAAAAATAAATTAGGTTCGACATTTAAAATAAAAGATTTAGGAAATGTTAAACAGTACCTTGGCATGAGAATAACTACAAAAAAGGGTGTTATTTGTATTGATCAAGAAAAATATATTGAGAATTTGTTGAATAGGTTCAATATGTCTGATTGTAAGCCGATTGATACACCCATTGAGAGTAAGCTGAATATTGATAAGGCTGATGTGTCTGATAGTAAATTACCCTATCAAAGATTAATAGGTAGCTTAATGTACTTAGCTGTATTGACTAGGCCTGATATTTCATATTCAATGAGTTATCTAAGTCAGTTCAACAATTGTTACAATGAAACTCATTATAATTATGCTAAGCGTATACTAAAATATTTAAAGAAAACTAAACACTATTGTTTAAGATATAGCAAAGAAGATAATGTAGAATTAACAGGATTTGCAGACTCAGATTGGGCTAGTTGTGAATTAGATAGGAAGTCATTCAGTGGTCATTGCTTCACCATGTCTGGTTCTGTAATATCCTGGCAGAGCAGAAAACAAAAGTCTGTTTCTTTATCTAGTACAGAGGCAGAATATGTAAGTCTCTCAGAAGCTACAAAAGAAGCTGTTTATTTAAGAAACTTACTGTGTGAATTGACAGGAAAACTTTGTGTTATAAAATTGCATTGTGATAATCAAAGTGCTTTGAAATTGGCTAAAAACCAACCACAATCAAAGAATCGCACAAAGCACATTGATGTTCGATTTCATTTTGTTAGAGAGGCTGTTGAAAATAACATTGTAAGTTTATTGTATACTCCGACTGAAAATATGCCAGCTGATTTGTTAACAAAAGGTTTACCACCTATAAAGCATTTTAGATTTATGAAAATGTTGGGTATTATAATAAGTAAGTAGGTAAATTGGCAGATTTAAACTTGTTGGAATATTTTGTGTTTTTCAATTCATGTAATTCTATGATGTTAGAAAATTAATGTTATGTTACTAAAGATGATAGTTATGTTCTATAATTGTTTTGATAAGTGGGGGTGTTAGTATTGTATCAAAATAACTAGAAAATAGCTTCGGCCCAAACTGATGTTGACAGATGGGTATGACATTAGTTAACTCAATAAATTTGACACTTGATTACTGTCGTCCATAAAAAACACGTCGTTTTATTTCAATAGGGCTTGCGCCTTAGAATTTTCTACATAAAAAAAGCGTGTTAAAACAAAAACATTGCATCTTTTAAAACTTACTTCACTACTTGAAAAGTATAAAATTATCATTTCTGATAGATAAGCTGGGTAACACGACTCATACCTGAAGGCGGCCTAAAAACTCTGTCACCAGAATTCGCTACTAACTCATAAGAACTTACTTTCTTCACATATTATGATCCTGAGTTATAACAAACAGAGACAATCTCCAAGTGATAATATTTGAACTAAACATTACACTGAGTATTAACAATATGATCTCAGTAAAATTGAAACAAATGTTGAATAACGAGATAAGGACGGTTCACAATGTGAGGGGACACATTGTGTTGCGTGTCACCGTGTCCCACAAGTGGAGTCTTCTACCGGATGATAGATAATTGATAACATTGTCATTGCGTAGTTTCAAATGCATCATCATCATCAGTAGCCTACATCAGTTCGAGTGAAAGGTTTTACAATAATGCAACTTATTAAATATTCTTATTTGCCCTTTTAAAATTTTATGCATGCAATTCATTTTTTAATTAAATATTTTGGTTGTAAAAATAAATAAACTTATTTAAATAAACACAAAAATAATTAATTAAACTAGATAGTACAAGACCACATCAAATATTTTTGCTTATTACATTTTGCATTATTCGAAGTGCCGAAACTATTTCATAATCATAACTGAACGCAGCAAAAATAGCTGAACAACTCCAAAATATTCGCCAATTACCGACCAATTATAACTTTGCTAAATGATTCCACTTTGCGAGCTCTCGGATAATTGAAAGGGTTCTGAGAAAACATTTAGAACTTGTCTAGGTTCTGCTCCGCGCCTTCAGAATTACTATGAATTTTATAATCTAGCTAGCAACGTCCTGCGGCGTTAGTTGTTGAGCTATTTCCATTATTAAAATTCCTAGAATATTTTTTTGTAATAGAAAGGAGCTTATTGTATTGATCCATGACATGCAGTGACGAATATGGCAAGCATACAAAACTTATATCAAAATTCATTCTGTTTTATAAGAAGGAGTTACATTTCTTCGCTTTAAGTCAAACCTAGCTTAGGCGCGAGGTGGATTTCACAAACGCCTCTAAGATGAGAGAGGAGATCGGCCGTTAAGTCGCGCGAACAAGTGCCTACAAGAGTTTAAAAGATTATCCACCGCCCCTTTGTACGGCATAAAGAAAGACACCCTTTAAGAGGCTATTAACGGCCGGAACGCCCGAAAACCTTAATAAAATGATCCGCAAAACCTTACAACTTTTACACTCTGTCAGACAAAGTCGATCCGCGTGCCCGGAACAGGGTTCCAACAATCTGGTGCAGATGCGTGACACCGTGATTCTATTTTGATCGAAAAACTGCCATTAAAATCTGCCATTCAAGCAACGAAACAACCACCATTGTTTCATATTTTTAAATGTATTTTGAAAAGAATAGGCTCACGCATGTATTCCCATTGATGAAAAGTTCCGATTTTTAGGTCTGGGGCGTTAATATTATTCTCTAAAAAGGGACTAGGGACCAGCTGTATGTATTTTTCTATGTATTTTCAAAGTAACTTTCGTAATAATGTGGGTAGATTTAAATTTTTATTCTATTTCTTTTATCATCATCAAAGGATCAAAATAGTAGAATCCCATGATCTAAATGACAATCAAATATTTGGCAACCTTGAGATAAGTTTTAAGTTTTTTCAAACCTTTTACAAGTTCAGAATAAAAAGTGTTTTCGGGAATTTGCTATTCGTTTCCTTCCAGTATCGCATGAGTTTTACTTCTATGTAAGATGTTTTATAATAGCGCCACAGTGTAAGTGGTAGTCAGTGGGTGTGCTAAAATATTCCGTATCACAGGGCCTGTCAGACCGTCGTCACACGGAGCATATCCTATGAGTAGCGATGTCATGACACTCCGAATTTTACTTCGAAAGGTGCGAGTAAAAAAACATAATTTTGTAATTGTTACTAAACTCTATGACGCATAGCAGCGTCAAGGCAGACTCAGTGAACGATGTCCCGAAGTTTTTAAAAAAAAATTAACTTCCAAAATTGACTGCAGACTTCAAGATTCTTCAAGCTATTAATCGAAATGGAGCTCGGCAGGACACGTGACGAGATACAGTGACACGTGATATAAAGTGTCAACTTATTGGCAGCCTAGAGATGGAAAAAAGAGTGTCGGTCATCCCCCGACACAATAGATCAGCACATGCCGGACTTAGTAGGCGCGAAGTATAGAGTCGCAAAACAACTAAACTTTTTTCGGAGTATTATTTTGGAAGTATTCGGAGTAAGGTGTCACCACACGTGGCGATATAACGTGCGTTGTTCATGTAACTTTACATAACAATGTTACGCGTTGAGTCGCGTCAATCTTTTCTGCACCAAATTGTTAATGTGCTCGAACGAGCTGATCCAATTGTTGCCTTAGTATGATAGATTGTTTGCTACATTTAAAAGCTTTTCAAAGACAAATTACGTTTAGCAAAACATCATAATAGTCTCTATTTTATGAATTGTTTTTTGTATAAATTGTTTTTCCTCCTATTGAAGTAATAAACACACTACTGGTACCAGATAAAATTAAAATAAAAATGTATTTATTTATCACTTAATTTACCGTATCATACTTACCGTGTTTGTTATTCTGTTTCTTCAACCAGCTGCCTAGTTGTTTAACTTGAAATTCATTCCCAGTTGTCATCCCAATAGAGCTCAACCAATCACATAATACGAAAATGACAACTGAAGTCATTTTTAGTCAAAAAGCATTTTATTCAGTAGGACCACTGGGATCACTTCAGAGGTCTAGCTAGATGATTCTACTTGTTTTCCTTCACAACTATAGGTTTAGGTCCTACGACAGTATGACAATTGAAGTCATTTTTGTTTGTGTGATTGGTTGAGCTCTATTGGGATGACAACTGGGAATGGATTCCAAGTGAGACAATACTGCCGCAGGACCGACTAAACCGATAGTTGTAAAGGAACACAAGTAGAATCATCTAGCTAGACCTCTGAAGTGATCCTAGTGGCCCTACTTATTAAATGCTTTTTGACTTAGAAAACAATTCCGTCTGGATGAGATTAATTATTTAAATTTTTCAATAAACACTTCAAGAATATCAGAATAATATTAATTTATGATTTCTTAAATAAATTAACAAGCTTGATTCTAATATCGCAATCTCTTTGTCTCTGCCAAAACTAAACACTCCTTTATTTAGCATATAAATTTTAATGAAGACCGTTTCAGCTTCATCAGATTTATTGATCTTTTAAACAGAAATGTTGAGAAATGTTTTAATATTTTAAAGACAACGTTTTTATGATAACCCTTTTATTTCTACGATTGCTCTAGAAAATAACCATTAATGCTAAAAGCTTATTAATAAGTAATCTAAGACCGTAGATTATGTTAATAAAGATCTGGTTTTTATTCAAATATTACTGATATTACTTAAATTCAAATATTAAAATTAATAAACTATTTTGTGTATGAAGATAATAAAAACCTGACTTACGTTACTTTTATGACTATGTAGCGGCTGCGTGCGGTTTCACCCGCGTGGTAGGTGCCAACATTTTGAATAGCCTATATGCTATTCCAGGTTTTATCCTAATCGGTTCAATGGTTTAGGCGTGATTGAAACACAAATACAAACATCTAACTAACAAACTTTCAGCTTTATTATATGAGTGGAATATTGACTAATAATAAGTCTGTCTCATGGCGAGTGTCAACATAATGTCCAGATTTTATGGAGACAGACTGTAATATGTACATATTTTATTTTTAGTCAGTATATTGCTTCAAAGTAGCCATATAATACAGGCGATCCTTTGTCCCTGAAATGACACAAAAGCCTATCTGCCGTCCACACGTGCCCTTAAAAACAGCACTATTAGTCCCTTCATTGTCCCGAGCCCATTATTAAGCTCAAACTGACCTACATACAAGTGACAGGCGTCAGCTCGTTTCCTTGAGCCCGCACTAAACTGAATTTGTAATTCCCTGGAATAGTGCGGGATTGTCCGGGATAACGCGGGAGTCCGGAATAGCGCAATACTCCTTGATGACAGTCCGACACATCCATCGCCGTGTGATAAAACAGTACTGTCACACACGGAACACAATGAGTTCAACTGCGTAGTTTGCATTGTATTGTAAGCTTTCAGATGATGACGTGCAAGTGCATACTATCACTGAACTTAGCACCTTAATGTGTAGTAGATAAGTTTTATATTGTACTGCATCCCGTGAAAAAATGTCATAACACATACAAAGTCATTATTTCACAGTAAGATTCCCTCTGTCGTGGGTATGTCCCACTGGTCCCATAGTACAAGCTTTGCTTAGTTTGGGGCTAGGTGACGCTGTGAAATGTTCAGCATTATTTATTAAAAACTACGAGTATCATGATACTACGACACCCAGAAAGAACGCACAAAACTGAATTAGCTTCGACTACTCAAACGTATTTCATTATTCATATATTTTTTTTATAGTTTCATCATATTTTATAGAGCAATGAAGAACCATCTGTGGTTTGTGCAATTTCAATTTGCTGAATGAAATTGAAGTAATATTTATTTTCAAAAAGTATAGTAGGTTTGTATGAGTTAGTAGCTCTAGTGACGGAGGCCGCCTATGAGGCCTCTGTCATGGCTTGACGGATTCATAGTGGGGACTGACAACATAACTGTCCCTTCGAAGCACGGAAGTGTTCAGTGGGGTTCAGTTAATAATTCCAATGCGGTCACCCATCCATTAGTGGCTGCAAAACGTTGCTTCACTTTCGGTCTATCAAGACTACACAAGCCACGAGGCAAAGGAATATAATGACATTGCCCCTAAAAACTTTATTCCAAGTTATACGAACTAATTTAGTTTAGGGATGTTATGCGCGACTGTCCCGGTACACTCGCGATAAACATGACAAGGGTGAGGCGGAACTATGCTTTGCAGATTTCTTTGTCACAACGCGTTATGCGGCTCTATTTATGAAGTTTAGATCCTGAAGTCGCAAAATACAGATACCTACGTATAGTTGTTCTACGAAGGCAGGTTTACCTTAATTGTGTGTGTAGTACATGCACGTTGTTTCTGTGTTACCCTGCGTCTTACGTGGGCGACTTGACGCGAACGCGATAGCGAAGCGAAGCGATGCGATTCGATGCGGTGCGACGCGAGTCGAGCGTGACAGATATTAATTTCGAAACGACACATTGATTGAAGATGTCAAAGTCAAACAATACTACGAAGTGAACGAAATCTTGTCAATCAGTTTCTGAACGAAACTTGTATCAATAAAATGTTTGTTAATGTGGTATAGTTTATCGTTACAAGTTAAATAGTACATAAACAAAGTTATTATAGTAGTATATTAATCAGAACATGATTTGTTATTGTAATCATTAAGCTTTAATCATAGTTACTTTATAGTTTTACTATAAGAGGCAGACAATTGAATGAACTATTGTGTTTTGTTAACGAATTAATTAAGGATATTAGGTACTAGGGATAAGATTAGTTAATAACAAAAATTGTGTAATTCCTCTATCACCTTTTAAAATACTCTCGCTAATATATGTATTGTTATAATGTCCTGAGTAGTAAGATAATTTCCAAGGCTTTGTGATTGGTCGTTCCAATTTATGTAAATATCGGTAAAAGGAACACAATCTACTAATCATAAATGTTGTAATAATCATTGTTTAGATCTTTAAAACAATGTAGCTATATCATGTGTTGCTAATTCAACTGTTATTCAAAGATATTCAATCTCAAAGTTTGGTGGTCTCTGATTGGACAAATCCATGGCGGACATTTTACAATCTTGTCGGGTATAAAAAGGAATATGATTATGATTATGAAAATCAGTGTGCAGCAGCAGATCGATACAAAAGCTAAGTACTCACTTTGTAACTTTACTTATAAAAATGCTTCTACTCGATTGTGATTATGTATGTATATATGTGATATTATGTTTCATGTCAGAACTTTTATAATTTCTGTGTTTTGTTTTTATTTAATGCTGTGTATTCTCTAGTAGTGTCGTGGTACACATTGTTTATATAATTATTTCGTTAATTCTTTGTACTTGAGGTGTATCTAAAGGGTCCCTAATGATTCACATAACGTCTCTTATCCTATTTTTAATTCCCATACTGTATTTGGTACTAATATTAAATTGTCCTAATGATTACTCGACATAACAATACTACACCTAATTAACAATAGTCATAGTATTAGGTGAACATAACATTAAATAGTCATAAAATCACATCTCCTAACATACGGTAATCCTAACGTTATAAGCCCTAACAATATTTACTCCTAAAGTTATAAGCCCTAACAAAACTATGGCAACACGATAAATTTACAGAAAGTTCCTATTTAGAGCAATTATAATTTTATGTAATATTTCAGTTATATTTATAATAATTATATAAACTGCACAATATAGCAATATTAAACTATATTAAATGATACAATTATAACAAAATAACTCAACTTTATATACTATATAATATAACTTTATATAACTATAAATAGTATTTATTAGGATAAATAAACATTAGGACGATCAAAAATAGGACAAAATAGTTTAAGCAACTTAACAATAGTAATAATAACTATTATGATAACATATATTAGGAGTTGAGACGAATATGTAAATATAATGGTATGTCTTTAATATATTAGGACAAAATATATGTATGTCAGTTTAAGTCTATGGAAATTTAACAGTATGACTACAGTATTTTAGGACTAGTATGTTATGTGTATTTATATTAGGACAATTAACATTATGTAAATCGACAGGATCCCGTATCTAAATTTATGAGCCTCAATGTTGTGATCCCAGCAGTCATACGGAATAAATGCTTTTCTACTTTGATTTTGTCTTTGTACCTGAAAAACTCAATATACCCACCATTTGAATTAATCTACTGTGTTTTCTTGCATAATACCATATCAATATTTAGTTTGCATTCTCAAATAGGAAAATATAAAACTACCTTGATAATTAGAAGTAGTTATTTTAATTTCATGTAGGTAGATTATTTTATGCTTTGCTTCTGGTCATATCTTGCAAATTAGGCATAGAGTCTCTCCTGTTTTAACAAGCGCGTGGCGAGTTTGTCCTAGATTTAGCATGGTACCTTTTTGGTATGTGTCCTACGTGCTTGCGAATCTTCATACATAGTTTACGTCAAATCATACATAGTATCGAAATTCGCAAAAATTCTGATCGTGTTCGATTCAATACGAACCGCGCTGCTGCGCTCCGGTCATGTAGGACACATCAATAGTAAATCAACTGTTTGTTGTTTCCGCTTCGCGTATCGCCCACGTAAGACACAGGGTAAGTGTCGAATGAGCACTATTGCGCACACAGAAACAAATCTACACACACACAATTTAGACCAACCCGCCATTGTGAACTAGAATATACTGGAGTGATGGATACTGTTGTTGAAAACGTACGCTTTCATAATAAATGAAATATTTGTGTTCGCTCGATATCCTGTGTTTTATGTTTTCGTTCTAAATAATTCTCTCGGACAAATATTTTGACGTTGGGAACAATTACGCTTTTATTATCTGAGTCCTTAGTATGAGTGTCACTACGTTCGACTTCACCTTTACGTATCGAAGCCGTAAACGCGGTTTTCATTAGTAATGAGCGAGTACCAAAAGATGGCGCTGCTATTTTCCCATACAAATCTGCGTTTACGGCGTCGATACCGAACGCGTAAAAAACTAATACTAGGCACCCTGAATATTAATAAACTGCGGCGGGAAGACGGTACATGGACAAAGGCGGTTACCGAGTGGTGGCCACGCGAGGGTCATGGAACACGGATATATAAACTAACCAAGTGTGTTAGACCATAGTGTACAGTACGCACAACCAATCTCTCTCTGAGGTAGCTGTGCAGAACCCATTTTTGATGAAGCCTAAACGACGAAGACAGCTTTGTATAGCTGCCTCGTTCATTCGCTTAGTTTGTTGCATCGTCCTATCTCGCCTACTCTACCAAACCTGCGCAACCGTCTAGTGCACCTAACTTCAGAGAGACAAAGATTGGTTGTACCTACTTGTACATAAAATAAGTGTCTACCACACGGTTTAAAACATTGTGACAGACAGCCGGAAGAACTGATACCAGAGGTAGAAACAGGGTTCCGTTTGCACCCTTTGTATGCGGTACCCCAAAAAGGTGTCTTATTTCCTAACCTTCATTCAAGAAGAAGCAAGAATATAGGAATGTCGAACATACAGCTTATACGTGTTCTGCTCCCGAAAGCCATTCGACTTTTATCTCATCTCGCGTTTTATCTGGAAACTTCCCATAAATTCCGTCCACACATTTAATTTGAAGCTGGCTACTATCAGCCCGCAAGGCTGAGCCCCATCTTAAGGCAAACCCAAGCTTTGGCTAAGTTCGAGAAACCGAGCACTTCCGAAGGAGTTCATTCATCGAATCAAGCACACCCGAACAAAACTACAAACGCCGCGGTAGGTATTCTCATCTTGATTCCTTGCTATCTAGAATGTTAGTTAATAAATTTTTTGGTAGTTTTATAAATGGTATGTACGTAGGTAATCTATTTTTAGCACGCTCAACTATTTGCATGGAGTACGATGAAACTGCGCTGCGTCGATCAACCGTCGCCCGGATTCTATTTTAACAGTTCAGTTGTATTTGTTATACAAATAAAGCCAACGCTCGATACAAATCATTACGTTCTTGTTTACATTGCTGCCTGCCCGTGGCTTTGCTCACGTGTAGTGTAATCTAAAAATGTTTATCGTATTCTGTGTTTGTAAAAACGCATTCGTGACTGTATTTTCGTTTTAGCTACTTTAGATGAAAAATCGTCGCCAAAAATATATTTCACTAACTTAAGTATGTCCATTGTAGTTTTACAATATACTCTTACTTTTTTGTACAAAGCGCAAAGTAAAAATGAAGTGCTCTAGCTGGCGTGTGTTGTGTGGTGTAGCTGGACCCTCCCCGTCGTCCGATCCAACTCAGCATCACCATTTTTATCGAAAATCCAATCGCCATCCGTGCCGACTCACGCTTTGCTATTAAATTATTTTATTTGTACTACTTTCTGGCGCTGGTGTGGTGTGGAGGTAACTTTTATTGCTATGTTAGTAAAATTACTTTGTATTAAAATGTTCATTCGTCATCACTTGGGTACTTCTTAAGTACTACTTATGCCTTTACATCTAGTATAGATGTTATAGACAGCGTCAGGAGCTAACCTATGCCTACAATGAACGGGACGCTGTAGTGCCTGGGACATTGTTTGAAACGGAATAGGCTTGTAGCACCTAAACCGGCCTTCATCGGCCTTTTCCACAGTAAAGACAACGTCGATACGTGTGGAGCTGACTAAGCTGCGGGTTTCCTCACGATGTTTTCCTTCACCGTTAAGAGTCCTTACGTATTAGCTCATTGCTGACTTGCTTAAAACAACTAAGCAAAGTCGAATACAAATTGATTCAGTATGTTATAAAATTGTTATAACTATAAAGTAACTTTCTTTCGATTAAGATAGTACTGAACCTAGTGTCATAGTCTTAAAACCGCATTAAGATATCCATTTTATCATCATTCGCTTTCCTTAAGAAAATTGACGTTATAAAAAGGCAAAAAAACTTATTCGTTAATTATTCTCCCCTCGTTAATAACCGAATGATATTTTGCAAAACGTCTCAGAGCGGAAACTTTCCCGAATTGTCCTTCATTAAGGCTCCAATCAAGATTTTGTAGCTGTTCGTTTTTTCTATTAAGAGCATACCAGCGCTTGCTGAAAAGGGAGGTTCTCAACTTGTACCTATTTTATAGCACCTGACGCAAAAATAAGGTTTTATAAATTCGATGTATGGCTTATTATGTCTATCTGTCGGACATTTACCTCCCCAACGGATAAACCATTATGTAGGTACTTAGGTATATTTGATGAAATGTTATGTGCGAAGGTTTTCATATTTTAGTAAAACGTATTTTATAATTGTTGTGAATAGTACTGTTGTGTTTGTAATATCAAAATAAAGATTACTAATGTAATAGTCTAAATTCACAGACAATATTTAAATCTCTGTAATAGATAATTAATGTCTTAAGTTGTCTATGGATAAAAAAATAAACTGATCACTTCCGTTCTATCCTTGTAACGTGTATTTTTATTTTATGATAAAGTGTCCTAAAAAGTCCAAATATAATAGGTTATGGGCCCAGATCCCGTGATTAGAATCTCGCAACAGAACAGTGTGGTACAATCGCAAAGAAGCAGAAAGTTGTATTCGTTAATCGTTGCAGAACGAGATTAATTTGTGCAAGTATTGTGTTTGCTGCACATGCATGGCGGACTGGACATGGCGTCCCATTCTAATTACTTAGTAAACGTGCCTAAATTGAAAGGGCGTGAGAACTATAGTGAATGGTGCTTTGCGGCGGAAAATTACCTAGTGCTAGAAGGGACTCTCGGATGTATTAAACCAGAGCCAGGACAATCTGCTATAGGAGCCGCAGAAGATGCAAAGTGTAAGGCGAAGTTGATAATGACGATAGATCCTACAGTGTACGTGCATATCAAAGAAGTCAAAACAAGCAAGGAACTATGGGACAAGCTAAAATCATTGTACGATGATTCTGGATTCACGAGAAAAATAAGTTTGCTGAGAAATCTCATATCTATTCGACTTGAAAATTGCAGTTCCATGAATTCCTATGTTACTCAGATCGTCGATAGTGGTCAAAAATTAGCAAGAACAGGATTTAACATCACGGACGAGTGGATCGGTTCGTTGCTGTTGGCCGGATTGACCGAGAAATTTGCGCCAATGATAATGGCGGTTGAGCACTCTGGTTTGGCCATTTCGACAGACGCCATTAAAACCAAGTTACTGGACATGGATACGGAAGTCAATGAAATTGACAGTGCTCTGGCTAGTTTCCGGAAATACCACAATAGCAAAAATAAAAAGTCTATGGTGCGAAGCAAGCAAGTGAATAAGCAAGCAGAAGGGCAAACGTCAAAGTCAAATGCTTATGTCAAGCAAATCAAGTGTTACCGATGTAAACAAGTCGGCCATTACAGTACTCAATGCACAAACAAAGATAAAAAGATTACAGATTGCAAAGAAAATGAGCGTAAGGAGACAAACGCATTTAGCGCTGTGTTCCTGAGTAGCAGATACAGTAAAACTGACTGGTATATCGATTCTGGAGCCAGTGTACACCTCACGACGAATGAAAATTGGATGATCAATGTTTCAAACAAACAATGCACTAAGGAAATAATAGTTGCAAATGAAAACAAAGTTCCCGTATTGTGCTCTGGCGATGTACAAATCACAACTTGTACTGAAGAAAGTGAATTTGATGTGACAGTTGAGGGTGTGCTGTGTGTTCCAAGTCTCACGACTAACCTTCTGTCAGTGAGTCAGTTGATCAGTAAGGGAAATAGTGTTTCCTTCACACCAAGTGGTTGTAATGTGTACAATAGAAAAGGAATACTGGTAGCAAAAGCCTTGTTGATAAATGGAGTGTACAAACTGAATACACCAGTGTGTTTGACAGCTGCAGCTGTGGTGTCCAATGAAACCTGGCACCGTAGATTGGGTCACATGAACAGTGCTTACATGAACCAAATGCAGAATGCTGTCGAAGGATTTACAATTGACAAGAAGGCAGATATAAGCAAGTTCAATTGCGTTACATGTTGTGAAGGGAAGCAAAGCCGTATACCATTTCCCAGTTGTGGGCATAGAAGTAATGATCTATTGAATATAGTTCATACAGATGTCTGTGGACCTATGGAGAGCATTTCTCTTGGAGGATCAAGGTATTTCATTATCTTTGTTGATGATTTTAGTCGCATGGTATCAATATTCTTTATGAAGAATAAAAGTGAAGCTTTTTCATGTTTTAAAGAATACAAAGCCAAAGTTGAGAATTTTGTTGGAAAGAAAATTAAGATTCTTCGTAGTGACAATGGCGGTGAATTTTGCAACCACGAGTTTGATGATTTCTTAAAGAAAAATGGTATAACCCATCAGAGAACGAATCCATATACCCCTGAACAGAATGGAGTTAGCGAAAGAATGAACCGAAGCATAGTAGAAAAAGCCAGATGTCTTTTGTTCGAAGCAGGACTAGATAAAATGTTCTGGGCTGAAGCCACTAATACTGCTGTTTATTTACAGAACAGAACAGTAAGAAACGGATTAAACAACAAAACTCCGTATGAAGTGTGGACAGACAAGAAGCCAGACATAAGTCATCTCAGAATATTTGGCAGTACAGCTATGGTTCACGTTCCCAAAGAGAAGCGTCTCAAATGGGATAAGAAATCTGACAAGTGCATTCTAGTGGGTTATCCAGAAGATGTGAAGGGATATCGGATATATAACCCAGTAACCAAATCAATTACAACTAGTCGAGATGTAATTATTGTTGAAAAAGAATCCTATGGCACTATCATGGTTGAAGAAAAGGAGCAGAAAGACATATGCACTGCAGGTAAAAGTACAGATTCAGTGGGGGACAATGGAAGTGAATCTGATGATTCATTTATTTCAGCACGAGGTTCAGAAGAACATTCAGATCATATTGATGTAACATATGTACCAACTGAGAATGATGATTCAGATAGTTCAGCTTCAAGTGTTGAGACTGTGGTACGTACATTGCCTGCAAGACAAAGAAACAAACCAGAAAGGTACGGTTTTTCAAATATGTGTACTGGTGATAGCAATATGTCTGTCGATGAACTTTCAATAGAAGAGGCATTGCAAGGACCCGAGAAGGAGCATTGGCAGCAGGCTGTGCAGGTAGAATTACAGTGTTTTCAGGACAATGATGCTTGGGAGCTTGCAGATGCACCAGAAAGTGGAACAATAGTGAAATGTAAGTGGGTGTTAAAAAAGAAATATGACAGTGACAATAAAGTGTGTTATCGTGCGAGACTTGTTGCCAAAGGGTTCATGCAGAAACATGGTGTAGACTACACCGAGACTTTTTCTCCTGTTGTGAGGCACACAACATTGAGAATGTTGTTTGCATTGTCGGTACAACTAGGTTTAGATATAACGCATCTTGATGTCACAACAGCTTTTTTAAACGGTGATCTTGACGAGACGGTTTATATGCAAAAACCAGATTGTTTTCCAAGTTCAGAAAGTAATGGTAAAGTTTTAAAACTAAAGAAAGCTATATACGGACTGAAACAATCGTCAAGAGCATGGAATAAGAAGGTTGATGATTGTCTTATTAATATTGGCTATAAGAAATCTGAAATTGAACCTTGTTTGTATACTAAAACTAAGGATACTAAGAAGACAATTGTTACACTTTATGTTGATGATTTTTTTGTGTTTAGCAATGATACTGTAGAAACTGCTTACTTAAAAAAAGTATTGTCATCACATTTTAAAATAAAAGATTTAGGTGAAGCTAAACAATGCCTAGGAATGAGTGTCACAATTGATAAAGAGAATGGTTCTATAACTTTAAATCAAAAGAAATACATAGAAAAATTGTTAGATAAATTTCAAATGACTGATTGTAAAACAGCTGATACTCCTTTAGAAACTAAGTTAAATATAAGTAGGGAAGAAAATTGTAAAGGTCAATTTCCTTATCAGCAGCTTATTGGCAGCCTAATGTATCTAGCAGTGCTAACCAGGCCAGATATTGCTTTTTCTGTTGGATTCCTGAGTCAGTTCAATAATTGTTATAATCAGGAAACCTGGTCTTATGCTAAGAGAGTATTAAGATATTTAAAGAAAACAAAATGTTTTGGATTAAAGTATAATAAAGATGGTAATAGGCAGTTACAGGGTTTTGTCGATGCTGACTGGGGAAGCAATGTAGTGGATAGAAAGTCATATACAGGTTTATGTTTTTTGCTATCTGGAGCTGCAATTTCCTGGGAAACAAGGAAACAAAAGACAATTGCTCTATCGAGCACTGAGGCAGAGTACATGGGACTATCAGAAGCATGTAGGGAGGCTCTATATCTGCGTAGTTTATTATATGAAATAACTAATAATATAGATACTGTTCCTGTGTTTAATGATAATCAGGGAGCTCTGAAATTGTCCGCGAATAACTTGTTTCACAAACGAACAAAACACATAGATATTCGTTATCATTTTTGTAGGGAGTGTGCGGCGAACAAAGTAGTTGAGTTTAAGTATCTCGAAACAGCCGAGATGCCAGCTGACTTTCTCACTAAGGGTCTGTCTAGTTCGAAACACTACTTTTGTATGAATCAATTAGGCATTCAAAAGGTTTAGAGTAACATTTGGTTTAGTTTAGTTTTTTTTTTTTGTAACATGCGCAATAAATAAATGTGTATTTTGATATAGTGGGGGTGTTGTGTTTGTAATATCAAAATAAAGATTACTAATGTAATAGTCTAAATTCACAGACAATATTTAAATCTCTGTAATAGATAATTAATGTCTTAAGTTGTCTATGGATAAAAAAATAAACTGATCACTTCCGTTCTATCCTTGTAACGTGTATTTTTATTTTATGATAAAGTGTCCTAAAAAGTCCAAATATAATAAGTACGAGTATATTGATCGCTCGCATCGAAAATCCAGATAAATCATTGATTTATGAGTATGTCCGATCAAAATGACCGTTCAAATTATATTATCCGCACAGACCATAAAATTCTTAAATTAAATATTCTATGATTTCATACAAATTACTCTCAAATTGAAATTCAGCTGTCTGTGCTATTCAACTTTTATTAAATTTCGTACCGATTGTAGCGGACAAATTAATTTCAATAACATTTGGCCAAATTGATATTATTTTGCAAAATTAATATTATTTTGGCAAATTAATGGAGGGATTCGAAGTGTGATGATAATTCGCATCGGGCGACAATGGACGATTCAATGATTCGGTAGTAGAGCAACCCGCCCGCAACTATCGGCCGATATTGCGAGATTGTTCACGATTCCGCCGAACTCTGACAACTGAACTAAATAACATTCATTGGGAAATCAACGTTCCCAATGAATGTTATTTAGTTCATTGTTGCCACAAATTAATTCAAATAAATTTATTACAGATACTTTCAGTGATCTGTTTTGTATAGATATAGATACATACCTACTCATAAAGCACATACCAAGCTCATTTTGTAAAAAAATATTTACATAACTATTTTTTTGAATAGACTTTAGAATAGACAAAGGTATATTTATTCCGGTAAAACAAAAGGACTTATCATGAAAACTATTTATGCTATTAATGTCAAAAAAAAATGATGTTTACCAGATTACAAGTTCCCATACTGTCTTCATATTTCTTATCGAGGATACATGTCTTGATTTTCGAGAACACATCTCAATGTGTAAAAAGGCCATTAAGACGAATTTTATATTAAGAATTTTATAATGATAACAGCTTATAAAAATTATATTAACATATTGACATTTTCAACGACAGTACTCGTATATTATGTTCCTTATAGGAGTGTATTTAAGTTATGTTAGTTTAAGATAGTTAAGTACTTTGGATTATTCTGTAAGCTTTCTATCTATTTTTAATAAATCATTTCATTTCAAAAGAAAAAAACGGCCTTTAAATAAACAGTCCCTGAGTACCGAAATTGGCAATGTTGGTATCTCGTGAGCGAAACCGATGGCGAGCCGCAGTCCTATACACCGCTATTTTATGACTACCAAAAAAATTTAAGGACAGTTGCAGCAGATGCAGAAAATGATAATGGCATGGTCAGAACTTTTTTTTATTTAACTGTCACGAAGTTATCGAGGATTGCAATCAACCAAAACCGAACAAAATTTTATGAAAACTGTACAAATAAGAACTATAGCCAACAATCGCGTACAGAATCTTATTCGAACTATGTTCTCTTATCATCCCCAGTCAGTAAAACCGCAGTAGCCATCATAAATCCATGTCTGACTCGTCTCGTCTCCTTTTGAGGTTATAATTTTTTTTTCTCTTTTTTTGAGTTTTAACTACTTAAATGTGATCAGTAACAGACACCGAGACAATGTTTAAAATTTTTTTGGTAATTAAAAAATAGGGGTGTATAAGTAAATAAACAATGTAGTCTCAAAAAAACGTACTGATCTACTCTCATTCAACTTTATACCTACTTAAGTACGTATCTGTCCAATATTGCATGAATTGCTCATGCAATTTTGCACGTAACTTTACTATGTATAGGTTTTCATCATCATGTTTGCCAAAAGCGGTCGACATCGCGACACGCAACAAAGGTAACGCGTCCGTACAGTCATTTAGAACACAATACACGCGGGTCAAAAGGACCGCACGGAAGCAAAAATTCCAGATGCATAAAGGGTTAGTCCACTGACAATTGAAACCTTTTGTGTATTGTGGCTCCCTTTGGAGTATTGTGAACAACAAACAGAAAGCTACATAATTTAGTTAGTTTTTAAATCGCTTATCATATTGGTTCATACGTTTGGAAAAATGCCAGCTCAAGCTAAATTGGTTAGCTTTGTCATTGTGTTTCGTGCTGTACTCGTGCGTCTATTGTGAGTGTGATGTACGACTTTTGATTAGTTCTGGGTGTCGTGCGTGCATCACTAGATGCGCATATATGCGCATAATAGCGTTATAAAATTAAAGGTTAGTTTTCTCACTAAATCAACTACATGTTTTCTCTCTTCCTTTTCGATATTCCATCATAGTTCACAGGTACTATAGCAATGTGAAGTTCAGGCATAGACATTTCACCGCTGTAGGTATAAATCTTGAGAATCGATTTAGTAAGTTCTGTCTTTTCTGTGACATGGCAAATGCAAATTGCTTTGAACTCGAGATGCGGGCACAGAACATCTAATTATACTACGTATAGAAAGGACACTCTTTATCTGGCACCAATCGATTCTTCTCCGAGTTCTCGATTGCAGGAAAAGTATCAATCCCTCAAGAATCACAATATAGGACCGCATCATGAGGACAAAACTTTTGAAAATCCGTCCACAATTTGACGGAATCATCGGTAAGGACACAAATAACATCCAGCATAAACTAGAACCTGTTTATTATTTTTTAATTGGTTAAAAAAGTACATCATGTCTGTATGTAGGTAAATGATAGGCTTTAAGGGGCGATGGAAGTGACATTTAAAGGAAGAGGCATATCTAGCAGTGAGTAATTATTTGAGCTGCCAATGATGATGATAAATAAATACCGCTGCGTTTGCACAGAGTTTGCCGAGTGTCCGGGCAAAGGTACGGGTAACAAGCCACGTGCCACCAACTCGACCCCGGTTCAATCTCAATTAATACTTCTTGCTTTGTCAGTTGAAATAATTTATTCTGCGGCAAATGTCTCTGGAGCCGGTCGCTCTCAAATCTTATTACTGAGCAATAAAATGTCTGCATTTCTTCTCATAAATATTTAGCGCCGACGGCATCGAGGAAATCTATTTGAATGGATAAGTTTTTGCTCGCTTTTATGAGCGTGCTGTGATCAATATTTTTCTATATTTTACAAAATGAAATAAAAGGAAGTCAATTTAAGCATACACCAAAAAAGAATAATAATGTGCGTTGCTAGGACAACGTTGTGTGCGAAGCACCTAGATTGAAATAAAATATATATTTACAGATCATGCAAACATTTGTCTCGCACCGCTAGAATCGAACCCACATTTTCTCTTCACCCGCTGCACCAACGAAGTTGCCATAATGCATTGCAATGCAGGTTGCAAAACATTCCATTATGCCACGTGTTTTATTAATACAAGGCATTTTCTTTCTATCATCAAACTATTTTTATTCTTTTGGTGAAATGATTATATAGTTTCGACACTTAAGACACTACTAGAGAACATAATGTAGATTTAGTCCTTTGCATAAATGAATCAAATACACCATCGCAAACTAAGCTACTGGCTAATTAAATAAGCAGATCACAGGGGGAGGGAGACAAGTAACATCCCCTCTCGGTCATTACGCGGGACACAAATGGAGTTTTTCTCGTGACAGAGTCGCGAGACTGTTGGCTCGGGACCAAATCCTGCTGAATTTGTGTGGCCCAAAGCTTTTGGGTGTCAGCGATGGCTACGTATACTTACAATTAGTTCTGCTCATATCAGTTTGGATGGATGGATGTTTATTGCTCTTTATTAACGAGTTTGGATGTAAAAATGTTATTTGATGAACCCTGCATAAAAATTTAAGCTACTTTTACTACCTACATAACTTATTTACACAAAACGTTACACCGCAGAATTTTTTTTTTCGTCATCAAGTCTACGTACACAATTCAGTAATAGCGCAAAAAGGTGGCATCGACACGAATTTGTCACGATATTTATTTGACATGCTTCTTTTTGTTTAATATCTCATGATACAGGGAAACTCGCGTGCTACGACTTTGTGCATTAATTTAAAAAAGGACAACCAAAAAGCCCTTTCAGCTTATCCCTTAAGCCGCAGATCCAGCAAAGAATTTATTATTAAGTGTTCCAACAGCGGTGGTTCCGGTTTGTATTTACGCGCGCACTAATATCTGGCAGCGGTCCTAACTAGTCCCCGCACCCCGCACCCCGCACGCTGCACCCCGACCACTGTATGGAACCCCTGAATTGACACTCACGGAACATGCATATTAAAAAAAAAAAATCATCATTTTTATCAAATAAGCTTCTTTTTAGGAGGTAAAACTAATTCCACTTTCATGCTTGTCTTAGTAAAAAGTTGTGAACAGTTCTGACTTTCAAAATCTAGATACTACCTATTTGCATCTCACCAAAAGCGACTTTAACCGCCCTAATACAAACTCTAAAAGGAGGACTTCGTGAGAACACCCGGAGCCCAATTGTGTAACTCAACTGACAATGGACATCGGCTTAATTTTGACATTTGAAACCTAACCTGGACTTCAATTGTTATTTCCGTACTGTGTGATTGGTTGAACTCTATTGGGATGACAACTGGGAATGGATTTCAAGTTAGACATTATGGCTGCCGAAGTCAGCAGCACACCATATTCATCTTGTGGATATATCTAGTTAATATCTGTTTATTCTGTTTATTCTAAGAGGACGGTAGACAAGCCTATTCTATCTCAACCAATCTCCCAGGATCTACAGTATTCTGTTGAGAGCCGTAATTTGCTTACTGGCGCTGTATCATCTGGTAAAGATGTAGGCCCTTACTAATAAACTTGACATAAAGTTATGTCATGCATAAACAAAAAAGTATGGTTATTCATAGGTTATGCATGACATAACTTTATGTCAAGTTTATTAGTAAGGACCGTATAGTTTTATGCTTGAGTTCACGTGTTTCAAGCAGCTCAGAGCTCATGTAAACTGGGTTTCAGTTCAAATTGAATCCGTTCCTCGGAGATTTAGCTCATTACCTTGGCAAACTCACAAACAAGAGGAAAGAGTCCCCCCCCCCCTTTCCCCCCTCCGTCGCCCCACGTTGCTCCTAGATACAATTTGCACAATGAGCACTCGATTTAGCAAACCAGTTTTGTCTTTCCTGTCGAGTCACTTGTTATTTGGCGCCAGTGTGGTGAAAAGCTCTATGCGCCTCACAAAAGCTTTCTTCGTTTTCCTCAAAAAGTCTTCCTCCTTATGTTCCTCTTCATTCTGTCTCTATTAAATCATCATCATCATTAGCTGCATCCTTAATATTCTACTGCTGGCAGGTATACGCCTAGGTACCTACCTCTGTTTACGCAATTCATTCCGGCCCTGTGCTCGACTAAGTTAATAAATCATTTTTCACAGAGATATGCCCAGAATGGTATGTTTAACTCCTACATGTTCAAAAGATCTTGAATGATCTAAAAGAATGTCAATCACGCCTTGGGCATACATTCTGTTTTTGTTTGTATAATTGACTAGCTTCCGCGCGCGGCTTTGCCCGCGTGGTACCGACATTTTGAATAGCCTATATGCTTTTCCAGGTTTCATCCAAATCGGTTTACTGGTTTAGGCGTGATTGAAACACAAACATCAAAATATTCAAACAGCTTAACAAACTCACAAACTTTCAGCTTTAATATATGAGTGGGAAGTAGGATAGGTGAGGTGCATACTCTTATTATTTCTTCTTTTACGAAATGTTACTTAAAATGCAATAGTTTCGTCTACGTCGTCTTCTTTTACGAAATGTTACTTAAAATGCAATAGTCGCGTGCATGTTTATGTTTTCCAAATCAGCTTTGACTACTTATCGACAAATTATTCAAAATACAAAATGATATTCCAAGTTTGTACAAATGTAATGACGGAATTAGTGTTTCAATTGCAAGAGACGCCAAATAACGGAAATCAGTCGACGTCTCGTGCATACCAACTCTCAGGTAAGTACAGTCGGCAACACAAACAGACAGACAACTCATTTAATAGCAAAATAATATTATGAGTATTAAAGATTTGAAAAGTTTATAAAAAAGTTAGTTTGAAAGAGTTTAGGTATAAAGCTACTTAATCATGGACAGAATTAATAAAAAGCCTTTTTTGTTATAAAACTATTATAACAGCAAAAAAACTACAAGTTCTTTTACCACTTAGAGTTAATGCGCATAATCCCACTAATACATTATTATTAAAAGCCCACTGCCCACTGCTGGGCAAAGGCCTCCCCACACCTATTATAATAAAGCTGAAATTTTGTTTTTTTTATGTTTAGATGTTTGGATGTCTGTATTTCAATCACACCTAAAACCAGTTAACCGATTTGATGAGACTTGGTATAGGCGTTGATAGTGACCTGGAACAGCATAATATAGGCTATACAAAAAGTTGGTACCATGCGGGCGAAGCCGCGCAGTAGCTAGTAATGAATATTCAAAAATCAATTGACTCAGGTTTTCTAGAACCTAAAGACGAAACACTGCCCTACACGGCTCTCATCTGTTCAACTTATTACTATCAAAGTTTGTAGGTGACAGTACGTAGGTACTTCCCGCCGCTTATCGGTGGCAGATAAGGTTCGCTTGAAACTCGAATGGACCAATTGGACGCGTATGAGCCAAGTTTTTAGGGGCTCAGTTCATGTTAGTGATGTTACTTCAGAATTGTTTCCGTATCCGTAAGTTTGTGATTTTTCATTTGATGTTTTATATTACTGACAGATTAGATTCCGTATCCGTAAAGTGGTTTTTCATGATAATTCTAATTTGTTCGAGCTAAGGTTGGGTTTATTAAGAAGACCTCTGTAGCGCAGTGCATCTTTATTCACCTGCCTGTGACAAGAGGTGCGAAATTCGCAAAATTTGTTTGTATGCACACAGCTTGTGTTATGGCTGCTTACTTTGGGAAGAAAAACTTGATTATGAAAGGTCCAAGCTTTTAGTTTATACCTAAGATTCAACCTAGATGGCAAACACAGAACCGAAAAAGAGGAGTAAATAAAATCCAGTAAAAAGGCGATAACAGAACTTGGGTAATATCGAACTGAAATCATAATTTTATGATTCCTATCTCGATAAGCACTGCCATAAAACCGTTTCTCCACCGTATCCGTATAATTTTATTTTGAAAGCACATCACTACTTCATAGCAGTTACAGCGCGAGGTATTGAGTACCTCATCATAACAAATGAGGGAGTGAACCAGTTTAGGTATTTTTGTTGAGATATCTGGTAACAAAAGTTTTCAGTAGAGTTTACCTATTAGGTAGGTACTGGTTTACAAAACTACCCCTAGGAATATTACGTTTTGTAATTGAATCTATCTACTACTGCAGCGTAAACGTTTATTAATTAAACTTTTTAAGTACAGGGTGTGCTATCAAATATTTAGCATTTTTCTCCTATCGTAAGAAATTGTATATGACTCTTATGTATGATCTACTATAAAGTTCCACTCTTTTGTTTCAGGTAAGTCATGTCTTCATACTGCAAAATAATTTCCTCGTAGGTATCTGTAACTACTTCCGTCATGAACAGAGAGGTAAATATTTTGATATTAACTAAATGCTGAGAAATTCTAAAATGAATATTATAAAATCCCAAATCATTATATTTTATTATTTTGTGTGCTTTTTTCCATAAAAGCAAAAATAAGATGGTATTCTTTTCTATTCGTTAATTGGAATTTTAACCAGCATTCTTATTTTATTTCAATATCATTTACATTGTATTCTTAGACATTTAACTTGTTAAAAATAAAAATCAGTCAAAGAAAATTATTCAATTTGAATTGTAAAAAGCGAGCAATTAGCGCGGATCAATACAACAAAACGGATCAAATTTAATTAAGATCGACCGCGGGGCGCCGCTCCGGAATTATCGCGCAATAAGTATCGATGTCGGGAACTGGGATACACATTATAGACTTAGATATCGTGAGGCGTAATTTTTGAGTTGTACCTACCAAACCCGAAGGTTCTACCAATTACAAACCTTCAAGACAAGAGCCTATTCCTCTTCCTCAGCCTATCTCAAAAACTGGCAACGCTCCTGCAGCTGATGCAGCATATGATGCAGCTGTCCGTGGACGATGATAAAATCACTTAGCTAGACTGCGCCATCGACCAGAACCTGGTAGAGTCGTGGTGATACTTCTCGACTGTACTCCCAAGCAATGGTTAGACATTCTCTCAAATCTTTTTCATGACTTTCGGAAGATTTAGGTATATTTAGGACATGCTAACATCAGAAGTAAGCATTTCTTATTTGACAGGTTGCAAGTCGATTGCCACATTTACAAACGGCTCATTTCTAATCAATACCACACGAGGAAATTGTAAGCATAAAACACAGAATCAAATCAGCATCAGAGACCGCGGCCTAATTAACTGACCATCGTTGGGATACCCCCGGGCGAGGGCACTTTCTCCTCAGCTCGCCAACTTGCCCGAATTATACCCAATTGGATTTACCTGGTTCATGACGTCATCTGCGGGAAAATCGATAGTGTCTCGTGAAAAACTTTTGATTGACAACATAAAACGTATATTTCTATAGTATGTTTAGGTAAAACTTAAATGCTGATTGATTAAAATGAATGAACACGATGTCGTTCAGACTCCACATGGTGTGGGAAGGTAGGAAGAAGATGATAATCGAAAAGCAGATAGTCTCGACAGGTCCTGGTGTGTGACAAGGAATCAGAGGAATGTCCAATGTCCATTCTATAGTATTTTAGACATTTTCTGATTATAAAAATACATCAAAAATAAGTCATCCTATTGTCACACACAGCGAAAGGCTCGTAACGTATGTCGAATATATAATGGCTCACTCAACAAGGTCTTTGTTTGAATTGATGAAATTTATTGAAGTCGATTGTACGTCTAGTGTCAAAGTCGTAAAGTCGTAAGGTCGCAATGCTAAAGTACGTTTTGTAAATCCTCTGGAGTCTCAAGTGCATGTAAATAGTTTCATAATACAATCAAATCCTTTGGCACAGCTCATTCTGTTACCCGTTGTGTTAGGGTACGGTTTTGAGAAGTCTGTTAATGTTTTTCGGAAATATACTTTACGGAAAGTGGGACTCAATCAGTTTGAATTCATTGAATTCTTACAAAATGAAGAACAAAAGCAAGAAAAGAAGAAGAAAAAAAACAAAGAAGGTACTCTCACAACAGCTGATTATCATCCTCACCTGGTTGATATTCCACTTATTACCTAGAACTAGGCGCTTTCAAAGTTATTTTATTATGCGCACTGAAAGGAATAAGCTTCCAGCGTCTGTATTCCGCTGAGCTACGACCCTGTTGTTTTTAAGAAAAGAGTTAATAGGCACCTTCTGGGTAGGCTCGCTCCATCGTAGACCTCATTCTTGCCTGTGTAAGATTCAAGAGACCCATTGTCTCAGTTGGTTAGAACGTCGTCACAGATTGGCGATAGTCAGTTTCAATTCCCACAGGGGTGCCATTTTTGGGATACGTTTTTAAAATCTTAGATTGTGTAACTTGAGGGCTGGTAATATACATAGCTTATGGCTATAAAGACAGAAACCACGATCAAAATAGTGTGTAGAAAAAAATTGCAGCTACATACAAAATTAATCTCCGTTTTATTAAGTTCGTATTTGATAAAACCCTACCTTTACTAGCTCAACCCTCTTAGAAGCGAAGGACTCGCTAAACTATTTGATCCCAAAGAAGAGTGCTTTCGGACTGTCGACCCTCCGAGAGGGCCGGCAAACACATTATGGGGTAATTCATTATCTTCAAAGTAAAACACTTGGATGCTACTGAAGTCTTTTATACCTGGGAACTTAATATTTCTAGTTTAATTGGAAAATTAGTCCATAATGATATAATCAAAGTTATAGAATAACGAACCAGGGCACATAGACATTCTCTCAGATCTATGGAGACTTTAAGATCCAGAGAAGATGTGTGGGTAGTCAGAGGCTCGTCCGTCGGCTTCGTCCATGGAGCATTCCCTCACGCACACAGAGACAACGTCCATGTGCATCTACACACAATAAAGGCAAACCCGCCATCGAGATAGGACCACTGTATTCTTTACACACAGGTCCCCGGTGACCTCGGTATCGGTGACCCCGGCTCGGAGGCAAACATATTGAAGGGCCATTAATTATTGTGCGCATGAATTTTTAACTTTTGGGTCGGTGGAGTGGCTGAGTTTTGTTTGTTTAGTGGAGTCTCTTCAAAGTGGGTATTGATTAATTAATTTGTTAGCTTTTCAACCCTTCTATCAATCGTAAAATTAAATGTTAGAAAACATTTTAATAAATTGAACAGGCAAACACTATCGATAAGTTAATCCATCGCGCACGTACTGCAATCAAAAATGGCGCATGAAAAAAAGAAAAAAAAAGCATTTTGAATTCCCTAAAAATCTTAAATAATAATCTTCTCTAAGCCAAGAGGATACAGTGCTGATCGTATTGGTATATAGTGCCACAAGTTTATCTGGACCGGTGGCCAAAATAACGGAGGAATTTTACAGTAAAATTTATTTTTCTGCCAACATGAAGTGAGATAGCAGTACCTCTCACCGGTTCAGATAAGTTTGTGGCACTGTAAGTGCTTGTATTATATTCTAACTAGACTAGCTACTATTCTATAGATATATTCTAACTACAGCTAGCACTGTAGATATAGATAGATACTAATTTAGAATAACTCCTTTTTGTGTGAGAGAGTACGCATTCTCTGTCCTGCTCACACGTTTTACGATCCTATTGCAGTGAGTATTTTGTGTTTAGTGTGCTTATGACGCCTATCTTCTTTTAGAATAATTTAAGTGGAAGGCGAATTTACGAGCCTTATCTAAATGAGACTGTCCTCAACTCGGAATTTTTACGACAAGCAATAATTACAGAGATATGCAATTTGGTTTATATTTGACAAAACTCGATAATTTTAGGAGAGAATGTTTAAAGGAAATAGAATTATAAGTTTTTTATGGAGCTGTTAAAGTCTAGTGGTATGTGCCTTGATGTGTGGGTTCGGACCCGAACGTGGCTTTTTAGTTTCGAATAAATATTAGTTTCTCTAGCTCTTAGATACAAAATTACAAATTTTGTATGAGGTGAGTAACCAACTTTGGCGACAGGGAACAGTCAGGAAAACAATTCTATTTAAAAAAAATAAGGAATATTTGAAAGGAGTAATGTTATCAATGTTTTTTCCCTTCTCCCAACCCGAACGGAACTTCAGTACTTTAAGTCAGAAGTTTAGTAAAAATCCAGATAAATGTTGAGTTATAGCGGAGCTCACGTGGCTATCGCGCGCTGCTCTCAACAGCCGTTTAAGCTGAGTTTTATCATTTTCGGACCATTCCAAAGGCCTTTGAAATTGGTGGATTGGATTTTTTGTATAAAAACTATTGTTCCTGTTTGAGAGGTTTAAAATGAAAATACATGTACCGACATAGTTCCACAATCTGTTGGTTTTTTAGATTTTTTACCAAAATGCGCACCTCGCAAAATGTTAAAAATTTAACCAAATACAATCAGTAGGAAAACTTTTAAGTATAAGATAACATTTATTTATAGATATAGTATACCTACATTATATACTTAGCTTATTTATTATACTCTTATATGTTTGCCGTAGAAACGATTTATAACAATTCAATCTGTTACGCAAACGCTTACCTGCGAAACTAACTCAATACAGGCTCAGATAAACCAAACTTTTCTGCCAAAATAACTCTATCTCTGCAAGCAAGAATACGCTCTGAGCCCTAAGCCTTAAGGTTTACAACTGAGTGAGCACGGCGCTCCCGCCATGAATATCCAAAATCGGTAGATAAGCCAATCGGAGAGCAGTATTGTACGGAGTAGTGTAAGCGCACACTAAACGGTTTTTAGATTCCGTTTTGTTGGATAATTGATTATATTTCACTGTATCGCTATTTTGGAAAAAAATTAAATAATGATATTATTTAAAATCAAACTCAATTATCAAAACATTTTTATGCATACATATATCAGACTAGATAGGTGGAATTTCAACCTTTTGAATACAAACGCGTAAAGCCAATTTTCAGAGTTATTTTTGTTTGTATAGTAAAGTTATAAACTGCCATATCCATCACTCAAGGATTGACCTCACAGCTCCAGTAGGTTGGTGATTAGTTTAGGCCTAGATGGCGTGTGGAATGTTCTCCAACATTTAGTTTATATATACAATACACTCCTAGGATACTAGGCTCAGGAACTTACCGTGAGCTCTAGCACTACAAAAGAGAGTGTAATCCGAAGTTCCTAATCGAATCTGTTCAGATATCCAATTTGTTATCTGCGCGACTGTACCTGCGAGATAGGCGTACATTCGCGTACTTAATCATTGAAGGAAACTTTGCAAGTCTACAAAACGATATCTGAAACCAACCGATGATTCTTCGGCTTCGAGAAAACGATACTCAAAACTTTTACGGCTGTTAACATAGATTTTGAACTCAATAATTCTAAAGTTTTTATCGTTTATTTATTTCGGGGGTTGTTTTATGGCTTCAATCTATTCTCTGAGTAAACCTAAAATAGAGCAAAATATTCAAATGATAAAACATATTTTGAATACTAGCGAACTAGGCAGACGACCTGCCTACAATTATTGGTCAGGATAAAAAAAAACATAGCTCTTCATTTAACAGTCGGGTAAAAATGTGACGAAAGCGCGAAAAATTAGCTAAGATACATATTGCAAGTTCATCGCCGCCTATAAAAACGCTAATTGATTTCCTCACGATATTTTCCTTCACTGACAAGACTTGAGAGAGCTCGTGTAGCGCTTATCATACCTTCAAATTGAAAGTCTATCGGTATCCCACTAGACCATCACGGTTCTAAGAACAAGAAAATAGCTAAATACATAAAGTTATTACGAAATTTTACTCACAAATATCCAGACTAATGAGCTTCTTGAATATTCGAGGCTGTTCTAAGTAAGGGCTTGTGAGCACAAATAATATTAACTTCAAGTATTTTAGTATTTATTATTCAGAAAAATAACATTACGTACTTTGAGTCTGAATTATATATGCGCCATACACGATACCATTCTTGCCTCTTGCTTTCTCAAACTCAACGACATCTTAGTCTCTTTCTCTCTCTTCTCAGTCGTTTCACTCTTGTCAGAGTGGTCGTGGTCGTCACTTCAGGAGATGTGTGGCTCACATCACAATTCTGCGCCATACGTCTCTGATGGTGGTCTTTCTGGTGACCTCATTTAAGGGTCTGTCCAGCGCTGCCTTCACTTGGTCCGACCATCTCATTGGAGGTCTACCTCATGGCCCTGAACAACAACACGTTCTATGGATAGTTCTCCACTCCGCTACCCGTGCCCAAAGAACGTGAGGATGCGAGACTGTACGAGAGTCTGTTTCTATATCTCGTATGAAAAATGATAAAATCATCCTGGTCCTTCGCGACCAATACTGCGAATAACCAGGGCATCAAACTCGGCTTGGGCCTAGCGCACTTTATAACTAGACATTCTGTTGAAACAGTTTATTTATTTCGTGGAGCTAACTCCGGAAATAGATTTACAAGACAAGTCAGAGCCGCGAGCTGTAAGATACATCGCGGCGATGGATTACTGTCCACGGATAACTTAGTTAGGGTGCACTACACTTCACGGACTGAGGAGCACTTTAGAAACAAGTTAAAATTACAAACACAATCATCATCATCCACAACCAGATTTCACGACTCTCATCCGTCATGCCACTCTTTATGCCACGCTATTTACGGGACGGTAAAAATGGCATAAGTGACACGACAAGAAGATGCTAAACATTTTAAAATACATCCGCGACTTCGTCTATACGAGAGTAAATATTTAAAATAGTATTAAATGCCGTTCGCTCAGTGAGACGAACTCAATGTAGACAACGAGAATACGCCGAGCTTGGAGGCTTTTCTGTACAGTAGATGCAGGTAATACTTACATATAATAACAACAATTATAAACATGGTAAAACATATTTCTTTAACTATTTTAAATTTCGTCAAATTCACAATCATGAAAACATTATTTGCAAATACTGAATCGTGTTTAAGTGTAGCTTGCCCCTTCTTTATCCTGCCACAGAACAACTAGCAGTTACTGTGGCTAGGTTTAAACCTAGATTAAGACAAACACTAGACTAGAGACAGAGTTTTAAAAGTTTGTAGGAAGTTGGCGAGAGATTACCGCGATCCGTTCTTAGTTTTATTGATAGGTACAGCCACTGATATTAATGGTTTAGGAGTCGTTTTATTTTGAAAGCTATGTTGGCCTAATACTTTGCTCTTGACTTTCAAGTACTAATTCAATTACTATTCTACTGCGCTTCTTTTTCAACCTAATAATTATATTGCAAAATGATGTTTTTTACAAGTAGCAGTTTTTATTATAAGTAACTTTTATTATATCATACGTCATGGTACGTTATAGCGAAGCAGCGCTATAAGAGCTCATAAGTAGTAGGGCCCGTCTTGTTGCGATCTAGTCAAAACGCGATGTAGTCATATCGAGATTTGGACATAAAGCGAACTTATAGCTAACAAGTCTTTAGATATGGACCAAAAGCTACTAACCCTCAATGACTTGGGTGTTATATTTCTCATCAGTTTAATAGTATAGTATCTATAGTATAGTATAGATCACAGGAAGCTCACCTCAACCTCCAGACAAAGGCAAGTGAGCAGATAAATCGGCAGTGAATTCATTCAGTCCACTCGGTTGCCCCGCGCACAATACATCGCTCGCTCACAATGCGCATTGATTACGGATGTACCCTTTGAGGCAGCGTTGTGCTGCGCTGCCTTTGTGGTGGCCAAGTGCTTAGATTAATTTCGCTTTTGCTGTGTTTTGGGTTATTGTATTTGATTATGTAAAACCTTTTGTCATTGTGTTCAAACAGGAAACTTCTAATTTTATTGTTTTACTATTAAATTAGAGATAGTACCTATGTAGTATACGATGCTTTGCGCTGGCTTTGCTCGCATGGTACTATCGGTTTTATTGTTCATATTCAATCAACTTCAAAAAAGGAGGAGTTTCTATATGTCAGGCGGAATGTATTATTTTTGATGTCACCGACTTCTCTGTGAACTATTTTGGACCAATTTTGTTAAATATTTTTCTACAGAAAGAGTCTTGAAGTTTCCTTATATTTTCCTTCACCGTTTGAGAGTAGCGTAGTGCATATACATTTTTGTTGGCACAACCAGGGTTTGAACTTACTGACCGGAAAGTTATAGCTTCAATCAGACCACCAGTGTAATATCATGTTAGTCGTTGAAATGGAAGCGGAGGAAGATGTAGCAAGTGGAGCCGACCGGCAATAAACAGTGGCGCATGTGGCGACTGGCGGCTGCTAAACAATGCATGCTCTAATGCAACTTACAGCGCCCCTCTTCTCGGGATAATGGATATTTTATCTTGTTGCTGTAAATTAGACCGACAACTGCCAGAATCACCATGTAAGCCGCGTTGTTGGTGCACTTACTGAATAGAGGTTTTTATGGATTTTGCCCAAAAAGTTATGTCTGATGTAATGTTATGTGATGTAATCAAAAGGTAGTCAATTAGACAGACAAATCAGTCAGAATCAACCATGTTAACCGTTTCATGCTGCGGGGGTGATGAATTTTCCGAAAAAGTGTTTTACGGATTTAGCCAAAAATTCGAAGCGCTCGTCCAAAGCAGAGTAGACATTCTAATCAAGTCACACTAGACCTTTGAAGATGTTTAAGGAAAAATGTGTTAGTAGGTAGGTACAGTCAATTCATCGTTTCAAGTCATTCATGCCTCACAAGCCTCATCAACAGAGATTGTAAAACTTTTTAAATTGTCATAAATTGCGTCACATTCTGAATGTCGTCATAATATTTCTGTGATACGTACCCCATGTGCTCTTAAACTCCCAAATGGACCATCAACTAGGTTAATGCGCATAATAAAATGGAAACTCGAATTAAAAGTCAGTAGAGACTAAATTAAAAGTGCCATCTTCAATGCTAAATACTTTCATGCATTGCAAAAATTTCCTTTAAAACTTTAAACTAAAAAGTTGTAGAACTTTAAAAGACGCTTGGATTTTCTTGAAATATGAAAATGAGATTTTAGTTGTCCGTCGTCCCGCGGCGCCTAACTTGTTCACTCGCAATACTAGAATACTGCAAACTGTCGTGCCACTGGTTGTTTCATGGGCATCTTCACGCACAACGTTATAAGTAGCGTCAGGGAGCAAAATATGTCTACTACTACTATCAATGGGAACCCAGGGTCCCATATTCATGAATCCATTGATCTTGACTAAAATACATTTCAAAGTCATGATTCATAACTAAAAAAGCTTTTAAAATGCACTGTGCTAAAGAGCATTTCACAATGTGTGTACAGTCAAACATTTATTTTGTGGTATAAAGTATCTAAAACCGGTCATAATGTAAAACAAAACGCGGCAATAACTCAACTGCGTATAAACCTGTCGTAAAAACGCGGCCGGCACGCTGCGGAACCGTCGCAGAACCGCGCGGTGTAAATTAAATTTTTATCGCGCGCACACTCCATAAAGCACTGCATTACTCGCGTTGTTTTTGCAATTGTCACGTTGTTGCGTGCCGCCGGCGGGCGGAGAGCGTTTGTTTGTTGTATTTAGAGTGGACTGTTGTTTGTGCAACCGCTAGATTGTAACGGTACTTTATTATGGCCATGAGGGAGAGGAAACCGTATGATTGTGTTACTAGTCTTTTACATCGTCGTTCAATTTAACACTTAATAAAGGTTCTTTTGCGTCGAGCTGAGGACAAGGTGCAATGGCGCTTATTAGGGGAGGCCTATGTCCAGCACTGGACTGCTAATAGGCTGATGTTGGTGATGATGATGAAAGGTACTTTTGTTATCAATAAATACCTACACAGTTACAGAATTAAGCCGCTTGAAAGCCTCCATTAGTTTCTCTGACAAAGTGCCCTTTGAAGTACAAAAGACTACAATCAGCTATTGCCTCTAGCGGTCACCCATTGTGAGCACGCAGAACGTATTCGTTGAACTAGACTCGCTTGTATTCCCGGCAGTAAAGAGACGTTGCACTCTTCAATATTTAACCAACTCCAAAAGGAACATAGATTGAATTTCGAGACCAGTGGCTTCAATATTGTAGAAAACTTGCATTTATTATTAAAAGCTTAATATTCCAGACTCAGTGGACTGATGAAAATTTGATCGTGTGTAGCGGTCTGTAAACTTGATGGTTTCGCGGCGGGCTCGTGTGCTCGCGGCTTTATCGGCTGCTTACATTACTGCGACTTTATTAGTACGGAGGGGTGTAGTTTCTGAACAATATTTTCTTACTGTTTCTGAGAAAATAAGGAAATACATGTTTTTTCGCTGAATACGATTCATATATTGCCTCGAGCTGTTGATGAGAGTACCTCTACTTTTGATCTGAAAGTCGTGAGCCGTGGGTGCTATTATACAGAAACTTTTCGGTTCTGAAAATGTCTACAAGTAAGAGAATTTAGATATTTTTCTTTAATTATCAAAAAAGTTGACAAGCAAGTTTATTACTTAAGCATTACTATAAGTATTTACTTCTAAAGTAATGTACGATAATCCTAGTTCACTTGTGGAATGTTACATGATGATCCAGTTTCGTTCCGATCTTCAGCACAATGGCTACATTCACACAACACACACAGCTAGGCGAATCTAGCGCTCATAGAACTAACTCATCCAAAATCTACGGCCTTTAGTCGACTGCTCCCGCTTGGTCTACGAACCTAGTCTAGGGACAGTCAGCGACAGAAGTTCATGAACAATTGGAGATTTCAAAGCTTCATTTTCATTACATTTGTGAGTAAATTGCATATTTTTTTCACAAATAGTATAGCTAATAGTTTTAGCTAAAACCCTACGAACCTCGAAGTTATAGAAGATTCTAAAACATCAAAATGTTCATGAACTTCTAACGCTGAACGTACTACGATGAGCAAGAGTAGTAAGTATAAAGATATTACAGCTGAGAGAGAGAATGCATTAACTTGGAGTTTTGCATTTCCGTTACACTTTGGCTCAGCAGACATTGTTCACTCGGTACCAACTGAACTACTGAGTCGCAGCTGGTACACTGCACTCAATGCATTTCTTACTTTATGCTTTTTACGAGAATGGCCACATATAGAGCTTACCGAGACCACCTTATCTCTGCGGTAGAATAGAGTGATATTAATTTTGAGTTTAATCGAGATATTTTTTATAAAACGTGTAGATGGCGCCTTACCGGTGCTTAACCGATAAATATGAGCTTATCAAAAATATCGATATATAAAATGAAAAGTCTTATCAAAATTTTGGATTCCGACGGGATTCGCACTATAAAACAATTACAGAAATTATTGATATATAATCGATAGATAAGACTTTTTATTTCTCAAAGTCATCATCATTATTATTGAGTTCCCTGACAGACTCCCTGCCCTCCCATATTAGTCTACTAAAACCTGTAGAAGCTCTAATAGAAGCCAGCACATAATATGCAACTATAAAGCTGTATAACAGTCATACAACGTCTGAAAGCGAGTGTGGGAGTCGCGAACAACACGTAGAACAAATAACATATTATCATAATATCCGCAAGTAGGGCGAACTGACGACAGAAACTATTCCGCAAAGAGCGCCGACTGGCACACGGCGCCAACCCAGCTTCCACTCATTATAAGACAGCAATATCTTACTGCAGCTCATAAAACCTAAAGTTTTGCGAAGTGACGAGGGGGAAACGGGCTTCAAGTGTGCTATGAAAATGTGTGCTTGTGCCTAATTTTTGCAAATTAAAATCATCAATCCATAAAATTTGCAATACACTAGTGAAAATATGTGTGTCTACCGTTTTGTCAATTTATGGTAAGTAAATAAATAAATACTGGACTTTTCACACAGCATCATCTAGTCCCAAAGTAAGCAGAGCTTGTGATATGGGCACTACATGACTGATTTACTACTTATATAATATACTTTTTGTTTGTAAATACATACTTATTATTCATAAAAACACCCAGACCCGTGATAAATATTTGCAGATCTTACAAACATTTGTCTCGCGGCGGGAATCGAACTCGTAACTATAACTCGATGTATCTAAGCGAGCGGTCAAATCATAACTTTTCTATATTGAAGACATTTTGTAAAATGTCTTCAATATGCCCCTAGACAAGACTATTTAACTTAACTAAAGATTTTGTGTAGACAAAGCCAAAAACTACATATTTTGAGGTTGGGCTAGTTTGCCTGCAGTCCGCCTGCCGAAATAGGAGCTCTTATCGCGAGTCGCCGTTAAAAACTTTGTGGCTCAGTCGTTTGTTTGTTTGTATCGTTATTCATGAGGGAGCATTGTCTCGTGCCGGACTGATTATAGGATCATTTCTTAAAAAGATTTTTGAAGAAAATAAGTAAAAACTTAGGCCTTATTTAAACATCTGATAAACAGTGTCATGAAACCATCACATCCTGTCTTTGGATATTACAAGGTGAAGCTTTTCTTTCTAATTTATCAGCCTTCATCATCATCTCCCTGCCCTTTTCCCACATTACGTGGGGTCGGCACAACATGTGTTCTTCCGTTCTCCTCTATCAGCCGTCATCTCAACAATAATTAATCGCCCTTATCCACAGTAAATACTATCAATACGTGTGGAGCTGACTAGCTCACGATTTGTTCATCCTTTGTGTCCCTAAATGTTTCCCTCGTGATTTATAAACCCAGTTAAGCCATAAAAAAGTTTACCAAAAAGTTAAATCCATTGTAGACTATGTAGACTAAGCTAGCTCATAAAACTTTATGAAACTGTTTTTTTTAGTTATTGAGGCCACACTCGGTCATCACGGCTCACCTTGTCTAAATGTTACCGTCAAAGCTCTCAAGTTAATTGCTAAAAACGCCCTTAAATCTAACTCTAATTTGAGATAAAGGATTATGTGAGCATTCATCATGATTTATATCTAGCACTCTGAGCGCAGATTATCGAGTTACGAAGGGACCCATTAATCATACTTCACAAAATACTCTACAAGGTTATGTTATCTAAGTTTAATTTAGTGGCCAACTCGACTGAGTTTTGAGCAGGAGCGCTCGTGGTCGTGCTTGCTTAGTCGTTCTTGATAGATCGTCGAAGTTAAGCAACGTTCGAAACGGTCTGTAGATGGGTGACTGCCAGTGACATTTTCATCTGAGCGCTTCCGTGCTTCGGAGGGCACGTTAAATTATCGGTCCCGGCTAATTAAGTCGTTAAGCAATGACGGAGGCCTTAAATCGTCGGTTAAAAGTACGAATACGATACACAGCGTGCCTCGGACGCCTTATGCTGTTCTTTACGTAAAACTTATTGTAAGTCGGTGTGTTTGTTGCGCTGCGAGTTGTTGGACTCAAATAAATCTATCACGGATCTCTACTATAACAACTAGTGCTGTGCTTATATCGATGTCTTGTTGTTTATAATGTTTATTGTAACTGATGATCTGAATGTTATAAGTACTTATCGCTCGGAAGCAATCTAGATTACAAGTACAGTCAGCAACGACCAACGAAAATCGATTAACAGTTGGACTTTTTAAAATGGATTTTGTATTCGATAACTAAGAAAAAAAGAGCTTTTCTTGATAAATTATTAGACTTTATCTTCAAATATTACTCAAAATTTTGTTGATGACGTGACTTATTTCGGAAATCATATTATAATTAAAAAGATCGTTTGAAGCTGACAAAATATTAATAGCCAAACACATAATTGTTTATAATTTTTGTAATTTTATAGTGCTAATCCACACTTGGTATTTCATTAAGAAATGAAAAGTCTTATCAAAATTTTGGATTCCGACGGGATTCGAACCCGCATCGATCAGACGATCCTCCTAAAGCCGGAGTGCCTTACCGTTCGGCCACGAAATCCTACTTGCCGGGGTCCAAATTTTCGATAAGCTCAAATTTTTTTTTCGGTGCTTAACCGAAAAATATGAGCTTATCGAAAATAATAGGTCCCGTCGGAATCCAACATTTTGATAAGACTTTTCATTTCTTAACATAATTGTTTATTTTGTAGCTTAAAACTTTGCACCAATAGTGGCTACTATTGCATAAGTAGTTTGTATAAAAGGTTGCAGATGAATCGTTACGTGTTAGAAAATTAGAAAACTACTAACCTTTATTTTTACTAAGTGAGTGCAATAATTTTTCGATTGATCGAGCATCCATGTTGAAATTCCGGTCTTGAAATGTATTTGAATACAAGACCGGATCAGATTGAAAACTTCTCACTAGACTGTTATTTATTGCATCAGTGCACATCGAAACTACGTTAAACTATCAGGTTCAACGATTTTACAACGAGCCACAGTTCTGAGAAGTGACTCGGGTTTATTGTTACAGTTATATCGACAATTCATCGATATCGACACTAATTTTGAGCGGGAATAACTTCGATACTGCCTTATTGCTCGTTCACATGGCTCGTGATATCCGCTTTGGATAGAGTAACTAATCAATAGATGTGATATAAACAAAAAAAGAGTCACGACTGGCTCCCCAGAGCACGATAGACATTCGCTCAGATATTTACTTAGGTATTATGAGTATTTATAAGGGGAGCTTAGAGCATAAAATTACTTTATTCAGTTTTATAAATCATTCATTCAAATATTTTGTTTTTAGTAGATACAGTAAAACGGGAGATAACCGCCGTGTGAACGGCCCCTTACCCGGGCCTTAAATATGCTTCGACTTAATTAGGTAAGTTTTTATTGGTGCATAGTTTAAGTAGATTAGTTTCAGGTGTGAGTTACTGCTGGTTTAAGATGGGTTAAAGTTTACTGAAGTTATCTCATCCAGTATTTAGATAAAAACCTACCCAATTTTTTTTCAAGCATTTTCAATTTTCTATCGCCACACGAAAAAGAACTAGAACCTTTTGAAGAGCAATCGAAACTGTGATTGGCAAGCAAAATACAAAATATTCAGTAGGTATACTCGTACTACTGTCAAATTACAGTTTTCTCATCGCAAAATAAAATTCAATAACTACATTGAAATTGGTTCATAAGTGAAATAAGTTTCATCAAAGGCACAATCAATACTCAACATAGATCGTCCAATAAACTTGGTCTTTGAAAAGTCCTCGGAGCAACCCCATTATGAATGTACTAGACAGTGGGCAATCAATCATTCACCCGATAGACGCTAAGCAAACGTGCTGGTAATTAGCTTGACAGAGCTTCTTTGTTGTGCCACAAACAAGTTTGCTTAGTAAAGGCATTAAACTACATAATGACACTTTGTAAAAGAAACATAAAAACAATTAACCATAGAATTTGATATAGGTAGAGTTTATCATTCCTCTGCAATTAACATCATCACGATGCAGTAGCCATTCTCTCAGATCATTTTGTAATTCCAGATCCTCAACTTGCATCCTCAAGGCATAGACAAATCTCTCTGATGAAGTCATGTCATTCCATACGTGACAACCGTTTACAGCATCATTGGTCCAGAATGGTCAATCTCCTTTAAATAAAATGGATTATTACGTACCGTAGTACATTTTATTTTGTAGGCATGTACTAAACACATCGAAAAATCACGTATTTTGTGTTCCCCTTTAAATCGTTACTTTATTTTATTTTTGTTTCCATGTGACGCTAATTTTGTCACCTTGTTATTGGTCGGGGAGAGATCGCACTGGGTGGATGAACTAACAAAATATAACGAGTTTGGACAAACTACGTTTGTGGCGCCCCCAATCAGCGCGGACAGTGCACAGTGCACTTTCAACAGAACAAACATGATAATAATAATATGCACTTCACATAACTATCACTCTTAAACTTTCACATAATATTGAAAACTGCCTGATCCGACAAACCTTTCCTTGTGAAGAAATTCAAAATTGCATCAAAAATCCACTTTAAAATTTAAGTTATTGCGATCTCGAAAGAAGAATAAGGTATAATGAAAACATCAGATATCCATTTAAAATCAATATAAGAAAATTGGCTTAAACCAACCCCTTTTGTAGCTTTTAAGCGTCATAAATAACTTCTTGACTCAGCATTTTGATACAATATCGCCTAACGAATACAAGTATTAAGATGGATCACCAAAAAAGCTGGGCCCTAAATCGTATTTATTGCCTTTATTCTTCATGGTATTGGATACAAAATGAAATGTCTATCTTGTGTCTAGTAGATAAGTTCGATATTGTACTGATCTCTCTTTAATCTTCTCTTTAATTCTCACTTGAGTAAGAGTTTAAGTGAACTCCTAGTTTTGCTGGACGCCTATTTCCCGTAAGGTTAGGCAGAGACCACTGATTTGACTTGCTAAAAGTCTGGCACTCTTTTAAAGTCATGACTGTATCCTCAAGGCGCGGTAGACATTTAGATAGTTTTTGCCCCTTTCACTCGCATAAGCCTTATTCACTCTCATTACATTCTTCATGCAACTAAAAAACAGCTAGAACCCAAACACACGGTGTGGGCCCTCACCGATCTCCTCCACCATCTGACAAATCTGCGTAATTCTCGAATCTTTATAAATCGTGTCCAATAAAAAACTTCAAGTTACAATGAGAGGCACTATAAAGGCTACGTAACAAGCGGCACTCCAAAGGGCCAATGACAGCTCTTCAACCCTCTCCAGCCCTCGTTGTCGTGTAATGGAATTACAGAGTGGGACACTTCAATCCTTTCACCGCACTTGTTCTTGAACTCGGGCTATCTACACTAATATTTATGGTTTCAACGACGTTGAGTTCGGTCACAAGTTTGTAGAGAGCTTATGGTCCTAAGAGCTTTTAGAGTTCGTTGATGCGTATAAGTTTATATAAACTAATTTCATATACCTACACGATCGGGATTCGATCTTGCAACCAGTTTTTTTGTTAATTACATAATATACTACTCGCAGATGCATTGGAATGTATAAATCGCTATCATCAAATCAATTTCAGCTATTGTTAAATGTAAATGTTGAAAATGGTGATGAGATGATGTGAAAATACAACCTTAAAATTCGGTGTGTTTAAATGTCTGTATTTTTAGTTCAATTGTTTAACTTTAAACAAACTTTACAAGAACAACTTTTACACAACCTTAGCCAGCGCGAGCTTACGAAACTGTACTGTACTCGCTGTACTGTAGCGTAGTAATTGAATTATGTGCAATCTTTGTGTAGTTTTAGTACAGCGCTTCAAGCGGTCACTATACTGAACTAAAATAATAAATGTAAGTAAAACCAACAGGATCACCAACTGTATACTGCACGGGTTTTTAATACTTAGATATTTACATATAAAAACATTTGTTTTGCGATGAGAATAAAAACTAGAACCTTCAGAGTTGCAGGCAGTACGCCCACTGCGCCACAGCAGTCGTACAAGAGCTACTGAAAAGCTTACTCTATGCCATGGAGCGCGGTATCTGTAATTAACTCGGCCGGTATTTGGCGTCACGCAGACAAACAGTCACATCGTAACACCGGGGAAACGCGTACACTACACACTCTAGTACATGGAATAGGAAATATGAATTCACATCAAAATGATTTACAGCGCGTCATGTACATTATGGACTTTATATTAATTACTAGATGCATTTTAAACATACGCTGAATATACATCACTAGATGACAGCCTCTAAGTTGACCAAACTGTGGACTTTCTCACGATGTTTTCTTTCATCTCATCATTTATTTATTTATTTATTTATTTCATCATCATCATCATCATTTCAGCCATCTAGCGTCCACTGCTGAACATAGGCCATCGATTTCCACAGCGATCGATCTTGTGCAGCCTGCACCCACGGCTCCCAGCAACCTTTACCAGATCGTCTTTCAATCTAGTGGGGGGCCGTCCTCTGCTGCCATTTCCGGTGTGTGTCCTCCACTTTCATCTAGAGCACGTGTTAATGATCATCATCTCAGCCCGGTATCACCCACTGCTGGGTATAGGCCTCCCTTCTTTTATGCCAGCCTCCTCTATCTGGCGCCTCTCGCGTTGCACGTGTTAATGCGCATATGATTTTAACAAAATTTCTATCGATTTTGCGTACGTTTATTATAAGCATTATAAAATTATACTTTTTTCTTGATTTGTCACTCAGCTCACGTAACTTTGACATTAGTGCAGGAAATATGAAACACAAATAACAGGGAGAAGGGATTTGGAATACAACAGAGTGAACTATGAGCTGCACTCAGGATTAGCACTTAGAGCGTGTATTAGAACTGTAAGTGCTAAGTACCAAGCATTGTTGGCCAAGTAGTGTCTCAACTTCTGAGTCTTCATATTCAAACTTCGTGGTAGGATGCACGCTCATAGTCGCTTTTTCAGACTTTACCTTGTAACTGCGTACACCTACGGCAAATTTTTTTTTTTTTTAATTTTCCAAACGTCCATATCTCCTGCGATCCCCCACCCTCTCTCTCGAATCCGTCGAGATCGTCCCGCCAACGTCTTCTCGGCCGGCCTCGTCTTCGCCTTCCGTTCTCGGGCACCCAAGAAGTGATGGTGTTTGCCCATTTCTCAGGTTGCATCCGGCTAACGTGACCAGCCCAGTCCCATTTGAGCTTGCCTGTTTTTCTTCCAACAGCGACAATGCCAGTGATTGAACGCAGCATTGTATTGCGCATTCGGTCAATCCGTTTAAAGCCCAAAATGCGTTTGCTGCGTTCCATTGCCCTCTGGCAAATCTTCAGTTTGGACTTCTGGAACTCGGTCAGCGACTATGTCTGCGCACCGTAGGTTATGACGGGCAAAATCATAAATGCTAAAATTTGTGTATGGATTTTCGTTACTCTTTCATGCAATATAACTACTAAATAGATTTGGATAAAAGGCACCAAGATAAAATAAAATCTGTAAAAAAAACATTATTCCCGAGAGACCGCAGGACCGCGGAACGCAGCTAGTTTTCCTATAAACAAACATCAAGTACCAGGCACACAGAACGCCGCGCTGGTGGCGAGTAACGAGTGTTTGCGAGCCGACACTCATTTGCTGATCTAGTTACTGTGTTACTGTTCTGGCTTCAATGCAGTGATTGTGGAGCTTGTTCCCATCCTATTAGTTTGACTGTATTATTGACGTTAGAGAAAATTGGATAAATACTCAAAGATTTTAATATAGTTTCGATCAAGAATATTTGTTGATGGATGTTGATAATGCTCATTTTATTTTTTTGTGTTCGCCTTTGGGACAGCCAGTAAACTAAGGGTTTATTTTTTGGGTAAAAACAGCAAAAATACAACATAATAGGAGCGGGCAACACGCCTTGCTAATATCGCGTTATTTACCGACCGAGTTTCACAAAGCGACAGTTTTATATATTTTACGGGAATATGTTTTAGTTTTAGTAAAAGTTACTATTTGTTGCGAAGCTACAACAACGGCGGATTTTTTTTTAGAAAATAGGTTATAACCCTTTATCCAAATGGATATTGCTTCTGTCCTTTGTAGAGCTTATGCTTTTTTAGATTTAAAGTATGAGCCTTGTCAGCACAACTGATTTTTTTTGTAAAAGATAAAAAAGAAATACCTACATACGAGATAGTAGCCGACTCAATTGACAGAGTTTTAGGCCGCCTAGAGCGTGGCCCAGGCTTAACGACGAATAAGATACATTTGTGAATTACATTAAATTTTGTTCCCTAACAAAAAGTTTAGTTTTTTTCATTTATCTGAATTCAACATCGGCCACTCTACACATTTGCCGAACTATTTGCCAAACTATTCGCCGAACTATTGTTTGGATAGAAGATGTCAGGCGAATAGACCGTCTACACGTTCGTCACCATCGGTATTCGTCTATCTTCGCCGAATATGTAGATTCGATGTAGATCCGATGTATTCGATTCTCACTTAGCCATTTATAATTGCTGAAACTCGTCACGATAATTAAATAAAGAGGTTAAAGCCAACCACAATCGAATAAATGCAAAACGAATAATAAAAAGTCAAAATTAACATTTATTGCGTCGCTGGCCTAAATCTTACGTCGCCATTTTATTCCTTTCATTGCTGTCCCAATTTTATTAATGAAGGCTTGAGTTGGATCGCAAACGAAACGATGCTAAACCGAGTGTTGACTAATCCGATACAGAGTTGCGTGAATGACGGACGGTACAGTTTATTTAAGGGAATCTACCGTTTATTTAAAAAAAACAATATTTATTTAGTTATCTGCATCCTTCATTCAATAATGTGCTTTAATAAATTATTAACGCAAACATAATGCCTTTTCTAAACTTTTTGTTAAGTACATTTTATAGATCGTTTATCTTTAAAAGTGAGTACTTAATGCAATAAAAATAATTTGAAATCTCAGATGCTTTAATTTTGCCATGCACAAAAGGAATTATTGAATGATTTTATATCATGCAATATATAATCAACCTACCCGTTTTCGGCTACAGTGTCTTGGCTTGAGGACTTAAATAAATAATGCAATAATTCCTGCTATAATTGTTAGGCGTAAAGTCTTGAGTATTCCGTCATAATAACAACATCAACTGCGATTCGTTTGCGATCCAACTCAGTTTTATTTGTAGAATTGGCCTTTGTCCTCCACTCGGTATGCAAATGAGTTGGAGATGACAAGCCGGCGGCTCGTAAATTAACTGAATAAGAGAACCAACACTATTTTCTACCTGGATGGCGTAACAACATCTTATTAAAACCAGCGCTAAGAAATGTGTGTATGTAGAGAAATAACTTTCATCATCATCATCATTTCCCTGCCCTTATCCCACTTTTATGTGGGGTCGGCATAGCAGGTTTTCCTCTTCCACTCCGCTCTATCAGCCGTCATTTCAACACTCACTCCTTTCTTACTCATATCATCCTTCACACAGTCCATCCATCTTTTCTTTGGTCTGCCTCTTCTGCTACATCCCTCCACATTCAAGCTTTGTACAACATGGTTTTAGAGAAATAACTTTATACCACTTTTTAGGGATCTGTAGAGAGCCTCGTTATGGCGTAGTTATAATCCTTTCACCACACTCGTTTTAAAACACTGGTGACACGATACGAAGAAGGGATCTCTACCCGAAATGTACCAACATTTTTAGATTACTACTATCTTTTAGTCTGTCCGTACGTCCATTACGTCCGATTGTGATACTATCCTTGGACAAAAATGGTGAGATACACATTTTAAACTTTCGCGACTCGAAGACATTTTAAATTTTATAACGGGACTTAAACGTCGAGGTAAATAAACAAATGTTATACCTACGCGATTAAGTCCCGTTATAAAATTTAAAAATGGTGAGATGTTCTCATGTTTTTTTGTGAAAATCACATAAAACTAATTATGTAAGAACTTTGATTGAAAATCATCATGAAAAACTATGGAATTATTCATTTAATTAATTAGACTCTAGCAAATTGCTCAAAGCAAGTTCTAGAAACATCCCATAGATCATAGCAACCATTGAACGAACGTTAACATGCAAGCAATTTTGAACTATAAAACTATCGCGTGAATGTTCATTATAGAACTAAACCATCAATAAGTATCAGGTGAGTTTCTCCTCACAGCTATAATGAATCTTATACTAACGCAATAAGGCTCAAATTGAAACTGAACGCTGATACAAAAGGACTACAGACTAAATAAAGAAGCAAGAAACGAATGAACCACAAATGTAATTGTTGCATAGAAAACGCGCTAACGAGCTGTGGCCACGAAATTAGCGAGCGCGGGCTGTGGTGTGCCGCGATACGAAATGCGTCGGGCTATGAGAATTTAATTGGTTTTGTTAATTACTCGTGCCTTTGTCCTACACACAGAGTTTAAACAGATAATTATATATATATCTTAATAAGTAATTTGACTGGCCTGGCCTTACATTTCAATTGGTGAAAGCTCTACTTCTTCTCTAAATTAAAGTCAAAGTCAAAAAGCATTTATTCAGTAGGACCGCTGGAATCACTTTGAAAAAACAAAAGTGTTAGTCATCCTAGACAAACATTTTGAGTGCTGAATAGAACACGTCTTATTGGGTTTTATGTGTCTGGATAGTACAGTCACGTTCAATAAGATGTATACACTCCAAAATGTTTCAACCCATGTACAGGTCAACATGTCCAACAATGTTCTGGTATTTTTATTGATTTCGCCACTAGTTCAATGTGAAATCAATTTCCGCTTTTTGTTTTTAACCTATCATCTCATTTCATTCTCTCATCTCAAGAGTTTTAGTGTGATATGAATTTTAAAGTATCGAGTGTATACATCTTATTGTTCGTGACTGTACTTATAATGCATTCATTTACAAAATAATTATGTCATAGTTTTAAATCATTTTAACTTTGGCTGTTAACCGTATCTCATGTTTTGGATTATTTTATGATTAACTTGATAAAGTTAAAGTTTATCATAAAACCTCGTTTAACAAGATCTTTAGTGTTCTGCTCTCCTATTACACACGTTAAAGCTGATCGCACATAATACGTCCGCGTCGTACGCGCCGTCATTTTTCATTCATTTTTCAGTCATTTTTCTATAGAAAAAATACTGATGACATCAGAAAATGCGTCTCAGCATTTCCTCTATCAAATTGAAAGTTCGGTGCGTTCGGCGCGGATGGGTCGTGCGAGCACCTTAATATTCTGATTTTAATTAATGCGTAAAAGCTGATTTCATGGCCTCAGTTTGAAAGAAAATGGCGAAAAATAAAATGTCTGGAGCTGGTTCCGTTTGATGTAATAAAACCCTATTCATTACCGACGCGGTTCAGAGCTCCTGCCTGGCTTGGCTTGCAATTATTTCTCTTTTATCTTAAAAAACAAACCGGATCTCGACTGTATTCCCAAGGCACGGTAGAAATTCTTACCAATCAAACCCCTCGCTTTGAAAACTTCGGCAGGTGTAGTCAGAAGCACTTCAATATGGCACATGCCGAAACATTCTATTTACTTATATGTATGTATAGGTACTTGTTGACATAAGCTATTAGGTAACTATTAGCGGCCTAGCTGCAGCTTTGCTACCAACATTGTATGTAACTCGAGAACACCCTTTAAACTTGTGTTTTTAAGATCATGAACATCACAATTCTCATTGTTTTTGGTTTTGTTTTATGAATTTTATAAAACTAACTTTCATTCGTTATTTTCCATGTAAGTTAAATAAAGCAAGCTACATTCTTCTAAAACCCAATCGACATAGAAATTCGACGAATAATGGGTGAGTATTTAAGATTAGCCGTGTTCCTTTAAAAGTTCAATTTCTATTTTAATTTATATCTGCCGAAGAACCGATAACATGAGTGGAGACCGCGACTCGACAAACGTAGTGTAGGACGCCCTCCCGCCAGGTGGAGTGACGATCTGCTCTGGCTGCTGGCAGAAGGTGGATGCGTCGAGCTGAGGACAGGGCGCAATGCCGCTCAGGGGAGGCCTATGTCCAGCAGTGGACTGCTACAGGCTGATGATGATGATTTAATTGAATATCAACATTTTACCTTCGAGAAAATATCTTAACCTTTGTGGCTGACAGTACGTCCCGTGAGATTTACGTTCATCTCATTCTAAATATTGAATGTGTTAAGAAAATGGGCGATATTTAGATTTAATGTATTCTCTAGAACATCCTGTGCTCCATTACCCGACAAAGTAGATTATGTAGATAATAACAGCGAGTATAGCGAGCCGAGGTAAATAAGAGTTAGCAGGTAGCTAGGGAAGGGACAAAAATTTAGAATTTTACTTAAATATTTATAATCACGTCCCTTTCCCTTATGAGAAGACCACGGACTCACTTTTATTTTTGAGTGAGCCATAAGGAGACGGATTTTGAGGGTATAAGCTACTGAGACTACACCTTAACACTTTAAGGGTGGTCGCACAGTCCAGCCGAGCCGAGCGCGGCGAACTCAATATTCAATAGAGAAAATGCTGCCGACGTCAGAAGAGAGCCGCATTTTCTGACGTCATCAGCATTTTTTATATAGAAAAATTACTGCGGCGCGTACGATGCGGACAGTGTGCGATCAGGTTAATTCGCAGTGACCATCACAAACGACAAAGAAAACAAAAATCCTGAGATTTTGTTTAAATTTTGTTATGTTAATTAAATAAATAAATAACGCTGGACATTGCACACAGCATTATCTAGCCCCAAATTAAGCAAAGCATGTACTATGGGAACCAGATAACTGATATACTACTTATATACTTTTTGTTTGTAAATACATACATATTATAATTAAATCAGTTCATCCATTTTAGCGTGAAGGAATAACGAACATCCTTCCAAACTCAAACTATGAAATTATTTCTGAATATATATTTTTTAACGCACCTTGGGGATACAGTCGTAACCCTGTTTAGGTTTTTAATGAAATGATTTTATTCGTAAAAACTCACATCTTTCACCTCTCATCAGTCACCATGCATATAAAACAATGATAATGATATTCATGAAAGCGATATGGTGACCGTGAAATAACCAGTGATACGCCTGTTCACCGTCCATTTGTATTATCAGATCAGTCGGCTATTGTTCTCCGAACGGATTTGTATGCAAATCTCATATCATCAGCTTTGATCCACACCTAGTCTATTCCATATACATGAATAGCAAACTCATTGCAGAACAGTGGACGTAATAATGGAAGCATCTGGAAAATGATTTGATACTGAGCCTAGATTGGGTATCAACTGAGTCGCGAGTTAGGAATCTAAACATCTAGAAAATATTGTTCTTTCATTGTAAAAACTAAGAAAGAAAGAATGAAAATACATTTATTCAACAAATCAACTAAGTAGGTAAGAAAATAAAACAATAACAAAATTAAAAAAACACAAATGAAAAATGACTGTTGAAAAGGCAACTACTCAGCAAATAACTAAAGGTGCATTTACACGATGTGATTTCAACCCATACGATATCGTACTGCACGGTAATTTTTCACGTGTCGTATGTGATTTGTCAATGTCAAATGCAACGTAAAGCAAATATTTAGAAAAGAGTTTTCTACCATCACACAAAAAACTATAAAATGCGAAAGTTTGTATGCAAAAATGTTAGTTGCTTCACACTGGAACAGTCGAATACTATGGAATTTTGTTTTGAGGCAACTTTTCATCCCGAAAAAGTTTAAAAAATCCGAAAAATCGCGCAAGTAATTATCCAATATAGCTGTTTGTTTCTAAGGAACAGCATCAAATCTGTTTAATGTAAATGAAGCAGTACCCGTCCCTAGTGTTTGGTTGTGCGATAATTTCAATATAAGTCATGTGAGCGTCTTAAAAGCAGCTAAATTGCTGCCGACGGGGTCCGCGGCTCTTAACTAAACGTTACTTAGTATATGATAATTACTTTATAGTCGTTATTATGGTCTTTAACAATTTCCAAGACAAGTAGCGATGTATATGAAGAATAAATAAATAATGCTGGACATTTCACACAGCATTATCTAGCCCCAAACTAAGCAAAGCTTGTATGGAAACAGATATCTGATGTACTACTTATAAATACTTTTTGTTTGTAAATACATATTTATTATACTCGTACACAGAAACACCCAGACCCTAGATACATATTTACAGATCATACAAACATTTATCCCGCGGCGGGAATCGAACCCGCAACCTTCTACGTCCCAAGCAGGCTTTCACCCACTGCATCACAGAGATCGTTGAATGAAATTGTAACGTAATTTTTTTACCTGATATTAATATTGGATGAGACTTCATACTTCATTCATAATGGGATAGGACTTACGATTTCATACGTAAGTCCTAACCCATTATGTAAGTAAATCTTTTAAGAGAACCGCCACAGAGTCGACCTCTGTGGCGCAGTGGGTGAAAGCCCGCTTGGGACGCAGAAGGTGGCGGGTTCGATCCCCGCGGCGGGATAAATGTTTGTATGATCTGCAAATATTTATCTCGGGTCTGGGTGTTTCTATGTATAATATGTATGTATTTACAAACAAAAAGTATATCAGTTATCTGGTTCCCATAGTACAAGCTTTGCTTAGTTTGGGGCTAGATGATGCTGTGTGAAATGTCCAGCATTATTATTTATTTATTATGTAAGTAAATCTTTTAAGAGAACTAAGTGACTCATGGAATACTTACTTACTTACATACTTTTTTTGCAAAACAACCTACATCAATGATTATTATTGAAATGAATGTATTGATATCTGTAGCCGAATCATTAGGCTCAGAGTTATTCTGAGACCAGCCTCCTAGTCCTAGGAGACCAAGAATGGTGCCAAGAATACGCAAAAAGACTAACGAAAAACACTAAATCGAAATTTAGAGAGCCTTTTTTTAGAGTGCCTTGAAAATACATTTGGTATATTATTTACCTAATTTCGTTAACTTTTTCAGAGATAAACAGCTCAAAATAGAATTCCTTTATACATAATGAAATAAGCTGTCTTAGTCTTATATTCACTGAACCAACTCAATTCAGATAAAAGGGAACACTTTATGAAAACTCAAAATAACCTGCACACCTAATATGAACAATACTGAGTGCACACGAGACCGCACACAAAACATTCGCTTTTGAAAGTAGTATATCCGAAACTCGCGGCGACACCTCTCTTTGCAAAGGATTTGAAATCCATTTCCCGTGCAGCGGCGCCACTGTCGCCCACAGCCAACTGCTGAACGGCTGACTCACTTTAGTACGTGACCAGAATTTTAAAGTGATTCTAGTTCCGTCGCGTTGCCAATTTCTGGAGAGCTATCTCAGTGAAGTTTTGTTTGAGATAGAATTGTTGCTGAGTTTGGACATCAATATAAATGAGTACCGTAGAAAGTTACAATAGAATTCTATTGCACTTTTTCTCTTGAAGCTAAGTGATTTTAACAAAAGCTTTTTCGTGACTGTTTTATTATAATCAGGTTTCAATAGCTTTTGCAAATAACCAAACAGGTAAACTTATTCATTATAGTGACTTTTGGTGTCGTTTTTTATTGGGAAAAACTGCAGATCGTAGAAAACTGCTTACTATAGTTTTTTTAATGACTGGTTTTCAAATAACACAAACTGTACATTCCTAAATATAACTTGACATGCACCCAACGTCAAGCTTATTTTATGGTCATTACGATCTACAATAAACTACCGGAGGATATTAAAAGCTTTAACGGAAATCTATTCTACATTAAACTTAAAAAATGGCTGATCTCAAAATGTTTCTACTCTGTTGATGAATTCCTTAAAATGACTGATTAATTCCCAATCTCTAGCCTATGTAAAATATTTGCATGCCTAAAGTTGGTTGGTAACATACTTTGTACTGTAATATTATTACCACTAAGACCTAATTCCTAAGCACATATGTTCCTGCAAATAAATTGATTTGATTTGATAAAATTAGATCATATACCAAGTTTGCATCTCAGCCGATCAACCGCCCACCACGCTACTGAGGCCGAATACTCTTCTTATCGAGACCTGTCTGAGTATACCACTGAACCAGCTATGTAATATAAGCTGCATCACCTATTTGCACTTTCTTGTGTATGTGTGAAATTGCATTTGCGATGAAATTCTTTGCTAATGTGAGGGAAAAGTTGGCGGGAAAGGCTTTGCCGTTTCACACGCAAACAAATTGAGCGATTTAGAACGAATACGTTTAAGAGTTCATTCGACGCTTGAGGACATCGATCAATTCAATCGAATACATTTGAACAGATATTAGGCCTTTACATCTTCACAGGATGATTTTAAGCATCAGGCAATCTAAGACTACAAACAATTGTTTGGAATATGCCTTTCTAGTGTCCAGTAGGTAAATCATCCTCTCAGCTTAATCCATCTTATCTAAAGGACATACCTACATGGTTAAAAATCCATCATGATCATCATCATTGAACCTGCTAATACCCACTGCTGGATGAAGGCCTTCTCCACTACGCTACTCTTCTCGGTCCCATGCCATCCTCATCCATTGTCTTACTTACTTTTACTTACGTATTACTACTTACTTACTACTATCCAACCACACTGGCTATGTCATCATGGCATGGATGTGTGTCTCTTGGCCACCATTCTGTCACTGTATTTATCTATCGGCTGACAACTGTTTCAGCCAAACATTTTTTTTTTTCGTTTTTTTCGTACGATTTGCTAAGCACCGCTCATTGAACGTGCTGACGAGCGCCGCGCTATGACAAATCGCATACGATGAGCTTTTACGTATCGTATGGGTTAAAATCGCATCGTGTAAATGCACCATTTAAGTCGTTTAAAAATCATGCAAGCTTCTTGCCAATCGATTCAGGAATACTAACAGGTTGAGCTTAATAGCAGCTTACAGCCAAGTGTGAGTCCGGTAATATAGTGCGGCTTAAGCGGATTTATCGGGAGCCAAGATGGCCGGAGTTGAGGGGTTACGATAGTGTGAAGAACCGGCCGCTTCTATTGGTTCTTACGAGTTATATAGAAAAACAGGATCACGTGTCCCAAAAGAATCAAGACATTTATTTGCTCAAATCTTTATGCATTTAAAATCCTTCGAAGATGTTTAAGGTAAAAATATACTTGCCCTTACTTTGCAGAAAGCATTCGGTTCAGGTTAATACATCTTTGGGACACAGGTGGCAATGAGCTTGCGCCTGTTTGTGTCCCAAATATGTATTTTGACGTGCCTCTGACAACCTTCTTAGACCTCTCCGAATGATCTAGCTAGATCTAAGAGAATGTCAGCCATGTCTTTTGAGACAAAGTATTTTTTTTTAACTTGATACCTACCTTCACCCCTTCGTGTAAACAAGGAAGTACTAGAATGGTGTGGAAACAGAACTTTGCATGTAACTGTTTATTAGAAACATAATAATTATTTATAATTCGACTTACTAAACCAAGTCTAATGCATTATACATTCACAAAACCGCTAAACAAATTACTGACACGGTCCAACGTCAACTATTAAAGCGACACAAAGTTAATTTCAAATTGCGCCGGGTCACAGTTGCAACCTTACGTAATATGGTTCGTAAGTCACATGAGAATTCCGCCCCTTTAGGGGGCTAAAGGGGTGCGGGGATGTGACGGTAACAGCGGAACTCGCCACCTCTGGCTTATAATGTACCTATTTTATTTCTGGACTGCAAATATTTTGACTTTCATAGACCTGTTTATAACGTGCGGGTAGTTCTGACACTTTTGTTCAGTATTGAATTTTACCTAATGGATATGTTTAACCGTAGTTTTTAGGTAATAATAATTAGTCCATGAAAATTTAAATAAATAGTGAATAATAAGTTCCTGTCATTATTTTAACCTGTCTGATGAATTCCAGTAAATAAATATAAATTGAGATGTATTATTTATTGGTGCAATCCATTTACCATCATTTATTACTATTTTTATAAATAATTATTTGGTTATTTCTGCCGTCCCTAAAAGGGGTATAAATTCATATCATGTCAACAGAACGCTGCAGATAAAAATAACTAAATATAATTAAAGACAAGAACGTTATGCAATCATTCGTATTAAATTTCAAGCAACCGTCAGAATCGCACTCCTCAGACATATTTGGAAACAAAATACCCATTACTCGTGCCCCTGAAGGGGGAGGGAGGGGGGATCCTCGACGTAATACTGTTTACACTGGTGTTGTGCTAGCGTCCATCGAGTTGCGATTTAATTTTTGTTTCATCAGTCTGTAATATTTATTTTAAACGTAAAACATGGGTCACGACTGTATCCCCAAGGCGCGGTAGACATTCTCTCAGATCTTTATACTCCAGATCCTTTGAAGATGTCTAATATGTTTAATGTATAATGTTTATATTTATTTTACTAGGAAGTAAATTAACTTTTGGCACTTGAAATAAGAAACAGGTAAATACGTAGATACCAACCAATGTTTGGGCTGGAATCAGTTCAGTCGACGAAATAGATTAATGAAACTTGGTAGTAGAAACAGGGTTTCTTTCAAACCTACTTTTAATCCTTTCACCACTCTTGTATGAAAGACCTAGTCACACCACAATAAAAATAAATAGTTTTTTTAAGTCTGGGTGTTTTTTAGGGTTCCGTATGTCAAAATGAAAAAACGAAACCCTTATAGGATCACTTTGTTGTCTGTCCGTCGGTCTGTCTGTCAAGACCCTTTATCTCGGGAACGCGTGGAGGTATCGAGTTGAAATTAAAGAGCCCGACTCGCACTTGTTGGTTGTTTTTTTTTATCATTTATTTACTTTGTATCATGTGGAGTTAATGCTACTGTGTGTTATTTTATCGTCCATTAGTATTACCTCTGTATTCTGTGGTATTACTACATAATTCCATAATAGTTTCTATAGTGTTTTTCACGCCGGAACTTATGCAAGACACATTGAACTTGTTTCGTTTCACGTTGTGTGGCTCACAACAATTTTGAAACAAAGAAGTCAAGAAAAAAAATTTAACGATAAAACATACAAAACAAAATGTTTTTGTCTATTTCCTGTTTAATTATTTCATAAATTAGCATATACGAGCCATAAAATGTAAATAAATAAACAATAAACATTTTCTAAAAATCTCCGCCAATTAACAGTACTGAGTAAAATGGAACGTAATCTATTAGAGAGTGCAAAAATGAAAATCGAAACAATCGATGAATCGATAAGTAAAAAAATAATCGTTGGTTTAGTAATTTTGTCTATGAATGAACCTTGTAATCGATTGAGATGAATTGATAGTAGTGAAACAAAAATCGATTTTGATAATCTCGATTAAACTTTAGGACATTACTATTAGACTGATTTTGACGTAATCTCGAAGTGTCTTGCATACGTTCCGGCGTGAAAAAGCATGGATTTAGCATTGAACCTTTTTGGTACATTATTTATCTTTGTGAAAAAGACTATAGGTAGGCATTACAAATTGACTTTGACAGTAGTGACACTGGTTCTGTTCAGCTCTTAGATTATCGACTGCCGCCGTTCAGCTAATGTGTAACATACGGCTTCAATTCAAGAAACCAATACAGTTCAATGCAATAACATTAAGTAGAAAGTATTCTCCGGATAGAAACAACCGTACAATTACAGGCGACGGATAAATCACAATTAGGACGGGCGGACGGACATTAGTCACGGCACAGCTGCAGCAAACAGCTGGTGCACTTATTCACCAGGTAATCTAAGATTGTGTTCAACTTAATTCGAATTTATAGCGTTGTATGTTTTAAAGCTTAGCTAGTTTGTTATTTGATTACCTACTGCTGTATCCTCAAGGCACAGTAGACATTCTCAGTTTTAGAGTAAGTTCATGATCCATGGACGATGACATGTGTCTTTTTAAAGACTTTCTTGTTTCGCTTTAGTTGATACTTACGTCAATAATTGAAAGGGATTTTTGATAGTAAATGATTTGATGAGAGAAAACGGCTGTTGTTTAATTAGCTCTTAAGAGCTAATGATCATTAATGATAGAGCTTCATAATTACGTTCGTCACTTATTCTATCTGCCAATAATTTTAATTACGCGCGAGTGGAATCTAATCTCCAAACAGGCCAGCTGTTTACGTCTGAGCTGTACCCCGTAACCGGATAAGAATACCGGATAGATGGATTGATGTAATTTACCGGCTTCATTACCTGATGCTTTATTAATTTCAGCGATTTACTTGGAGATTAAGCAAATTATCTCTAACCTTCTTAATCGGTGATGGAAAACATCGTTAGCGTACATCAAAATTAAGGAATATATGATATCTAAGCTATTAAAGTCAGTGAATATCTGTATTTTAAACGGTTAATAAATCGAGTTTCGGTTAAAATTATAGCAAAAAAAAAATTGGTTGTCTGTAAAGTCGGTTTACTGACGATAGTTGAACGTGACAACGTTTGTGCTTCTTTGTCGCTCGTTCCGCGCTCTCGCTTGCACTTCAAGCCTTACATGGAACGCCTCAGAGCGAGGTAACGCCGCATTTTTCGTGCGTGCAGCCGGCTCTATCGAATTATAAGACGTTGTCACGTCAAATTTTTTTAAAGAAGTTTAGCACTTCTTTTGTTGGCTAGAGGCTCACCCTGCAATTACACCTTCTACACTATTAAGGAACCGTGTTGGCCTAGTGAGAAATACACTTGACTATCAAACCGAAAGCGTTGGGTTCGTATCGCGGCCATTTAATGAGGTTTCGTTTTCTATAATTTATATGCGCATTAACACGAGCTCAAGTTTAGATTCTCTTGCAATGCCACGTATGGAATGTCAACTTCTGCAAAACGTGTACCTACTTTTACCTGCCTCTAACTACCCACTTTATTTACATAAATGTCTAAAAAGGTAATAAAATACTTACAAAAATATACTATTTTATAGAAGAACGCTTTGATACAAATGTTACTCTGTTTCGTTTTTTCGTTTGGTTTGATCCAAAACCCTTAACTAATGTGCAAAGAGATTTCCTTCCGCTACTATTTTTAGATTTAACTTTGACATTCCGAATTTGAAATGTCACATGTGCCCAATAAATCTGTCCTGTGCCCGACATTAGCAATGCGTCCAAAATCTGAGCGAGAAGGATTCATGTTGTAGTGATGAAAGAAAGGGACAAAGCGATAGCCGCTCGAGCAGAAAGTAAGTGACACGTCGCTTTTGTAACGTACAGTACATAAAATTATTTATACAAATATTATTAATATGATTATATTACAAAAACTGGTTTTAAAAACAAAAAAATAATCTAGTTATCATCATAAAACACTTTATTTATTAACCAGAAATATCGTAGTCACTGAAAAGATGTTGTGCGAATCAGAGCTTTTTCATGATAATTTTGATCGTATCTGTTTCCTTTATCGTGGTACCTGTACACTAAGATTTTTAACCAAACAATTCCCATAAACACTGAGTTAAAAGGTCGAATTTGTGAGGTAAATCTTCGCTGTAAAGGCGCGTTCACACTTGACGGCTCAAACATCTGCGATCTGCGATCCGTTCATGCGTCACCGCGCCCTAAGTGGGCGACACATTTGCTTTTACGACTCCCAAGCTCCCATAAATAGAATTCGCCATGTAATGATGTATCTTGCTTTATGACGGATTGGTGTGCTTGTTACTAGTAAAGTGTCTTTTACTGGAATTACGGGAATACACTCAAGCCTTGTATGAGCAGTGAGCACTCAATCTTTTTGTTACTTAGGTCTTGGGTACATCACAAAATCTTTTGGTTTAAAGTTTATATTGGTAGGTTTGGTAAATTTTAAGCGTTGCTTAGAATTATAACTCACATCCTTAATCACACATTCGTCCGCGCCGTACGCGCCGCAGTCATTTTTCTATAGAAAAATACTGATGACGTCAGAAAATGCCGCTAGCTTCTGACGTCTCAGCATTTCCTCTATTGAATTGACCATTTTCATAACTGTTTTTCATAACTAGCTACGAGTTCAGCGCGTTCGGCGCAGATAGATCGTGCGACCACCTTGATACCTACTAGGTTCTCTAGATACACTAAACAAAAATAGGCAAATATGATATAGATTCAGTCGTAGACAATAAACTCTAGTAAACGCAGACTTCTCAAAGTGATCTTTGTACTGAATAACATATTGAATTTTGTTGGATAAAAGCTTTAGTTACTTGATTGACGGCTTGACGTCATACAGATTAAGTTTTCAAATTCTATTTCATGCCAAATATGGAGTCACCTTGCCTCGTACTAACCTCCCTCACTGCCCTCGAGTTTTCAGCGCTTAATGTACGCGCTCACATACGCGTTTGTACAAATATGACACTTTAATACATGTTATTTGGTACCTACTAATACCGTAGAATTTGTATGGAGCTTTGTTGAGTACCAACCCTAGTACATATCATCATCATCATCATCAGCCTTTTGCAGTCCACTGCTGGACATAGGCCATATCTATTACGCCCTGTCCTCAGCTCAACGCATCCAGCTTCTGCCAGCAGCCTTTCGCATGAGTACTATCTTTTTCATAAAATTGTAAGTATCAATCATTTTATTTTTTTTAAGTTGATAAACTTATCACGATGTAATTATTATTTTAAAACCGGATATTTATCACGTACCTATTTTTATTATTTGTTTGTTCCGACGTTTCGGACGCATTGCAGCGAATCACGATGACCACGACTTGAATCTACAGATCTTAATTTGAGACAAACTCTGTAAGCCACAACTTAATACACGCACACACACAAACATGTCTCATTATATTGTAATAAGTAGGTATAATATAGGTACTTATAAAGGAGCGTTCGTACTTACACGGCGCTTAGCGAACTTTACGAAAAGTTCGAAATTATTTTAATCATCTGGCTCCAAAAGTCCAATTTCATGAGATTGATTGTTACACCTTATTGCTGCTAAAAGCTTTTAGTTCTTAAAACGTGAATACCGCTATATTACATACTTAAACTTTTTTATGATGAATGGGTAGGCTCTTGACCTCGAAACTTACTCTGGCAAGAATGAGGTCTACGATGAAGCGAGTAAACTTAAAGTAATTAAGTAACTTAAACTTTCACGGTCAATAAAAGTCAGAAAAAACATGTAATAAAATGAAATGCGTTGTATAAAGTAGTAGGATAAAATGTTGAAAAGGCTTTTCGCGACGTTCACTTTGACAGTATTTTTGACACACTAATTCTAGAGAAACGTCTAAACGTTTATAAAAAGTAAACGTCTTACATTTATTTACTATGGTTGAATCCTATAGGATTAGGTTAGACGCGTTATGGACATTATTTAGTTTTTAAATCCTTATTATATTTAGATCAAATTCACGCTTATAAAAAGTTACGGATGTCGTATAACGGTGTCAATTTCCTTAAAGCAGGAGTTAACCAAAGCCTCGTTTGCAGCGATGCTCATTAAGACGCGAGTGTGATACGAATTTAAAACAGTTTGTTTGATACATAGATACCGCGCACGTCTTAAGGAGACGGTGTCGAGTCGCAGGTGGTAGGGGTAACGTAGACATTGTCGATAATTACTGGTTTTCACTCGTGGTGCTAACTTGGTAGGCTAGGCTTCAAACCGTGTTTGATGCCCTGGGTTTTCACGGTATTGGCTGCGAAGAAACAGGAGTAAATAGAACCACCTAGTTTTAAGACTAGTGATTCCAGCGCTAAAAAAATAAAATAAAATGGTTTTTGACTTTGTTCTTTAAAGAATCTATTTTATTTTTCTTGCTGTGTAGTACAAAATGGACCAATGATCAATACGTATAATTCCGGTTTCAGCGTGAAGTCGCTAATCTAAATAAAAACCGAAGCGAACGCCGAACGCTGAATCATAATGACGACGGAGGCCTGAACACAGAACAATTTCAATATTTTTAGGGTTCCATACCCAAAAGGTAAAACGGGACCCTATTACTAAGACTCCACTGTCCGTCCGTCTGTCCGTCTGTTACCAGGTTGTATTTTTGTTGCTGATATAACAAATACTAAAAAAGAGAATAAAATAAATATTTCATTTTTTTTTTTTTTTTTTTTCCAACCTATACTGTCCCACTGCTGGGCAAAGGTCTCCCCCAATTCCTTCCAACCATCTCTCTCCTTCGATAGCTCCCACCACCCGCTATCGAAGGAGTCGAGGTCGTCTCTCCAGCGCTTCCTTGGTCGTCCGCGGCGTCGTCTCCCTTCAGGTTGCCAGGTTGTTAAGAAGTTGGCCCATTTTTCGCTGTCCATCCGGCTCACGTGTCCTGCCCAGTCCCACTTCAGCTTGGCTGTTTTGCGCCCTACGTCGGCAATACCAGTTGTTGAACGCAGCATAGTATTCCGGACTCGGTCAATCCGCTTAAAGCCGAGAATGCTGCGTTCCATTGCTCTTTGGCAAATCTTGAGCTTGGACTTCTGTGCCTCGGTTAACGACCAGGTCTGAGCACCGTATGTTAGGACGGGAAGAATACAACTGTCGATGAGTTTGCGTTTAAGTGTCAGTGGAAGGTTGCCCTTCATGTGCTCCTTCATGGACCAGAAGCTCTTCCAGGCGTTCTCGATCCGGCGACCGATTTCCTTATCCTGCCTGTTCTTGAAGCTCGCTATCTGGCTCAAGTAAATGTACTCATCGACATATTGTATTACTTGCCCGTCTACCACGACCCTACGTTTCGTGCTGTTCGTCATCACTTTGGTTTTAGACCGATTCATTTGAAGTCCAATCACAAGACTTGCCGCACTCAGTTCTTGGAGCATTTCTTGTAGGTCACATGCTGAAGGGGCGAAAAGAACAATATCGTCCGCAAAAAGCAAGTTGCTTAGGCGTTTGCCATCGACGTCTATGCCCCTCGATGCCCATATATAAATATTCCATTATATAAGTATTCCATTCATATAAAATAAATATTCCATTCAACAAAAATATTTTTTTGCCGCTATTATAGATAATACGGAACCCTTCGTGCCCGAGTCCGACTCGTACTTGGCCGGTTTTTTAAAATCATCTATGTACATCACGTTTTAATAACCAGTACCATTTGACATTTCAGTTGTAATTTCCCAGGCATTGTCAGCATTACCTACGTTTGATAGTTCGCCAGCGACACATTAAAGCTACCTACCTACTAGGTTGGTTATTATCGTTACTTCTAAGTGTGAGGTAAGCGCTCCTTATTGCGTACTTAACCTCTACGGTGTAGGTACACTTTACTACACTGTTTTAATTTCACACAAACACAATAAAATATTACATGTATTATTTAAGTATATTCTGTATGTTATTTATGTATAGTATGTATCGCATTTAACTACACTAGTATACCAGTTGGTCGATAGTCAATATTAAAATCATTCCCGTTTTACATTTTATTTTATCGACTTTACCCCAACACTAGTCCTTCTTGCACCTAAGGCTTTATATACTCCAGCGCCGCTCGCTGCGCGCACGCAGAGGTCAAATCAGTCATAGCCTACTAGCCGCGCTGTGCGCACGTCCGATCGCGTCCCGTATTCTCGTACGCTTACTGTCGCGCCTTCATTTACCGGCTTATATACCGTTCGCTATCGCTCATATACCTATCTATCCTACTGTCTACTGCTTGTGAACTCTTATAATATCTAGTGCTTGTACTCTCTTCCTTTCTTGTGCCTTCTAAACTGGATTATTTATGTGTTTGGTGATTGTGGACAATATATACTTCTGCTGAGAAAGTCTGGACTATTTACTTCTGCAAGTATACCTATACACCCACTTATTTACCATACTGGTGACCCCTTTATCGAACATGGAGAAGGAATTTGAAGATGCACTAGAACCTTCTGCGACGTCGGATAATAGTGAGGGGAAAGGGTCGATGAATCCACGCGATGTTTTCAAGGTTAGCGTTAAAGTGCCACCTTTTTGGGCGGAGGAGCCAGAGATATGGTTCGCCCAAGTGGAAGGACAGTTCACTATGTCCGGCATTACCAGCGATACCACAAAATTCAATTACGTGATTGGACATCTCGCCCACCAACATTCCCGGGAAGTCAAGGATATCATTGTAAATCCGCCTGCGACTCAGAAATACGAAAAGCTCAAGTCGGAGCTTATCAAGAGGCTGAGCGCGTCAAATGAGAAAAAAATAAAGCAACTTCTCATGCACGAGGAACTCGGGGACCGGAAACCATCTCAATTTCTCCGCCACCTCAGAAGCCTCGCAGGCACTGACGTTCCAGGCGATTTTCTTAAAACTATCTGGATAAGTCGCCTTCCTCACGGTGTCCAGACGGTGTTAGCTGGACAACCACCTACAGCCGATCTTGAAGACCTGGCAGACTTAGCCGACAGAGTGAATGACCTAGCTTCTTCATCTGCACCGAGAGTTGCCGCAGTGAGCAGTGAAGCTTCCAGCTCCCAACTTAATGACCTGACTAAGGAAGTAGCTGAACTTCGGAGACAGTTCCAGAAGCTGACATCGCAAAGAACGGGTAGATCGAGAAATCGTTCTTCGTCAAACAAACGTAACGCTTCAAGGCAGAGATCTCAATCCAACTACCGGAAATTCCCGCTCTGCTGGTACCACGACAGGTATGGAGAGAAAGCCAGCAGGTGTATCCGCCCTTGTGACTACGACGCGTCGGGAAACTCCAAGGGCAGTCGGTAATGGCGACTGACGATTGCCCTTCGCCGTCCACGAGTCGCCTGTTCGTCACTGACCGATCTTCGAAGACGCAGTTCCTGGTCGACTCTGGTAGCGATCTCTGCGTCTACCCACGGTCAGCGCTTCACGACCGTCGTGCTCGAACGGACTACTCCTTATGTGCTGCAAACGGTTCTAGCATAGCTACGTACGGTTATGTTAATTTAGATTTAGATCTTGGCTTACGCAGGACATTTACATGGCGTTTTGTAGTAGCTGATGTCACAAAACCTATAATTGGTGTAGATTTTTTAAATTATTATAATCTGGTTGTAGATATTCGCAATAAGCGACTTATTGATAATTTAACTTCTGTAACCGCTATCGCTATTTTAGCTAATTGTAATAATGTTTCGTCTGTAAAGGTTGTTACTGGTGAGACCCGTTTTCATAAAATTCTTGATGAATTTCCCGAGATCACTCGACCAGCTGGTAGACTTAACACTACACCACACGACACAGTCCATCACATACGTACGACACCAGGCCCCCCAGTTTCACTGCCACCTCGCCGCTTAGCTCCTGAGAAACTTAAAATCGCTCAGGCAGAATTTCAGTCAATGATCGCCAATGGCACAGCTAGGCCTTCAGAAAGCTGCTGGTCTTCGCCATTACATTTGGCCCCCAAGAAAAATAATGGTTGGCGCCCCTGTGGCGACTACCGCAGCTTGAACGCACGTACGGTACCTGACAGGTATCCGATTAAACACATTCACGACTTTACGCATAATGTGGCTGGCTGTAAAGTGTTCAGTACACTCGATCTCGAGAAAGCTTATAATCAGATACCTGTCAACCCGGATGATATAGCTAAGACGGCGATCACGACCCCCTTCGGATTATTTGAATTTCCTTTTATGACTTTTGGCCTCCGAAATGCTGGCCAAACCTTCCAGCGCTTCGTCGATGGCTTAACCAGAGGGCTGGACTTCGTATACACGTATCTCGACGATTTTTTGATTTACTCTAGGAGCGAAGCCGAGCACGAAATGCACCTGCGTGAGGTCTTCAAAAGGCTCAAGGAGTACGGCATGTTGGTAAACACGTCAAAATGTGTCCTTGGGGTACATGAGGTAAGCTTTTTAGGGTATCAGATCTCGGAAAGCGGATGTAAACCCCTAGAATCAAAGGTACAGGCAGTCAAGGACTTCCCTCCGCCAACAAACGTCCGTCAATTAAGAGGCTTCTTAGGGATGCTCAACTTTTACAGGAGATTCCTCCCACGAGCAGCCCAGATTCAAGCTCCGCTGCACGCTTTATTGACGGGTTCGGCGAAAGGATCGCAGCCTATAAGCCTCACAGGAGACGCTTTAGCAGCTTTCGAAGCTTGTAAAGAAAGCTTGTGTACTGCAACCCTGTTGGCGCATCCCGACTGCTCAGCCAAACTTGCCGTAGTTACAGACGCGTCCGATAAGGCTATCGGAGCAGTGCTGCAGCAATTTCGAGACGAAGCTTGGGAACCCTTGGCATTTTTCTCAAGGAAACTTAGCCCTTCTCAGACTAAGTATTCGCCATACGATAGGGAATTATTGGCCATTTACGAAGCTATCAAATATTTCAGGTACATGCTCGAGGCTCGACATTTCATAGTCTATACTGATCATAAGCCAATCAGTTTTGCCTTCCACGAGAGGAAGAAAAATTGTACGCCTAGACAGTATAGACATCTGGATTTCATATCCCAGTTCACCACGGACATCCGCCACATATCCGGCAAGGATAACCTAGTAGCCGACGCCTTATCCCGAATCGAGGAACTGGGAGAACCCGTCAGTCTCGAGTCACTAGCCAAAATTCAAGCTTCCGACCCGGAGCTTAAAGATCTCTTGATTGAAGGCTCTTCATTGCAATTGCAAAAACTGCACGTCCCTGGAAGCCGAACTCCCTTGTACTGTGACATCAGTACATCAGTTTCCAGGCCTTACGTCCCGAAAATTGTTCGGAAGCAAATTTTTGAAAGCCTACACTCACTGAGTCACCCCGGTTCTAATGCATCGGCCAAACTGATATCCGAGCGGTTTATCTGGCCTGGCGTTAAAAAAGATAGTAGGGAATGGGCGCGGTCATGTTTACAGTGCCAACGGGCAAAAGTCACTCGTCACGTGACTTCCCCGCTGGGCACCTTCAATTTACCACGCGCCCGATTCAAACAGATCCATATAGATCTAGTAGGCCCCCTACCGGTATCGCACGGATATCGATATTGTTTAACTGCAGTTGACCGCTTCACACGTTGGCCAGAAGCAGTGCCAATAGAAGATATCACTGCAGAGACTGTGGCAAAAGCTTTGTTGTCGTTCTGGATTGCACGCTTTGGCTGTCCGACAGACATTACGACGGACCGCGGTCGTCAATTTGAGTCGGCCTTGTTTCAATGCCTCTCAAAGATGACCGGGTTCGTGCATAAAAAGACGACAGCTTATCACCCGGCTTGCAACGGGCTAGTTGAGCGTTTTCATCGCCAGCTGAAAGCGGCTATAGTGTGCCATGCTAACGACAGATGGACCGAGTCATTGCCATGGGTCTTGTTAGGCATACGTACTGCTTTCAAAGAAGAGTTACAAGCTTCTTCAGCAGAACTTGTTTATGGGGAGCCGCTTAGACTACCTGGCGAGTTTTTTGAGCCAACTGTTGGTAATACCACCGATGCCTCCGAGTTTTCAGCGAGGCTAAGAAGTTTCGCCAATAAATTGCGACCTTCTCCAGCTTCGCGACATGGTAAACCCCGAGTATTTATTCACAAGGCACTAAGCACTTGTGAACAAGTCTTCCTACGAGATGACACCGTACGAGGGGCACTAACTCCTGCATACTCCGGGCCATATAAAGTTCTGAGCAGAGGGGACAAAGTTTTTAAAATCCTCCTGAAAGACAAGGAAATGACGGTGTCTATAGACCGTCTTAAACCGGCTTTCACACTGTCTGTTGAAACTGAGGAACCATCAACAGTTCCACAGGAACGTGTCACTCGTTCTGGCCGTCACGTAAAGTTTCCAGATTATTATCGCCCATGATGGGCTCTGGTGGGGGGTGGTGTAGGTACACTTTACTACACTGTTTTAATTTCACACAAACACAATAAAATATTACATGTATTATTTAAGTATATTCTGTATGTTATTTATGTATAGTATGTATCGCATTTAACTACACTAGTATACCAGTTGGTCGATAGTCAATATTAAAATCATTCCCGTTTTACATTTTATTTTATCGACTTTACCCCAACACTAGTCCTTCTTGCACCTAAGGCTTTATATACTCCAGCGCCGCTCGCTGCGCGCACGCAGAGGTCAAATCAGTCATAGCCTACTAGCCGCGCTGTGCGCACGTCCGATCGCGTCCCGTATTCTCGTACGCTTACTGTCGCGCCTTCATTTACCGGCTTATATACCGTTCGCTATCGCTCATATACCTATCTATCCTACTGTCTACTGCTTGTGAACTCTTATAATATCTAGTGCTTGTACTCTCTTCCTTTCTTGTGCCTTCTAAACTGGATTATTTATGTGTTTGGTGATTGTGGACAATATATACTTCTGCTGAGAAAGTCTGGACTATTTACTTCTGCAAGTATACCTATACACCCACTTATTTACCATAACGGCTTCGGTATCACGCCGAGGAGTGTACGACTGAATCCGCGATGAACATTTCGGCTAAAAGAGCTTTGCTCCTGGTATCTTTTATAGATAACTGAAATGTTGAGTGTTGGATCATCTGGAAATAATTCTGTATACCGTGTGTTTCATACAAAGTAAGAGTAGATATTATGGGACATAAGGTCGTACAAAACCATGACGAAGATATTTATCTCCACTGTACTTAATATGAAATACTTAATAAATAAAAAATAATGCTAGACTTTTCAGAAATATAGTGAAAAGTGGAGTGATAGGGGTTTGGCCTATGCCATCGAACAATCTGGGCTAGTAATGATGATGATAATTAATTATTATTGGTTTCTAATTAAATATTTGGAAGATTTATCAAGAATGATCTGAGTTTTATTAGCATTGAGATCTTCTTCTTTTTCATCATATTTATATCCTTGGGTTCTTTCACACTTACGGGTAAGGACTTCATAAACAGCTCAACACAAAAGTTTTTTTATTAAAATAAGTGTATAAATATCTGGTGCATATTTTGCCATGACGTCTAGAATGCTCTGACGTAAACTTTTATTGTTATTACATCCTTATTTAAAATTGGTTTAATATGATCAGAACGTCTACCGAGGCCTAACTTTGCCAGCGAAGAAAAACCGTAATAAAATCCTCTCGCAAACTTTCTAATGTTGGTATAATCGCGGCGGACTTTTATACTTTTATTGCGCGAGTTTCGGCGCCATCTTGAACTTTGAATGCAACGCATCCTCGACTCAAGCGTCGAACTTTCGAGAGCCTTTATTTCACAGTGCCGCGCTTTAGTTTAACTTCGTTTTTGTTATAAAATACAAGCTTTAGTGGCGACATGCATTGAATCAGATGCGTTGCGTTTGCGCTGTTTTGTAAATTTTACTCATCATTCCTAAATTTTCTGATTTATTAAGGACAAAAATGAAAAACGCTTTCAATATTCAAATTTTCAATGAAATTTTTCTTTTTATTCAGAAAAAGATATATGAGACCTTATGGGTAAAATAAAAGGAGCTGAAATAATGAGGAGGAAGGGGAGAGTTTATAATTGAGAGGACCACAAAATAAATTTGGGATCAGGGAGATGATATTAACAAGAAATTCAGTGGCGCAGTGCATTTGTGATGCAATAGTAAAAGTAATTACATTATGAATACCAAATTACTAGCATATTCGTTCAGTTCAAACTTTGGCAAAAACAATGCGTTTGCATTTAAAACGACCGCACCAAAGCGAATATCTTTTTATACTCATTAAAATTTCATGGAAAAAATCGTAGAACGTGCTACGAGGCTAGACCGTAGTACTGTTACGAAAGCGTAGCAATGCTACGAGACGCATTTTTTATTTGTATTTCCATAAAACTGACTTTAATCCGTGGTCCAGCCTCAGTCAGCAGCTGAATAATGCGCGCCTCATAAAGCAAGCCCTCAATCATTGTTACATGACATTCCGAGATTCCCGCCAACGACCAAATTGTCCCATATGTAACCCATTATATCATAACATAAATAATCCCCACACATCCCCACACAAATAGAACCACTTAATCTCCGAAATAAGACACATGACGTTATAAATTGTACGCTAAACAGCGCGCGAACGCTACAACCTCTTGTCGCCAGTAGTTGGCCAAATTGGCTTATAACTGTGCAAATTTTGCTTCGACCTTCACGCCTGTATTCCTTTAGCATAAGACCTAAATTCGCGTAGCTAATGTCAGATGGTGTATTGTTTTTGGCGTGCATTCAGAGTGTGGGCGTGTGAATGCGTGGAATCGGCGGAATGCCACACAATACTGAAAATATGATGTCGCGATGAAACCTCTTTCCACTGCCTGTGTCTGTTGTTCCATTTTGTGCTTTGTTACGCTTATTAGCTCATTCATTCGATGTGTTGGCTTATACTGTTTGTTTTATTAAATACTTTTTAAAGCATCTGAGTTATATTTATGATCTTAGTGGTCCACTCTGGTAACGGATAGCCCTACGCCTTAGTAATTAATTCACTGAAGAAGATATGTCTTCGTCAGTGAAGATAACCTGTGTCATGGGTGTACGAGACCATCACATGAGGCAACATCCACTACAAATATGTACAATATAGAACTCGCACCTCTAGCAACGTGAAATCGCTAGCCAATCAACTGATGACGACCTCAGAAACAAGCCAAAAAGTATTGATAGTTATAGAAATCACACAAAAATCCTGAAGCACTGAACAACAAAGTCTATTCTATCACAAAAGAACCATTCAAATATTCATTGTATTCCCAGAAGTAGCGAATTCAATACAGATATTACAAACCATTGGTTATACTAAACAACAAAATAAATGGTTTTTCAATATAATTTGAACGAAACAACAAAATCTATGACACAAAAGAAACCATTCAACCTACACAGTTCACAGTTAATGCTGAAGTAGTGGAAGCACTACAGTGATTACACAAGCCCCAGCTCTCGACAATGAGTTCAACATGAAATTATTACGAAATGCATCATTCCAGCAAATGTTCTCGAGGGAAAGCCAAAATAAACCTCTCTATAATTTCCTTTTTGCGAGTTGAATGTATATTATTCTTGACAATAGAACTCGCTGTTACACTCAGGGCTGCATTCAGGACATTTGAACTGAATTAACGGACAAAAGCTTTCAACATGAAGCAACACTGAGTCAGGCACGACCTCAGGATTTACCTACACGCGTGCATTTTGAAAAAGTAATTTATTGTGGATAAGAAAAGATTTGTTTTTGAATAAAACATATCCTTTATTTCGGAAATAGGACCAGAGATTTCGATTCAAAAAAAGTTTATTTTAGATCATCATCACCAGCCTAAAGCAGTCCACTGCAGTACATAGGTTTCCCCTAATGAGCGCCATTGCGCCCTGTCCTCAGCTCGACGCATCCAACTTCTGCCAAAAGCCTTTCGCAGATTGTCACTCCACCTGGTGGGAGGGCGTCTCACACTACGTTTGCCGAGATAATTTCAGATATCATGATCCATATACACAGTATATGAAATATCCGTTATTGGGATCATTTGAATCAGCTCAGCAATCTTATAAAAGGAAGTAATTCGAGTATTTTTTTCGACAAAATCTTTTATGTGCCTTATTCCGTCCAGTAGGGCGGGGCGGGGCGTTTTGTGACGCGCTGAGAGCGGTAGATTGTAATTAGCTAGTTGCTAGTGTACTTGCACCGTTTGTAACGAGCTCTTTCCTCTGTTCTGCTCATAGCTTATTCTGTTATGTGTGAAATATGTGAAATAGAAGGAAAATAGGGGATAGGAGAACGTATAGGTCGCAAACAGCAGTAGAATCACCTAGTTTTTGAACGGTTACACCCCACTGTGACCTGTGGTCTTTTGGGAACATTTCTTTCTCGGGATATAAAGTAACCTATGAGGAACGTAGGTCTATCTAAATGTGAAGCCCCCTAGGTCTTTGTATTTTCTTGTGGGTATCTGTACCAGTACTGTATAGATTGTGGTATAGATTGGAGAGTATAGATTGGGCTGGCCACGTGAGCCGAATGCATCAGTTTAGATGGGCTAAGATCGTGAAGCAGTGGGTGCCTGACGATGGGCGGCGACGCCGAGGCAGGCCTCGAAGATGCTGGCGTGACGATCTCGATGCATTCCGGGCTGATTGGTGGGACGAAGCTGGCGACCGCAAGTCTTGGAAAATAATGGGGGAGACCTTTACCCAGCAGTGCAACATAGGTTAGAAAAAAAAAATCTGTACCAGGCAAGTAACCCTTGTTTAAAACCTTTTTTTCTTGCCATACAAGTGATTTCCATAAGAACTTGATAATTGTGTAACCACGATCCAATATTATTTTACTCTTGTTCCGCGATGTTTGCTTTGTGAAGTCTGATTCTTGTGTGATTTTAGTGGTTCTGCGTTTTAGAGCTGAAATAAATCTGCGTTGATGGTCTTGCTGAGATGTTACGGCCACTCTATACATTCGCCAAACTATTCGCCGAACCATTCGCCGAACTATAATTTGGAAAGACGATGGCAGGCGAATGCAGGCGATGAGGCCCTCTACACGTTCGTGAACGTCGGCATTCGTCTATCATCGATGAATATGTGGGCCCATTACAGTTTGAGGAGTCTTTGTCTTGATGTCATTTTTATACTTAACCATCAAGATTTAATAACACATTTCTGATTAGAATCAAATTTATTTAAGTCTATCAAATCTATGGCCCTTACTAATATACTTGACAGAAAGTTATGTCATGCATAGCCATAATAACCATACAAATTTTTAGTTTATGCATGACATAACTTTATGTCAAGTTGATTAGTAAGGGCCCTTTAGTCGTTTATAATAAGTAGGTACTCAAAGTCAGCTTCCCAAAAATAACTTTCCTTGTCACCCAGGCCATATTAATTGACAACGTTATACATTAACACATAGACTACACATAGACTCACCGGCGCCACAGAAAATCAGCGCTGCAGCAGCTATAAGTTGCTACAGCACATGCTGAGTGGTGACCTATTTTGTGCTTAGTTAAGTTAGTTCGTAAATATTGTAAACCTTTTTTTGCACAAAATAAATGACTATTCTTCTTCTTCTTCTTCGTCTCCATTAAAAAACAGCCTTATTATTCATAATAACAATATCTTAACAATATCTGATCCTCGTTTCAACGAGGATCAGATATTGTTAAGATACCTTTAACATAGAGACTAAGGGGTTAGTCAAACGTACATACTAAATACATATTCCGATAAGCCAACATTTTTCTGAAGTCAATATTCCGTGTTTGCAAGCCCAACGTAAAAAGACAAAACAAGCTTCAACTAAAATAGAAACGCTTTGAGCACGAAAAGAGCATTTTTAGAAAAAACTAGTTCGATCACAAAGATTCAATTTCCCCGCGACAAATTAAAAAGAAACTTTGAACGAGACCACTCCTAACACCGCTCCGACGTCCGACGTCCGACGTCCGACCCTCTTAATGAGAGGGATATTAGTATTCAATTTTACATTGTAAAAATATATAAAACCTTTAAGCTTGTACATACAGATGCTCGAAATATTTAATTTTTTCGCCGTGTGGCAACACTAGCGGTCTGACGTAAAATCAGCTGCTGCTAAATAAATTTCCAGTTTATTTATGTTTTATTGTGAAATTAGTTATGCCTTTCGATTCTAAATAGTACAATGACTTAGTGCTAGTGTTTGTGAACGTTTTTTTTATCAATATTGACTCAAATAAAGTGACATGAAGTTTTGAACTTTGAACAACCAACGGACTCAACGAAATCTGATGTCTGAAGCGGAACGCTGTTAAATTGTGCTTATCCTGACGAATTGGAAGCCTTCGATAAACCTGGGGAGTATTTGTGTTCATTTACCAACTCTTTACTAACGAAATCACAATCATAACACAACATCTTACACACGCTCACCGGGATCGATGAGTCACTTTCATTACACGACACAGGCGCAGTTTTTTACACTCTCAGCTTGACAATCAGTGGAAGCTTGAGTTGTTGTCCAAAACAAATGTCTCACACAATAAACACTACAGTAAACACTATACATTCCCACTAATACAACCCTTTCCTTGTTTACATAGTTCCCATACTTCCATAGGCCTATTATAGTACATTTCACAAGCAGTAGGCTACACCAATAAAATAGTTTATTGAAACCGGGACAGCAATAAAGTGCTGAATCCGTTTTTGTATACTTACACTTAGTTACCAATAAGTAAGAACTCAAACATAAGAACTTTCTGTCAGTGCAAATGTGTAAAATAGATTTTTAATTATTTTTAACTACTTTATATTATTATTCCTATGTAATTGGCTTTGGTATCTAGATTATTCTAAATCAATAATAACCTTGCAACCTGAATAGCAAGTACATTCTCCTTTCACATATTTCCATTTCATTTACTGACTATTGTATCAATTTTTTTTTTTTTTTTTCTAAAAATCTCCCTTTTCTACCTAAACTGTCTTAGTCTGTCTTCATTGTATTCACTGTCTAAGATCACTTCCTCAATTTCTCCTTGTACCATTCTAACTTGCTGGACGTGCGTTTCAGGTACCAATCAAGATGACCATGACTCGGAGGGCATGTGACTTAGAAGCTAAACTGAAGATGGCTACGTCGGAACTCAAAGAATCTAATAAGATTCAAAAACAGCTGCTTCAAGAGCAGGAGGAGAGTGAGGCTGAAATGCTGATGATCCTTGGCCAAAACCAGAGCTTGAAGAGACAACTCGCCGAGCTTCATACTAAATATGAAGATGTGCTGGAACAGATGGAGCGCCTGCAGTCATCGCTGCAGTCAGTGGACCACTGCCATGAAACTTATGAGGCGGCTCTGCGGCTGAACAAGGACCTACAGCAAGAATTATCTGAGTGTAGATTGAGAATAGACAATTTAGAACTTAAACAAAAAGTGCCATTAGATAACAATTGTAATAATAGTCTGGATTTGCAGACTGAGCTTCTGAGCAGTTTGCCCAATAGTTTAACGATTGACCTTTCTACCCCAAATTGTAAAGGCCCGTTGCCTGCAATAAAAGGGAGCAACAAGATAAAAAAGTATATAAAATTGAACAATTTTATTAAAAAATCTGAAAAAAAACTTAAAATGCACAAAAAAATTTTTGAGAATGCAAAACTTTGTAAAGATAAATGTAATTTGAAAGAGGAATTAAGCGCATGTTATAATCTGATAGGCCGCAATTCTTTAGAGTTAGACCATATGGCGGAAAAAATTATAGGTCTTGAACGATCACTACATGAAATGACATGTAAACTCAAAAAATCAGAACAAGAGGTTTTAGATAACCTCAAAAAATTTGATAATATTGTAAATGTAGTGAGTAATGATAGTTTATACGTGCAAGTTTGTAACAGTAGCTCCCAAACTGATATACCTATATATGAAAACCTGTCTTTAAATGAGGCGTCTCTATCTGAACAAACCTCATCTTGTGCTCCGACTGAAGCACAAGAAGCAAATGTCTCACAGTCTTCGGTTAGACAGCAACAAGTCTGTCAGCAGACCCGGAAGACTGTCATTTTCTCAGACCAAATAGGCGAGGGTTTAGGGCGGCTACTTGGTGGTCAACTGAGGCAAAATGTAATTAATAATTGTTTCCCGAATGCCCCCATTGACCACTTCACTAAAATCATCAAGAGAGATTCATCACTTGACAGCAATACCACTTTGATATTGCACTTAGGCGAAAGTAGTAGTGTCAAGCGCTTGGACATAATCAACCTTGTTGAGACTTTATTGGAGAAGCTAGATCTAGGGTTAGGAAAATTAATTTTGTGTGCTTTTCCTTACTCTCAGTTCTCAACTGAAAAGGAGAACCAGAGAGTTCATAAAGCTAATTTATTATTTTATAATTTGACATGTCGTCATAGTGACGTTTTATATTTAGATACTAATAATTTTATTAGTGATTTTATTTTGACAAAAGGTACAATGTACCATAGTAGGAATAGTAAATTGATAATTGCTAAATTGTTAGCATATAATATTTTTGATGGTGTTATAAGTAGTATAACACAATTAACTGACGAGCCGGGGGTTAGTAATATTACTAATCAGGGTATTCAAAAAATAGGGACTGTGGGTCAACATTTAAACTGACCACTTCGACAATGGGTAAGACAGGCACCTTTCATGTTGTACATCAGAACATGCAAGGTCTCCCCAGCAAAAAATTAGAATTAGAGTTGTTTTTAAATAAATTCAATGTAGATGTTATGTGTGTCACAGAACACTGGATTATAGAAAATGAGTTGCTCCCTTATCTTAACCATTACAATGTAATAAGTTCATATAAACGCAAGAGCGCCATAAGAGGCGGCTCTCTAATTATTATTAAAAATAACTTGAAATGCAAGGAACGTAAAGATATTGTTAACCTCTCTATCGAGAGGACTATTGAGCTGTCGTGCGTTGAGCTAGAGCGACATATCGTTGTAAGTATCTACCGTCCCCCCAGTGCTGATCATAGGATATATGAGTCCACTATGGAAGAAGTTTTACTTAAAATTTTTGAATGTAACAAAAACTTAATAATCTGCGGCGATTTTAATATTGATATATTGGTAGACACTGACAGGTTAACTAATTTATTTAAATGTTTTAATTTAAAACATCTCTTTTATGAGCCAACTAGGGTGACATCAGAAACGGCCACATGTCTGGACAATGTCTTCTGTAACTGTTTACCGATTAGTAAATCTTTAGTAAAAAATTTTGAGTCCGATCACTATGGTCAAAGTGTCGTTTTTCCTAATTTCACATTAAATGAACCTGTAAAGTTCTCATATCGGCCCATCACAGTGAGTCGTATTATAAAGTTTCAAAGAAATATAGAACTCAAAATGTCACTTTTACCTTGTGTAGAAAACCCAAATGACCTATTTGCCAGTTTGTCAAATCTTATTATTGAGGAGCATACGGAAATATTTAAATTAAAGACCTGCTTAACTAAAGCTTGTGTGAGCTTTGTAGACTGGGCAACGCCAGGTATTTATCGAAGTAGGAATAGACTGTATGATCTTTATGCTACTAGAGAACTAATGCTTCACAACCCATCACATATCTTATACATTAAGAACTATTCTAAAATATTTAAAAAAGTATGTCAAGCAGCTAAATCAATGCATTTGAGAAATAAAATAGAATCTTCTTCGAATAAAATTAAAGCCACTTGGAAATTAATAAATAATGAATCAGGTAAATCAAAACATGGTTTTAAACAGATAAATTTAAAAGTTAATGATACTCTTTTAACCAATAACACTGAAATAGCTAACGCGTTTGATAGTTTTTTTTCTAATGTAGCCCAGGTTGCGACCCGGTCACTCAATTCCTCAGCTTCTAGCGCACTCGCCTATCTAGAAACTGGTGTTACTCAGATTAACAGTGAGTTTGAGTTCAGTTATGTGAGCGCAGATCATATTGTCAAAACATTTAAGACTTTGAATATCAAAAATACTGAGGATTTATGGGGAATATCAACGAAGATACTAGCTACTATTGTCATTGATATTGCACCATGTCTAGCTTATGTCTTTAACAGATGTGTTGACGAGGGTGTTTTTCCTGACCTTATGAAGTTTAGCAAACTTATTCCTTTATTCAAATCTGGCAATGAAAGCGACCCTGCTAACTATAGACCAATTTCGATTCTGCCTGCATTAAGTAAAATATTTGAAAAAGTTATTTTGAATCAATTGCTAGCTCATTTTAATCTCCATGGACTACTGCATAATTATCAATTTGGATTCACCAAAGGTCGTTCAACAACTGACGCGGGTACTTTGCTTCTAAAGCACATCTATGAAGCCTTTGAAAACTCACAAGACGTGATCGGAGTATTCTGTGATCTGTCCAAAGCATTCGATTGTGTATGTCACGAGACTCTGATTTCTAAGTTAAAATATTATGGCGTTCAAAATAAAGCTATAGACCTTGTCCAATCATATCTCTCCAATAGAGTCCTTAAGGTCGATGTAGGTGGCGAAAGGTCTTCAGGGTCAATTATTGACATGGGTGTACCACAAGGCTCGATATTGGGCCCGTTCTTGTTTCTAGTGTATATAAATGACCTCCCTTCTTTTGTAAAAGACATGTGTGACATTGTTCTGTTTGCTGATGATACCTCTTTGGTTTTTAAAGTTGATAGATATAAAGAAGAGTACGATGATGTTAATGCGTCTCTGTCTCTAATTTTAAACTGGTTTACGGCTAATAATCTCTTACTTAATGCCAAGAAAACTAAATGTATTAAATTTACTTTGCCTAACGTGGTTCACAAAGCAACAAAAATTGAATTAAATGGGGAAGCACTCAATCTGGTCGATACCGCTATTTTCTTGGGGCTAACTGTTGATTCCAATTTGCAGTGGGGGGCTCACATTGAAAGACTTGCAGGTAGACTGAGCTCCGCCGCTTATGCAGTTCGTACGATTAGGAGATTGGCTGACGAAGAGACAGCTAAGATAGTATATTATAGTTACTTCCATAGTGTGATGTCATACGGTATATTTCTCTGGGGTAAAGCAGCCGATATTCAAGATATATTTGTTTTGCAAAAGCGAGCTGTCCGTGCGATTTACAAATTGAAACCACGGGACTCACTGAGACAACGTTTTAAAGAAATAAATATTCTAACAGTTTTTTCCCAGTACATTTATGAAAGCATTTTGTATACTCATAAAAATATCAATAACTTTAGGAAAAAAAGTGATGTGCATAGCATTAACACAAGAAATAAGAATAAACTTTATTTGCCTAAATTTAGATTAGAAAAAGTAAAAGGTTCTTTTATGGGAAATACGATACTTTTTTATAATAAACTTCCTGAAAACGCGACTAAACTGCCTATTCGAAGATTTAAAACTTACATAAAAAATACTCTTATAAAAAAAGCTTATTATTCACTTAAGGATTATATTAATGATAAATTCGCGTGGCCTGATGTCGCTCTGCCCCTCGACGGCTGATGTGTCCTCAATGTCTGCTATCTTGTATTATATAATTTAAGCAATTGGTAGGTAGGTACCACCTAAGTTATCATAAGTTTAGATTTAAGATGGATCACCTAAAAGAAAGCTAGGCCCCAAACCGTGTTTGTTGCCCTGATTCTTCACGGTATTGGTCGCGAAGGAACAGGAGTAAAATCACCTAGTTTTAAGACGTTTCAAAGTGATCCCAGCGGTCCTACTGAATAAATGCTTTTTGACTTTGACTTTGACTTAACAAGTTGTTGAACTAGTGTTCAATGGTTGTCTATGGATGATTATAATTTAAACGCTATACTGTTATTCCCGTTGTTCCTTGGGAATTAAGTACTGGTTTTCAATACTTTAAATATTGCTTATTTTTAACTTAATTTTAAACAAATGCATATTTTTCTGATTCTACCTCAGTTCAAAGACATACAATACTACAATGTCAAACAGTCACAAATAAAAAAAAAATCTGGTAAACTTTTGAACACAATTGTGCAACAAAAAAAAAATCACAAAATTCTTTTGAACATTTCATCTATGCATTTCACAACATAAATCGATTTAAAATAGGTACAAAATGGAAATTGTATTGAATTTTTTTATTTTTTAAACTTTATTTGCACAAGTGGTACAGTCGCGTATATAATAAGTTTCTCATTTAATCAGTTCATTACACTAACAGTTCGTGCAAAGTAAAACTAATTGCACTAAGCCGAGGCTTAAGATAAAGTGAATTGGATTTCCAAAGTACAATCGGGCGTGGCTTCGCATTTCTAAATAAAAAAATCTTCAAAGCGACTGCTGCAGAAGTTAAAAGATTTTTGTTAGCAATATTTTATTGCACTTTGAGAATACGGGCCCAACGCCACTTAAAAAAAATCTTATTATTTTATTCCCGTTGTCCCCACTGACAATTATAGTGGGGATAACGGGAATATAAAATTAAAATTTTATTAATATTTAATAAATGTGGGGACAACGAAAATACTCCTTTACGAGTACAGTTTTGATCATAATGCATTTTGTTACTAGGTTTTTTAAGAATTGTTTGACCTGTTTAATAAAAAAAACGTGTAATATTGTTAAAACCTACTACAGTAATGAAAGCAGTCTTCACAATACAAAAAGATCAATCTAAAACATCACAAACTGTTTACAATTTTACCCGACTGCGAGTGTTTTTGTGTTCATTCTTCAATTTAGTTTTTCTTAAGTATCAGTGCACGCTTAATTGAATAGAGTTACGAAAGCGTTTGCTCAAAGGAACTGCTTTTTCCTGGTACGGGTCGGTCAGTGACCCCAGCTTTGGCGGCGCAAGAAACGATTCCCGTCATGTCACTTACGTATTATCTTAGAAACCTGTATGGTTATCGGTCTTCTTCTTGACGTGTTACTAGTTCTATCGAACAAGTGTGGTGAAAGGATTATAAGTCTGCCTGAGAAAGGCTCATTTCGTGCTCTGTACGTGATATTAGGTTTCTAAGCAAATATCTACTTCAATCCCGTTCAACCTGCCATGCATTTACATTCCTCTCCATCCAAAGGTTGCCTGGAAGAGATTGCTCCTCAGCGATAAGGCCGCCAATTGTGCATTGTAATATGGTTCTCTTTTCTATTGTATTTTGTAGGTATAAGGTGTGCATTGTGCAATAAAGTATTTTCATTAATTCATTTACTCGTTTTCAAGATAGACAACCACATATTTTATGATACGTGTATGAAATTGGCTGTATCGGAGTTTTAGATTGATGAAAAGTGCATTTCATTTCAATTGCAATTCAGCGTGGCAATGCCGCCAGTATTTTGGGCACGCTTTTGACTGGCAGTTACCTGGATCGGTTGAGCTATCTATAGATCGTTTTTACGACGATCCTTAGATAGTTTGACTGATTCTATTGTATTTTGTAATTTTATGTACATAATGAAAAGTTATTATTTTTACCACAATGAGCCTAATTAATCAAGATTCTTTAACTGAGATGTCTAAAGCGAGATAACTAGCCCGGTAGACCAGATCTTCGAGTCAAAAGAACTTAAAACTAGTGCTAAAGTTAGTTTCTGCAGTCGACACTAGTCTAGATAGTGTCACTAAATAATTAGTAGAACTATGAAAGGAGTGCTGAGAACTTAGCTCGTTTCAATTAATCAAAAGCATTACATTGGAGTTTGTGCACTGTGATAATGTACTTAAGGTTTAAAATACTTTTGGCTTTTTTTCAACTTTGTCGTTTAATGAATTGGTTTCAAATATGAATAAGATTTTTGTTAAAATTTAAGTTCAACATCTGCCTGAACATCACAAGGAATGTTTAATTTACTTGAAGATACTGCTGTAAGCCTAATTATTTAAGTAGAGCAAAATATGGCTGTGGCACAGTGGGTGATAGCCCGCTTAGTTTGGGGCCAGATGATGTTGCGTGAAATGTCCAGCATTATTTATTTATTTGTTGAAAAGCACTAGGTATACGTACTACTCGCACTACCTACGTCTTACTAGGCTTTACAAGTAAGACCTAAGAAAGGCAGTCGGTGCTAGAGTCGACCGAGTCGACTAAAATAGCATTGTGCTGGGCTCTGCCGTTGACAGAACGACGTCTCTTGCACACGACCATCACACGACGATGTCATGCCGTGTTGGGAAGTAACAATTACTTAACGAAGGCCCAAACCATGTTTAGCAGTGATTTTTAACAAATAATTTGCAAAAGAATAGGAGTAAAATCAACAAACTTTTAAGACTAATTATTTTTAAATAGAAATTACTTAATCAAACGCATAATCAAACTTAATATTATTATTATTAGTTAAAGCACGCATCCTAGAGTTGAGGTACAGATAAGTGCAGTCAAACCTATTAGCAAACACTGTGCGAATACTCATACTCATTTATTCGCCGTAGGAGCTCATAGCACACTTGGTTTTTGAATGCTGTTGGATTAAAGTGATCGAACTGTTTCAACTGAATAAATGTTTTTTAACATTAAATACAATTAAACACTAACACTATCAGTGCCTAAAACGCATACGCTGTAGGTGTTTTCGTGCCGCAGCCCTCTCTAGAAAGATTTGCGGTGATTGACAGGCAACGTGTTAAAATGATTGACGAAACTCACAGATATAGATAGCATTTTTAACTTCAAAAATTGATAAAATTAAAATCCCACACTTTTTGCAGCATGTCGCACATAATCGTTTGCAACATCAGCGCAGAAAGTGTCGTCGCGTTAAGGTATTGGTCGGAAGCAATTATTGTGGAAGATTCGCGAACGAACTCTTCCGAGCTTCTGAACAGGCTGCGGTGATAGTACACTCACCTGCAAAATATATTATAAACATTCATAGATTTTATACTTTAGTGGCAAAAAAACGGGTGAAATTGTATTTTTAGATGTGTCGACTCAAAGCAACCAACATGACCAACGATGACTTAATTTCGGCCTCCAGCCAGTACTTATCATTATTAATACCGACACTAGGTGGTCATTATTGTAGATGAATAACAAAGGGGAATGGTAACATGAGTTTCTACACTCACGTACATTTTCTTCTATAAATAAAATAACCAATGAATTTATTATTCATCGCTGTCACCCTAATCTAACCCAAAGGTATTGCAAGAACATGGTTTGCAGCATTTGCTTAATATTTCTAAAATGCTCTTGCTTTCCCTAAACATAGTGGCACTGGTAAATGTTTTGTGGCTGACTGTACGGAGCTCTAGCCTTTCGTGGAGAGAGCTCGTTAGGTGGAGTGGCTGCATTCCTCAGCACTTGAAAGGTTTTCAACGGTTCGATGTGCAAGCATTTAATAAGGAATGGACAAAACTGTGCATTATATACAGGGTGTAAAAAGACGTCTACCGAAGCCAAAAGTGGTAGGTACAGCATTCCAACACGCAACCAAATCCAAAAGGATTATCCGAAAAAATCATTGTGTCTGGAGAAAACAGCGTTTGAAGATTACTGGTATGCGTATGTTCTGGGCGCGTTGTTTTACGTAGATTGCTGTATTTTAATTGTTTTTTTCTTTTATAAATAAAATTATTAGGTAGGTATGGTCTTTTTATGTTGTACTTGTAGTAAATAACCAAAAATATCATAATATGACGTAGCTAAGTCAATATTTTTTTCGCTAAATATGTTTAGAATCATGGTCTGATTGCAACCCCTCAGTTTTCGGTAGTTGTCTTTTTACACCCTGTTTAGGCTAGCTTCCTGTTAGTAGTTCATTTGAACCAGTGTGGTGGAAGGCTTTCCAAGAGCGCTTCCAAGAACCCTTTCGTGCACTAGCTAGTTGCGGTCCATGGCTGTCCTTGTCCTACCATTACTTACATTTTAACTAATGTATAAATTAGTAGTTCATAAAAACGTATGTTATCTGTGTAATAATTTCAAATTGTGGATATAAACTATCCTATTCTCATGTAAGCTTACCTCTTGTTAATGAGCATATTTTTGCCAACATGGTCTTTGTTGTTGCGTGTAGAAATAATAACTACACATTGGATATTACACTTCCGTATTGCATATCCCAACGCTTCTAGAATAATCCCACGCATTGTTTGTTTGTTTGTTTACACAGAACCACCAACAACAATACAAAGCTAGCAACAATTATTCATCCATTCCACTATTATCGTGAAGACGGCAGATAGCCACATTAATACACTAACATAGAGATGGTAATTGCGTTGCACTGCCGTCGACAACGTTAAATCATCCCCCTTTCCACCCCTTTTCACCCCCAAATCACTGAAAATAGTCTTCAAGCTGATATAAACCTTAACACAATAATAATAAGGCTTAAATTTGGAGTTTCAGTTTTAAAAAATTCGATATATCAACAGTAAAAATGGGTGACTCGTATCAACTGTGTTTGCCAAATCGAATTTATGCTGTATAAACATTTATTCATTACCATGAACACTTTATTACGTACACCATTTTTTTCAAAAAAAAAGTATTTTCTTTTAAATATCTTTATAGGATCTGAAATACATCATCTCTCAGATCTTGAGAGAATGTCTACACTACAGTAAGTTCGAATGAATCAGTGGCCAATCTTTGGTGACGGAGTTTTTAGGCCACCTTAAGGCCTCCGTCATTGCTTAGCGACTTAATTAGCTAGGACAATTTAACGTGCCCTCCGAAGCGCTCAAACAAAAATGCCACTGGTGGTCACCCATCGAAATAAAGCGTTGCTTAACTTCGAAGATCTATCAAGAACGACTACGCAAGCACGACCACGAGCGCTCCTATGTCTACAGTGCCTTGGGGATACAGTCATGCCCCTGTTTTACAGAAATTAAGCTACTCTAAAATAATGTTTCCAGCTATATCAGTTAAAGTGATATTTCAGTACAAGCCATTTTGTATTCTGTGCAGTGTTTCCAACTATGAGAGAATAAACAGAGCGTAAGTTTAAATTATCTGTTCGGATGTTTTTGTGAAGCAAAATGATTTATTGTGCAAAGGGTCTTGGATTCACGCTTAAGTTTGCCATCCGTCATGTTTGAATATCAAATGGATATACTAGATACTTCTCGGATCTATTTTATTTATTTGCTCTTTTTCCTTATGTTTCACTTGCCGCTCCATCACTATTTTTAACCCTGTAATACGTTACCTTGACGTGGTCGCGGTCGGCCGAGGAAGCGTTGACGAGACGCCTCGACTCCTTTGAGAGAGAGTGGTGGGAGATTTCGAAGGAGAGAGATGATTGGAGAGATTTAAATAATAATAAATAATGCTGGACAATTTTACACAGCATCATCTAGCTCGAAACTAAGCATAGCTTGTACTATGCGAACCAGATAACTGCTGATAAACTACTAATATACTTTTTGTTTGTAAATACATACATATCATACATAGAAACACCCACACGCGAGATAAATATTTGCAGATCATACAAACATTTATCCCGCGGCGGGGATCGAACCCGCAACCTTCTGCGTCTCAAGTGGGCTTTCACCCACTGCTGAGTTTTAGGACCTCTTGCTTTCATCATCATCATTGGAACCTTATATGGCCCACAGCTAGACAAGCCTGCTCAAACTTATCAGCCGTGTCCTGTTTTCATGCTTTACCCATGATTTTTGATATCATCAACAAAACAAGCTTTTGCGACCTAAAGACGCTAAAACTCAAAAGATAAAACGATTTTATTTCCTCAGTGACCTTTCTGTAATGAAATCTAAGTGTAAAAGTATAAAGTGTAACCAATTCGTATGTAAAACTAAATTGAAAACACATTAACCGACCAATCGCAGGTGTCGGCGACTCTCGGCTCTCTCTCGGGATAGAGTTGAAGAGACAAGGGTCTAAACATTACCGATATTTAGTACCACGGGTAATGCATACCTTGACGATTCGTGGCGACGCTCTGACCAACTGAGCAAATAGACAATCGATGCCATGGTTTAAAAGTGGAAGTACATACTTTAGGAAAAATTACAGTACAAAAGCAAACTTACACACTATTGAAGGATGTTTGCCGTGTGTGATAAGTCCGTCGTTCTGTAGCGTCTCGAAGATGCTCCGGTATTGAATGCGATGAATAAAAATGCCGCCAGCTCCTGCACTACACAGTGACTACAAACTGAAAAATTCAGGTGGCGCGCTTCGAATTGATTCCGCGCACAGTTTGAGTTTACTTCTAACGACACCCGAACAAATAACGATTTTATGCGGCGAAGCCTTCGTCCGTTAAGAGTCTGTTAGTTTAGTTTAAAGTTTTGGGTTCGCCGCAAGGGTATTAAGGCGAGGAAGGTGATCTATGTTACATTATAACAGCATTGAATACGTATAAGAGGTAAAGTTTGTGAGGTACAAAGTAAGGTCGCCTAGTTCAATCTTGTCAAAGTCAAAAAGCATATTTCAGTAGGTTCGCTGGTACTACTTAGAATAATCATAAGAGACTCTACTCTTGTTCCTTTGAAAAATCGTAATGATCCACAAGCACGGTTTGTAGGTTATCTTTATTTTGCGCGATTCATACTCTTTAATTTTAAGGCCGATTTACTTTGATCCAGTAGGTAACGCTGGATCCAGTCATTGCATTCCAGCGCTGGATCGGCACTGAATCAATGTAAGACTCCTCACAGACTGCATACTTTTTATCGGCCGATAGCTGAGGCGGAACATACTTCGGCTTACTTCTCCATACTCATTACGAGCCGAAGTATGTTCCGTCTCAACTATAGGCCGATAGGAAGTCTGCAATCTGCGAGGAGGCTAAAGGTTTCTAAAAATTGTGTGATTGGTTGAGCTCAATTGGGATGATAACTGGGAATTGATTTCAAGTTAGACAATAAGGCTACAGCTTCCGGTATCCAGCGTTGGATCGGAATAGACCACGTTCTTATATTCAATCCAGTGACCTCCCCGCGCATGTTGCGTACCCCGTGCCAGTGGCACTGGATCCCTATAAACTATATATGCCATCGCCGCGCAGTGTCCACACGTCTGTTTCGTCGCTTTTTAAGACACGAAATACAATTTTTTGCTGCAAACGTGCTTTCACCTCTTCTTCCTCTTAAATGTCTACTGGATCAATATAAACGGCCTGATCCAGTGTCAATGCCAATACAGCGCTGGCATGCAATGACTGGCTCCAGCGTCACTGGATCTATGTAAATCGGCTTTTAATCTAAACTGAACACAGCGATGAATTTTGAAGACATTAAAAACTTTTACGTATTAGCCGAATATCGAAGCTCCTTTTATTAGTAAAAGCTATCTTTTATTGACCAACCTTGGTCTAGTTATTCTTAATTTTGTCCAAATTCACAAGTCATAGGTCATGTTGACCCTCAGAACGGTCACAGTACCCTAGCGTAGCGTACAACTACAAACAAAATTACTCCCAAAATTGACTTCCCAAACTTTTTCACTCAAATGAAAACGTAATTACGGAGGCTTTAAAATTTTATTACGTCCTTATCCACAAGGAGCTAATTAACAGCTCTTGACCGTTTGTGTCACAATTACCCACAATTAAACGGACCTAAAATAATATTTGGGAGGTTCGGGGAAGTTGGGCGAAGTTATCACTGCCTGGAGGGCACTGCGCGGACTGGCTGCCAAAGTGGGATTGCAAAAACTATTTTCTTACACCTACTGACCACATCAAATTCCGATCCAAGACTAATAAACTTCATAGAACAGTCAGAGGCACGTACCTACTTCATATATATTGCTATTTATCTACTATCTGTAAAAATGCATTACACCTTAATTTTTAAATTACTAGCATGTAAATAAAATGGAACATTAGCAACTATTTATGATGCCAAGCATTGGACGGCAAATAGCATTTGTAGATAATAATGTAGTAATAAATGTAGATAATAATAAACTACAAAAGATTAAAGTATGAGAGATAAATATCAGAAATGTGAATTTTTGGCACTTCTTGTGAACCACCCTGTATTTAAATTAATTTCACTACTAAAGTGCTATAGTGCTCTGCTAATTTTGAAATTTGTTTGCAAAAATGGACCCTGTCTGTCTACTCGAGTTAATATATACAAATGTTGTCGAGCCTGGGCGGCGGCCGCTAAAGTAACATTTCAGTTGAAAATATAACTGGTTCAAATAATTTCTGTTTTATATCATCATCATCACAGCATTACCTAGCCTCAAAGTAAGCAGAGCATGTGTTATGGGTACTACATGACTGAAACTATTTAAATAATTTTTGTTTGTTAATACATACATATTATACATAGAAACCAGACCCGAGACAAATACTTGTAGATCATTCAAACATTTGTCCCGCGGCGGGGATCGAACCCGCGACCTTTTGCGTCGCAGGCGGGCCGTCGCCCACTGCGCTATAGAGGTCTTCTCTATTACGCCATTCATTCCGGTCCTAACAAGGTCTCTGTGGTCCTGTATTACTCCTATCGTATAACATAGCTACAGTATAAGTATTATGAAAGGCTATCATAGCGTAGCTCAATTATTTGACAATCGCCAACTTTAAAGGGACTAGTACCAATTACAATGTATTAATGTACACGAATGGCAGAGTTCATTAACTGTCAAAAATGTCCCCGAGAGGGCTTCGCAACTTTCGGGTTAAGCCATCTCCGGATTGGTGTTTGTCCAGTTCGTAATATTTGCGAACAAAACTATTTTAATTTTGCGCTTCCAACTTTTTGGCTGCATAAATGCTTATTTCGAGTTGTTCACAGTTGAATATCATCAGTCATAAACTAAAAAGTAACATTTATCATGTGACATGTTTTTAATGGTTATTTAAAACCGATTTATTCTCTAGTAGTAATAACGAAAGAAGCCTCATTGAGGCACACACCGTTTGGAAACTTTTTTTAATTACTGTAGTCCCAGAGAAATGCAATAATAAAAGTATACCAAATCACTGCATAGTTCCTAAAAGACTTATGTGTCAATTGCTTTGATATAGCGTTCTGGGCAATTAGGACTAGGTGACTTGGGCTTGATTTTTTTGTCACGTTTTGTGGATTTCACAAGGTTTACTTCACCATTTCAAAAATTTATAATTTCTTACTTTTATAAGGTTTTTTTTGTTGACACAAATCAAAATAACACTTTTTTTGAGTATGATTTGAAAAATGTTTGCTTGTCAGCGTTTGCGTTAGCAAAACAATAACAAGCTAAAGTATGGTGATATTGTTACGGGACCGTGTCTGCTAAATAAAACGAAAAAGCTAATTCAACGCGTCCAGAATGCGTGCCTTCGTTTTTGTTATAAAATCCCGCCTAGAAGTCATATTAGTCCTTATATTAATCGTGCAAAGTTATTGAATATGACAAGTCGGAGAAGTCTGCATATGGCAAGCCTTCTAAACACTATCATTAGGTATGAACACCCTTACTACTTATATAAAAAACTTGAATGGCGTCATAACAACCGCAGGCAAGATCCTAGACCAGCTAACAGGTTTAAATTAGTCACACCTTATCACAAGACACGTGCTTTTGAAGGAAGCTTCCGCTACCAGGCTACCAAATGCTGGAATAATTTGCCCCCTCCACTGAGAAATACACTTTCAAAAGCTACTTTCAAATCTCACTACAAAAGGCTTCTCCTGGAGGGGCAGCTTGATAGCGGCTTAGCTTCCTAGCACTAAATGGATGCACACATACCTACACTACACGCAGACACTTCACACTGACACTACACAATCACCTACTCTGTTATGCCTCCCTACTACTTGCATCCTTTTTTGCTCACAACTATCCACCCTTACATACACTACACACACATTACACATCCCACATGCATACACTTTCCTTTTACATTACACACACTAGGTACAAAAAGCTCACACTTTGGCTCACACTAGCGCTGCCCTGTGTAACCCTGGCTCTCAAGAGACTTGTGTTACCGGGACATTACAGTTACAGCACATTACACACACCGTCCCCCTTCCCCTCTCCCCTCCCTCTAAGGCGACACTGAAAAACAGCGCCTGATCCTTGGATCTAGGCATTTTGCTGAGTAGTTGCCTTTTCAACAATCATTTTTCATTTGTTTTTTTAATTTATTATTTGTTTTATTTTCTTACCTACTTAGTTGATTAGTTGAATAAATGTATTTTCTTTCTTTCTTTCTTCTTTCTTTCTTTCAAGTTAGCAAAAACCGTTAAATATCTCCAAACCTCACCCTCACAAACACGTCTTAAGGCTGTTTTCAATAAAAAGCTCACGATTAGTCCGTTAATTAACGACGCAATTAATAAGGTATCAGGGTTGAAGAAGGGGTTAACTGCTACAAAAATAAGGGTAAGTAATTGTTTCGGGGTGTTTTATTGCTACTGTTTAAAGTTGAAAATTAATTTAAGGGCTGGACCTTCGTGGGTATTTATAAAGTTAGATAATTAGGTATAAAACACTTTTAACGTTTGTTTGATTCTATATTGATAATGGACAGCAAATATTTGACGACCTCTGTAGCGCAGTGGGTGAAGGTCCGCTTGAAACGCAGTAGGTTGCGGGTTCAATCCCCGCCTCGGGACAAATGTTTGTATGATCTACAAGTACAATTTGTCTCGGGTCTGGGTGTTTTCTATGTATAATATGTAGACATAGACATAGACATAGACATAGACATTCATTTATTTACTGCATAAGCACACATACACAATACACAGAAAAAAAACAATACAGCAATGAATAAAAAAGAAGTCACACTTTTTAGGTACATGTAATATAAATATAGGTAAAGTAAAAAAGGGAAAGTTTCCTAACAGTGCTGTGTGCTACAGCAGCAAAAAGATCTCGACTCAGCGTTATGCTGCCCTATCAGATGACAGGTCAGCGCTGTTATTCTGCCGAGACCTTCGATCCAGTCACTCCTCCTTACGAAGCGCATAATAATTTAAAGTATTATAAATAATAATATGTAATTAATAAACAAACTTAGCACAAGAAAAATATAATAATATACTTAATATTTTAATGATATACTTATTTAGACAACGGAAAAAATAATAAGAGTACTTAATAATAATAATAGTAATTGACATAGAACAGAAGATTCTAATATTTAAAAAAATAATAATATATATTATTATAAAAAAAATATAATTGTGATCACCAGGCTAGCAAGCAAAGGGCGCATCAGAAGAATGGGCACCAGACAACCCAGTTTTTTGTATATTTAAGATATGTTTTTTGTATTGTTTTTTAAATGAATATTTAGATTTGAGCTGACGAAGAGGTGGTGGTATGTTATTCCAACACTTGGTTGCCTGGTACCGAAAACTACCCCTAAAGGCCACAGTTTTATGTTTAGAGTAGTGCAGTAAGTCTCTCGTAGGTCTGACGCTATACTTGCTCCGTATGTATTTACAAACAAAAAGTATATCAGTAGTATGTCAGTCATCATAGTACCCATAACACAAGCTCTGCTTACTTTGGGGCTAGATGATGCTGTGTTTAAAGTCCAGCATTATTTATTTATAATATCACAATGTGCAATTATAAATATATTCTTATAAAGTTATAGAAATATTTATTAAAAAAATAACAACCTAAAACTAGAACTTAACCGACACTTATAATTTTTGTCAAGAAATCAACACCAAGGTACTCTAACAGCAATACAACCCAAAAATACAAAGTTCTTAGCACAACAAGACATCCGTCGTGTCTGAAAGCCAAGCGCAAAGTGAATGCGCGCCGTTCCGCTCGCTCCTTTTATGCGCTGGCCCACGTGATCGTTGTGACGTCACCAGGATATCTCTAATTCGGCCTCTCCTGACGACGGCGCGTCAACGCCCGTGGTTGATGGTGATGATGCAGGAATATGAACCTCCGCCTCGGCGTTATGGCCCCTTTAGTAGACCGATCTCAAGGGAGTCATCACTGTCATCATCAGAACCTGAAAGTCGTATTGTTTGTATTAGTTACACAGGCGACTGTTAGAACTGAAAGTAAGAGTGAGTGACTCGATTACTTTCAGTGGCTTTGGATATCCTTCGTCAGAATATCCAGGACAATCTAAGGATCACCCTCGAGCAAACAAGTGCTCACTGTATACTTCCCTCGTCGGGGTATACAGTCTTCAGTGGAGAGCCCTCGGGATGCACTGGCACCAATGCACGGTCCTCCACAGAACGGTACATTGTCTACGCGATGCATTGCCCTCGTCGGGATGCAAAGCCTTCAGCGGAGAGCCCTTGGGATGCGCTGGACCAATGCTTCAGGCCTCAGGGAGACACATTGGCATTAATACAAAACGTCAGCTAGAGCCCTCAGGATAGCATAGTGAGTAAGCAAAATACATAACAATAGCAATGCAACGTCTCATCATCTATCGCAATTACATGTGCTCTCGAGCTGCACATGCAATCCAACGAAGACTACAATGCCAATTCCGTGTGTCCAACATGACTACAACTACAGTTCTTACTCCTAGAAAATCTAGAACACACGTCGGGGCAAAAGATAACCAAAATGTCGAGGTTACAAGCAACGGGCTGCCACTGCCACAATGTTCACAGCAGAGCTGGCCGGTGCGGCCACTGGCACACTACTCCGCGCACGCGCACTATCGCGCTGATCCACGTGCAGGCTGTTGCGCTGTACCACGAGCGAGCTGTCGCACCCACTGGCACGCTGTACCGCGAGCAAGCCGTTGCACCCACTGTCGCGCTGTACCTCGATCGCATTCTCTAATAGGCAAGGCCTCATTCTGAAAAGTGAGCAGACTTGAGATCTTCTACCTAAAGTTTGATAATGTTACAATCTGATAGGCATGAACGCAAAGCAAAAGCTAGAAGTTATTTATAGGCCACAGGTTATTATGAAAGCAAGCGTGCACTCAAGCTTTCACAAACACCAGCATTTCAAAGCTAAGGTAATCAATTTGAAGCTACTTCAATTTTTAACATAAACAAAGCACAGGAAATTGTGTAAAATGTATTGCAAACAATTGAATTTCGAACTTCAATTAGTCGCAAAACATTTTAATAGGTTGAAAATAACACGAAAACATGTCTTTTGCGTGACATAACTCACAACGATCATTCACATCTACTAGAGTTATTCACACCATGAAACTTACAGTGACCTAGCAGGCTACGCTATTCACGTTCGTGATAAAAGAGTGACATAGCATCACACAACACAGCTTGCGCTGGTTACCAGGTGACATGTTGTACGTCAATGACCACATCCATGGGGACCGTGACCGATTGAAACGATGACCATTCACAACGCCTTACTGGCCATTCCCAACGAAGGCCCTGCAAGCGTGCCGTCGCGCCGCCGCGCGCCGGAGAGGTGCGTGCCAAGGGCACAGCACGCGCTGGGCCGGCGCGCTCCACACATGAGCCGCCGCGCCGCCGGAGAGGTGCGTGCCAAGGGCACAGCACGCGCTGGGCCGGCGCGCTCCACACATGAGCCGCCGCGCCGCCGGAGGGGTGCGTGCCAAGGGCACCGCACGCGCTGGGCCGGCGCGCTCCACACATGAGCCGCCGCGCCGCCGGAGGGGTGCGTGCCAAGGGCACCGCACGCGCTGGGCCGGCGCGCTCCACACATGAGCCGCCGCGCCGCCGGAGGGGTGCGTGCCAAGGGCACCGCACGCGCTGGGCCGGCGCGCTCCACACATGAGCCGCCGCGCCGCCGGAGGGGTGCGTGCCAAGGGCACCGCACGCGCTGGGCCGGCGCGCTCCACACATGAGCCGCCGCGCCGCCGGAGAGGTGCGTGCCAAGGGCACAGCACGCGCTGGGCCGGCGCGCTCCACACATGAGCCGCCGCGCCGCCGGAGGGGTGCGTGCCAAGGGCACCGCACGCGCTGGGCCGGCGCGCTCCACACATGAGCCGCCGCGCCGCCGGAGGGGTGCGTGCCAAGGGCACCGCACGCGCTAGGCCGGCGCGCTCCACACATGAGCCGCCGCGCCGCCGGAGGGGTGCGTGCCAAGGGCACCGCACGCGCTGGGCCGGCGCGCTCCACACATGAGCCGCCGCGCCGCCGGAGGGGTGCGTGCCAAGGGCACCGCACGCGCTGGGCCGGCGCGCTCCACACATGAGCCGCCGCGCCGCCGGAGAGGTGCGTGCCAAGGGCACAGCACGCGCTGGGCCGGCGCGCTCCACACATGAGCCGTCGCGCCGCCGGAGGGGTGCGTGCCAAGGGCACCGCACGCGCTGGGCCGGCGCGCTCCACACATGAGCCGCCGCGCCGCCGGAGGGGTGCGTGCCAAGGGCACCGCACGCGCTGGGCCGGCGCGCTCCACACATGAGCCGCCGCGCCGCCGGAGGGGTGCGTGCCAAGGGCACCGCACGCGCTGGGCCGGCGCGCTCCACACATGAGCCGCCGCGCCGCCGGAGGGGTGCGTGCCAAGGGCACCGCACGCGCTGGGCCGGCGCGCTCCACACATGAGCCGCCGCGCCGCCGGAGGGGTGCGTGCCAAGGGCACCGCACGCGCTGGGCCGGCGCGCTCCACACACGAGCAGCCGCGCCGCGCACCCGTGCTGTTCAGGTTCAGGGTCAGGAACACGGTGATGCTCACGTCCTGCATCTGTAACATGACTCGACAAACGCGTCTGCTGGCGCAGCCGCCAACAAGTTGATCCACACGCAAGTTTTCCTTGTAACAGCCGTTCGGCCGTCCTACTTACACTCACTGTGCAGAGAAGTATACCCTCGCGACTGATTGTGGGAACGCCAACACCGCGAGCGTCCGCCCGCTGCGCGAACGATGACGCTGCGAACACCGTGAGTCACGCTCACGTTACCCGTATCTCGGCGTCCCATCCATTTCACGTAACTTGATCTATAAACAGGCAAACAAAACACGAACACAAAGAAAAATCACATAAAGAGGGTATTTCAGAACGTAAGTACTTTGCAGACGTATAACTTCTATCGGAATTGCTGCTATTGCTGCAGCAGATCGAAAAATACCTCTAACAATAATGGCAACTTGCTCGTCCGACAGGCCCGTCACGATGTTAAGACGCAGAAGTGCTTTGCTCGCGTTCTCCGCATAAGTCGAGAATTTATTCGAGTTCGTGCACAAAACCTCAAACAAAACAGTAGCTACGTCAAGGTTGCGAGGACAAACTGATCAAAATTCAATTTTGAATTCACTCTATGACCTATCGTTTGTAGCCCAATTATTTAACCATAACATTGCAACGCCACGCAAACATTTATCTATCTGCCAGAGGCATTCACGATCGTTCAGATTGCTCAAAAGTTGACTACGATCGACACACCACTCTCACACTACGCGTCAAACTCAGGATGCTTAGATCGATTTGATTTCAGCAGTGTCGCCAAAACTACTTGAGTTATCATTCTCGACGCTGCCACTTAGGTACTTAAGGTACTCGCGAAATGCTATCATCGGTCAATACCACGGTAACAACGGAGTTCGGCTTACTAACAGGCGTCGGCTAGTTGAACGCGATGGTCCATCGTTCGATAAAAACCTACCCTCGATTACTCGAGACGTTTCAAAATCCTAGCTAAGGTGACATCAAAAGATCTATCACGTCGACTATGCCTACGTGAGCTACTACGAGTACAAGAACCACGTAAATTATCACGTCTCCGCAAACGATTGCGACGACGGTCAGTTAAATGACTGCGACGGCGATTGTCGTTTACTGGCGTATGCCGACTATTAGACACAGAATAATGACAATCGCGACTGCTTCTACGTATTGGTTCTCTCCTACGTAGGTACATGCTCTCAATCCTAGTCCTGGACAAACGTCTCAACATGCTCAACAAAATGAGGGTACTTACGATTGTTTTGCAGATACTAAAAATCACACAAAACTTCACAAAACTACGAAAACTTCAACTCAATTTAATAATAAGATGATGAGGGTAATTAGAGAACCAACTACACGTTCTACGATAACTGTATGCGCGAGAGTATCGCGACTTGTATGCGAATCACTACAGTGCTCACGGGGTCTACGCCTAGATTGACTTTTATGCGGCGTACCTTCGCAACTCGACATGATTTTAACAACAACACGTCACAATAACGGTACTACAAAAATAATCGACTTACGGCGGAAACAGGAAACAACACGAAAACACACACAAAAATAATGCACACGTTTTCACTATTCGAAAAATAAAATAAAAACTGATGGCAATTAACGATCAAGCCACGTGTGTGGGTTTACATATCCCACGCTCTGATCTTATAAAGTTATAGAAATATTTATTAAAAAAATAACAACCTAAAACTAGAACTTAACCGACACTTATAATTTTTGTCAAGAAATCAACACCAAGGTACTCTAACAGCAATACAACCCAAAAATACAAAGTTCTTAGCACAACAAGACATCCGTCGTGTCTGAAAGCCAAGCGCAAAGTGAATGCGCGCCGTTCCGCTCGCTCCTTTTATGCGCTGGCCCACGTGATCGTTGTGACGTCACCAGGATATCTCTAATTATATAATATGCAACCTTATTGCACCAACATTCTTCGAGATTTGATGTTGTTCAAAATATTTGTGGTCTCTACTCGTAGCATTTATGTTACTGCGTCATTATCGTTATACGACATCGCATTGCGATTGTTTTGCACAATTCGATTGTTATTGCGCACTGCACACAATGCCTGTCAACTTTTAACGAACATAGCCCGCAGTGTACGGTTAACGCCAATTGTCGGTAATGTGACGTTTCTTTTTGATTCTGCAACAATGGCTGTCAGCGATACACGTTCGGATGTAGAAACGTAGAGATATTATTTACTTTGTTATGTTATAGTTTTTCCATCAAATGAAGGTTTTAGTTGTGTAGATGAGCATGCACGTTGTATCTGTATGGTAAAGGTGCATTTACACTTAGCACCGCCCATTGATCGTGCCGACGAGCGTCGCGCTATGACAAATCGCATACGATGAGCATTTACACGTGAAAAATTGCCGTGCGATACGATATCGTATGGGTTGAAACCGCATCGTGTAAATGCACCATAAGCGTTAGAACGTTCCGTGGACGAAAGAGCGCTCAGTAGCGCTTACACACATAGAAACAAATCGACACACACAGACAAAGACTACGCCTTCGTGAGATAATATAATACATTCAGTACGCACAACCAAACTTTAGCTCTCTGAAGTAAGCCATTTTTGATGACGCCTAAAAGACGAAGACAGCGTTGTATAGCTGCCTCGCTCAGTCGCTTAGTTTGTTGCATCGTCCTATCTCGCCTACTCTACCAAACCTGCGCAATCGTTTAGTGCACCTAACTTCAGAGAGACAAAGATTGGAATAAACACTTTTATTTTTACTTCAGAAACGTCATTAGGAATGAGTCGCCTAATTTTTTACGACTATTCACTGTTCTCTTCTGAGATTAATTTTTGTACACCGCTGTATTTCTGTTTCGACTATCCTGTCCATGCAAATGGTTGCCAAGAAGAAATCGCTTTTAGCAATATGGCCGCTCATTGTACAATGTCTTTATTTCTATATTTTCCGTGTAGGTATTATGTTCTTGTGTACAATAAAGTGTTAATCTATCTATCTAAGCTCCAAATTGATGCCAGCTGTTGCTTTTTGACTCTGTATGTCCTGTCAACTTATACAATACAAAGTGTGAGTGCGCCTAATAGTGTTTGAAACTGGCTCTGAGAACTCCCTTAGACCATCATCTATTAATCATTTTATTGTTAGAGGGAATGAGGGAATGTCTAACGTACATTAATATATTATGTAATACGGTTTCAATATTCTCTCTTTGTTTTGATATAGTCCCGTGAATATTTAATAATAATATTGATTAACATATTACAATTAGTGTAAATTAATTACCATGTTCACGATAAAATTCTGGTTTAAATTAACCGGCTTATTAAAGTAAATAGTGCTTTAAGTGTAATTATAGTATGATCGAGATTATTTAATTAAACTTTATTATTACATTTTATTAAACCAACCACTCGTTACCCTCTCTGATTTTATCTGGTAATTTTTTTAATTAAAATTATTTATTTTAAATGATTTTATTGAGTTGGCTCTCAAATCAAACTTGAAAAAAAATGGGTATAATATAATCTGGAATCATTATTGATTGTTGAAATATAATCGCAACTTTCATTAATAAAAGGTGGTCGCACGACCCATCCGCGCTAAACGCGCCTAACTGTCAATTCAATAGAGGAAATGCTGCGACGTCAGAAGCGAGCCGCATTTTCTGACGTCATCAGTATTTATTCTATAGAAAAATGACTGCGGCGCGTACGTCGTGGACATATGTGCGAACAGCTTAAAACTGAACTTTATACTACGTTTAATTCAATTCAATTCAATTCAATTTGTTTATTGCTTCATGTTAGTTACAATGTCTTAAATATAGGTAGGCGTTTCATAACATGAACCCCGCTGGGGCACTGCAACATTTGGTAGGTTACTTATAAACTAACTTATGTAGGTTAACTAACTTATGTAGGTATATATTGGCTCAGCCCTTAAAGATATTTAATTTAAATATTTTTAGTTCAAGTACTATTAAATATATATTTAGAATCCGAGTTTACTTTTTATTAAATCTTTTATTGTCATCTAGATAATCTTGAATATTGTAATAACTTTTTTCTATGAGGTAAGATTTTAATTTTTTGTTAAATATTGTATTTTCTTCTAAGTTTTGTAGTTCTGAGGGTAAATTATTATAAATTTGGATTGACATGTTATATGTTCCTGATTTAACTATTTCTAATTTTGTGTAAGGTAGGGCTATTTTATTTTTGTTTCTCAAGTTGTGCGGTTTGGTGTATTGCTCTTTAGATAATGTATAGAAAGTTTTATGTGTTCTTACAAATTTACAGATTTCATAGATATATATTGAAGTTAGGGTTAGGATTTTTAATTTACTAAAATGGATTTTACAGCTCTCTCTTTCTGAAATATTGACTAAGATTCTGATACATCTTTTTTGTAAGACAAATAACTTATTTGACTCAGAGCTATTTCCCCACAGGATAATACAGTAGCTTAACCAGGAGTGAGCATATGCATAGTATGCATTTATACTTATTTCCAAGTTTGTACATTTTTTTAGTTCAAATAATGCATAGACAAACCTTGACAGTTTACTAGCTATTTTATCTATATGACACTTCCAATTCACTGAGGTGTCTATATTTACACCCAGTAAATTACATGAATCTACAGAATTTAGTTTATTATTATTATAGTTAAGATTATTCATATTTAGGGGTATTTTTTGATAAGGTTTAAACTGCATGATTTTTGTTTTGGTTATATTAAGTTCTAAATTATGTTCTTTAAGCCATTTTATTATTAAATCTAGTGTTGTGTTTATTTCTGAATTAAGGTATTGTTGCTCATTACACGGAAAAATTACAGATATATCATCAGCATATAGAATAGTTTTTTTATTTATTATTTTTGGCAGATCATTTATATATATTAAAAAGAGTATGCAGCCTAACACACTTCCTTGAGGTATTGAATTTTGAATATTTAGTTTATGAGATTTTATATTGCTAATTCGATTTTGGAGTGCATCAAAGAAATCGATTTCAACATATTGCTTGCGGTTTTCCAGGTAGGAACTAAACCATTCTAAAGCTGGACCGCGCACTCCTATTCCATTTAATTTTTTAAGAAGAATGTGGTGGGACACCCTATCATAAGCCTTACTCATGTCTAACATGATACCAATGGCATATTTTCTGTCATCTATGAAGCTAATTATTTCTCTATTTAAATTATAAAGAGCTGTTGTAGTAGATCTATGTTTTCTGAAGCCATGTTGACTATTGTCAAAGATTTTAAATTTTTCACAGAATTGGGTTAAACGGTTGGCCATGGCAGTTTCAAAGATTTTTGAGAATGTTGATAATAATGCTATTGGTCTAAAATTTTGTGGGGTATTCGCTGATTTGATTTTAGGTATCGGTTTAATAATTGAGGTTTTTAGTAAATCTGGAAATACAGCTTCAGCAAAGGATTGATTTATCAACATGGTTAGAGGTATTGTCAGTTCTTCATTACAGTGCTTAATTAATTTTGGTGGAAGCTCATCCATGCCATAACTTAGCTTATTTTTTAGAGATTTAATAATATTATAAACTTCTAGATGAGTAACTGAGCTTAGATACAAAGTGTTAACACTTGGGTTAATTATAGGGCGGCCGTGGGGGGTATTGTTTGAGGTTGTTTGTTCATTTCCAACCGAAACAAAATACTCATTAAGAGTATTTGTAACTATGACAGGTTCATTTACAATTTTATTATTTATTTTTAATGATATATTTTTCTTTTCCCTTTTAATAATCTTATTTGTTCGCTCTTTTATTATGCTCCACATAGATTTAGTTATATTGTTTGAAGTTTCCATTTTTTTTATATAGTATAACTTTTTTGATGTCCTAACAGCTTTTTTTAACGTTGTTTCATAATTTTTATAATATTCATTCAAAATTGTATTATTTACTTGTGATGTTAATATTTTTAGCAATCTTTTGTTTTTACAAGAGGTTTTTATACCTTTTGTTACCCATGTTTTCTTTTTTTTTATCTTAATTAATATTTTTTTCTTTGGTATACAATTATTTAATATTGTAACTAATTGTTCATGAAAAACTTTATAATTAGTATTTATGTCATGGTCATGTATCAGTATATTTTGCCAATTTATGTTTTGAAGTTTTGTTTTAAATAATGTTAGGTTTTCCTGATTAAATAATCTTTTGTGAACTTTGTATGGTTGTACGGTATTTATTTTTGACTTGTGTAGAGAGATTTGAGTGCCCTTATGGTCTGACAACCCATATTCATCAACATCAATGCTAAAGTTACATTTGTCAAAATTTGTGTATATTACATCAAGGCATTTAGAGGTTGTGCTAGTAATTCTTGTGGGTTCATTTACATTTTGTTGAAAGTTAAATCTATTAAACAGTTGAATCATAGACCTAGCTTGTTTTGTTTTTCCAAGTACATTTACATTTAAGTCTCCACCTATAATTATGTTTTTATTTTTGTATTTAGTATCTAATAATTGCAACAATTTTTCTAATTGAGTATTAAAAGTCATTTTTTCTCTATTACTATTAGGCCAATATACAACTAATAATATCACATTTAACTTAATTATATCTATTGCACAAAGTTCTATTATATATTCTATAGTTAAAGTATTTATATCATCACATTCTTTGTACTCAATATTATCTTTTATAAAGATGCAGACTCCCCCTTTCTCATAGTGTGTTCTGCAGAAGAGACTAGCTGTGACATATCCTTCCAACGCAAGTAAGTCTATCTTTGACGGGTATATATGGGTTTCAGTCAAGCAAATAGCAATAAGGCCTTTTTCTTCAGCTAATACTTCAATGAGGTGCAGTTTATTTACCAGTCCGCCACCCATGTTTTGATAAAGAACTGACAGGTTATTAGGAACGAAAGGAATTCCTTTTTTTTGAGTTGTTGTGCATTGGCGAAGTCATCTTTACTTGTTTGTCCAGTCTAGTGACGTTATTCTTGGGTGTTTCTGTGAAGCTCTTTTGTAGTTTACAGTGTGCTGGAGTCAGATTCAGGTTTGTTTGACTAAGTTGGTTGGTTTGTAGTTGGGATGGCAGCGTTGTTGTAGGCCTACTCTCTTTATTGTTCCGGACATGGCAGAGGGTCTTGAGTGGCTGATTATCTGTATTGCATATTTGGTCTTGCTTTGGGTATGATGCTCTTTCACTTGGTGCCGCTGTGTTGTTTGCATGGCATTCCTGTTGAAGCGTTCTGATTTTCTGTTTTGATGATGTTGAGTGACATCCCATTGATGTAGTTGGGTGTTCTTGTGATGTTTGGTATGTTTCCCTTCTTTGTTTTCTATTTTGTAAACCATTATTGTCTAAATATTCAGATATCCACAAGCCAGTATTCCTAAAGTACCTTGTATTGGAGAGTAGGTATTTGCACATCCTTTTGCTTAAAAGTTCTATTTTCAAGGGCCTTTTGTATCCGTTGGAACCAATCCTTTGGAATTCTTCGATGTATCCAGTTATGTCAATGTGAGTGATAGAATACAATGTTTCAACTATTCTGTCATGCAGTTGGTGTTCGGTTTCATGTTTGTACTCCAGCAGTCCATACAACACAACTGTTTTGCTTGCATCAACAGCTTTTGCTACCATAGTTGGTTCCACTTTGTTTATGTTCTGTTTCTGTAGGGAGGTTGTCAAATCAGAGCTTCTAGTTATTGTTGGTGTTGTTTTTAAGAGCTGTAAAGTGTTTTTAATCTCATCTAGTTCAAGACGCAGTTGTTTGTTTTCTTTTTCCAGTGCATTGATACGATTTGTATTCTGTTCTCGGTGAAGTTGGAGTCCTTTCAAATCAGTGTCAAATTTATCCTGTAGCGTTGATATTGCTGTAGTAAGATCATGGTGTCTTGCTTCCTGTCTCTGGGCTTGTGTGACAAGCATTTGTTGTAGTGCATGCATTGTCGTTAGTAATTTGCTTTCATTTGCAGTTTCCTGTGTCAAGTCGTGCAATACAGTATCACCCTCAGGTGGGGTTTCGTCAAGGATGGAATGTTGACTCGGCGAAGTTATTATAGCTTCCCTCCCGGGCGTTGCAGGGCGGGGGTCCAGTTTTGCATGGGTAGGAAACTCCGATGTTGTACCTGGGGGTGCTGCTTGCTGAGCTAAATAGTTTTCACGAAGGCAAGTTCCGCAAAGCCACTGTGCTCGGTTTTCGTAAGACATCAATCCGAACAGCGTGAAGCTAATATTTGCACAGGCTAGGTCGAGGTTGATCTTGCAACGAATGCATGTTAGATGTTGTCTTGTTTTTACAGTGTGTAGGCACTTGTCACACTTGAACGGCATTGTAGAAGCTTTATTAAACATTTTATGGCACTTTTTTGTTGTTTTTAAACGAGTTTGAGCAGTAAATTATTAATTTTTGTGATTATTTCAAGAAAGCTATCTCTATCACAATCTAACTTTGTATAGTACCTCTGAGATCACAAATTCATACGTTTAAATTAGGTTCTAAGGCTCTATCGTTATAATAAAATTGTCTTTTAGTAGAATAAAACTATTCACGACGTGACAGATTAGATAAAAATCTTTATAAACTTACGACGATTTCACGAGAATAATAAAAGTTCCACCATTAAACTCAGACTCAACGCCATCCTAGTCCAAGTTCAACTTAAACACTTCACTAAACGACTGTTGGAACGTTGGAGTAAACCGATTTGTGACCATTTATCGCACTTGCTTTTTAGTTTTTTTTTTTCATGTTAGATAATTGTATGTTAAATTTATTTTTAACACCCTTGCTCGTAAAGCTGATGTAATTCCACCGGTTTTAGATATGTAAAGCGGGTCATAACAAACGCGTGTGTTATCAAAGCAAATAGTTATGTTATAGTCCATACAAATTCCATAACAGCATTATTTGCCATTTCAAATATGGAACTGATCGCCGCCGAGCTGGAGTCGTGCCTCCAGCTAGTGAGCAGCGCGCTGTTGCTATTCAAAGGAGAACTAATGCCGCGCGGCGCCACTCAGTAGGCAGTCTGTTCAAATGGCGGGAAAGCAACAGTGTGCATTCACAGATTGAGTTTATTTCAATGTTTTTTTTTTCTGTTTCCTCGCAAATGTGTTAAAAAACGTCGTACGATATACGTGCGTATTGGTTATAACATGCTCGGCTCAATTACGCCCTCGCCTGCGGCTCGGGCTGAAATTCCGCCTCGCATGTTATAACCATCTTTACGCACTAATATCGTAATGTACTATTACAGAACTAAGCTACTACAATATGTACATAAAATTACAAAATACAATAGAATCAGTCAAGCTATCTAAGCTAGCTAAGGATCGTCGTAAAAACGATCTATAGATAGCTCAACTGATCCAGGTCACTGCCAGACTGCCTGGTTCCATGGTATTCCATGGAACCAGGCTAGTCCTATGTTTTAATTTAATATGTGGTTTCGGATATTACTTTCCCAAACAAACATACTATTACACACACATACGCTTCTAAACTAGGTACCTATACTTATTTTATTTTTATAGTTTTTAACCTCAATTTTATTGTTTCAGGTATGTACACAAGCTGAGGCTGACTCGACTAAGGTTTGACAGAGGTATTATTCATATTAACTTAAGTTAATTTATAACATTTTACACGCAAGACTTAATTCTAAAGTTGAGTCCAAAAGGTTTCTTTATAATGAGTTTGAAAGTAATAATGAATTTATTGTCATCTTAAACGTTTGAAAGCGATACATCCTGCCTGTATAATAGGAACACGCTGTATAATGAGGTAAAGTCCCGTATCATGGCGAAAGGAATACATTCTTAATTTACTGAAAATTCCCATCTGAATGTTGGCTCAGAGCGAGATTTGCTTATGGTGCAAGTTAGAAACATATGCGAACAACAATTTTCAAAAATTAACATACTCTTCTAGGCTTTTGCCCTGTATGGTTTTTACAATTCTTATTCTTAAAAATTGCAACCCACGACCTCGCTGATCTGTGGCGACTGGCACCCCTTTACCAACTGAGATGGACAGTCAATAGTTGAAATTTTGCATAACATAATTTTAATTCAACTATAGCTAGGGACAAAAAAACCTGGAAAATGGGGAGGGAGGCCTTTGCCCTGCAGTGGGACAATGTGGGCTAAAAATAAATAATAATCCTTCAAATAACCGCAATAAGGCCCTTAAGGTTGTTACTACCTGGCAGCCTGAGGAGAGGCGACGCCGCGGACGGCCAAGGAAGCGCTGGAGAGACGACCTCGACTCCTTTGATAGTGGGTGGTGGAACCTATCAAAGGAGAGGGACGGTTGGAGAGAGTTGGGGGAGACCTTTGCCCAACAGTGGGACAACATAGGTTAAAGAAAAAAAAAAAAAAAAGAGGCCCTTATCTTTCACCTTAAGTAAGCCACACCTGGCTTCCTTATAAGATTGAAAATGATTATTATTATTAAACTTTCACTGTCATCATTCTTTAACGCCTCTCCTAGCTAATGTTAAGGCTCAAAATGACGATAATCGCTAGCGTTCACCTCTCAGCCCACACCGTGCTCAGTATACAGAATCTTCTAAAGTTCCGTATTGTTTGTTCCCGACAATGGATACGAAGCGACACTTTGATACTCAGATTGCAACCGACGCGAGTTGCTTCAGATATCAGCTCTTTACTTTTTTATAAGAGGCAGTTGGTTTGGCTGAAAGGTGGTCTAGTGGAAATAGATTACCTTCCAATCGTTAGCGGGTTTGAATCACCAATGAGTTTTTATGATCAAAAATGTTTGTACACTGTGCCAATACTTTTAAACTTAAAAGAAAGCAGTGTGAGATCGACTGTGTGCTGTAGAACTTAAAAAAAAAAAAAACATGTTCTAAGTACACTATAGATACTTTGGGGCGCACTCAAAATCCTTTCACCATACTTCTGAGTGAAACTAGTCACACGACAAGATGAAAGCGTTCAACTCGACTAATCGTTCCCTTGCCTTTATCACGATGGGAGTCAGCACATCATGTCTTTCTTGCCATGAAAAAAACAATTGATATCATTTTTATTTTAATCGGGTGAGTACGGACCGGGTGAAAACGAAACTGATTCGAAACAGTGGGGGAAGGAATGTGCCCAGCAGTGGAACATTGACGACAAGAGGCATACGACTTAAGCATACGAGTCGGTGTGCCTCATTAAGTAACAAAGCGCCGAACAAGATGCCTTCGAAAACCCCCTTCATCTCCCGACTGTGACTAATTCAAAGCATCGTATTAGCTCCCTGAACAGGGAAAAATGCCAGTAATTGATCGTTAGATACCGAATGTTGAGGTTTCGTAGGCTTTTATGAAGAAATATGTAGGTTAACTGATGGTTAAATTCAAAAATATAGATGCCGTTTAAACGATACTATTCTGGCATACTCTTGCCTTATGCCACAGAAGATCTCTTGCTCGAGATGAGAAAGCAAGAGGCAAGAGTGGTATGCAAGAACAGGAGTAAAATTAGTTTCAACTTTTCAAGACTATTCTAAGTGATCCCTGCGGTCCTACTGAATAAATGCTTTTCACTTTAACTTTGGTATCGAAAACGGCTTCTTAACGTTTTTATGAACAAATTGAATTGGAATTAAATTGTTGGTTCTGGGACCCTTCTATGAGCTCTTATAGCGATCTAGTTTAGGTCCTAAACTGAACTGCTTTGCTATAATGTACCATAATGTATGATAGTAAAAGTTACTAATAATAAAACTAGACTTGTCGTAAAAACTGAATCGTTTTGCAATATAATACTTAAGTAGTACAAGTAAAACTATTTTCTGCATAAAACGTAGGTCATGGTACGGCACCCGTCGCGGTGTTACCCGCGATACCTCGGGAAAACTTCACTTCCCCGGGATAAAATATAGCCTATGTTCATCAAGGATAATGTAGGATTCAAATAGTGAAAGAATTTTTTAAATTGGTCCAGAAGTTTCGGAGCCTATTCAATTCAAACAAACAAACAAACAAATCTTTCCTCTTTATAATATTATTAATAGTATAGATTTAAGGCATGACGGAGGCCTTAACGCTTAAAAAATTTCTTGACCAGAGTTGGTCACTTCTTCTTCTTGTAGTGTCTTCTAGTTCTTCGAAACAACGCAGTGTGGGGAAAGGATTTTGAATGCGCCTTAAAGAGTCGAGTTTGTCTCTAGGTCATGAAAACTTTGTAAGTGATAAGAATCAGTAAGTCAGTTTGCACTGTTCGTTTATAAATCCCGATAAATAGTCCCAATTATAATAAACCTACTGATATCCTTATAACACTAGCCAAGACATTAATCTCGTCCACCACTCCCTTATTGGTCATCGGAACATCCCCTACAGTATTTACGGTCATTTTCCTCTCCCTAATCCAGTCAGCAAATATTCTGTCTCGCGACACACCCCGGACACTAGACAAATCTTCATACAAAATTCGCTGTATATTACCTAATTTTCACACCACGATGTAACAACGTCTACAAGATGGTTGACAGGAACTGGAGTAAAATCATCTAGTTTAGTCGATTCAAAGTGATCCTAGCGGTCCTACTAAATAAATGCTTTTTTAATTTGACTTTGATTATTGTAAAACTATTCCTACAAAATATACAATTTTGTAATTACAAAATTTTAGATCGTACGGCGAATAAATAAGTATGAGTATCTATCTAAAATAGTTACTAAAGGCGTGGTATGTAGAGTGTAGAGACAAGTACTACAGTATAAATCTTGGACACACGTATGTATACGCTCCTCAAAAGAACGCAATCGAGAACTCAAGGGGCAGTGGCATTTGCAAGGCGAGTGTCCGTTCTATGCGAAGTATTAGATACTCTCTTTGATTAAGCGAAACTCGGATATAATAAGTAAGGAGTAAGTTACCGTCCCCCCCTCCACCCTCCCGCCGCGCCGCGCGGGAACTTTCTCACTTTCTTACTAATAATTAACGCAACTCTCTGGAGTGGGTTAGGGTTGTGGGACTTGAAAGGCGTTGGGCGATGTTAAAGGAGATAATTATGAGATATTAATAATAATTATAGAAAGGAAATTTCAGCATTTAAAATACCTAGCAAAAATATATCGTCACAAAAAAATAATTTTTTTTTTTTTTAAATGTCTCTCTAGCTAAGTTACAACAATCAAATATACATATTTTTAGAGCCTAATTTTTTTTTATGATTTAAAAATAAAAATAAATTAAGAGAAAGTTAATCTAGACAGATATTATATCAATCAATTTTATACTTAAATTATGTTTTCTGTTGTATTTTGTAATTAATGTTAAAAAATATATTTTACTAATCCTAAAACTGAAAATATCATAGCATATCATCCAGTGCGTACGACCCTAATACCAACGGCCATCTTTAATTATTTACCTACCTATCCAGTAGGCTTTAAATTCAGTGCGTTGAACTGCGCAAACATAACTATGCATTATTTAGCTCACTACTGGCTGCGGTCTCGTGTGAGTTACCTATCTGTGTTATATTATATCTTATAGTGTAGAGCCAGGCTGGTGAGGTCACCTTGACTTTTGAAACTATGACGATATTATGCCGGTAGAAGTGAAAACTTGAACTGTTCTAAACTTGACAAATAACCCGGTGTCGGTGAGCAGTCACGTGACCTTTTCGAGGCGAATCCAAGAATTTTTTCTCATCACAAAACTGCCAAACGCGCCTAAAAAAGTTTTCACTTCAAAAATGGTCAGGTAGAAGTAGAATCACATTCAAGACTTTTCTAATGATCCTGGTGGTTCTAATGAATGAATGTTTTTTTCACATTGAATTTGAATTATTACCGTCTGCTCCCACAAATTGCCCCCACGCGGTGGCAGAAGGCAACACCTCTGGCTATCCACCCCCACATAACAAAAAAATCAACTTCCCTTATCATTATAATGTAAATAAAGTTTACCTATGCAGAATGGACGAACTGTCTCAATAGTAAAAGCATGGGAAAAAAAAACAATCACAATGCTTTCAAAAACTTATGTAATAGAAAAAAATCAAGTACATTATGATTACTTTGAACCAGAAAGTTAACTTACAAACAAAACTGTTTTTAAAGTGGTCAAGGACCTCTCAGGTTCACGTTATTATTCGTAACAGCGTCTACGGCGTAGCACGTAGCAACATCTACGGCGTAGCACGTAGCAAGCAATCGGTACAGCCATTAGTTAGTGCTAGTCGCACGTTTGAGTAAACTATCAATGATTACTAACTAGTATACTAACATTACTAATACATCAACTACTCATTAGTATACTAACATTAGGTACTAAAAAAATAAGGTTCTTTCAAAGTGTTGGACTTGAGTTTGGCTTGCACGTTTAGTAAGCTAACTACTGCAACATGTTAGCATGTTCAAAGATTATTTAGACTTGCCTCTGAATACCCATATAGATGATTTTGAAGTGGTCACTTTGTCCATGTTCACATTTTTCTTAGTATCTCAGCACAGCCTGGTATAGCCAGTAGGCTATAGGTATTTTTTCATAGAAGCCATAGCCCAGCAGTAGCTGGGCTATGGCTTCTATGAAAAAATGACTTGGTGTACAAAGCCCATTGTAAGCAGTTTCTCAAACGAAATCCTGTAATTTATTCTTAAAGCTCGCAAATTAAAAAACTCAAGTATTTTTTCTAACATTTGGAGAGGAAAGCCTATTTCCACATTTTTCACAAAGTATTCTAAATTCCTTAGTTCCTTACATTTTTCAACCTTTATAACTCTTATGTCTTCCGCCATAAAGGCTAGAATCTCGCATTAAAATTCTAATTTTATATCAAGTGAAAATAGTTTTTAGTAACATCACAACAAAGTTTAAATTCCTCTGGATATAATATCGGTCAAGCTTTATTTCTATGTTCAGGTATAAAGAATCTTACGTAGCGGATGTTAAGGTTTATAGTCGCTTGTAGTAAATCAGGGAGTTTTATTACTTACCATCGACCACAGTCATTAGAACAAAAGGTGCAGTGCTTTAACGAAATGAGACTCGTAGCATAAGTTTATAGTTTATTGTGAAAAAGTGGGTGGATATCATTGTATGAAAGATATTTACTGGCAAAAATCTCCTTTTTTATTGCTGATGTGTTTATTTTCAATACCTGATGAAAAACACAGACTGATACAATACTTTGTATCTGATACGTACATAAGAAAACTCCCAGTCCCGAAACAAAAAATTGCGCATGTTGTAGTTTGTCCTACGGCAGGAATCGAAACCGGCAAGCCTCTACGTCGCCGACCTTTGCCCACTGTTATAAAGGTCGTCATATTAAAAATGTTTGTTTTATTATTATTTACGGTGGATTTGCTAGTGATACACAATACTAGTGCTAACCTATATGATGACGTACATTCAGTGGATTTATTACAAGTAGTGATAACATAATGACCACCCCACACGATAGCAGGCAAAATCACCTCGTTTGAAGAACGCTGATCTTCAGCCTCGACCGTTTTACGATGTGGATTTACGGCGTGCGTTGATGGGATTGCCACCTGTCATATTATTGTATTATCTTGCATCATTCTGTATTCACACTTTCAACATCATCATTATCTACCTACCCTGATAGAACTTGAAGTGTGATCGATATTTTTTCTAGTTCAACTATCAGATGTAATCTCAACATAAAACACTGTCACACAGTACATCCACGATTTTTTTTAAATATTCCTTTTCGTCATTATTAAATGGCGCTGGGCAAGACACTTGGCCAGATTTGGTAATGGCAGGTGGCGTAAAACTCTGACCGAGTGGTACCCAAGAGGAAGTGCTAAGAGCTGGGGCAGACCAGCAGCCAGGTGGGTGGACGACATAGAGGCCATAGAGGGAAAGACTTGGATAAGATCAGCACAGGGCCGATTGGAGTAGCGTTTGAGGGAGGAGGCTTATGTCCAGCAGTGGGCTGTCATTTGAGCTGCTAATGATGATGATGATTATTATTTTTGCCATTTTAATTTGTCATTACTTAATATTAGTCTTATTTCTATTTAGATACAGAAAATATTTTGTAAATATGTGTAAAAATTTCAACCGTGCGTATGTTAAGCCAACAAACCATGTTCTTCCCGAAGTTTGAGTGAGTTAAGAACCAACGAACTAACAGAAACATCCTGCATTTAAGATTGTATCAAAGTTCGTGTTTAAGCCTTGTTTTCTGTCAAATGTTCCAAAAAACTTTGCTAACGATCCTATGAATATTTCATGTGACAGTTAGGGTTCAGCGCGAACTTGTAGTACGCCGAACGCTTTATGAAGAACCCTTGGAAAGTTATAGGTTTTTCTGGAATGTACTGAATTATTCATTGTCGTACCTGAAGCTTGGATTGGATTTCGGGAGAATTCCTGAAAGATTTTACTTGTTTTCGTTTCCATTTACTTTTGGAAGGAAACTGCAGTGTGCATTGAATTTAATTTCTTTGGCTTTTTACCTTTTCACAACTTAAAGGTGACTTAATAATAAAGAAAATAAAATGTGTCTGCAGTTCAGAAAGCTTCTACGAGTAAATATTTTAGCATGTCTGTTTTTCACGCCTTATGGGCCCTCTACATATTTGGCGAAGATAGACGAATGCCAACGGTGACGAACGTGTAGAGGACCTCATCGCCTGTATTCGCCTGTCATCGTCTTCCCAAATAATAGTTTGGCGAATGTGTAGAGTTACCTACTAAACCAATCATATTGAAGAATTTTTCAAGTCAATGTAAGTAAAAAGTCAATAAGTTGGTGTCACTTATACTTGTGGAAGTGGACAACTCTCGTGATGCAGTTCTTAAGCACACGGCCTCATTCATGGCTTAACGACTTAGCCGGGACCGCCAATGTGACGTGCCTTTGGAACCAAGGTAGCGGTCATTGATAATGCCGCTAGCGGTCACCCAGCCACTTACTATCTACCCAGAACGTGGCTTAACTTCTACGATCTATCAAGAACGATTAAACAAACTATGATCGCTACACTGCTTTACTTCACTGTTTAGAGTAGCGCGGCGTGAATGGAATATCCCGGTTATTTTCGGTGATCATGAAATATTTCCGTCAGCTCAGAGGCACCATTATCCGTGTAATCCGCACTAACAGTCCGGTCCGGCTCCGGTCCGGTCCGGTGATCCTCTCCGGAAAAGATTACGTTTTAACGCGCCGTTTCACCCGCCCCGAGTGACGCCCGGGTAATAGCCGCCACAGGCTGACACATGCAGTAGAACTAGATACTTCTGTACAATAGCTCTTACATTCTATGAATTCACACTAAAAACAATAGTAGCTACACTTTGGAACTTCAAAACATATTAGACTAACTTTCACAGCTTTGCTTTCTTCTTCTTGTAGTGCCTCTCCGACTAGCGAAGGTTGGCAGTCAATATGGCGTATTGTTCCCGGGCCTTAGCAAGTCGGAACAGTTCCGCAGCACTCGCTATCTGTTCTATTCTAGACTATGATGTGCATCTACTTCAAATTACAACCAAAGTTCAACCGTAAATTGAATATCAAACATACTTACATAGGCATATCAATCAACGAAAGTCTGTGATTGTATGAATAAAAAGTAAGTAAGTTCGTATGAGTCAGTGACTTTTTACTTTTTTGCGCATATAAAATGCTACTCTTTACCCTGGAAAAGGGAAGTATTCCCGAAAGGCAACTGGTATCACCGTAGAGCGCAGCTAGTGTTGCATGAAATGTCAAATCAATTTTTCTATTATTTTGAACGCTCTTCAATAAAATCCTTTTCTCTTTTCAGTACTTTTAGCCAATAAAACATATTATTAAATTATCGCGAGAAAAACATGATCACGTCTACATCCCCAAAGCGCGGTAGACATTATCTCAGACCTTTTATTTATTCCAGATCTAAGTGGGAGATGTTGTACTGATTCTATTGCACTGTGGCATGTCTCCTCCACAGACAGAATTAGACATGTTGTAATTAGACAGACGCCGATCCGATATCCTTGTTCCCTCAATTTGCAGATAACGATCGAGCGTGTTCGGTTTTTGCTACCATTAGCTGCTTAACCAGCGGGTTCGGATGCGGTCTACCTGCCTTACCTGGATCTGATTGTGGAAAGCTTTCACATAAAAAAGCTCTTGATTATACTTATTTTATGGGTTTTTATTCACATGGTATCTGTAAAAAAAAAAGTAAAAATATTGATTTCTCAAGCAAAACATAGACATTGTGGATAACAAATCGGACGTGACGTGATATCTGTGACGTGTGTAAAGCCTTCATCATCATCATCATCAGCCTATAGCAGTCCACTGCTGGTCATAGGCCTCCCCTAATAAGCGCCATTGCGCCCTGTCCTCAGCTCGACGCATCCAGCTTCTGCCAAAAAAGTGTAAAGCCTTGCCTAAGTTTCCAAAATTTGCACCCATTGGGCTTGAACCTGCGACCGTCACCAATCCGTGAAACAAGGTGAATGTGATGATCATCCGATGGTCGCGAGTTCAAGTCCCGTATGTTAGGTACAAGTTTTGGGATACATTTAAAAAAATATATATCTAATTATTTCTAATTTATATTATGGTCGCATTATGAAATGTGGCCTGCAGCTCTGTAGAGTTAATGTGCCTATTAATCATCTGGTCACAAAAGCACAACTTCAAAAATCTGTGTAAAAAATACTTTGCAAGCTAAATCAGTGTGAGGTAATTGTAAAGTTCTTGGATTAATGGCCTTCCCGCCTTATTGATCCGCCCTTAAAATAAAAGTTAATGAAAAAAAGTTGCGGTTCATATTTACTGCGCCAAGTTTTGTTACAAATGGCAAAGAGCCCTAATGCGTTTTACTGCCGATCTCTCAACGCTCTCCCAAAACGTTGACACTTTACTGGTACTTATTGTGTAAAGATTTGATAATTTATCAAAAAAATTGCACCCCTAGCAATTGGATGAGATAGATTTTAGTAGATACTTAGTGCATAGCAAAGCATCTAATTTTAGCCAAAATCTTGGTTAAAAGAATAGACTCCAAAGACATTGTAGCTTCAAAAACATCAAATCCAGAAATCTCGTCTCTAAACGTACTCAGTACAGAAACCTTAGAAGTATTTCAATTATAATCAGTAAATTGCAGTCTAGTGACCACGACCTCAGTTTACCAGTTAAAACGCATTTCGGCACTAGAGGGGTTAGGAGCGTTTGGGCCACATCTCAATTTGTCTAGTTTGCTATTGTTGTATTCATTCCTAATTAAATAAGATTAAATAAGTTCCGGAAATAACTAGAAACGGGGATTATCTAGTGCAATGTTTGTGAGAGACAACGAAAATCTTTGAATTTGCCGAAAAACGGTGAACGATTTCTTACGGTTGTAACATAAACAAAATTTCGACAAAGTACTCAAAAACATTAAAGTTTTTTTCAAGCATTATAGAGCCCGCTATGTATTTGATGTTTGCAAGTACAGTTCTAGTGTTGTTCAACTATGTACCATTTCAATGTTACTTATTTGCTTAATACTAGATACGAGTAGAATTGAAAAAAAAAATTATTTTTTATTGTAATTAAAACATTTTTGTTTGTTTTATATTCTTGGTGTACATTAAAGTAATATTCTATTCTCTGATTTTGTAACAAAATATAGTTTAAACAAATCATTTTCATTTAACCAAAACACCAATACGTTTATACCACTACGGCCGCTATTGAACAGCCCTCATTTTGTCAAAGCAGCATCAGCCGACGAGTAGAGTCCGCCATTCCCAATCGTCCAGCAACAGTACACTTCGTTACGGAATAAATTGGCTTTCCTCCAGAACGCTTCGCGACGGAAAACTGGGCACGAGTCTATACCACTGGATTGTCCACTTTTAAACTCACAAGATTAAAGTTCCTATAAATGGGACGTGATCACGTGATCACTTTTAATTTTTGGCAAGGAAATCATGATTCTTCTTCAGGTTCCTAAGTGCCCTCGATGGGGCAAAGGGCATCCACAGTGACTCTCCGTCCAGATCGGTCTTGAGCTTCACGCTTGATCTCACTCCAGGACTTCGCGATCTTGATCGCCTCGCCGAACCGTCCGCCGCCAGGTTTGTTTGAGCCGACCACGTTTTCACTTTCCTTGGGGATTCCAATCCATAGCCTGTTTTGGTATATGGTAGGGACACCTTCGAAGCGTGTGGACGATCCAATTCCACTTGCGGCGCTAGATTTGTTGGTCGATCGGGATTCCATTTTAAGTTTTATCCAAATCCATCGACTGGGTATGGAATGATCCTTCTAAATTGTATCCTATTGGTCGATTGTATAAGGCTTGATTGAAACGCAACATTCAAAAATACTTAAATGAAGCATTTGTAAAACAGCCAACTCTCTCGCTATCCCTCGAGGTCTACAGAAACGAGTGCTAGCCTCAGTTCAGTTCAAGTCTTCTATTTTCGGGATAACAGCCTTTGTTCGTGTTTTTGTGACAAATTGAAAGGTTGCTGTCACCAAATTAACTTCTTTTTCGCATTGAAAGGAAAGCTTTGGAAGCATTTTAAAAGCTTTTATTATTTTACCTTGTATTGTACTGAAATATTCGAGGTATGATTTTTATATTTGCGTTGGTTTTGTACAAAAACATATAAAGTTTTTTAAGTTGTTTGTTATTCGTGGTGATATTTCTTTGTAAAAGTTTTAAAGGAAATATTATGATTTCAAATAACAACAATAAGAATAACGTGGAGTCTGATTTACTTATTCCATACCTAGTAGGTACTTGGTATAATTGGGTACCTTAGATCCTTTTATCCAAAAAATACTGTTACCAACGGTCAAAATACTCATCATCATCATTTGCCTGCTTTTATCCCGCTTATGCGGGGTCGGCACAACATGTTCCTCCTCTTCCACTCTCCCCTTTTACTCGTCATCTCTGTATCAACTCCTTTCTTTTCCATATCTTCTTTCACTCAATCCATCTATCTTTTTAAAATACTGTTACAGCTAAAATGCAATCCAGGAGATAAAGAATTAGAAGCCTAGTTTCATTACACACAAACCTATCAAAGACCTTAAAAACCCTTAATTTCATCCATCGCCGTCCTTTTCAAGCACAATTTGCAAAACAAACCATCAATCGGGTCAATGTCCTGCATTCGGGTTTTATTAAAAAGTGGAGGCATCGTAACTCACGCCCAACGACACTTCCCACCGCTTTGTTTGCGGAACCAAGTTTGGTGCTGGCGATTTTAAATTGAAGAATGGTGTTGAACTCTAATTTTGCAAAAAGAACAGTGGGATACTATCCTAGTTCTTGGTAATGTTATAACTGGACGGAAGCTTGTTATAAATGTGATGATAGATAGATAGATAAACACTTTATTGTACACAGAAGAAACATAACAGGAACACAAAATAACAAGTAAATACCATTGTACCTACTTGTTATTGTTGGGCGGCCTTATCGGCGGATGATATTGTAGCGCTCTTGATCAAAATTCTTGTATTGATAGTTTTATTACTAAATGTAAAAAATAACGTGTTATTTGGACCAATTGTTTCATGTAATTCCAAGAGATATTTTTTGCAGAATTCACCCGATTCTCTACAAAAAATGTGTAATGCTGTTGTTGCGAAATGTTTGCGGGCGCTGCGTTAAAATGGCGCACGGTGGATACAAAATAAATGTATGGCCAAGCGGGAGAATGTCATTATTGTTGTGGGTTCCGTAAGTAGGTATGACAAGAATTCCGTTTACAAGCTTTTTTAGCTTTCTCTTTTTCATATAGGTTTGAAATTATCTTTAAAGACGTATAATTAGCGGCTCTTAAGTCGTTAAGCCATCATGTGAGGCATCAAGGTCAACAAACTTCGTTATTAGAATTTCCCCAAAGGTAGCTTTAGACCCCTCGCAGACTACAGACTTTCTATCGGCCGAAAGTTGAGACGGGCTATACTTCTCCATACTCATTACGAGCCGAAGTATATTCCACCTCAACTATCGGCCGATAGAAAGTCTGCAGTCTGCGAGGGGTCTTAATGTTTTTAAGAAATTGATATAAATTTTGAAAAACATTGATTTAAAATCATTATTTTAATACTCAACAAAGATATAAGTTTAATTAATGAAGCCTAGGACGAAAATAATTGCTTCTTAATTACACTTTGAATCTTCATTACGGGAAAATTAGAAAGTGTGAAAACCGTCTTTATTTCACAAGCAAAATATCGTATTACTATTTTAATTGCGGAACCCTAAATGTATCGTATACCGAAGTAAATACAACTTAATCGGCTTACTTTAAGCCCTGAATTTATCTTTTAATGGAAGGTTCAAAAAGTAAATATGACAAGTAAATATAAGCTTTCATATATTTTCGAGATAAATTTTCAGGTGAATTTTCAAAACGAAGTTGGAGAACTTCAACTGGTGGTATGCACATTAACACCCGCTCTAAGCAAAGGAAAACATCGGGAGGGAAAGCAGTTGGGGTGGCCTCATACTGGGAAAAATTGTTTAAAAGAAGAAGAAGAATCGGGAGGAAATCAATTAAGTAGTATATTTTATGTATTAGGCGGGAGTGGGCTTGCAAAGTCAAAGTTTCAAAGTCAAAAAGCATATAATAATACTCAGTAGGATCGCTGGGATCACTTTGAATCGCCGGTGATTCTAGATCCTGTTCTTTCGCGACTTCTTGCAATCTGTCACGTACAGAATGCTAACTACGGAAAAATGTGAGCATTGTGTCGTATTATGTATTTGGACGTAAGTACGTGACTACCACAATATACATCTAGGTATTGTATATTATCCGGGGAGGAGCACTAAGACAGGAATTTTGGATATTCTACCCCCAAAGATCTGAAAAGGGGAAAACGTTGGTACCAGTGAGCGAAGCCGCGGGCGTGCTTCTAGTTTTTAATATAAAAGTTGAGTAAACCCCATATCAATATACCTACCATAATTAGTTTGTTATAACAAAACAATTAAAACAAAATGAACAAGGAACATCTCACACTCTAATGAACGAGTTTCGGAAAACACAACATTAGCGAGGTTTTAACAAAACAAATTAATTAAACGATGATAACGTTGTTGGCGTAACGTGGAATTAATTTCCTAATGAAAGTTGTAATGTTTTTGAATGTTTATTAATGTGAAATACAAGGAAAACTCACATAGTAACTTTTAATAAAACCTACACAAAATCTTTAATATTAAAAAATAAAATATTTATCTCGGGTCTGGGTGTTTCTATGTATAATATGTATGTTTTTACAAACAAAAAGTTTATAAGTATATCAGTTATCTGGTTCCCATAGTACAAGCTATGCTTAGTTTGCGGCTAGATGATGCTGTGTGAAATGTCCAGCATTTGTTTTTAATACTGTCTCACCTAGGTACTAGCTGATAATCCTTAGAGGGATCTGAAATTACTATTATTACCGTGTTCAATGCATTTTGAAACGACAGCCAAATCCAGAATAATTAAAAAAATTATCCCAAGCACTAGGTTAACGGAGACTACATTTAGAATAAAACTATTGCATATTAAATCACAACAAAGCATAATCCAGTGTGCTCGCTATCAGCTAAAATTGAATTTAAATAAAACTCACTGACCCGAAGGTGTTAAGGTGCCGTTTCTAATAAAGCGACTTGGTCGCGAGACATGATATTTTTTAAAGTAACAGGAACCGAATGTATTTTAACCAACATTAAAAAATAGGCAGTTAAATAATTAAAAAATAACAATGGAAAGTTGCGTTTTTTTTCTCTAACTTATCAGTAAGACTACAGAAGACTAGGTTATCTGAGTGTAATGATGATGGTGTTAATAAAAAGAGACATTAAACAGAAATCCGTACTCCAAAATCATGCCAAAAGCGTTGTTAAAGGATTTAAGTATATACCTATCTATTTATCTAAACAAATAATATGATATTGTATGAATTTCCAAAAATCAATGTCAAGATTTTCACAGAATCGCAAACTTTCAGACCTTTCGAATAACATTTACACAAAATTAAAAAAAAACAGGATCACGAGGAGTCTAAGGAGGTAAGTAGTAAAATCATAGATCAGTCAAAGACGCGTCTAAATATGGCGACCAAGTCGCTACTCCCAAAACGGCACCTCAACTCACAAATCCAGGGTTCCCCAACAAAACAAGCTGGAACAACTGGGTCCCGCACGTGTGAAATTACTGATTATATGCCGAACTGGGAATTTGCATCTCAACCGAGATGCTAATGAGGACCGTTCAGGGAGACTGGAATTGATGGGAGAGAATATTACTACTATTGTGTCTACCTGGAAGCGCTCGTGGCTTAGCTTGCTTAGTCGTTCTTTATAGGTCTTCGAAGTTAAGCAACGTTCTAAACTGTTTGTAAATGGATGGGTGACCGCCAGTGGCGTTTTCGTCTGAGCGCTTCTGTGCTTCGAAGGGCACGTTAAATTGTCGGTCCCAGCTATTACGCCGTTAAGCCATGATGGAGGCTTTAGGGTAGATCAAAAACTCCGTCGCTAGAGTTGGCCACTGACTCATACGGACTTACTGGGAATTTGCATCTCAACCGGGATGCTAATGAGGATCGATCAGGAAGGCTGCGATTGATGGGGCCAGAATCTATTATTGGTTCTGCCTTTTTGTGCCGAGGAGCGTGGTTTCGATTCCTATCAAGGACAAATACCTTTGTTCTGTCTACATTTTTTATTTTATTTAATTTCCTTCGCCTTAGTCATGCTAGAATGGCTGAACAGCAGATAACTTAATACTTTTTGTTTGTAAATACATACACATTTTACATAGAAACACCCAGACCTGAGATAAATATTTGCAAATTATACAAACATTTATCCTGCCGCGGGGATCGAACCCACAACCTGCGTCCCAAGCGGGCTTTCACCCACTGCGCCACAGAGGTCGTCGAAACGATTCTACGAGTAGATAGGCACATAGAGATAGACTATAGTCTGATATGGCTAAAGGCTATGCATCATGCATCAAAACTTTTCCCCAAAACCAAAAAACCTCGCTTTAAACTTTCTATGTACAAAAACATTCAAGTCTATTTAATATTTTTTTTAAACGTAGCTATCAAAACCCTCGTAACCGTGAAGCCACGAGGTAAATTAAATAGTTTATGAGAAATACCTGCTGCTCTTCAACTGTAACACAATTTCAATAAGGTATCCCAAGGCGCGTGTGCGTTCACCCTTACACCACAGATAGAATAGCAGTTAGTACTCGGGGGAAATCATCGTGTGGCTATGACAATACACAGAGTAGTTCGACTGTAAAATTAGACGTTTAATAGAGACGTAGTAGGTTGAGGATGGTTCTGAGAAACGGTCACCGCTACATCATCCTACTATCAGTTTGCTAGGTAGCGCACCTGCTGAGACAAGTGATAATAATCGAGGCACCACCTACTTTTATGAAAGCTATGCATCGTATTTTTGTAACGACTTTGTTTGGCGTTCGACGCTACACTACCTTCAAACAATTATAAATGGATTTTTTTTGGTGGGATAAGCCGGACAGTAGGTATATACGTAGGTTTTGCTGTCTGTTTTTCAGTCACACCATAAAAGTATGCCGTGAACCGATTTTAATGTAGATTGTTTCATGAAATAGCATTAATGTTTTTTTTTGTAATGTTGGGACCACGCAAGAAAATCATAATCATTCACAGGACAATGATTCTTGTTATCAATTTTTTTATAATACGAGTAATACGAACGTTATATGACGCTCGTCGACTTTTAGAGTGTAAATTTTGGGAGGGGTGGCAACGACCCATTGGGTTCCTCCATAGACATTAGGTTCTATGTTACGATGAGTTTCAGCCTGTTTCTTCAAATAAACGCGCGCGTTTAAGCTCTCTAGATGTTATAAGGCCGCGTTTCCACCTACAACTAAATATCCCCACAAGTTTCCGACATTCTTTCTGACTGATGCATATGCTGTCATTACAGTTTCGTGCTACGGACAAACTACGGAGTATTGGATGCACACTGGTATCAAAAAAAAGTCGGATACCTATTTTTTTATTTTTTTTTATTTATTTATCATAATAAAAGGTTTATATAAACAATTTGTATAAATAGCATTTAGTAAACCACTAAGGTTTATAAAAGAAAAATACTATTGGCGAGTCTTCATCAACCCCCTTCATTAATCCCCTATTCCATATTATAGGGTTCTGAGGGAATTAGCTGCAGTATAACTAAGACTAACTAAAACGGACGTATACATATTTCTTTGATACATAGAGAGCGAGAGTAGCCTCTTTGAAACCTAGAACGAAGTAAAAACTTATTAAGGCGCGTTGGGCTTTTTTGGGATGGGAAAAAAACCGTCTAACTCGTTACCGACACCATCTCTGACAGATTTCTTCGCAAAGATCGACAAACTTGTTCATAATTTCGTCAAACATTGTATCAGCATGGATGGCGGTGAGTATAGACCTCTGCTTCTGAGTGAGACAACTGCTAGTTCAAGTCCTAATAAAACAGAAAATTTTCCACACTTCCGAAATGTAACTGTTTATTTTTTCATCACTCTGTGGTTTGAAAGAACACTAGAAGAAGAATAAAATGAATCTCTTATAATTCTCCTTGTTGTTTATTTCATTAAAACGCTGAAATAATTTAAAATAATTGGTCTCACTTAAACAACTTCAACAGAAATTCCACTCTCAAAACAAAATACAGCAAAAAGATACGAAATCTACAAAAGACTTTTAGATGGCAAACAAATACACTTAAAGTAAATCACTTCTTCCGGCCAGCTCACCCTTAGATAAATCTCTGAAGGTGGAAAGAGACAGAGCTATGTAAACTGTGTACGTTGGACAGAGAGGGAAAGAACGGTCAGCATGAATCGGTGTTTATCTAAAGGGTTTAAGAGTTTTTTCGGGGGCAATAAGTCAACAGCGTTTTCTTACCTTAAATCAATTGTTATAGCCTTTGTTTATGTAGATTTTGGGTCGAAGGTGCCGATCACTTTCAGAGTTCCGTACAAAAAATAAACTAAGAAACCCTAGTAGCTTCCGAAGTACAAAAAAAATAAATTATTGGAACTTTTTTGACTTGTACTTGCTGGCTTTGATGCTGGCTGGCTTTGAAGGACTCGCAGTATGATCATTCTAAACTATCGACAAGTATTACAGAAATTATGATTTTTTAAGATATTTCAAAGTTTTTTCTAAAAGTTGTGCTTTTTGATAAAATTACGAAGTCAAGCCCAGTTGGGAACGTGTATAATAAAATAACAATTCTCATGATATTCCACCTACGTTCCACTTCTAAGCATTACACTTGAGTGCACTCACAGTTTCTCTATAAATTCCCAAAAAACTCCACATCATAGCTTTTCCTTTTAACCCCTAAAATAAAGCACTTGTAGATTCCGCGCACGGACCACCGATTTTAAGTGCCCTTCTGACCGTACGTTATTATCCTATTTTTCTTGCTAGCGAGTGTACAAGGCTTTTTATAAGGGCATACCTTTGGGCTAGTAAGTTTTGTGAAGTTGAATACTTTACCTTTTATTGTATGGCAAAGAGTTGAGAAAATTTTTCAATTTTTGTTATGATTTATGTACATATTTGGCAAGTCGCGAGGCAGACGTAGAGACAGTCTGCGTAGTTTTATAAAGCTAGACTTCTAGGCAGGGGCATAGCTAGGTAGCCCAGGGACCTGGTGAAAAAAAAAACTGGGGCCTTAACTGAACTTATAAAGTCAAAATATTAATATGCAGAATGCGGCAAAATTTTACTGCATTGAAGGCTACTTTTCTTTTGCAGTTAGAAGATATTGTTACTAGAAAACTAGGGTTATAAGTACTTTTTTCTTCAAATTTTTTTCATAAAACTTAACTAAAAAGAGTCCGAGGGCCTCTTGAGCTTGGGGACCGCGGTGCACAGCACCGCCTAGCCCCCCGATAGCTACGCCACTGCTTCTAGATTGAAAAGAGTTGATATGTAACAAGTTTTGTTGATATTGTTTTTTCAAAACAAGCCTAGTATCAAACTTGCTACTGCTATTATGCAAAGCCAATGTTGATTCAACTTGATTTATGAATAAATATTTGCCATTAATTCTGGCTTGAAATTCGTGAATCAAACTTGCGCTAAGCTCGCTCAAACTAAAGTGGTCCTACAAAATACAATCAAAATTGTTAAACAATTTCGTTATTGTATCACAATATCACCTGCCGGTGGTAGTACACTATAAATTATGGCTTAAATGAACTATGCGTCAATCGGAAACCGATCGTTTGTCAATGCCAATCGTGCTTATAAATTGATTTATCGTGCGGCTTCAAATTATAAAAGCTCATCATCATTATCATTATAGTCTAATTTTTAGACCTACAATTTATAAAAGTCAGTATTTTTATCTATGAGACTATTCGGCCCAGTTTTGCCCACTGCTGGGTGTAGATTCAGCCTTACTTCTAATCGTGATAAGTATAAAGTTATGATTGCTATAAACAAAAAAAGGTTTTATTCTTAAATTTATACCAAGTTTGTTAGTAAGGCTGGAGGTTTCCGCTCTTTGACGCTGCTCTGTGTGGCCCTGGGCACTCTGAAATGACATATCCGAATATTCGAACCCAACAAAAACACGACCAAAATTGCGTTTGTTGACCTAAAGGACCATTTGATAAGTTTGGAATCAGTCCTAGACTCGGACCAAATTGGTCTTATCAACCAAACACAATGTAGCGCTCAGTAGGAAGATATGTTCGTTCGTGTGCACCTCGCTTTTGAATTTGGAATGCTAAGAAATAAAGCCTTTGTGACAGGCATAATGGATAAAGTCCGAAATTGAGGAATTTCAACTTTATTACCGCTAAAATGGCGAAGTTTAGACGTGATTGTAACTTGAAAAAGCTCAAGATATTGAGACAAGATATTTTCTCATCCTAATCTTAGGTAATTATATATTCTATTGCCAATTGATGCTAGTTTCTCTTTCACGCGCAAACGGCTGTACGGATTTTGATGACGTTAAGAAGGTAACTTTTGATCCCAAAAAAGTAGTGTTCCAAAGGGACCGCAAATTTGATAATGATGCCATAAATAAATAAATGGACATTTCACACAGCATCATCTAGCCCCAAACTAAGCAAAGCTTGCTATGGGAACCAGATAACTGATATACTACTTATATACTTAAGTGTCCTATGTAATTTAACAATGTTTATGAAATAAATTATCTTATCTTATCTTATCTTATACTTTTTTTGTTTGTAAATACATACATATTATACATAGGAACCCAGACCCGAGATAAATATTTGCAGATCATACAAACATTTATCCGGGGATCGAACCCGCAACCTTCTGCGTCTCAAGCGGGCTTTCACCCACTGCGCCACAGAGGTCGTCATGACAGCCAGGTTTAAAATACATTGTTGAGTAGTAACCAAAGATTATTTTTTACTAGTTCACTTTTAAAAATCACATTTTCATGAACGCAATAAATTGTACGATATCAAATTATTCACTTTTCAGTAAAAAACTGAAACCAGTAACAAACCTTGAGTAAACCCGGCTTTGCTTAAAGCAACTTCACACGGACTGCTAGAATCGCGTAGGTAATAAGGAATTTCACCGTATAAAAGTATAGCCAATTTTTTTTATTTATATAAGAGATTGATTGCCCAGCGACTACATAGAAGTAGCCATAAAATTTGCTCTTCACGATCAAAGACCCATTTACTTTTGCTAAGGAAAAGGTATTTTGTGTGTCGGTCAGCGAACATTGAAGTCTCTATTGTAAATATAAGTTTTTTAAACAAATACATTCCCAAAAACTCTGAAATTCATAAAATAAAAATGTTTTTATACTTTAAGTGGTCTTTTAGTCAATGCTTTTAGTTATCAGCTACATGAAACATTGATGATAACGTCCATAGCAATTTTAAGAATAAAAAGTATTTTTATTACGACTTTTTTGATTATTGAAACAGACTGCTGCTTTACCAATAGGTACTTCTAGCAAATAAACGATTTCATTTCATTTATGGATGAGCAAATAAAGTAACTTAACCTAATTTACTTAACTTAATAACGGGGACCGGGGGATAACTTTATTTACCAACGAAAAACTATACATCAGTAACTTAATGTATAGTTTTTCGTTGGTAAATAAAGTTATTTGTTTTTGTATCTAAGGAGGACCACGAAATTTCAGGGGCACGTTAGAAATTCTTTAACGTTTTCATTTTTTATGCAATTCAAGATCTTTTAGAATTTTCTAAGAAGTACGTGTGTGGCTGCCCTAAGCCACAAAAGGTTGGTCCCATTGTTATTCTATCGGTGAACAAATGGAATCTCACGCAAGAAAACGAACGAATCCACTCGAATACTTTTTTCACTTCGGATTCACTCGAGTACTTTTTACTGTGAATCCGCATATCGATTTTATTTATAAACTGGCGATTCCTACCGCATGGGATTTATAAATTTTTGAATTCCTAATAAGTACTAGGTTTAAGTGGAGGTCCGTGGTCTCTGCCTACCCCTTTGGGAAAGAGGCGTGATATTATGTATGTACGAGTATGTATGTAATAAGTAGGCTGGCACAAGCTTTGATTGCCAATCTTCACTATCCCCTTAGGTATCTTGAAATAGTAGGTAGGCTAATTATATCAAAGTTACATTGGCGCCCAACGTGGGGCTATAAAAAATTACGACGACTGCATAATCAAACACAAAAATTAAGAGGCAAGAATGGTATCGTGTAAATGGCACCTTACATGGCACAAAAATAGCGAAATCCACTTTGTTTTGTCTCTCCATCTAGTAACATACTGATCTCACAAGTCCGTAAATCTGATTTAGAAATTAGAGCTAGACCAATCAATAAGTTTTTTATAGCCGAAGATGTTTGCAAGAACTAGAGAGACAGTCTCGATTGGTGTGGGGAGTGTCACGTAGCATTAGATGTTTTTGTCATAAGTCATTGTTTTCCATCCTCCATGTTTACTTTGTGCCGACAATAAAATCTATTTTTGCGAGGGTTCGCGTGAAATGCTCGATGTTTTCGATGTCGAATCACATCTCGCAAATAGTTTAGATAACTTTTATATATCGTACATTATTTTCATTCAACCCTAGTACAAATAAAAGAGTATTTCCCTTTTACGATTTTGATTGTCGCATTTCTTTGAGTTTATGAGATTACTAGTGCTCCACGGAGTTACCTCTAGTTCCTGGGATCTTCATTTTTCTAGCATAGACAATAACTTCATCCCAATTAATTTGCTTCAGCATGGGAACAAACTATCCATACATCCTCTCGCATTTGCTAAATACCTAGTAATCAAAGTCAATAATTTTTCTGGCAGAGAGCGTGCTTTGTTTTGAACGACACATCCGCTCCCTCCCGTGGCCGAATCATTAATGCACACAAATCTAACTTTTTTCTATAAGGCGTTATTTCATAAGAGCTTCTTACTGAGAATAGAAAACATCTGTCCTAGTATATCGCCCGATATACTAGGACGATATACACTCAAGGGTACTCCTTCATACTCTAAGTAAGTAGTCGCGCCCACGCAGGTTTTTATATACCTATATTCGTTTGAAGATATCTCATTAATACCATGATGTAGGTACCTACATGTATGTACAACTATTTTTTTATAATATAAATATAATAAAGTTAAATCTGGAATATTGAGGATCTATACGGGATCTGGAACATACAAAAGATTTCAGAGAATATCTACCGTGCTATAGAGATGAGTCGTGTCACGTTTGTTATTTTTACAGCTTTCAGTATAAATGTTGTAACACTATACATCTGATGTTCAAAGCTGTCTGAAGATGTAAAACTAATCTCCACAAAGGAATGCTTGAGAGAGTCAAAGAGGAAATAAGTTTCTAAACTTGAACAGAGTAACAAATTCTGTGTCGGCACAACAGTGACATTGAGAAATGAAAAGTCTTATCAAAATTTTCGATTCCGACGGGATTCGAACCCGCAACGATTAGACGAGCCTCCTAAAGCCGGACCTTACCGCTCGGCCACGGAACCCTAATCGTCACAATCGAAATTTTTGATAAGCTCATATTTAAATCATACTAGATTAAAACACCTGAGTGTGGTTTAAGACTTCAAAATTATACAACAGTGACACATTTTGCAAAATGTGACATGAATTGAATGACATGAATTTGAATCTGTCTCGAACTACATACTTACTAAACTTTAAAATCTTTTGTGTGTGATCTAAATAAAAAAAAAACGTTTACCACAATAAAGCGTTTTACGAGTATTTAGGGAAAGACACGGCTCAGATAATATTTATGTTTAATGCTAAGTACTTGTTTAACTGTTAACACCGAGTTAGACGTGTGTTCATACATTTTTTTTGTAGTACGGGGAAAACGAACTCCTATAAGTAAGTAAGTAAGTTCGTATGAGTCAGTGGCCAACTCCGCTCGTGGTCGTGCTTGCTTAGTCGTTCTTGATAGATCGTCGAAGCTAAGCAACGTTCGAAACGGTCTGTAAGTGGATGGGTGACCGCCAGTGGCATTTTCATCTGAGCGCTTCCGTGCTTCGAAGAGGAAATTGTCGGTCCCGGCTAATTAAGTCGCTAAGCCATGACGGAGGCCTTAAGGCGGCCTAAAAACTCCGTCAACGAACTCCTATAAAAGTTATACTCGTATTGTACAAACTCAATCTGTATCTGTTCATACTCGGTGTTCAAACCTCTACGTATCCGAGTAACTACTCTACGGAAACGACACAGAGAGAAAAAAAATGCTATAGAAGAAATAAACGCAGTGAATTTTAATATACAAGCTGTAAAGCTGAACTATGCCCGTCGTAGTCACTTTAAACAACCTGCAGAGCATAATGAACTTTAAATACTCCTGTACAAGATTCGTTATGGAAACGTCTTTGATATTTAAATCTTAATTTATTTTGGTCATTTTGTTCACCACGGATTTAATTTTGTATAACCTCTTTTGGTATACGGTTGTAAAGTTTAAGTCCCTTGGTTTAGAGTTCAAGATTGGTTGTAGCTTTAAGTTTTATAGTGATGAAGTGAGATTTTGAATGCATTTTAACTAAACTGAACAGTGAAACTTAATATTAGTGCTCAAAGTGAAGGTAAAATATTTGCTGATGATAGACGAATGCCGACGTTCACGAACGTGTAGAGGGCCTCATCGCCTGTATTCGCTTGTCATTGTTTTTGCAAATAATTTATCGGCGAATATTTCGGGAAATATCTTTGCTTCAGATTTTTATGAGAACAAACTCAACTTAAGTCGTCTGTTTAATTATTCTCCACGTAAACTCTGTACAGCATCAACTATGTTTAACATAATCAAAATGTGTTTGTTTCCTTGTAGCTTATTGTGTTAGGTGATTTTCTACAAACGAGAACCATCATAATTATGTTTTTCTAAAACATTTTTGCGAAAAATGTTGACACAATTTGGAAGTAATTAAAATCTTAGTTAAAGCTGTACGTTCGAGTACGTACTCCGTATTAATGAATCTTGTTTTTATTTTCTGAACTTTTAATTAAGTTGTATAAAGATAATTTCGCTCCAATTTTCGCTTAAAAGTGATCGCTGTAAAGAGTGTTTTTAAAAAGCGGTGTGCGTCATTTTACGGACATCTGTAGGTTAGTACCTCACCAGCACCAGCACCGACGGTTATGTAGTAAAGTGTATAATAAGTAAATAAGAGGGAAGTACGTACTACATTTTGCAGACCGATTTAAGAAGTGAAAATTTATTTAGTCGCGTCAGGAATTTTTAACAGTCACGTGACTGTAGCGACACCATCCTCTTAACTATAACTACCTTAATTTCGCCGCAAATTGTATGTATAGTTACAATATTGGAGGGGTTTGAGTGACCGCCTCACCGCCTCTGGTGAGACAGTAACTTTTTGCACCTTATTCTTTTTGTACTTTTTTTTTAAGTTTAAAACCGTCACCGAAACCTCATTCAAGTTTTCACTTCTGTCGGCACTCCTGGAATGCCTTTTGTGCATTCAGAGGTTCCATACAAATTGTATTCCTAGGGGATTTGAACTTGTTAATAATCATCCTCGCTTGTAATCTACGTAGTCTGTACATTGAAGTAGGTTTTATCTCAGTAATTAAAACGTAATAAATATTAAATTTTGTAGTAATTATAACGCTAAATATGCATTTCCTTATAATAACGTCCGCTTTATAACGTTGCAGTGATAACGAGACCACTTCGCCCATCTATTAAAATTATTTTTATATTTCTTTGCAAAAGTTTGATGGTAAATTTTAATAGCTCGAAGAACAGTTAGACGATAAAGTATATTTAAGAAACAATAACAATAATTGTTTATCTGGAAGTATTCCTTGCTATGGACTATCTTAGTGATGGTTCTTGGGTATTTGGGTATTTGGCGACATTTTGGAGAAAGTTCTAAAGTTCTCGCAAATCAATCAAATCGTAAACCTTGAATAGGCTCAGAACACAGGTTGAGCGCTGTAGGCGTAACTTAAGGGCGCGTACTACCTCAAAACTGCTTCAACTCTGGATCATATCTATAAAAGTATTGAACAAATATTATTGAAAAAACTATAAATTATAGTTGAGGATATAAACTGAGTCCCCGTTGTAGTGAAAACACGATTACTAAATATTTTCTCGATAGAAAATAATCACAAACTTCCCTCTGAATTTTACTTAAAAACAAAAGTACTCAATAAATACTTTAGCTAGACTAGTAAAACTTTGTATCTAAACTCAGCTTAGTACACTACGTGGTCCTGTTGTTCCGAATTTTGATCTTTTTTTGTTTTTGTACTTTTAATTAGCTAAAAAGTGTTTTAGCGTCGTAAATAACGTTGCGCATCCATAATTCTGTACTCCTCACACGCCGAACAAATCACACTCGCTGTCCCGCTTACAAAATGGCAGGGTATTATAGGCTCTTAAGCAGATAGGTTATGATCACCTCAAACGACACTCGATGCCCGTGTGGCGCCCAGTTGCAGTCTTGAGTCTATGTCACACGTGCTCGTGTGTCCATTATGCCCCAACACCTGCACTTTGGGAGATCTCACGGCTTGCTCGAGCAACACTGCGGATGTAGCCACCTACTGGTCCAAATGGCTCTGAATAGCGTGATGCATCGACTCGAAAGAAAAAGAAAACCAATGTTGTAAAAGGATTATAAGTGCCTCTCAAACAAGCTTATTGTAGTAAAATGTATCTATCTTCCGAAGCCCTGATACAGATCCATCTACGATTAGGCCTCCTGACGGCGACGTGACCCCCAAATCTGCTGTCGTTCGCAGTTTTATCATAGTGCACTCAAATCATCTGGTCTTCTACATAATTTAAGACTCTTATTCCAAGTGATCCTGGTGGTCCTACTTATAACATTTGGAATTGGATTTTCACATTAGGTATTTCAACTCGGACTATCAACAAAATGTCATAAAACCAATGAGGTAGTCAGAGGCATGCCCTAACTTATGCATTTGGCACATCATCATGTACAAATTTAGCAGAATTAAGTTGCATTTACACGACGCAATTTTTTTTTTCGATTTGCTAAGCTCCGCCGTGTGAATGCACCTTTAGGCATTTCATACGTGACAAGCTTTTTGCAAGTATTTTTTCCTCGAATACTTTTTAAGAGCGTCCAGATCATCATGCCAGCTCTTTCTAGGTTTATCATCAAAAATACCTAAATAAATTGGCTTGAAAGTGAACCAGCTGTTCTTGTTTGTCTGTCACGGTCAGATATAGCTATCGGTCTCGTAAATTAGATGACGCGGAAGATAGTTAGTGAAGCGAGAATTAAATTATGTCGGTTACCTAACTCGAAGAATAAACTATTTAGGAGTTGTTCCTAACTTTTGCTCATACAATGGTCACGTGCTGAAAAAACCGGGCAAGCGTAAGTCAGACTAACTCAGGGGGTTCTGTATTATATTTAGTACTATGGTTTGTTTAGTTAGGCCCTAAGGAAGCTAGATGCCAGTTGAAGTTAGGAGCTAGCTTTTCCCATTGAAATAAATAAATGATTTGTTTTGATTTGCATTACACTAACCAAGCAGTTCTAGGTGACAGCAGTTTTATTAACACCCACATTCTAGTAACTATAATTTCGACTTCACTAGAATGGCTTGTGTTTTAAGAAGTCGAAATTACGAGTACTTGGACATCAAGTGGTGAGATTGACTAAGAAAGCACCACTACTTATACTATAACTAAATCGACTTCAGTTGCGCAACAAAAGTTGCCAAGCAACTCCATTCCCGACATCCATTCAATACAAGTTTAGCCGTTCGATTACTTATAAACTATTAATTGCCACAAATTCCTTCTACCCGCAATCCACAAATTGGGACGAAATTGCCCACCTGAGGCAAGAGGCCAGTAACTAGCGCCAGTGCTGGATTCTAGCCACTGCCCTTTGTAATTGGAGCTTTGCGCATTGTCTCGTACCTAAGTACGGGTGGTAGGTAAGGTAATTGATGTATCGGTAAGGGTTGCCACTAAATTCTATAACAGGGTTGTTGCTTATCTTCTATTCTGTTACAAAAATTACTAAAACTTGAATTTTCTTGAATTTTAGGTTCTTACGTTGCGTTCAAATCACTTTTAAAGAAACCAATAAAAATCTGGGAGGTTAACATGAACTTTTGTTTCCTTGCAGTTTTTGAACTGCATCATAAATGTTTAGAGTCTAATTGAGCATTTAAACTTATTTAACGAGTCTCAACATTTGTTTGACTGGCTCCCCACTGGAGCTTGACTTTTCAGTTTTAAGATGGATCACCTAAAAGAATGCTAGGCCCCAAACCGTGTTTGTTGCCCTGATTCTTCACGGTATTGGTCGCTATTAAATTAGTTTTAAGAGATTTCAAGTGATCCCAGCGGTCCTACTGAATAAATGCTTTTTGACTTTGACTTAAACATCTATTGCTAGAGCCTAATGTGGATCTGTCTTAAGTTTAATCAACACAATATAAAGATACGCAACACGTGCAGTGACAGCCCTAGCGTCACACGTCGACAGTGGCGCCACTCGAGCCAAGTGCGGCGATTGAGTGGAAGCGTCTCATCTCGCAGCTTATCTGAGCGGGAAATCACTGACTTGCACATTTTGAACCGAGCTGTTTTGATTAGCAATGAGTGTTCCTGCGGGTTGTAGGGGTGAACGTATGTTAATGTTTAAAGTGTTCGATTGTATTCTAAGTTATATGATATCAGCGGTACTACTGCAAGTGCTACCTTTATATGATGGCCCCATTTAAAGTTTATTCCTGAGGTATTGAAGCAAAAGCTCGAGAATTTATGAAACTGACTAGTGTGATAATATTATTATTTTTATTAATAAAAAGTGCTGGTTATTTCAAAGAACCAAATCTTCCTAGAGTCATGGTATCAATAGACGACGTCACAGTACACTTGTGCACGTGGAACTGCTGGATTGTGTCTTAACTATAGTTGGACCCGATAGGTGGCGCTGTTGTCTTGATACAGTTTTATTTTTGACCTCCTCGTTATCACTACATCCTGAAGTTTAATAGGACAATCAAACTAAAATTAAATTACGATAGTTAATTGATTTATTTTATAAATAGAAGGAGGCGTATGAATAGAAAACATGATCTAAAAAAGTAAAAGTAAGTAAGTTCGTATGAGTAAGTGACCAACTCTAGTGACGGAGTTTTGAGGCCGCCTTAAGGCCTCGACGACTTAACCACTTAAATAGCCGGGACCGACAATTTAACGTGCCCTCCGAAGCACGGAAGCGCTCAGATGATAATGCCACTGGCGGTCGCCCATCCACTTTCAGACCGTTTAGAACGTTGCTTAACTTCGACGATCTATCAAGAAAGACTAAGCAAGCACGACCACGAGCGCTTCTAATTGTACATAGGATTCATTTAATGAAGCTATTCCTACACTTTTCTATTTAGAAATCGTAGTTCTCAGGAATCAGAAAATAAAAAGACAAGTTGGGTACGTCTATTTCTAGGTACGTAGCAAAGGTAACGTTCTAATCAATCTAAGGTTTCCGTCCGGCGAGGAATTTAATCTTCTTTGAGAGGAGCTGAAAAACGACCTGCGGCTGTGCGGGTTTCATCGATCTTTCGGCCTTTAGCTGTTTTCATTTTCTTAGTAAATAAAAGTACAGTTTTACGTAATAAATTCGTGTGAGCTAGTGGTCAATTATGAGAGGGAGTTTTTAGGCCGCCTTAAGACCTCCATAGTGGTTGCCGGGATCGACAATTTAAGGAGTCCTTCGAAGTACGGAAGGTTGATAATGATATTAGCAGTCAACCATCAACTTATGAACAGACCGCTCAGAGTAAATAATTTTAGGGAACATACAACGGGATTTGACTACATCACTTGATGATCACATGAACTTGTAAATGTCTCTAATGTATTGTTTTCGTTGTTGTTTTGGTGTACAATAAAGTGTTCATTCATTCATTCATTCATTCATCACTGTCATTTCATCAATCGGTCTGTTTCTTTGTCAAGGGGTTGATAACAATTTAAAATTGTCAACTGTGCATGGACCACCTGCGATCATGGCAACATGTCATGAAACTACTTAGTTCCTCTCGAGATTTTGTTTGGGGCTAGATGATGCTGTGTGAAAAGTCCAGCATTATTTATTTATTTATTTAGATGTCGCGTGTTCAATTCTCGCGGCTGTCACGCCTTCGAGCTTGTCAAGTTTGTAGGCAACTGTACCCCGACCCCATCCTTCAAACTCAGATTATTATACACCCCATAACTCTTGCCAAATCACTCCGAAGCACTCCTTAATAACACGATATTAAACTTTATAAATCAAAGAGGATCTCCGGTCACCTTAATCCGCCATTTCAATATTCCGGGGTTTAGCACCCTAAGCATTATCACTTGTGATCTGCCACTGTAAAATGAGCTCTATGACTGTGTGTACAAGTTTTGAAATTACTTGAGAAACGGTTGAACTTAGAAAAATCTAAACTATGTGACTTGAAAAAGGTTATCAAAGAAGTTCGTGTAGCTTTATTAAAAAGTTTGAGAGTCTGCTTGATTGAACTTGATGAGACGTGAAATTCTATTGATGCACGACCGAGATACGATCCCATGACCTTCCGAAGGCCTATTGAAAGTTAAAGCTACCTCACTCGGCCAATACAGGTCGTATTCTATGATAAGTAGTCTATGATTTTTATTTATTGAAACTAGCACGGCTACAATACCAATTACGCTAATTATCTCAATATCAGTCGATGTAAAAAAAAGATTAAACAAAAATGTATAATAAGTTCATAATAAAACGATGTTAATTAATGCCAAAACACCCAGGTAACTTAATAATTAACCACTTACAGTGAAATATCTGTGGGCTTATTCTATGGCTCCCCTAATGGGCAATAAGTCATGCTGCTAAGGACTGTTTATTAATTTAGGCGCTTATGAGCAAAAGGCCATTGACACCTCGTTAGGAAGTGAGCCATCTGTATTAATTGCGGGTCGAGTTATTAAATCAAAGTGTTTTTATCTCAATCGTTCTCTTTCTCTCACATTCTTAAAAAAACAGGGTCACGACTGTATCCATAAGGCGCAGTAGAGATTCTCTCAGATTATGTATTCCAGATCCTTTGAAGATGTCTAAGGGTCAGAGGCATGTTCAAATACATATTTAATACATTCTGAAATCTTTAAGTAAATCATCGTTTGAAGATCACAAAGCAAGTACTGACCGTTCAACGATCATTGATTGATATGTTCTAGAAAAACGTGACTCCGGAATGAAGAATTTATTATTTAGTATCACATTTTGTTCGTTATGCACATAATGCCCCACAAAAACTAGTCTATTTCAATTCAATTACGTTATTCAGAATAAGAATTTACTGTTCAACTGACAATAGACCTAAGATCGATCGATCACCGAAGAACGCTAGAAAACGTATTTATTAGCCCGTATTCGCGTTCCTTTTTTCGTTCGTTTGATAAATTCGGGTGCTTCCCACCACGATTTCTTCAAGGGCCAATTTTCCAAACGTTAAAATAAGGTACTAATCTGGGAAAAAATATTCCAAACCAAAAAATTGGCCCTTGAAGTCAGAAATCGTGGGCTAGGTAATATTTATTTCGGTCAACACAGCTCTAAGTTAGAATAAATAAACTATAAAATACTCCATATATATCATAACAAAACATGAATTGCATTGAGGTCCTCAAATCCATTACGGCAGCATCGACATCACTTTAATCTGTCTGAATATCAGATATTTTAATCCAACTGCAATTTATTCCGATCCAATCTGATCTGACCCCGATACGAGCCGGCTCGATTCGGCTGTGGAATTATTGATGACTTCGAAGTTGCACAATATGTAAGATATTGAAATGAAGTAGCATATTGTATCGTGCAAAGATTTATCGTCTGTGTATGTTCGAATGGAAGATTACAGATAGAAAGGGAAGACTAAGATGAATAACTTTGGACAATTGATGTCATTTTGGTTCTCCTGTTTTTGCTAATTTGGCGATGGTGCCTGTAAAATATGTTTAAAGTTTTTGCCAATAACTTAAGCAGGCTATTGCTGGGCAAAAGTTTTCCTTTGTCCCATCCAACATGATCTTGTGCTAGTCCTATTAATGTATGTAATTTGGTCAGTGACAATAGTTTTAACATTTTTATCTTCGGAGCTCGTACGTATACAGCATAGTGTACCAAATTGTCAGCCGAATCAACTGATACTGGATTTGAAATCTATAGCAGTTGACCACAGAGATGATCTTAGGAAATTGGTTTCTACCGCTCGCCTTCGACTACCCTCCGTAATCCGCAACCACTTTGTCTTACCCGGAACTTCAGTCAGACAATCTATTAAATTAAAAGCAGGATCACTACATGGTCCCTTATACCACCCACTTCTCATACCCTGCGTGGGCGATCGCGAAGCGGCGCGGTGCGGAAACAGAAAACAGTCGATTTACTATTGAAATGTCAATACGCGCCGCGCCGCTCACGTAGAACACTTCAATAGTAAATCAACTGTTTGTTGTTTCTGCGCCGCACCGCTTCGCTTCGCGTTCGCGTCTAGATCGCCCTCGTAAGACGCAGGGTAAGACGACATTTACACGATACTATTCTGTTAAACCATTCTTGCTTCTTGCCACAGAATATTTGCTCTTGCTTGAGTTTCCTGCAAAATGTAGTTACGTGAGCAAAGCTGCGCTTTAAAGCTATTCAAATAAACATAAACATGTAATTACGTTTGTGAGATTTTGTGAGAAAACCCACGTGTTCTGCCTAGTTATATAATGTACACAAGGAATGTACACAATGCTAATAGAACTAAGCAATGCAATAATTAACCGCATGTAATTAGGGGACAAACAGGAATTATCACAACCGCAGTTGTTTGGACAATCCCAACTGCTCCCTAGACACGCTCCTATGGGAGTAAACTTCAATCCTTCATTAATTTCTCAAACTTTATACCACTTTTGTGTGAAATTCCCGTTGAGGGGGAATTTGACACTAACCCGGTTTAGAAGTAAAAAAACTGTAAAATGGTATTTATTTAAGACATTACATCTATAATTGAACAATAAAAAGTGGAAATCAGAAGAATTGAAATTGAAGACTGATGACACCATTAAAAGTACTTATTTTTGTAAACCCAGATTCGTTTTTAGTTATTTTATTGATTAAAAAAACCGGTCAAGTGCGAGTCAGACTCGCGCACGAAGGATACCGTACAATCTAATCGTAAGGATCTATAAAAACGGCAAAAAACACGATTGTTGTAGAGACCCTTTACATTCACCATATGGCAGCAACAAAAATAACTCATCTGTGAAAATTTCAACTGTCTTACTATCACGGTTCATGAGATACAGCACCTTAGGTCCCGTGTTACCTTTTTGGTACGGAACCCTCAAAATTTGCATAGCTAGACGGAAAAAATCAAAACCTCACATTAATGTATAGTTATGGTCTATTACGATTATTACATAAAGGCTATGTCTGTGGCGGCTGATATAGTAGAGCTGACAGTTACGCTGCTACGCGGCTACGCAGCTACAGAGCTACGATGCTACGCAGCTACGATTGATAGCTACAGCCGAAATAACATCAAACAAAGGTTGGAACGCGCGACTGCCTTCAAAATATCCGTTTCAGTGCTTTCATCTGTAATTCGGAACTTCTAACGGAATCAATCGAAGGCTTCATGTGGATTTGTTTATTCAAAATTTCACAGACGTTTGCTTTATTTAATCCTTTATCAATATGTTACATGTAATGTTTGTTCGTTTTACCGAACTGATTAGAAATTAAGTCATTTATAATTTGTGTTTTTAGTAAAACGCTTATTACACTGAGCACGGGTTCAAAGTGGGATTAGTAAAATGCGCATGATTTTAAATAGGAAACGGACTTTGAGCGTTTTCCAAAAAATTTTTTCCCAAATCTACACTTATTTCTAATTATCTATTCATTTGGAATGTAAAGAATCCAGTTAATACTAGCCAATTTTAAAAACAACACTACAAATTCACTCCTTAATCCGACATAGTAAGTAAATTCACATCAAATAGTTCAAATGTTTAATGATATTAATAAATAAATATGTAAAATCCAATTAATTTATACCAATATGTACATAAAATTACAAAATACAATAGAATCAGTCAAGTTATCTAAGGATCGTCGTAAAAACGATCTATAGATAGCTCAACTGATCCAGGTCACTGCCAGTCGGAAGCGTGCCCAAAACACTGGCGGCGTTGCCACGCTAGATTAGATTAGTTCATGAACTAATCTAATCCAGATCCAAATAAAATACCCATACAAACTTCGATACTCAAACAACAATCTCGTACATTGCGCGTTTATCTAAACTGTTGTTGTCGGCCGTGCCACGCGGCGCGCATTGTATTGCGTTGCGGTGATTGTGTAACTATCGAACTGTCTCGGAGTGTGGCTTGTAATTGGCTACGATTGGCGCACTAATGCTCTTAGGGTGGGGTGCGAGTGATGGCGTTGAGCGCTTTCTTTGTAGAAAGTATGAGTTTTTTTTACTCGATCGCGTTAACAAGGCCTATTCTTTTTCCATAATAACTTTTGTAGTGTTAGCACGTCCACGCGGTCGAGAAAGTAAAAACGTACTTTGTACTCTGTACGCTAAAGGCGCTAACAGACCCATTACTAAAAACCTGCTGCCTGTTGGCCTCTACTCAAATACGACACATCTCAGCTTAATCAGCCTTTAAGGGCACTCCGGCTTTAGGAGAATCGTCTGATCGTCGCGGGTTCGAATCCCGTCGGAATCGAAAAGGATAAGACTTTTCATTTCTTAATCAGCCTTAATGGAATTACAACGTCAATACCGTTCGGACCTGACTAAGCTGTGAGCTTCCCCACCATGTTTTCCTTCACCGATAGGAGCTCGTGTTGATGCGTATGTTTACGAAATGCAAAATCCATTGACGCTCGGTTGGGATTCGAACTCGGAACCTTTAGACTGAAAGTCAAGGGTACACAAGTTACAGGGCCAGTTAAACCGGTGCTAACCACAACACAGGGAGCAACAATCGAAGCGCCGCAATAAAGACGGCCATTAGCGCTAGTTACACTCCGTTCACTAAAAATCGATGTGCGGTGAGTGGCTCTCGACTAAGTGCTGTTTTGTTATTTCACTCTCAAACCTTCCATTTTGTTGTCTATATCAGGCTGTTGATGTACAATCGGTTTTTATATTCTATCTGCAGTTTCGTGTCTGTAATATTATATACAGGGTTATTTGATACATTACATTTACCAAAAACAAACCTTCAAGATTTCGTTGTCCTATCTAACACATTTCGGCCCCCGCCGCCCTAACCCTGATCCCCTTGTTATTGTACTATCGTTTTCTTTTGCTTTGAATATACTTTGTAACATTTAGAGCGTTCAATTTAAATATTTTTATTTTGTATGAAAATCTGATGAACTAAAATAAATGACGATTTTTTTAAAGTCATAGAACAAAAGTTGTTGACTAAGATGTTTGTAACATAGTCCTGAGAGGTTGACGGTGTTTTACAAATAACCCTGTATAGTATCGCCAATCAGCATTATCCACAGATTATCATAACATTTTGGTTCAATAGTACCTACCTGTCGAATTAATTGGGGATCGCCGGCAAACCATCAATTATGCAGGAGACGCAACCAGCCAATCAGCGCCCGCCGCAGAACCGAATGATAATAGGTACGATACTAATGTATCAAGGTTTTGTGGCTCAAAAATGTGTATGAGTTAGTAGCTAAATCTGGTAACGAAATTTTTAGGCCGCCTTAATGCCTGCATGGTTTGTTTATTTCTTTGGTAAACCAACAGCTAAAGTAAGATAACAATTGGTGTAGATGTTTGAATGTATTTTTTTTTATTGTGTGAAAAACCATTTAGTACCATTATATTCAGTACCACTGGGATCACTTGGAATCGTTTTAAGGCTAGGTGATTTTACACCCGTTCCTTCGCGATAAATACCGTGAAGAACCAGGGCAACAAGTGTTGTGTTCATTAGTAAAAAATCTCCAAAAGCTGTAAGAGATTTTTCTTAGAACTAATACTTACAAGGCATTATTTGTTAGATCTCAAAATGGAAAGATTACACAAAGTTCTGAAAATTATAAAGAATACAACTAGTTGATCTTTATCACAATATAATAAGGTTCAATATAGATAGATAACGTTTAATTTACAAAGAAGTGTCTAATAGTATAATGTTCTTAATTTGAAATCACCTTGACTGTAAAAAGTATTGGTTGCAAAAACAATCTTAGTTCATTGTACTTAAAGGTCATTTTCGATTGTAAACTATGAATATAATGATAATGAGACCGATCGTTGATTGACATTGGATAATGGACCGCAGAGTACAACAGACTATATTGATTAGCGAGATCTATTGTGCTAATATTACTGTCTCGCTATGTGTAATATTAATTAATATTGTAGATAGGATAAATTAGTCTTTGATATAATATAAATCCTACTAATTATTGTGGATCTTATATAATGTCTACTGCGCCTCGGGAACTTGTAATTTTTTTTTTAATGTTGTAGCTGAAAGTTTTTAAATATTTTTTAACCAAGGTGGTTACCGAATGGTGGCCAAGAGATATGCGGCGGCCTCGAGGCAGACCACCTGCCTGATGGTCAGACATCGTGGGGCCGGTAGGAGAGCAGTGGACCCGGCTGGCACAAAACCGCCAGGAGTGGCGTGAAAGAGAAGAGGCCTATACCAAGCAGTGGGTGTTACCGGCTGGATAGATAGATAGATAGAAATATTTTTTAATTTTCCGAATATTTAAAATATTAGTACCATGCAAATGAAGTTATATGAACGTCTACCTTCTGGCCACGGTCTGCAGTGGCTGGCTTGGAAGTCGCTCAACAGACTCCGTACCCAAGTTGGTCGCTGTAGAAGTAACCTGGCCAGGTGGGGTATAATCGACGCAAACAAAGTCCAGTGCCAGTGCGGGGCCCCCACACAGACAATGTCACACTTGCTCTCCTGCCCACAGAACCCTACTGCCTGCACCCGGGAACAGCTCAACCTAGCAACAGAAGAGGCCGTAGAGGTGGCTGAAAACTGGTCTAAAGTTATATGAGTACCATTGACTCGACATAAATGATGAATGAATGAAGTTGTTTTACTTTCTGACTTAAAATTGGATCAAGTTTTACGATGAATTGCATTTAAAGGACTCCGTGACTTTAACAATGCTAGATGTTGTTCCTAGCTAGTCAATAATATAAAAAACAGGCAACTCAAAAATACTTAGTACAAAGATTCTACGAGTAAGACCCATAGAAATACAGTTACAATGAATACAGTTGAAAGCTTTCATTTAGAAACTTGGCGCAGATACAATAAAATAAAGAATCAATATTACTTAAAACTGTTCAAAGAATTTAGAAGAACTTCAAAATGTTAAAAGAACCTCAATAAGTAATTAAAACAACACTCAATATAGAAGCATAGATCTTGCTCACAGTACAAAACCAGGACCATATTTATGTCGACTCAACTTTTTCAAAGACATCAAAAAGGATGAAGTAAAATAAAATAATATACGGCAAATAATTCACAATACAACCCAAACTAGGCCAAGCATGTTCAAGAATTACCTTTTTATATATTTTTAGTTCGAATCAATAAGGGCTTAGTCTCGCTTTTCCCGTTTTCATTTTCTGGAGTTTCATTACAACGAACCAAATGATATAGGTATCGAAACAATAATCCAACTATCTCGCTAGTCTCCAGTACAACCTAATCCATCTAAATTAGATTAATGTAGATGCCTGCCATCGGTTCAAATTCAATCAGTCAAAGCAAATCCAACTAAATCACATCGATCGGCACAATATTGTTATGGTTTTAGTTTTGTTTAAATACTAGCTGCAGCCCGGGGCTTTGGCTGATAATGTAGCTTTGTATGATTTGTTGAAATCGGTGTAGTTCAGTATCAAAACATGCGAGCAAGCCGAACAGAATCTAGCTCAAAAAGCAATAAATAAACGCCATACAGTCACACACATCTAGTCATCTCACACTAGGATTCTTCGTTATGGGCATCAGAAACTATATAGGAGGACCATGGTACCACAACCAGACCCGGAAAAAATCTGCAGAGCAAACATTTGTCCCGCCACGAGAATCGAACTATTGTCTCATACTTTGGTTAACGGGAAATCATCGCGTAAACCTGATCGCACACTTATCCACGTTGTACGCACCGCAGTAATTTTTCTATACAAAAAATGCTGATGACGTCAGAAAATGCGGCTCGCTTCTGACGTCAGCAGCATTTTCTCTATTGAATTGATAGTTCGGCGCGTTCGGTTCGGCTGGTCTGTGCGACCACCCTAAAATACCTTTTTCTACCGCAATGAGACAAATTCTCGTTTAACTAACTAAAATATATACAAAAAAGCAGTCGCACATAACCCTCTTCGCTATTGAGATCAAAAAATATATATTTTGTTGCTAACAAGACTTCCTTATACTTATTAATTGATGCTTCAAAAGCCTTTGACATCGACCCTTATCGTTAACCTTACAACAGCTTAATTTAATCACTATTTAGGAGCGATTACCATTAATTCGCGACATAAACATCCGCATTAGGCTCCATTCACACAAACACATCAGCTCATTAAGATTCAGAGGCACCAAGGTGGCGCAGGGATCGACCCTGGAGCCCCTACTATACATACATCCTCTCAATTTGTGTATTTAGGATTGTAGACGGGAAATCTTTAGTTGTATTCGAGCTGAAAAAGTTGCCGGTACATTCAATCACAATTTGAAGTAGATGATCATATATTTTAGATAACACCACCAGTTAAGAAATATTTTGGTCTTTGTTTTTAGCCACATGAGTCAAAATATTAAACAATCTTAAACGCATGGAACTAGTTGTTAGATACGTACGTCGTAAAGCACTACAAATAGATCGTATATTTGATTTTACGACAGTTCTAAGTCAAATTTAGAACTATTATTTCACTACTTGTAAGCTATTTTATAAACGTGACCGCAAAATCTCATAAAGATGCTCGTGATTGAGCAATTTTAGTCGCCCGTATAAACCGCCTTAATCGGGCTTTAACTAAACGGTAATGAAATCTCTGAAAGGCAATACGTCATTCCTGCCATCGTGGTGACAACATCCACCATAATTGGAGTTCGAAACAAACGATTCTCAACCGTAACTCAAGGGTTAAGAGTCGAGATTTGGATAAAAGAGTGGAACTAAGTAAGTGGGTTAGATTAGAGGCTTTGACGGTAGAATTGAGTGGTTTTGTTGATCGGTGAATTAATTCTTGATTGTAACATGGAGGAAAGACGAAAATAAACTTAGCATTTAGGATTCTGTATCGAAAAGGTTCACAGGGGAGCTTATTTGTCCGTTTGAGTGAAACCTGCTTTGAAACGTTGTGTCTACACTTAAAATTAATTACAAATGACTTGAAAACTCTGGCATCAGAATTAAATGAATAGTGTAAGGTTCCATAAGTTATTGTATCGATGATTGATTGATGATAATACCATAATTCATAACTTAATTTTATATGTTGGTTAGTCTTTTTGTGAATCTATGAGTTGGAAAGACCATTGTTTAAATGTATTTAAAAGGAAGTGACGTCATTAAATTTGTTTGTTAATTATTGTACAATAACTACATCAAAAATATAAATTCTAGCTTATTTAATAATTATTGTATTTAACAATAATTCAATGTATGATAACTTAAAAATTAAGTATTTCATATTTTGTAAGTCCACTAAACGGGTACCGATACGACATCAGCTGACTGGGCAGCCATCTTGTTGTTTACGTGAGGCTCGGATATAAAAGCCTTCGGAGTGTCGTATCGGGGCTTTTTTGGTATCTGACCGTTGTGCTGACAACTTCTATTCTTGGAGTAAGTACATTACAATATAAATACCTAGACTGCCTTCCTATGGCATTGCCTTTGTGATTTTATATTATGTTGCTAATTGATAATGATGATACTAGTACTTATGTTCACATAAATGTAAATAAAACATTGTTATACCTTTTGAGTAGTATGATTTCTTATAATAGTATAAAATGCCGGATATGTCAAACAGGATTTGGCCTAAAAAGTCGTTTACGCTACTGTTGAATAGCCACTCATATCTCTAATGACACAGAATCACTCTTAAAGCACAAACTTTTATCCATTAACTCTATAAACACGCATGTCACAAACAGACCCTCGCGGAAAGTTCAAAAAATTATATCCCAGAAAGTCCAAACAAATATAACTCGCAGTTAATACGAGAACGAAAATGTGGAAGTGAAGGAGTTGGCCCTCTGGCTTTTTCTATACTGTGTACAAAGCTTATTTCAGTCTAAGCTGGATTCTGTTGTAAAATGTAATCTATTAGGATGGACTAAAGTTCAATTTTTGGAATTTTAATGGTTTATATAGGTTGTATTTGAATCAAATAAAAAAATCGAATTTATGATTATCTATGATTTTTAATTCTGCATTTCAATTTTCAAAAACGAACGTTTCAATTTTAATCTTCAATCAAAATTTAACTTTTAAAAGGTTACAAAATTGCGTTGTTCAATGTTTTTGTGAATCTTCACTGAAATAGTATTGTTTACTCTGTGTATGTCTCTGTGTGTTCGCATCGGAGCGGAGTATTGGTTGTTTGTTTTGAAGAGTGCACTGGAAATTAAAAATAGGTTTGTTATTTTAGTCGCTTGTGGATTGTAGAAACAGTATCAGTGCTATGTTATGGTATGTTCTTGTGGGGTATTTTGGGTCATTCTAGGTATTTTATTCTCAAACTTATATTCTTTGGAATAAAGCTTTGAAAAGACATCACAAGTCCTCACTGAAAGACATTGAGTTGAACGTGTACCACCTCATGATCAATACGAGTATATCAGACGTACTCAAACAATAATCATCTGATTAAAATGTTACACGTGACGTCACACCTCAGTCAATGCCTCTGTAAGGGAGACGTGTGCATTGTACGTGTCGCTAATTGGACTCCTTACATCTATTGTTGTATAAAGCTGTTACATTTCTATAAGCTTGGAAAATTCAACTTTTGTTATACAATTGTTCAATATTGGCAGAATCGTATACCTATCTATAGGGTAGTATTTTATTTGAAAATGAGTGTTTAGCTCGTGCTACATAGTTGGAACCTATATAATTTTTCGAATCGACGGCGATAGGCTTGCAACCTGCCATATATGGAATGCTAACTACAGCAAAATGTGATCCTGAGAAGTGCACACATAAATTGCACAGCCCACATTATATTCGAACCCACCTTCAGTGAAAACGAAGCGATACTAGGCCAATACGGTTCATGTACAAGTAGAAACGAAATACAACCAATTAAATTGAGTGTTACTGGGCTAGGTTTTCTGAAGGACAAAAATACTTCCCAAAATAGGCTGCTCATTATGTGAGAAAAGGAAACCCTGCTTCCTTTCCTGCAATATTTATAGCTCCAGAAACATACAAATGTTTATCAGATATAACAAACGAGAAATAATTAAGACACCCATTACTATTTACGTTGTCGATAAACCTCCGAAAGAAGCACATCCAACCATCGCGTGCTCATCAAACAGCGCGTTCGTTTGAACCTAATGAACGTAATAAATGAGTGAGGGTGTTCGTGCGAGCGGCAATGTATTGCGTCCATTGAGGTAATGACTCGCGAGCAATAACCGAATGGCTTGGTAATGGCCGATGTGGCTCGGAGTGACAATTGCTACTTTTTAGGGAATTTGATGGCTTCATTTTAGGGAGGATTTTATTTGAAAGGATCTCATATGTTTTGGACCCTTGGTTCGCATTCAAACAAACGAGCTTTCTGTCTATTACAGATGTGTATATAAAATTGATATTTAAAGCAGAAGTAATGAGAGCTATGAAGTTCTTCTTCTGTGCAAATAAAAGGTTGTGCAATAAAAGGAACTCGGGTGCTTTCGATAGTCGAATTGTAACGTACGTTGGTCATAAAATGGATGGGTGACTGCTACAGAAAATAACTAAGCGCATATTTTAAAGGGCATTTAAAAATGTCGGTTCTGACAGTCGTTAAGCGACGGAGTCTTTCAAGGAAAAAGTACCACCAGAATTTACTACAGGTTCTCGCAAATATTACAAGTTTGTTTCTTTAAATTATCATCATCTTAATCTTTTTAGCCCGTTTAATCCCACTACTGAGAAAAGGCTTCTTGTCTTCCATTCCCGTAGGACCTTCACACAAAATAATAGATAGGATTAAAAGTATTTTCAGTATAATAAATGAAGCTCATTTGAGAACAATTCCCCAGAAATTATTTAAATTCAATACCGTTTAATACCTGAGAAAACAAACTCATTATAAATGAAAGGAAACAACTGATCCTTGGCTCGTTAGTATTAATTTTCTTGAGCTGCGTTGGCCTAGTTGGTTAGTGCTCCGACGTTTGATTCGTAGACTTTGGGTTCGACGTCTGGCTGTGCATCAATCATTATTTTTCAAGAATTTTTTATTAAAAAACAAAAATATGCACGAAATTACGAGTACGAGGCCGCAACCTGTCTCATATTATGCAAAATGTGAGCATGTATCAAAACGTAACGTAAACGAGATTGTAGTGTTTAGACAAGCCTAATAGAGACTTAGAACTACTCACTAAAGAGTATTAACTTTTGAGAAATAAAATATCTATCTATCCATCATCTATGAACTTATTTTGAACCTACATTGGGAAAAGAAACATTTGAAATCCCTAAAACTCTGAGAAAAAGTCTACCTCGCGATAATCGTCCTGCTTCGTATTTTTCAAATCAAAATATCCATGAATCACCGAAATAGGGTCATCTACACCTCGCGGCACGCCGCAGCTTACAAGATCCCTGGGGAGTGCTCAGCCGGGCCGACCCGCGTTGTCTTTGTAGCGAAAACAATATTTCTCTTGACATGATACTTTTATTCACAGTATTTTTTTAGATGGCTGTTGTTGTTTTTCCGGGACGCTCATTTGTCATCGTAAGCTCTCTTTTGTTATATTTTTAGGTTAATAAGTTAGCGGTAGATAATAATTGGACCGATAACTCATAAAAATAATGGTTGATATTTCACCATTTTGTTTAGTATTAATATTAGTCATGTGATAACCATCAGAGTCTAGAATATCCAGTTTTATCCATTGCATAGACTTCCATACGTATGAAATGTCCAGCATTATTTATTATTATTTATTTATTATAAACTATGCATAAAAAAAATATTCAATACAATACAATACAAAAATGTTTGTTACAGCAAAGCACACAAAAAATTCTTAACTTTATCTAATTGAAGATGGATTACATAAAAAAGAGAACTTATAATTATTTTGTAGTTTGCTGAGAGTGGATACATAGTGGAATATCTTATAGTTTCCTCACTAGGCGTTGCCTGTATCGAGGAAACTAAAGTACGAATTAAACTTCGTAGAGACTATTTGTAGAGCTCTTGTACAGATACGATAGATTACGACTACGCAGAAAGATACATTTTCAACCGACTTTTAGATTGAAAGTCGTGAGTGCATCTCATTAGACCAACACAGCTACTATTTTTGTCGGCACTGTTATCTGAGTTTTCCCAATCTCTCCACAAAAAATAATTTCATATTTTTCAATAATCAATATCTTCGGTGCTCATACGATTGTTTAGGTATACTACGACTTAAAATTTTTACAACTTACAAACTACACTTTTTATATTAGATACTAGGTATGCCTTACAATTACACTATCATTATTCAATTTCAATTTATTCATAAAACTTAATACATAAAATTACAATTATTATAAATAATTTACTTCGAACCCCGCACTAGGCTAGGCCTATTATAACAAGTATTACAATAAAAATATCAAAAAACCCGACTGCAAGAAAGTCAACTATTGAGATTTTGTAGTAGCTTGAATAAAACCATTTGCATGCATTCATTGCCAATTTGTTATTCAAAACTTAGTTGAAATTTTTTTTTATTGTTTTATGACTTGACTTGGTCACGGACAATAAGATGTATACACTCCATAATGTTTCGACCCATGTACAGGTCCACATGTCCAACAATGTTCTGGTATTTTTATTGATTTCGCCACTAGTTCAATGTGAAATCAATTTCCGCTTTTTGATTTTAACCTACATCTATAAGTTTTAGTGTAATATGAATTTTAAAAGTATGGAGTGTATACATCTTATTGTCCGTGACTGTACATATTTTTGTAAGTTCCTTCATTTTGATATGATCATCTAAGTTTTTTTTGTTAACGTGTATTATTTCGCGCAAAAAACCCGCCGTTTTGTTTTTTTTACAAAAAACCTATGACACTTGGGTTATCAAGACAAATCTAACGATAACCTAAATGTCTCAATCTATCTAGTCGTTTGGAAGATACGAGGGTACAAAGAAATTTAACGCACTACATGCGTACCATACAAGATACGCGCGAAAAACATAGCCCTTCCTTTGACAGTCGGGTAAAAATGACAGTCTCGTTAAGTTCATGAACCTTTGTCGCCAACTATACCATTGTTGGAGACGTTCGTCAGGCCAGGGTCCGCAGGTCAGGCCACTAATCACACGACACACCTGCGTCTGTCGCCGCGGGAGCCGCCTTGATTTATACCAGCTTTAGTGGGCGTACGTGTTTGATCGACCGCTCTTGTCTTTGTGTTGGGGCAGAATTTTGATAAGGAGTTTGAATCTATTAAAGCCATTCTCGGTTTGTTTAATATGAGTAATACGTCTGTACTTGTCATGTGATTAAATAATAGATACTAGGTATTCAGAAAAATGCCACGAAAAATATAAAAGAGAAAAATATACTTATAGACCCTTCCAACGAAGCGACGTATATCGACAAGAAGGTCCTGGAGAACAGACACATGGTGTGAGCACTCAGGAGCGCTACCTCGTGACTCTTGACGTCTGGCACTATGATGCGAGCCAAGAGTTTTTAGACCAGGAGTGTTTGGCTTACATACACACTACCAAAGCTTCATCAAAATTTGATCAGTTTTTTTAAGGTAACCTGGAGGTAAGTAAAACAACATGCCGTGAAAGGCCTTTCCAATTTGTTGATTTATTAGATCCATCTAATAAATCAACGAATTGGAATGTCAAAGTCAAAGACAAAAAGCATTTATTCAGTAGGACCGCAGGGATAGTCTTAGAACAAATTTTACTCCTGTTCTTTCGCGACCAATACCGTGATGAATCAGGGCAACAAACACGGTTTGGGGCCTATCACTACTATACTTATGTGCGTTTTGCACGCATTGTGGGGTCTACTTTTTATATGATGGATGGGTCGACTCTTGACCACGAAATATCAAAAAATCATAACTTCGGAGTTGGGATATATTGATATGGGTGGGAATACACATGTTACATGTTTATCATTAATTTTAAAATAATTTATTATGCAAAATACAAAAAAAAGTAAAAAAATCTAGAGTGCAAAAAGTGGCTTCGGCGGTCACCCATCCTTTTTATGACCGCGCCCAGGGTTGCTTAACTTTTTTCCCCATACAAACTTCCAACCCTTATTTTCCCGCCCCCTTATGGTAATTGACAAAAAAAAGTAGCCTATGTCCATCCCTGGGGTATACTTTTTATCCATGCCAAATTTCAGCTTAATCGGTTCAGCGGTTTGGGCGTGAAAAGGTAACAAACAGACAGACAGACAGACAGACAGAGTTACTTTCACATTTATAATATTAGTATGGATGGATGGATAGTATGGATATGGATTATTATGAATCAACAAGTAAAATAAGAAACATCTCAAAATGAAACTTCCCCAATCAAGAGTTAATGAATCTCTCGCTCTAGTGTTTCATTTCAATAATCAAAGTCCGAAATCCCACAAACCTCAAGTTCCGATAGCGACTTACAATCAAAGTGTTGCCTGCAAACTAGCTTGGAAGCTGCTGTTGTTTCTGTTACATCATAAAGGAGCCTTGTTTGTCTTACCATACATAAATCGATCTCAAAGACTTGTAGTTTTGTATTATGTAGATCTGAGTGTAGGGCCTCTTAACCTAGAAGGTTAGATTAGTCATCCTATAGATAATCTACTTTTAATCTACCTACTTACTGTTGTCGTGAGTATTGAAACGGTTCAAAAATACGTCAAGCAGATATTTTGAGCAATTTCTTGTAGCAGATATTAAACGTTAGGAAAATGACGATCTCTCTTTGATAAAAAAATAAAAACAAATACAATAATTGAAATCAGTAAACATGGAAATATATACAACTGAACAAAGAACCTTCTCTGAGTTAGTTAAAAATGGGCACCAACCGTCATAATAGCAACCGCAAACCACTGAGGCTGGGAAAAGGCTAATTACAAAGGGACGTACTAACGACCGCGGATTGTGCTAACCAGAACTTTGTCCTGTATCGTCTCTTTTGAATGAAGTAAGAAAAATATTGCTAACTCCCTATCTACATATTATTTGTAGAAGAAAATAAGGACTCGTTAGGTACCTAATCTGAGTTTCTTAAATACGAGTCAAAGAAGCCTTATTCTAAGGCTGTAGGTACTCACCGTTTGTCCGTCTGTCTGACTCAGAGCTCTATATTTAAATCATTAAAATTTAATTATTTTGCATTATGTCTTTGAATCATATAGGACCATGCTCCATGGTACGTTGAATCCTTGAAAATTCAATGTCATGAGAAAATCATCACTAATTCAGTATATTCACTCTATGGTCTCGTTATATCTCGTTGTCTTCCTTGTTGTCCAAGAAATATAACTTTACGATTGAAGTTTCCTCAGTACTAAATGATGTAAGAAAGCCACCGCCACCTCCCAGTCTACAAGGGTGTAGGAGCAGCTGCTCACATAAGCCCCTAACGAGCGCGGATTATGCACGCCGCGCTGTAATTGATTGTGTGGAAGTTTATGGAGTTTGTGGTCATCTTCCGCAAGTCTTATGGAAACTATTCACTGCATCATCATCATCATCAGATCAAATGAAACATCATAGATAGATAGATAGATAACAATGCTGACACGACGTCAAGGATATTTACTACAAGTCTGACTAGCGCTCGTGGTCGTGCTTGCTTAGTCGTTCTTGATAGATCGTCGAAGTTAAGCAACGTTCGAAACGGTCCGTAAGTGGATGGGTGACCTGAGCGCTTCCGTGCTTCGGAGGGCACGTTAAATTGTCGGTCCCGGCTATTTAAGTCGTTAAGCCATGACGGAGGCCTTTAGGCGGCCTAAAAACTCCGTCACCAGAGTTGGCCACTGACTCATACGAACTTACTTTTTTACCTACTTAACCCTTACTATTGGCCTTATCAAAATTGATTATTGATTAAACACTTCAAATCATTTTTATGCCTTCGACCGCTCGGCCACGGAACCACCGTGGCCGAGCGGTCGAAGGCACTCCAGTTTTAGGAGGATCGTCTGATCATCGCGTGTTCGAATCCCGTCAGAATCGAAAATGTTGATAAGACTTTTCATTTCTTAATAAGTATGGTGTTATATGATATGTATTGTCTCCATAAGATCTTTTTTGTATTGTGAAATATGGTCAAGAACATAATTGTCAAAAGGCCCTCTGCACGTTGACTTCGGCCTCAAGTTCCTGGACATCATGGTCCTCAGTTCATACAGAACTGCTTCACTTTTAACAACAAAACTTGACTTATTGGTAATTTGTTTAAATCAGCAGTTGTTACATACCCGCCGGGCCCTCATCGATCAGAAATAAGAAACCAAATAAATATTACGGATGAAAGGTAAAGCTAATCGAATAAGCGAAGTTGGATCGCGCGGGAACCGAACTTGCGTAATTGAATTCACACATTCTAGGAAATAACTTTACTTTGAATTAATTACGCAAGAAGCGAGGGCAATGAACCCGGAAACTGGAAGCTGAAAAGTTCAGATGTGTTACATTAAGGTAACAATTTGCTTTTTTTTCTATTTCCTCCCGCTGATGAGTTCAAAGGTCTCCCCCATATCTCTAATTCCCATACATACATGATTTCAATTGACGGATTTTTAGGGTTTCGTATCTAGTAAATATGGTTTTACCATTTCCATCCATCTGTTTGTCTGTCTGTCTTGTCCGTAACTTAGCTGTCCTTGGTACTAGAAAGTTGTAACTCATATTAGTTTTAGGAATTTTCTGCAACTGGTGGATCAATTTCTGCAACTTTTTTATGTATGGTTTTGGTCCATCAACACTATGCCCAATTGCACACTAGGTAACTTACTTATTACAATTGATTAAACACTTCAAATCATTTTTATGTTTTCGGCGCCGCAAAAGTTCGCGAGCTCCGCCCGCAAACTATTAATTACAAACACGTTCTGTTACTAAATAGTTTTTAATTAAAATTATCCGTAGCATCTGCTATTAGTTCACTCTTAATAGTGTGCGCCGGGTTCAAGCGCTTGGTAATAAGTGCTGTTTTAAATAATCCATGTTCGTGTTAATGTGCCTAATATATTTCTTTCATGTAATCTGTTTTAAGTTTAATGTTATTATAACGTCTTGCATTTTTAATCTCAGACGTGACCTTTCAGGGTTCTGCAATACAGTTCATCCATAATTTTGAAGTGGTTCAAGTGGTTGATTTGTGATTAAACGTGTTATACCTAATTATTTTGCTATTCACTATCATGAGAATTAACTAACGAATCAACGAAGCCTAATGAAATATGCATCGAGTATATTATTGATTTAGGCTGTTTGAAAGAAGTCTTTCAGCTAAAACTCACATAAAATATATAAAAGATGGGATATCCAGCTGTATCTTAGAAAGTAAATGATTTGTATCTTCATCAGGAGGAGTATGGTCTCTCCGCAACCTTTCCATCAGCGTGCCGCGCGCCGTCCTCTCCGGAGAAGGCGAGTCCGTCATCCTCCGCTGCTCTTACGACTTGGAGGGAGCTGCTCTTTACTCCATCAGGTATATTATACTTAAGTTATAGGGATATGCATTATGGAGGATAGAGGCAAAGATTACTTCTTCTGTTTATGCAAAAGTGTCCATCTAAAATTATGTGCAATCAAACTTGAATATGAATGGCGCCACCAACGGTCTCCACGGGCGCCAGAAATACAAGTGGGTAATTTTCAATGTCGCGCCAAAAATGTAGGAAGAGATAGAGTAGGACAGAGAAGTAAAGAAGGAAAGCGCACTTCACTTCTTCCATAACAGAATTTCATATTCTCTTGATATCCAAGTCTTTACTGCTAGACACCATTGCAACTGTACCCACTATGAGTAAATCCTCCTTCCCTCCATAACCCGTTGGATAACGGTCATGATCAGTCAGTTAATACGAACTTTTACTTGTAGATGGTACCGAGCAGAGACGGAGTTCTACAGATACGTGCCGAGAGAGATGCCGCCATCCATGGTGTTCCCTCTGCCGGGAGCTGAAGTGGATGTAAGTAGCATAGATAACTCATGCTTGTTACGTTGTCTCGACGATTACGCACAGCTGATTATCATCCTCCTGGTTGATATTCCACTTATTAGAAGTATTAGAACAAAGCGCTTTCAAAGTTCTTTTATTATGCGCACTGCAAAAATTTGGGATCAGCTTCCAACGTCTGTATTTCTGCTAGGCTAATGACCCTGTTGTTTTCAAGAAGAGAATAGGCACCTTCTGGGTAGGCTCGCTCCATCGTAGACCTCATTCTTGCCTATGTTAGTTTCGAGGTCAGGAGCCGGCCCATTCATCATAAAAAAAATGATTTTTTACCTAAATAAGATACCCTTTTTTAATTCTTCTAGTCCTTTTTGAACCCATGGTAAAGATTGAATTCGCCTCAGATGCACCTATTGCCGATAGCCGTTTTTAGGTCAGTTTTTGCTTTAACAAAGCTGTCACTCTAGTAGCATTTCCATTGCCATTCAACTCATTTGAAAGTACAATCAGGGGAAAATTTAAATACCATTTAATATTTAAAAGCATGAAATATTTCAGCTGGCGCAGTCGGATAACCAGCAGGTTCGAATCTCGAGCATGCACCGTCGACTGAGCGGTGAATACCAGTGCGAGGTGTCCGCTGACGCGCCGCTGTTCCATACTGACATCCGCTCTGCGCCGCTCACTGTCGTTGGTAAGTAGTTTTATTGGCGCAGCCTGGTGGATAAAAACTACAAATTGTTTATATTCTAATTGTTCTGTACGTATCTGTAGGGAACCACTGTTCTCTGACATGAAATAATACCACGTTTTAACAACAAGAAAGAAAGCTTGAACTCAGTCTCTTGTTTTTAGATCCACCATTCCGAGCACCTCAGATCGTGCTATCCCGGGACAGCTACGCTCGCGGTGACGTCATCCGCGCCAACTGCTCCGTCGACGAGGCGTACCCTGCACCCAACATCACATGGATTCTGGATGAGCATAAGGTAGGAAAATAATACAGTTAAACACGTATAAAGTAATTTGATAAAAAGCATAAGACTTTCTTGTCATTGTCACTAGTTTTTTTTAATCACTGTCGTAAAAAGATTAGGAGTGCGTCTCAAAGAGGCTCTTTGCATTGTTGACTGTGATAGACCGCCGAGATAATGTCAAACACTCTTACCGTCGTGATCCTGTTCGTTTTAGATCATTTGTTTCTATAAATCAAAACGTACTAACAAAGTAACAGGTAAAAAACAAAAGCTTGTAAAACCCCGCAGCAACAATATCACAAAGAACACCACAAAAAATAAGAAAGCAAAATTCAATTTCCATTTTCAAAGGAATCCGCGGTTCTGATCGGCGATGCAAAAAACTAAATAACAATAACCTTCCAGTAATGAATGGAATCCATGAATAATGCCGTATTGTTTCCTGCTAGGGCAGACCTTCCGGCTTTCGAAAGGTCTGTATTTGGATTATACGGCTAATGTCCGGTCTTTTAAACTGATTTATGCCCTATTAAAAGAGTTTAGTAGGCCAAGTGGATGGTGTAGCAGATTTTAAATCACAGATTGTGTAATTGAATCCGTGTTGCATTGTACAGTTGTATACAGTCATTGAAATAATTGCTCCACCTCTATTGAGTTACAATCGGAGTTTTCTTCAGAATTTTTTAATATCTTTTGCGGATGATGGAAGGGTTTACTTAGCGGACGGGAGCTATGTCCGCGTTTTGTTTTCGTCCACTGGCACGGAAAGGGAAAACGGATTTTGTGTTTTTGAGAGCACGAAGTCAAGGAAGTTATTTTTTGCCTTCGCTTATTTGAGCGCGTAAATCTGTTTGATGAAAAGTAATGGTTAAAGTTGTTGGTATAACTTAGATAATAGTTTTTTTATAGCCCAGCACAGACCAAAAGATGGATTTCTATGGTGATACAGAGTAGTGTCAAAATTATTAACCCTACTGTTAAGATGTTGTATTTTGTTGGTCTCTTCGGTCTCTCAAGGGTCCTCCCCAGTTGTTCAACTTTGGCAAACAAATAAAGTTTAAGACCCTTTGTGTATTACCCAGTTTATCTAAAGTTACGTTCAATAACTCCAGATAGCAGAGACAGTCTCCCGACCCTCGGAGCAGGACTTCAAAGAGCGCGGCGCGTTCAGCCAACTTGAGATCTCCATCTTGGAGGTGGAACCCTACCGCATGGGGCTGACCTTCACCAGCTCCAACCTGCACCGTGTCTACCACGAGGCTTACGTCTACAACAAGGATCTGGAGAAGGATGAACAGGAGATACTCAGGTATTCTATCACTAAATGCATTCGGCGTGCCTCTGACTGCTCTTTTTTCTTCTTTACATATTAAACCTAATTTACACAATACCAATCTGGCATACCATTCTTGTCTCTTGCCACAGAATATTAGCTCTTGCACCGATGAGTTTGAAAGCAAGAATGGTATAGATAGCGTCAGATATGCCAGATCTAATGATAGCGTGTAAATGGTGTTTTAGTATCTCTTTATAGTTCTTTCGGAACCAGTGCAGGGAACGGATTTTATGCACGCCTCCAAGAAGCTCCATTCGTGCACCTTGATACCATACTTTGGAACTTTAGGAGGTAAAATATTTCGGTTTTCTCTCAACATTCCCTTTTCCATTTGAGAATACTGGCATAGTGCACATTTTTGAAAAAAATATCTCATTGGTGATTCCGAACCCACGACCATAAATGATCAGCAAGCAGGGGTCTTTCATTAGACATAAGAACAGAAAGCAGGGCCACTTTCAAACCACCACTGCTCCTGCTGTAACATTGAATACTTGTCCCCAGCTACACCCTGGTGCCGCCACCATCAGGTCAGTTCACGCTGGGCTGCGCAGCCACCATCTTCGACATTTACGCACGGCAGAGCGTTCCGGTGCTGGTCAAGGAAGACGCCCCTCATCCCGCCTCCGTCACTGGAGAAGACTCCTCAGGTATACCTTCAGCTGTCACCGTAGAACCTCAATCAACGTCGTAAAGTCGTATGAGTTATTTCCCAAATCTGGTGACAGAGTTTTTAGGGCGCCTTAAAGACTCATGGCTTAACGACTTAGTGTCTAAGGATCCTATAGGAACAGAAATCAAAGATTAAAAGTCGAGACCGACTACTACTAAATAAAAGCATAACCATAAGACTCTTTTATCACTTACAATCTTAAAAGCTTACTACTACTAGCTTATTTTGTAAAAGCCATTAGTCTATATCATACAAGTTGTAGATAAGTGAGTGCCAGGAGGTTAATGTTATTTCGATTTTTAAAGTAACACCTTCATTTTACACATTTTAAACTTTCGCGACTCGAAGACATTTTAAATTTTATAACGGGACTTAATCGCGTAGGTATAACATTTGTTTATTTACCTCGACGTTTCAGTAGCGTTACAGCTACCGTGGTCACGAGAAGACTGAATAAACAAATGTTATACCTACGCGATTAAGTCCCGTTATAAAATTTAAAACACCTTCATTTGTTTCAGGCGCAGTATTTGTCGGCAGCATACTCCTCATGACCCTGGGCCTTGCCCTCACATTATGATCACTCTGGGATCACACATAGTGGGGTCACGGGGTCACTTTCGGGTCATGCGTCACTAAGAGGTTATGGGTCACTAAGAGGTCATGGGTCACTATTATAGTGGATTCTCTGGTCAAGTGTTGCTGTCACTATTTGATGTCAATTTGTGTATGGGTGTGAGAGAGAAAGATGTTATGTTATTGAAAGAGGTTTGAAGTTTTGTTTGCTCAGGGTAAATAGTGTTTTGTACCGATGGATACCTAATGCAAGGAATTTGATTTTATAGGATGTAATCACTTAAATTAAAATCACAGTATATCGCTGTCTTTCTTCCTTCTTCGTGAGGCCAAGTGTAATTTTATCTAAGTTTTTAAACATTCTAAACAATATGTAGCGAGTACGAGTTATTTACCTACACGATCGCGTAGACGCTAACTTCACTTTGTATGGGAAAAGAACAGCACCATCTATTGGCTTATTCATTATTTATTCATAACTCATGAAAACGAATTATGGGTTTTCGTTATTGCGATCGAGTAGCAAAAAACTCCCACTCAGCATTCTGTAGAATTGTGGTTGCTGAAAACCTGAAAAGTCCTGAAGCGTACTTGGAAACCTTCTTGTAAATTAAATTCAAGAAAAGACTATTGTATTATTGTTCCGTTTTAGATGGTTTTCTTTATAAATTATAATGATTTGTTTGTTTAACTTTACTTTATTATCTACCTCGTAGATGCATTGTTATTATAACAACTGCAAAGCTTTTTAAAGTTCAATTGAATTCTGTGATTATTTTATAATATTTTATGCTATTTTTCTTTAGATTTTCTTCAGAACCTCTTTCCCCTCTTTCTTTCTCTACCAAACCGAAAAGGACAGCGATACACGTAAGAAACTGAATGTTGTGATAGACTATAGCCAAAATATTTGTATTGTAGCTAAAGTAAGATTAATGTATATTACTTATTTAAATGTTGCAGATTTAATGTGAATATGTAAATAAATTCATTAGTTACCTTATCTTTGTGTTTTATTTAAATCACCTACCTACAATGAGTTTTCTTCTTTTCCTAAAGTACCTAAGTATCTACCTATATTTTTCCTACTTTCGGGTGAAATATCAGGTGAAATAGAAATTCACAAAGAACTTACTTAGGTAACACTAGCTTGTTCTGTAAACGTAAAAAGGGTTCCATTTTCCTTATGCGTAACAAAATTCTCAAAAACTTAATCAAAATAGGCACATCCGTTTAGAGGCTACAATGTCAGACACACAGATGCAAGGGTTCACAGTTACAAGGACACAAAAATACACAATAAATCATACGTTATTCTCATTTACCCTTAAAGAGGGTAAAAAGTTGCGTTAGGGTTAAAAAATCTCATTTATTTTTATGCTCAAACGATGGATATTTCACCATAAAAATAAATTGTCCAGAACCTTCACCCTCGAAAAGACCACACTCACAATTAGGTATACCGTCAACAAACCCTCAAAAATTCCACTAAGTGGTTCATAGTCAGCCCTGGCACGAATCCAGACCCTCCACTTCTCATCGTCCAGAAATAACGACCACTCCACTAAACCAGCAGCAGCTATCTCCCAAGCAATTCTCAACCTTACAGCACAAGCGTTAAAACTCAACGGACCCGCACGATAAATCCTGCCAAGACACCAAATACAGAAATAATTCCAAACGAATACGAGGAATTTTGAAACTAATGGCCTACATAATAAGAGTGAGGAGACAGTAAATAATCTCAATAATAGAAAAATGCAGTTTACCACCCGATTGGTTGTTCGATTGTGAGCGCTAATGGGGTATAAATAAAGTTTATATTCAGATTGGCGTGAGCATCGCTCGAGTGCTTCGATGTTTTCAGTATTGGAGCAAATTGAATATTTTTGTTTTGAGTTTGTATAAGACAAGTTGAGGAGCAATATTTCAATAACTTCGCTTTATTGTACTGGGATTCTGTTTTGCTCGAATATTCTACCACTTGCAAATCGTTGAAAGTATTTTCGTATTGTTACAAACAACAGTTGATCCATAAATGGTTTTCAAAGCTTGGAGACATCGAAATACACGTTTATACCTACTCGTTTTAGAAAAGTGTAGTACTACCCAGTACTCACACATTATATGTCAAGTGCACAGATGAACCACTAAACAATAACTTCATCAGACTCCCCCTCCTCCTCGCGTCGGTATCCTCATTGCTGAGGGTCTTGATCCCCTGAACATGGCGTAGTACTTCTCCTGACAATGTCGCGCCACCTGTTCCTGTCTTTGGCATCGTGGAGCGCGTCGTGAAGCTTGGTGTTCAGCGTAGAGCGGATTTGATCCGACCATCTGAGTGGACTACGACCTCTCGGACGTTTGCCATCGATGTTGCCTGTAACCAACAGCTGCTCGATGTTGTGTCCATATTTTCTGGCTATGTGTCCGAAGAACTCCAGTAACCCAGTACATCAGACTAACTGGTTCAAAAAACCTCGTGACAAGACAATCCCCAAGACACAGTCAGCCAGACATTTTTTGAGAGCCTTTTAGATAATTTAAAGATGAGTAAGGGAGTCCAAATACAATTTGGTACTGCCCTTTGCATTCAAATGACGGGTTGTAAGCCCATCACCACCCAAGAATAAAGTACACAAAACAATATTCTATTTTGTAAATTATGCTGGATCAAGCCCTTGAACCTATAACCTACCTATTGAAACTCGTGTATTTCGTTAGGTAACGTTCCAAACAGCCATGTTTTAGCGAAGTTGAAAACTTTCCGTTTTCAATTTAGTGGTAAATTACCGTGCAAGTAGCGAGCTCGCGATCTCAAGGGTACATGTACAGTCAGCCGGAAAAGTATTAAGATGAAACGAAACAAAACAAGACCACTAAATCAAGGTTAATCACAGGGCATTCTGTGAAATCAAATCATCTGCCTCTATCAAGCTCTACTGTTTTTGTTGCCGGATGATTATAAATGAAATTTTTATCATTATTTATTTATTAAGACATAAAAAACATTAAACATAATTAGAAATACCTAATTTCTAATTTTCTAAAGATCGTTCCAGTATTACGTCTAACTCTTCTTACATTAATGCACTTCAATTGCTATAACTCTTTTAGTTATGTGACTTTCACCTCTTAGTAGAAGATACTACAAATTCAGGAAAATATAGTTTTTCAGCTCAAATATGAGTCATGACTTTCATCATCATCATCATCCACAACTCGACGTCACCCACTGCTGGGTATAGGCTTCCCTAAGTTGTGCCATCCACCACGATCCTGCGCTAATCGGACCCATTGACGGCCCGCGACGTGTACAATATCGTCTGCCCATCTAGTCATGTAGTCATGACTTTCAATGTAAAACTTTTGTTGCTGCCTGTATGTACAGTGATCAAAGACGGTAAACAGTTTCAGATTTTTTAAAACTTTACATCGTGTTTGATTAGAAAATTGTAATTTTGGTTTGAGTTACGAGAAAACTTTTAACTTCGTACCTATATTTTAAACGGCATAATTTAATGGTATTCCATATTAAGTTGGTAGCTCCTTGTAAAGTTTAAGTACTTATAGATAGCGAAACACGCCTTAAGCTATTTCAATTCATCACTATCATAATCTCTTTGCCCTTCTAAATACGGGATAAATGTTTGTATGATCTGCAAATATTATCTTGGGTCTGGGTGTTTCTATAATATGTATGTTTTTACAAAACAAAAAGTATATAAGTAGTATATCAGTTATCTGGTTCCCATAATACAAGCTATGCTCAGTTTGGAGCTAGATGATGCTATGTGAAATTATCCAGCATTATTATTATTATTTTCAAACTTTTAAGTAACGTCTTTTTTTTAGGTTTGAATAATGTTGATTTCACTTTTATCTGACTACTTACGTATAAGACTAACGATATAACAAACACGAGCTTATGAACAGTGACAAAGATACTTAAAAAAACGGATAACCAAGACGTGTTACATATTTTGTTGCCAACAGTACTAGCAAGATACTTTGCCGAAGTATTCGTACTTATCTTGAAATTGTAATTATTTTTAGACTCTTGAACCCTCGAAAATACGGAAAACTGTATACGAGCACACGTGCGTTAATTTTTTAATAATATTTTAAAGTTATGGAAAAGATTCGTATACCCAGCATTAGGTATTATCAGGGTTTCATAAATGATGAATGTAATGTCATATAAAATATGTCCAAGCTATCAGAGTCCTTGTGGGTGCAAAATATAAAGATTCTTGTAGAACACACTAAATAATAATAAGATATAATAATAGACAACAACAACATACATAATAATAGACATAATAACATACACACACAACACACATAATGACATAATAATAGATAAGATGTTAAGACACAAAATATATTAACCTCTGTGTCCCTGTACATTTTTAAATATCTTAAGTATGTCAGACAAAACTTTCAGTTTTTTAAAACAGTAGCGGACGCTGTAACACACATACCGTGTGTTTGGAATCTGTAAAACATAGATTAACATTCGCCGAAAAACTGGCTCAAGTAATTGGAGTGAACTTATATTATAATAAGCTACCATTAAAAATTAGGCTCTTGAAGTTCTACAACTCATAATCAAATTCTATTAAAAATTTACTTCTGGATAAGACAGTGAATATCTAGGAAACCTCCCTTTTGTGTTGTGGTGCCGTAACCTATTATATTTTTGTTTTGGTTTGTATTTAACGCATGTGACGCCTCTATACAGCGCACAGTTGGTTATTGTGACTGGAATTTTGTAACCATCTATGAAATAAGACGAGAAACTGATGTCTCAGTTAATAATGTTATAATTCACAATAAGATAAGATAAGACAGAGGATAAGTATAGCCATCCAACGAGGTAATGCCGCCAGCCTTTTGGGCACGTTACCTGCGGTCGGTGACTTGAACACTGTTTTTTATCTTTAGTTTAATTAAATTACGTACGTATGTTTATTGTTTCGTGTAAATATTTTTATGTTTTATAAATTCACAATAATGTTTTGTTAAGTCAAAGGCATTTATTCAGTAGGACCGCGGGGATCACTTTGAACTCCTGTTCCTTCGAGACCAATACCGTGAAGAATCACGGCAACAAACACGGTTTGGGGCCTAGCTTTTTTTTAGCAGCCAGATTAAGATTAATATGTGTTCTTCAGGTTCAATAAATATATTTCATTTCATTTCCAAGTGAGTCTGTGTTTATGTTTCAATCATGCCTTAAAACTAAGTCCATTCATAAGAAGCCTATCCACAGAAACAGTCCCATTATTAGCTCTCAAACACCCTCTGCCATTCAATTCTTCTCAGGATTGAAATCTTGCCATTTCGCTCCAAGTTAAGCCGTTCTATGGCCACGGGCGAGTCCAAAAGGGCCCCTAATTTGGACTCAGGATTATGGGGTCCTTGACCCCGAACATATTTCGGAACTTCTGCGCCCTATCAGCGTTGTACTTACATTATCTACACGAGTTGGGGCTGGCTAAGACTGGAAATTATGTTTTACATTCTACTCAACTGCGGTTCATTTGGGAGTTAACAATTCGCCGTGGACTAGCAGAAACAACACCGTAATTGTAGTGAAACTTTATAACAACATTACCACCAGTCAATTTCTTGTAACACAGGGTCACGAGTATACGACGGTAGACATCCTCTCAAATCTTTGTATTCCAGATCCTTTGAAGACGTCTATTCTCCTTCATATAAAAAGATATATACAAACTACACAAGAACCAGTTAAATCATCTAAGGATGGTTAAAAATGACCCAAAGATCTCAACTGATACGAGTCACTGCCAGCTGAAAACGCGAAACGCTGGCGGTACTAACAAAGTAGCCATAAATTCTGCCACAATCCTTTGATCTATTGAAACACATGAATCTCAAGCCTGAAGTGTGCCAACACTCCAATACCATAATGGTACTTAACCTCCCCTCTACATGCTATACAATTCTGGTCCCCAACTTAGGCCTTTAGACCAGATGCCCTTTATACCCCTTTATAGGGTAAGGAGCGTTTGGACCACATCGCAATTTGACTAGTTAGTATGAGCAGTTCGCTATAGGACCAAATCTCGATATGACTACATCGCGCGTCAGGTGGCAGACTATGCCTACACTCAACGGGATGTTGTAGTGTCTGGGACATTGTTTGAGATGGAATAGGCTTGCCCAGCATCTGAACCATCCACTGAGCTTTATCGGCCTGAACTTTTCACTACTGTTGCTGCTATTGCTACAATCAAGCAAGAGTCTTAAAATGCCGTCTCTGACTTCTTATGCCGAGTAAACATCTGAGGATATTTACTTTGCATTGAGATATAGTTGTGATTATGTTTAGTTAAGACGGTTATTCCGGTGTAGCGGAGTACATAAAAATGTCTAAAATGGAGCCCTCTGACAGGTGAAAAGATGGACAGACGGACATCGGAAGCTTCGTAATAGGGTTCCGTTTTCACCCTTCGGGAACGGAACCCTGAAAAAGTATGCATGGTTGATTCAAAAAATATTTCATCAGTAAAATAAGTTTGTATGAGTGAGACCATCTCTGGTAATGTAGTTTCTAGACCGCCTTAAAGCTTTAAAAATAATACACATGACTAAAACTGATTCAGAATATTTTTCTGATCAAGACCTTTTTGACCACCAGTCATGATACAAAATTAGTTTAATTCTCGGCCTTATAACGCAGTAACTCGGAGAGATGGCAAGTTATCCGGAATGCCTGTAAATCTGATCCAAGATTATGAAGATCCTTGACCCACAGTTTCACAACTGCCTTTTCACATTCACCTAAGTTTAAAACAAGTGGTGTAGCTTTTTTGAGAAAGCTGGTGGTTTGGTGAAAATGCCCCTTCCCGCCTTCCGATACTAAAGTAGTAGGTAGTTGCGATTCTAAAGTGTAACAATGAATTTTTCTGCCAAAACAATGTGCATGACGCCAGAACTTTCAAACGTTGATTGAAAGGGATGCCCAGTGCCCAGTGCCCATACTGTTTAAAAACACTGTGTCTAGTGCACGAAAGGAGCCAGCTTGTCAAAGTTCCCTTGCGTAAGAATTTTACATTATTAACACTGTAAAAATGCCATTTACACGATACCTTTCTGGCATATATTTCTTGCCTTTATTAGATCTTGCTCCGTTGAGTTTGAGAAAGCAAGATGCAAGAATAGTTTGCCAGTATGATATCGTGGAAATGGCGTTAACACGTGTGTTTTTACTGAGGGGCCAAGAAATTGTCCACGACCAAATGAATGTGTGAAGGCTCACACGACATGCTTAGAAGTAGCCCTCCATACTTGCGGCCGCTTTATGTTCTGTATAATGCGGAACCCTGACAGAACCCTATAACTTTAATATTATGTTCCGTTACTTAGTGGAATTGGTTTTTGTATTTGTTTCAGTGGTCGGAGCCAACTTGTTCATTAATTTAATTATATTTGTGATTTTAGTGGTTAGGCTTGTGTGATATTGTTATATTCTTGTGATAGATATCTTTGGAGAGGAAACAGCTAGGTCAATACAATTAGACTCAAGAACGATAAATCACGAGTCTACTGAAATCTAGGGATTACTGTAAGGTCTTATGTAAAGTTTATTTTGAGTAAAATGGTTTGCTAATGTACATAATATGTGTTTGCGTGTAAGGGTAGAATGTATGAGGTAAAAGTTTAACTTACGTATCTTTTAAAAAGTATTTTTTACGACAATCCTCAGATAGCTTGACGGATTCTATTGTATTTTGTAATTTTATGGACTTAGTACATATTGTTTCATTGTAGTAGCTTAGTTTCTGTAAATAAATGTATATGTCTTTTATATTTAGCAATACACTCGTTTACTCTCAGGGAAAAACGTCGTGATCCCGTTTTTTAATCATTAAAATAAACTAAATATCTTGGGGCCCGCCAAAAGTAGTTAGGCACTATACAACCTATCACCCCTTTCTCAAATCGTTTCGTTCTATTAGCGGCCGATAGTTGAGACGGAATATACTTCGGCTCGTAATAAGTATGGAGAAGTATAGCTGTCTCAACTATCAACCGATAGAAAGTATGCAGTCTGCGAGGAGGCTTAATCCCCAGTTCCCACAATACAAGTTAAGTATGAAGCTAGACCGCGCGTGTCATATACTCCATATTTACAACTTTGTATTTAATTAAAAAACACTTTAAGTACAAGCTTTCTTACAGCATCCGCTTGGCAGATCTCCAACAAATCCCTCAGCCGCTAACGGCGTGTACTTACCGATATTGGTTTCCTCCTCTCAATAAACTCTATAAACGCACCGTTTTGGCATAAAGAGCTGTTTTAACGGGATCCACGACCTCATTGGACGGGTTAAGCTCTTAGAAACGATTTATATCGTCTAAGATGAATGGACTGAATAACTAATTGATTAATTTACTTCTACAGATGACGTTTCATATGAGCCGTGTCGGCCAAGCGGGATGTTTTGACTTTCAATAAGAAGATTGCGAGTTCCTTGAAGTTCATCAATAGTTATGATGCTGTCTTTTTGGTGGTAACTCTGTCCGTCTGTCTGTTTGTTACCTTTTCACGCCTTTTGAGAATTGGCATGGATAAAGGTTGTATCCCAGGGAAGGACATAGGCTACATTTTATCCCGAAAAAAACCAGAGCGAGTCACACCGCGGGAGCGCAGCTAGTTCATAATAATATTGTATTCTTGAGCAATAAATGTAATGAAAAAATTAAAAACGTAAAATTAAAAATTCAAATTAATTATTTATTAATAAAAGTTCAGTATCCCTCAAAGTTAATTATTCAGAATTTAAACACTTTTAAAGCAAAGGATTAGCATAAAACCTTTTAAGATCACTTGGTTTTCATCAAAAATGTATCGCCTTTTAGCTTAGCTAAGGAACAAAAATATTTTTGTTAAAAATCAGACGCGTTTCAATATAAATATTCAAAGGAAATCGGTGCTCCGTATGAAAAGCATTGTCAGTGTAGATTGATAGAATTTCTAAATCAAAAACAACGGGGTCATTTTGTCTACCGCGCTCTAAGAATGCTGGACTCTTATTAGCTAAGATCTATGGATGTTCCAAGATCTATAATGTGTTTCTCTCTCGACGAAAAAATACTTTAAAATTGTATATTTTTAAGATGGTATGGAACTCTTGGCTGGTTTGGTTAAGAACAATGGTCTTCCAATCAGATTTGTGTGTAGTTTCTTGGCAAAGAAATTTCCAGAAATTCTTTATCAAATATTAAACAAGTGAGTTTGGAGTCGCGTTCAACTTTGAGTTTTTACTATCGAATACCTTATTCATATTCATAGAATAAAATATACTTACAAGCGAGTTATACTCTCAACTATTCATTGTATTGATTTACGAAGAAAGGTCTGATTCCGATTTTTATTGCGAATTTCAACACATCCAATGAATATCTTAGTAGGTTACCTTTCTGTACAATTCAGAGCTTTATATCTTAGACGATAGAGTTGAAATTTGACTTGATTATCTGGCTAGTCGTTAGAGTAACGTTTATTCGATATGTGAGCAAAAAGTCCACGGCCTCAGTATCTAATGATAGGTATCTTCTGCGAGTATTTTCTTACAATATTTTTTATATGCTGAGTAGCTCAAAGTCACGATAATCAAAGATTTATATATTTTTCGTGAAGAGTACATCGTAAGGTACGGATTTTTTTATTTTCGACTTTCTCACAGTTCGAATTTCAATTGTGCATCACTGAAATTTTCATTTGAGAATGTAAATGACATAATAAGGTGCTCTAAACGTGAGGAAACGCAGTTAAAAGGAAGTAAAGCTGCCAGTCACATTTTGGAATGTGCCAAGCTAAACACCAAAATATAATGTTAGATCGTGCTTTAGACTACCCCCTCACACATTATGCAAAGGATATTGACTGATGAACAGAATCTAACAGTGCCCTAGTGGTACAGTCGTGATCATGTTATTTTTCATAACAGTTATTTGATCCATAACAGTTTATATGTAGAAAAGTGTTAGTTGGCAGTTTTGATGTATCGTTTTATTTCTAACTTATACAATAGTCCCGTATTCATTTGAAAACAATACGGGCCACAGAATACGTAACAGTTAGTAGCGAGTTCACTACAAAAAGGATATTTTTATGTTTATTATAAAAGCTCAACTTCGTGACTGCAATGTTGATTGTTGAGTGTGTAGCGGTGGAACAGAGAGCTCACTGCAGCATAGCGTATTTATTTATACATGCCTAGTACAAATAATTATAAAAATAAATAGAGTCGATTATTGCTCATATTGACATATTCCACTATTGACTCTGCTCTTCTTCTAGAATCTGTAAATATTAATATCTACTACAGATCTCGCAATCCACCGACTTTTGCACTGTCAATTTTCAAAAATAATGTGTCGTTTTATAGCCCTATCCCGAGAATGTGTCGCCTATTCAACGAATTGGCGTCCAAACATGATTTGGATATTTTTGACTCGCATGAAGGCCGGTTCAAGAGATGTATCCATAAAACTCTGATAATTAATTGTTTTTGTAATGTATAATTTTTACTACACTCAAGTTCTAGTTTTTAGGGTAATTTAGTTTTAGTGCTTGCAACATTTAACTCTTTTGTGTTCACATATTTTGATTACGAATCTAGAACTGATAAAATTGCTACCATATTGTATGAACTTTATAAGATTGTAATCTGTTTTGTGATCTTTATAAATAAAATTAAAAATTAAAATTAAATTGCCCTGCTTCTTCGAGGTGGTTGTAAAGCAACAGGAGCAGAATTACCTAGATTTTAAGAGAGTGACCAAACAGATCCTAATAAGTTTATTTTAGGCGATCTCTGTATTGCAGAGCGCGAACCACCCGCCAGTGACGGAAGTTGGTCTGGTTGTTCTCTTTGTATCTAGTTATGAAAATGAGTACATACGCATTTACATAAAATGTTTAAGTACCCATGGCTAATTGATGATGCGGTGCGAAATTTCCATTGCTTATCTATAAGTTTTTAGATTCATTAGTGAGAAATGTGGTGTTACCAAAATGTGGCTGGAAAAGTGTGGGAGAGGAGATTGGAGCGGTGATTGGAGGACCATCGAATACGACACAATACAAAACCGAGTAGTTCTCTATAGAACTACTCGTGTGTTGTGTCGTATTCGACCTCCTCTCTGTCTAATACCCAGCAGTGGGTGCAACTGGGCTGATTAGATAGCTTGTAGAGATAGATAAAATGAGTGAGCTAGCTGCGTCCCCCGGGTTGGCGCGTGGCGAGGCGGCTAAAGCTTGGTATTGGCGTCGTTATCAGTTCCACACATACAATGATATGAAATTGAATCAGAATTGCAGCTTTTATCTGAACGTTTTCGGTATCGCACTTTATAAAAGGGCCTTTATTTGATAATAATATTTAATCTGGAGAGTAGATAGTTTGAACAATCCTTAGTTAACTTGCCAATCAATACTAGTAGTGTATTGATTGGCAATTGGGTTTTGTTCGGTTTTCAGTAAAAAGAAAAATAATGAGACGATTATATTACAGTTATATAAGCCTGGTGGCCCCACTTTCCGATCCTGGTCGTGGGTTGGAATTGTGACCAATGAGTTTATGTCTGAATTCATCTATACTAATATTATAAAGAGGAAAGATTTGTTTGTTTGAATTGAATAGGCTCCGAAACTACTGGACTGATTTGAAAAAAAAAAACACCATTACAATCCTACATTTTCCTGATGAATGTAGGCTATATTTTATCCCGGGATATGGTGTTATTATGTGTGTATTATGGTGTTACCCGCGGTCCCTCGGGAAAACATCACTTATGTTTTCCCGAGGGACCGCGGGTAACACCACGACGGACAGCTAGTGTACAATAAGTCAGTAGGTAGGTACCTACTCTCAAACGGTGAAAGACCACATCGTCAAGTAAACGAAAGGAGCCTCCTACGCTTAAAATCCTTCCTCTACTATACTCGCACTGCTATAAATAACTAGCGACAGCAAAAATTTGAACCAATATTTTCATTTCCCCTCTATTTTTATTAAAACCTGGTTATTTTAAAACCAACGTGACGTTATTTGCAAAACATGAATATCAAGTGTCTGGCGATTTTCCGGCTTTACCATGATCCGGCTTTTTACCCGGCTTCATCCGGGCCGGATTACGAGCTACGATATTAAAACATCACGCTTAATAACGGAACGATTAACGTAAAAGCTTTTTAACGTTTTTGTTGCGGTTTAAGAGATAAGACTTAATGGGATGACGGATAAGATTTTTTTTAATTTGAGTTTTTTGACTCTTGAATCTTTATTTTTAACTGCTGTGAAAATTGGGTATTTGCTAATAACATGCCCTTAAATACCGCCCTAAGACATTCAAAAAGATGTTCGTATTTTCGTGACAGATAGTCTGCTATGCCGGGGTAATGATCGAGCTTGGGAAGCTTATTTCTACTTAACTAGATAGTTATCATTTTGTTTGATTAACTTCCTGTCTACTAATAGCTAAGTTTGACTATTTCGCTTCAGTTTTTCAGTAAGGAATTGTTTTTTATTTTATATAGGTGAAATGTATTTAAATTATATGATCTCATGTTGATTGAAATAAGTAAATGAATTTGAAAAAAAAAAGTGATCCCAGCGGTCAAATATTGTTTATTTTGATTTGTATATAATATCTGAGGACTTGGAGGCATTTTAACTTAGACCAGCCCTCCCGCCAGTTAACTTAAACCAAAACAAACATCATATTTTAACGGCGCCGCGAAATTGTTAGATATTATTCATTTGAAGCCTTAATGCCCTTCATAACGAGTACCTACTTTCAAACACAGTCTAAAATTTGTTTAGTTACATTAATAAATGAATTAGTTTTTCAACTTCACACGATAATATTCTTATACCTATCATAATTTGGTTGGAAGGCTTGCTTACCGGTGCATAACCGATATACATCTAGGATCTTATCAAAAATTTCGATTGCGACGATTAGGGTTCCGTGGCCGAGCGGAAAGGCACTCCGGCTTTAGGAGGATCGTCGGATCATTGCAAATTCGAACCTGGAATCGAACATTTTTAACTTTTCATTTCTCAAGGAAGGTTGATTGTTACTCCTTCGCGCTGAAAAACCTAGAGAAATCTAAAAAAGTAGGTATTTCTAAGGAACAATACCTTTTAACCAGGGTGAACCAAAGCAACAAACACGGTTTGGGGCCTAGCTTCCTTGTATAGGCCATAAGAGGGAATCCAAGGGTGTAGCTTATTCCCTGGATTGACGCATTACAGCTACTCTTTTATTCCGAAAAAAGACCTAATCTTGTTTAAAGGAATGCGCGTAGCACCGCGGGATGTAGCCGTAGCAAGTGTAATATGGACTGATGGAGCTGTTCTCTACGCAGCTGTGGAGACTTTCAGGTAAATGAACAGACCGAGGATGAATCATCAGCAATGGACACCACAGATGGCAATTTTATTTAAAGATGTTTAATTGCACTTTACTGAGCCTCGCTTAAGATACTTGTACCCTTTTACCCACGGATGGAACGGAGAAGGTACGTTTAGACAGTCCAAAAGATTGAGAATTTTGACCGACTTCAAAAAAGGGGATGTTCTTTTCAGTTGAATTACGTTGTGTTTTTTCTTTGCACTTGATTAATATCTATTACAGGTCAATTGGCGGATCGATTTTGAAAATACTTTCCCTTCATTATATAAGAAGCGAGTGCTGAATGACAGAGGGATTAAAAGAGGAATACAATGTTGTGCCGACCCTCCATTAAGTGAGAAAAAGGAAAGTCATGTTACCTATATGTTTTGCATGAGGTGAATCTGTTTCTTTTTAAATGCCAAAGTAAATAAATCGCATTTTTAAGCTGTAGAGTCACGTGCTCACCTGCTTCTCATTAGCAATAATGATAGGCATTACGTCGCTGCAGTAAATAAAAATTTGCAATCATTCCCGCCAGATGGCGACTCCATTACGGAGATCGTGACGCGACAGCGGACTATTTATTGTCCTTGGGGACACACGGGACTCTATTTTGAACGTTTTGAGGGTTTGAGGATCATAATAGATCAAGAGTAAAACAAAAAAATCCAAAAAATCAGGCATTTTAGGGGTAATGGACTATAATTTTTGTAATTTTTATAATGTTAATCCACACTTGAAATAAAAAGTCTTATCAACGTACTTATTCGATAAATATGAGCTTATCAAGAATTTCGAAGCTGACGTCAGGGTTCCGTGGCCGAGCGGTTGGAGGCACTCCGGCTTTAGGAGGATCGTCTGATCGTCGCGGGTTCGAATCCCGTCGGAATCTAAAGTTTTGATAAGACTTTTCATTTCGTTATGGTTACTATTTTTCTGTCTCACGAAGGCGGGTCGGTCTTTATTGTGTGTTGATGCACAATATGCGCGTTGTTTTCTGTGTGCGTAAGCTTGAGAACGGTCCATGGACGAACGAGCGCTCAATATCTTACACACACAGAAACAAATCTACACACACAGATAGTACAACTATAAGACGCCTCAATACAACACGAAACAGTTCTCCCCGAATCTCCGAAGATAGTGTAGCTATTTTCTCTATCAGTCGAGCATCGCGCGATCGCTTAATCAACTCAACTTGAATATCACATTAATCCCGCAATGTGCGCTGTGCTTGTGTAATATCCGGTCAGTCAGATGGATAAACTCCTCTGCATTTAAGAATCAGTCATCGTAACTTTATCTCCGTGTTTTCTGTTCTTTGGACTCTGTGAAAGATCATTGAGTCTGTGTAAATTTTCTGCAGCAGTCTGTTCTGGCATCGGACTGTTTTTTTGTTTTTATTATGGATCAGTTTGTTTGTGTTCAAACACGATTATTAATTGTGTGGCTGTATGTTCAATATCTTATCAAATGTTTAATTTTAACAAACTGGCAATCTTCGTTTAAAAAATAAAATGTTTTAATTACGGCCGTCAGTTGAAGCCCACAGATTTTCAAAAAACTCTGTTTAAGGAAAACGTGATTATTTCCGGCCGAAAGAAGATTAGAGTTTTGGGTTAAATTATTCTGTTCTGCGATGTGGATGATGATGTGTTTTACTATGCTTCGTCGACTTTGGGTTTTTAATGAAATTGGTTTTATATGACTGGGATGAGACAGGGCGAAAGATCAGAGCTGCGTGTTGAACATGTCTTTTCTGTGGATTAGACCGAATAGGCTGAGAGGACAGTTTTTATTTCGACGTGGCTCTAGGTAAACTTTTATAAGTTATTAGGTATAAAATAATTACCTACCTACAGACAGCCGCTTGAAATGTAAGTCGGTCGAAAATGACAATTCAAGATGTTTTTTATTTTATTTTGTGGGAATAGTATCGATTCCTCAGGAATAATACCTATATTCGAGATAAAATTATTCCGAGACAGATATTCTTTCAAAGCAATAAATAAATTTTAAAATCAGTCAACATTTGACGGATAATATTGGTGACCATTGGTCAGACGAAGTCAAGGCAGGTGGAGTAAGACTTTGACCGAGTGGTGGCCTAGAACCGGACACAAAGGTCGAGGTCGTCCAATGCGCGACATCAAGAGGCCACATAATAATATAGATTTTGGATCCGTGAGGCACAGGACCAGAAGGAATGGCGTAAACAGAGGGAGGTCATACCCAGTAGTGGGATATTCTTGGCTGCGGATGATGATGATGATCGGTTAACAAGTAGATTTTCTCCTTTTTTGACGACGAAAAAAAAAATATAACTTAAATTATTTTAAAGTAATAAAACATATAAATACAAACGAAACAAAAACACTCTTCCTTATTTATTTAAAAGTTAATAAACAAAATACACGCTTGCTTTTTATCAATCGGTAAAAATATTTTACATCGAATACCTTTTATTTGCGAAATATTCAATACGGATCTTTTGAAACATGAAACATTATACTTATTTAAAGAAAATGTGAATATATTTTTTGAGAGCCATTACTTGGAAAGGGATTTTACTATAAAAAAGTCCTGACTCACTGACGTCTTGTTGGTCTTAGAAACCAACAGTATGAGAAAGGTTTAGAATATAATAGAATAGAATAGAATATTTATTGAAAAATACCTAATAATAACCTTATTTCTTCCAGGCAACCTTTGGATGGACAAGACATATTTAGATTAAAAGATTTGGTTTTTGGTTCAATAGTATTTTGACACATGCTTGTCGTCTTATCCACTCTCATAATTTCTTTCATACATTTTATACTAGCTCATGGCGGAATTTTAACATGATAATTACATATATTATCCACGATACTTTAAGATCAGTAGTGGCGTTGACTTTCCCATCTTCTCATTGGTATACATTATGTAGATATCAAATGGAAAAGTATAAACAAAGTCAAAGTCAAAGAAAAGACTAAGAACGAATTTTACTCCCGTTCTTAAACAAAAATGTATACAAGCCTATTCCATCTGAACACAGGCACTACCGCGTGCCTTTCAGTGTAGGCATACGGTTGCCTCCTGACGTTTTATAAATGATCTAAAATAAATAAATAATGCTGGACATTTCACACAGCGTCATCAGCTCCAAACTAAGCAAAGTACAAGCTTCCCATAGTACAAGCTTTGCTTAGTTTGGGGCTAGATGATGCTGTGTGAAATGTCCAGCATTATTTATTTATTTATGGAAACCAGGTAACTGATATACCACTTATATTCTTTTTGTTCGTAAATACATACATATTATACAAAGAAACACCCGAGACAAATATTTGAGATAAATATTTGCAGATCACACCAACATTTTATTCCGTCCCAAGCGGGCTTTCACCCACACAAAGGTCGTCTAGTAATTTTAATTAAAAATTAGGCATATTAATTAGGTCTTATTTTTTATCTCGTTCGTTAAAAAATACAGTCGTGATTCGTTTTTACATTAACCAAGCTGAAAACCGAAGCTGAAAACCGCGGGTAAAAGTTAGTTCATTACGGAAGAGGTTTTGGGCAATTTAAAGCGAAGCTAATACAGATATCACGATTATTAGCCAAATCCCGGCCAAACAACCCTCTCATCCCCAATCTTTTATTCAGCAAATACAAAGGGGGTGCTGTTAGAGCGGTGGGGTAGGTGAGGAGTCGTCGAGGTAATTAGAGGTATGAACAGTTTTGTTCATACCTCTAATACCTCGTATTTATTCATACCTCGTATTTATTTAAATAACAATTGGATAAGTTTTATAACTAAAATTAAATGTTAGTTATAATTATTTATTTTGATGAAAGAGAAGTTACAACAAAATAGTTTTTGAAAGTTGATTCTCACGGTTAATTCTTTAGTTTTTTTACAAACAACGTAATGTTGATTTTTTTAGTATTTTATATATATCAACTTGTTTGTGGATAAATGAAAAAAAATGCCTTTTACCTACTCGTATTTTCTAATACCGACTGTGTTCCTAAGCTGTAGCTAGCACATCACAGCTCTGAGGCAGACCATCAAACTGTAATAAAAAGCGTATCCGGCGCCGGACCGGATCCGATCAGGAGGAAGACGGATCGCGCCTATCGACGGCTGAATTAACAAATAGATGTAAATGTGATTGTTCGGGGCGAACAGACGAGCGGGGATTGCGCTCTCCTTATAATTAATACTCTGTTCTGCAGTTTGAGTCAATTATAGAGTCCGCAGAGATGTAAAGTTTTGAGAGCACTGTTCAAAAATATAGGATCACGACTGTATCCCTGAGTCAGACTCTCAGATTTTTGATGTAATTCAGATCAATTGAAGATTCAGAAGATTTTTGATGTAATTCAGATCAATTGAGGATCTTTAAAGGAGTATTCAGAGGCATGTTCACAAACTCAGTCCAAGTATCACTTACTTCAAGTAGTACTTTTGTTTTTTTTTGTACCTGTTCTCTGTTGATGTATACTGTCTGTGTGTTGTCAAATAAAGTCTATTAAGTCTAAGTACATTTTGATACAAAAATATGTGAGCAACATTTTGCAAACATTAGCACTTATAGTGACAGGTTGCAAGCCCATCCACCGCACCTCACAAGGTAAATCTGGTCAAATCTGGGGTCTTTTATCTTGTGAATAATTTGGTCACGGTTAGGTTCCAATGGAACCTAAATAGTATTTGTATTTGATGTTATATCCTAGAATTGAATGGTTCTAATTACTACATGATAATTAACTGCTAAACAGTTCCAAACGGTGTATTAAAACAAATTCTAATATTATTGACTGTGTTGGCCGAGTGGGTATGATCCGTAGATCGTGGGTTCAACCCCAGCGTCATAGATATGACGACTTCTGTAACGTACTGGGTCAAGGTTCGCTTGCGACGCAAATGGCTATGGGTTCGATTCTCGTAACGCTACGAATACGTTTTGTATTTCAAGATTTCATCTTTTTCTCACTTTTTTTCTTTTAACGTCTTTATGCAGAAATCGGTTAAATCAGGAATAATTAATCCCATAGAAGTGACCACAAACATCCCAAACTTAGTCAAAACCGTGTGAAAGGCCGTGATCTTCATACTCGTTTGGACCTTGCCCTTATTAATTGCCTTGTAAATAGACCCTAACCAAATGTCACTATACACCTGCAATGTAATTTAAACTTTACGCTTTAGACTTTGGGTCTGAAATGGCTCAAACGTTGATGACTCTGATTACTCTAATCAGAATGTTGCTAAAATTCAACGATAATACACAAATTCTGATTGAATGGAGATTGAATGCACACAAAATGGAGCGAATTAAAGCAACCTACAAATTGAAAGCTTATCAATGCACATTGTGATTTAAATTAACAATTTCAATTTTTTTTTCTGCACGCTTAAACTCATTGTACCTACTCACGTAGATGCGCTTAAATGCTCGTTTACGCATAAGCCTCACACAGTTACATACATACTCGTATCATCTAAGACGGCCCTTACTGCAGAGAGGGGGCTGTATCAGACTGTGGATGATTGAATCAGGTGTCGATTAATACTTTTATTACGCTAGAGGTAGGTTTAGGTTAGTCCAAATAAATAAAGGTAAAGAATTATACAATTTACTTCGTTATTTTCAATCTTCAATCAAAAAAATCCAATAAAAATCAACTCATTCCACAAAGCTAAAATCCCAGTTTTTCCGAGGTTTTTCCCGCCTGAATCAACGTCACGCCGCACGCGCTGTCAATGTCAATGGCTTCTCTTTTCGAGTTGCCAACCAAAGAGTATGGTTGTCAACACTTTCTGTTGAAAAATACAAAAACTGTTGATCAAATACTGCGGTTTTCAATCAGCCATATTGTATAAACAATTAGACACCCGTAGGCAGTTTTATTTGACATTAAGTCACAAACGCGTGGGTGGGTTTTAAAATACTTTGCAAATGTGAGTTTATTATATGTTTAGGTCAGGTTTTCTGAAAAACGGTAACGCTATGAAGCTGATTCACGTCACGAGGGTTTAGCCAGCGTTTGCAATGTAAGCGCAAAAAATGTATTAGTAATTCACGACATCACATTAGATACCCCTAAAATTATCAGTGTTCCTCTACTTTATTATGCATGTATTATACATATAAACCTTTCTCTTGAATCACTCTATCTATGGAAAGAAAACCGCATCAAAATCCGTTGCGTAGTTTTAAAGATTTAAGCATACATAGGGATATAGGGACAGAGAAAGCGATTTTTATACTATGTAGTGAAGCGCTATTAGGCATCGTCCTAATAGAACGCGAATACACGACGACTAGCAATGGGTCGCATCGCATCGCTTAGTGGCGCGATAATCGTGTAGTCCATCGCTAAAATCCATCGAAAATTTTAGTCGATTAGAATTCCGATTAGGACCCCATTCCGATGTTTGATAGCGTAGTCGCCTTGTCGCGTAGTCGCGTTCTATTAAAGTGATGCTATATGCCTCACATTTAGGCACGTTAGGCACGTTAAATTGTCAGTCCCAGCTATAAAGTAAGCCATGACACCTATAGACAGCCTTAAAACTCCGTCACCAGGCCACAAACTCATACGAACTTACCTTAGCTGTAAGGTCGTAATATTAAGACAGACGCTTTCACCAGACATTGTTTATGGGAGTTTAGACTTGTTTAGTACCATTTTACTGGCGACAGTTGTCCCTTTTACGACAGTCGTGATGTCGTGTCGTTTACAACCTTCGTTTTGTAAGATACCTGCTTGGAACATCGAAAGCTTACGTAAATAGCGAAGGACAAGAAATTAAACTTTTTAAACTGAAAGGTATCTTATATCATTATTATTAAGATGGATTTTACGCGATAGGAATTGGCAGTTACTTCAAAACAGTTCTTTAAATTACAACTCTGCTCTACTTTTTTTTTGTCAAAACTGTTTATTTTTTATTATTGTCTCCTAAAGTCATAATAAGTGATAGAAGAGTCATACAAGAGTCCTGTCACTGGTTTATTCGAGTCTGTGCAGTGATGAAAGGATATACTTAAGTGCGTTTCAAATAAGCTTTCGTGAAAAATTGCAGAGCGTGTTTATAGCCGGTCTGCTCAGCCCAAGCAATTGTTGCCGTAAATCACCAGCTATTCAACTCCATCCATCACGAAGATATAATAAATACCACGTCACTGCGGTTGTTGACCCGCTTTTATCCAGTCAACGGGATCTTCGCTTCGACACAATACGATTGATAGATTGATATGTTTCTGTCAAATTATAGCTACGTGAGACGATCAGCAATCAGAAAAGGTAAATTGTTTTTTTATTCAATCTGTAGCGACCTTTATCCGATATCGCCACATAAACTTGCTACCACCTAGCTAAAAGAGTACTTACTTCAGTATCATTATCACTAGATGGCGCTGCTGTATGCACTAGAAATGCTGAATCGCGCTTACGTAATGCCAGCCAGGTAAGTGGGCCAGATGGGTCGACCTGGTAAGGGGAGCTACCTCTTTGGATTAAATTAAAGGAATTCCACCAACCCCCAAAAATTCACAAAGTACATAGCAGATAACATTGTCTCTAGGAGACGGATTTTGAATGCCGTCGTGGCTTGACCAAATATGGCCAAGATGCACCCTCCAAAGTACGAAAGCGCTCAGTTGATACCCACAGCAAGAATTAGTCACCCACTTTAGTATCCACAGAGAACGTTGCGAACGAAGTCAAAGTCAAAAAGCATTTATTCAGTAGGACCGCTGGGATCACTTAGAATAGTCTTAGAACTAATTTTACTCCTGTTCTTTTGCGACCAATATCGTGAAGAATCAGGGCAACAAACACGGTTTGGGGCCTAGCATTCTTTTAGATGATTCATCGTGGACAACAACTCAAGCTACACTACGCTTATAAACAACAATGTGCCTATACGAGTAGTATCTCCTGACACCATTTAATCATGTAGAAATAAAGGCTAACCCTAGAGCTAGTTACGGGCTCATGGCTGCACAAAGGCTGTATAATCAGCTTATTTCCATCGGTCAGTGCAGCCATTCTTGGCTACTGTTCGGCATTATTTATCGGCGAGCGGCCAATTACATTAGCGGTGCTGTTACTGAGAGTACCTACCTACTTTTTGCTAGGACTATGGTGTGATAGACACAAATATACATATAATAAAATTGAAAATCTTCAAAATGGTGATCTGTGTATTACCATCTGGGTGCCGTTACCGTTTTAGATGTTAGGGCAGGTGAGCTATCATGAATGAACCGTTCTTTAAAACATTTTTTAGGGTATTTTAGATACTCAAATAGCTTTTTTTTACGGTTCAAAGTTCAAGCACAGGTATATTTTTAGAGCATAGGTCATTCTTGTTTTTTGAAACACTACAACATGGCGTAAAAAAGAGAGGCCGATACCAGCAGTGGGATTCTTGGCTACTGATGATGATGATGATTGAGTTGTTGTCGTATTGTCATAAAAGAGAGATGCAATTTTTGGGAAGCATACCTAATTAATGAGATTTACCTAGTTTTCCAATATTTTGAGTGATAAAACTGGTCCTACTAAACAAAATCTTACAGAAAACAAAGGCAATTCTTGATTGGTTTTAAAAAAAGCAGATATTTCGTGTCCAGATCGTAACCATCCATGTTTAGGAAGGAAGACACTGAATTTTTCAGTAGAGTATAAAAAAAATATTTTTAATCTCAGGCGAGGTTTTTGCGGCATGCCTAAGTAATGGGGAACACCTTAGGGAAACAAAAGGTGAGTCTTTTCTATGTAACATTTTCCTGTTACTTTTTAGATAGATTATTATGGTTTATTTTTAGTAGAAAATGGTTTCTACCTGTATAGGACGGAGGCGTAGTTTTGTGTTTGTTTGTATGTAACGAGAATCGAAGCTAAAACTTATATTCATAAGTTGTAAATGTTATATTTGAAAACAAAGCTAGATCAATAGTTTTCTTGTTGTGTCACTAGTTTAATGAACCATCGTGACAAAGGGATTTTAAGAGCATCTCATAGAAGTTGTATGAAGCCCACAGTTTTATTAGACATCAGTCCACTGTATTAATTGATGGACAGTCAACTAGAAGTACCTATATGTAAAAGCCTTGAATAAATGACGACGGACACGTGGTCACACCAGATTGTCACACTGGTGTGACTAACAGGAATTTATTTCACAAATACGATAAAAAGCAGATTGTTAAAATTTTCCACTTCGCACGTGAATCGCTTTTCTAGAAATGCGACGCGATGCGACGTGACGTTGCGTCCGCGTTAGTGTCGTGACGTCGCTTGAATGCGGAATCCTTGTGTGCATGTCTCCATTTCCACTTTTATACAAATCGCATACGTGTCAAATACGCGAACAAAAAAAATCTGGAGACTAGGTATATAATAAAAGCTTTTTGATTTTGACTTACCATACAATCGTTGACACATCATTTCACCCCCTTTTGAGGATTGTGACCAATTTTTTGTTAGGAGTTCATCAGGCCAATGAGGTTATCTGACTTTAGACATGTTCTATTCCCAAGTGACAGTGGACACGCACTCCGGTGTCTTACAAAATGCAACACAGTTGTATTTTGATCTGGTGTTTACTGATCGTAGAAACAATGAGCTAACTCCGTATCCAATATAAACTGAGTTTTGGATCCCTGACTTATTGCTTGCGAACTAGCTACTGTCCGTATCTTTTCACTATCTTGGACGGCTCGTGGTCGTGCTTGCTTAGTCGTTCTTGATAGATCGTCAAGGTTAACAACGTTCGAAACGGTCTGTAAGTGGATGGGTGACCGCCAGTGACATTTTCATCTGAGCGCTTCCGTGCTTCGGAGGTTAAATGTCAGGTCCGGCTATTTATATCGTTAAGCCATGACGGAGGCCTAAAAACTCCGTCACCAGAGTCGGCCAATGGCTCATACGAACTTACTTACTATCTTGGAAGTTGTAAATAGGGGTTGTCAGAGGCATCAGGTATCCATCAACGCTGATCAGAATACACAATTATCCTAATCCTATCCTAATATCCTAATAATATAATAAATCAGAAAGTTTGTGAGTATGTTTGGATGTTTAGATGTTTGTATGTTTGTGTAACAATCACGCCTAAACCAGTGAACCGATTTGGATGAAACTTGGAATAGGCGTAGATAATGACCTGGAATAGCATATAGGCAAAATGTTGGTATCACGCGGGCGAAGCCGCGCGCATTAGCAAGTTATTACTATTATTGTTTTTTACACCAATGTTCCTTCACCGATTAAAGCTCGTGTCGTGCAAAATTTTCCAAAACGAAAAATATGTTGTTGCATCGGGGATCGAACCCACACCCCACCACTTGGTCTTTCTACTCAGCCAACACTCTTATAGCTGATATAAATGCAACGGTAACACGATAACTCAAACACAGAAATGTATTAATTATGTAAGGAACTTACAATGGAGTTTATTCGTGGCTCGAACCCCTCGGGGCGGTACACGTGAGGCGGAGAATACGGCAGCTAGAGTTGAAACTAACCCAGTTATTCATAATGAACTTCAATACACTGAAGCAAGACTGACGCACTTCAGTTCGTAAAATATAGGTTGATACGTGGGATTCAAGTAAGATACGCGAGAGAGACATCACGTGATCACGCGCTCTTGAATTGACCAATCACAAAGCTCGGAGAAAGAGAGAAATCTCATCATTTTAGATTATATGGCGGCGATGGGTTTTCAACCTTTGATGATGAATGAAAAGATAAGGAGCAACATACTAGCATGGTATGTGAAGAAAGAATGTCATGTAACTAGGAGAGTACTTGGTATGAATGTTGATGGATTCACGACTAGAAGTAGGCCAAAGAAAAGATGGATGAACTGTGTGAAGGATGACATGAGTAAGAAAGGAGTGAGTGTTAAGATGACGGCTGATAGAGGAGAATGGAAGAAGAACACATGTTGTGCCGACCCCACATGTGGGAAAAGGGCAGGGAGATGATGATGGGTTTGCAACCTTTCACGTACTTATATGTACTATCTTTTGAGAGATCTCAAATGCAATCTATTACCTATTTTAACTTGACTTATTTATACCTACCTACTTCCGAAATCCAAAATTTCATTAACAATCGTAAATCACACACTAACACACACTAAGATCCCTTGTGTTGGGGTTAGGTACTAGACTCTAGGTATTATGGTACATATCACAACATAACATAGATATAACATATCACAACAATAATAATATCTGCATGTCCTACAAACATCATACAAAAATAGAACTCACTCTTTAGGTCTTAAATAGCAATATCATTTCTACACAGTTTGTATTCCCAGAACAAAACAAAGTAAACATAACACCCTCACACTCTCTAATTGTTTCAAGGTTCCGACAGACGAATAACTTTCCGATTCAATCTCGAGCTCACGTCAATACCTTCGAATGATCTATAACTTGTATTCATCATCATCTTCCTTTTGGACCCGGATCAGTTGAGCTATCTATAGATCGTTTTTACGACGATCTTTAGATATTTTAAATTTTATTACGGGACTTAATCGCGTAGGTATAACATTTGTAGTTTGTCACGAGAAGAGTCTTCTCGTGACCACGGTAGCTGTAACACTACTGAAACGTCGAGGTAAATAAACAAATGTTATACCTACGCGATTAAGTCCCGTTATAAAATTTAAAATGTCTTCGAGTCGCGAAAGTTTAAAATGTGATCTTTAGATAGCTTGACTGATTCTATTGTATTTTGTAATTTGATGTACCTACATATTGTAGTTGATCAGTTTCTGTAAATATAAAGATAACTAATAATATAAATAAATAACTATTTATTTCAGGCAATACAGAACATACTTAACAATGATAAAATGCCAATGGCGATCATCGACGATCCGATGAACTTGGTGAACTTTCTGTAAACGACACCTTTCGGCCAAAATCCGCTGTCCATAGGTATACCTCGAGGGTCGATCCGTCGGCACTCTCGCCATAAATGAACCAGTAACTTGACCATTTTTAGCAAGAAATTACTTCTGTATTAAAATGTTTGTATGAGAGAACCTGCTGATTAAGATTCTATAGATTCATAGTTTTAAGCACAACCAACTGCTCTGTAACCTACTTTCACAAGCAATAAACAAAGTATTTTGCATTTTAAAATCATGATGATTCCTAAATGTAAAAATTCGTAGTTTATAATGATTTTAATAAAGACTAGACGTAAAGCACTTATCTCTGTACTGTCTGCAGAGTAAATTATAGTTCCAGAGGTATGCAGAACGATGCAACTTTTCCGTCCATGTATCCGGCTGCCAGCTCCCAAACCAGCTGTAATTAACTGAGCTCAGCTCAAACTCGTATTAATCTTTCAGCAGACTCGCTGCAGCGCGCGGCCTCTCTCGCCATTAATTATTACAACTGAAAACTGTACACGATACGGGTCTTAAAATAGTGAGGATAAGACTGTTCTTGATTTTACCAACTTTAGTTTAAAGAACCGCATTGACATGTAGTATTATCAACACCCAAACTACTTTGTCGTCAAAATAAACTATAGTGCCACAAACTTATCTGGTCCGATGGCCAAATGAGGAACTAACGAATTTAATATGAAAAATTATTTTTCTGCCCATACCAAATGCGATAACAGCGCCTCTACTGATTCAGATGAGTTTGTGGCACTGTACAAGCCTACAACTTCAGTCCTTCGATTATAAAAATCCAAACGACTTCACTCCAAGTCAGGTTTTATCAATTTGTAACATTTTGTTCCATAGTAAGCACCTTTTTGTTGGAACCGTAATGGCTATAGTTTTAGTGGCTTAGTTTTAAGAGTTTCGATTTCTTTGTAACGATCAACATTAGACTTACTAGGTGTATCAGATTTGACCTATTTTCCACGTATTTCACCAATATGCCTTTTATTGATTGAGATGTGAGCAAAATAAACCTTTATTCATCATCATCATCATTCAACCTATTATTACCCACTGCTAGGTGTAGGCCTCCTCTCTAACACGCCACTCCGTACGGTCCCTTGCCATCCTCATCCATTGTCTTCCAACAACACTGACTATGTCAGGCTGGTGGTCTGCCCCGTGGTGAAGTGCATCTCTTGGCCACCATTCTGTCACTGTCTTCATCTACCAGCCGTCATCTCTTCTAGCCAAGTGTCCCAACCTTTATTAAATGAATTAATCTTTAACGTACTCAACATAGGAATTACAGCTGAGGACATCTTATTTATTCTTAAATTACGTACACGTGGAGGCCACGCACCGGAAATCGCAGCAGAGGACGGCCCCCCACTAAATGGAAAGACGATCTGGTAAAAGTTGCTGGGAGCCGTTGGGTGCAACCTGCACAAGATCAATCGTTCTGGCTACCGATGGGGGAGGCCTATGTTCAGTAGTGGACGCTATATGGCTGAAATGATGATGATGACGTACACTGATACATAAGTTAAGCACGTCACTATCATCTTCCCTCAGCTAAGATGGAATATTCCCAAAAATAATCCCCAAACAAAAGTTCCGTCCAGTAATTTATTACTGCTGACTTTTTGCCGCGAGCTTTTATTGCTGAGCTGTTGGGCGTTGTGGTCTCGCTGGGGTTACTCATAGAAAAAGGACAAGAAATATTTTGCTGGTTCTAATTCAAACTCGCGACTTTCGCAGTTGTCTGGGAGCCTTATATAAGATCGCAACGTCTGGCCTTTGCCCACCAAAAAATCCTATCCTACTCATCCCACTATCCTATCCCACTAATACAATAAAGTTGAAAGTTGGTTTAGATGTTTGTATGTTTGTGTTTCAATCACGCCTAAACCACTAAACCGATTTGGATGAAACTTGGAATAGGAATAGGACCTGGAATAGCATAAAGGCTATTCAAAATGTTGGTACCACGCGAGCGAAGCCACGCACAGTATTATTATAAATCTGAAAGTTTGGATGGATGGATGTTTCTTTACTTAATCACGTTGAAACAGATGGATTTGAAAAGAACTTAGGCTACTTTTGAACCCTGATAAGTGCCATTCAAGCACGTGGAACAAAAACTATTGATTATGAACCAACAAAAACCAAGTTTATTCAACTGTAACCTATGTTCAAGTATAAAGTACGCTCTACTCAAAGCCTCGCCACAAAATCAAACCGACACCGCGTTAAGGAACTGTTAACATTATTGTACTCCAAATCAAAGGCGGGTTTTCCTTTTGTTATTCAAATGCCCTAACAATAAAAACTTGACCCTTATCTCGTGAGCCATAAGGTGGCTTTCCCCGAAAGTTTTTTCTTTTGTACTGGGGATTGTATTAATTTCATCTTTTTGTTGGATTTCTTATTTATAGTGAACGTGGTTGAATTATTTTACGGTTCCTGCGTAGAAATATCTTGGCTTTTATTTGAAGGTAGTGGGTTCGAATACACTCGAAGCTATAGAAAATAACATAACTTACCTACTACATATTATTTACTTAAACACGAGAGTAAATTTATTCATCTTAGGATTGAAAATGATCTACAGATAGTTCAACTGATCCCAGATCGCTGCCTGTCGGAAACTGATTGGAAATGTCATAGAGCTAACTAATACTTAAGCTATTAGATCACGCTCTTCGACCAGACGCCCTGGAAGCGTCTCTGCTTGCTTTATGAAGACACTAGCTTCTGCGCGCGGCTTCGCCCGCGTGTTACCAACATTTTGAATAGCGTATATGCTATTCCAGGTCACTATCTACACCTATTCCAAGTTTCATTCAAATTGGTTCACTAGTTTAGGCGTGATTGAAACACAAGCATACAAACATCTAAACAAACTCACAAACTTTCAGCTTTATTATATAAGTGCATAGGCGGATCCAGGGGGGGGGGGGGGGCACGGGGGCACGAAAAGCGAGCTAACAACCAATAAGCGATCAGCAATCAATCGCAAATTTTACATTAATGGGGGGGTAAAGCAAATGTGAATACCAAGTAACAGATAGAAGCTACACAAAGGGACAGGAGCGTCCTCCAGCTCAAAGCACGTCAGCCGCCCTTCTGTCAAGAGTTCCGTATAATTTATTGTAAAACGACACCTGAACCCTGAACTACGAACTACACAGTACACGCAAATGCAGAGAACTAATTATAATTAATATAGATAGTGCACATGAACATACGTGGGGATAATTTGGAGAGCCCTAGGGGTGCTGCTTCACTGGACTTCCGCTTGAGAGTCATTCCTGAGACGCTCTGTAATATCATAAACCATTGTCTCAGTTTAATCGGCCACATAAGAAAGACAATGTCAATTCGTGTTACTGAATAAGCCATAACTCATCACAGTACAAAAAAAAAGCAAACATAGATGAACAGTCTTAAAAAGACTCTCTCTCCAAAAATACACAAGTACACTGTAGCGACCTCTATCTGATAACGCCGCAAAAACTAGCTAGCTACATAGCTAAAAGAGTACCTACTTCAGAGCTTGTACCGCTAGATGGCGCTGAGATCACAGATAAACGATTTCCCATACAAATGACGAGAATTGTACTGAATTCCATCTACCCTGTATTCCCGCTGAGCGACAGCGTCGCAACAGCGACGTGTTGTTTTTTGAGAAGAGAGTTAATAGGCACCTTCTAGGTAGGCTCGCTCCATCGTAGATCTCATTCTTGCCTATGTAAGTTTCGTGGTCAAGAGTCGACCCATTCATAAAAAAACCCCCAAATACACCAACAAAGCACTTAAACCAAGCACAGTTACACAAAACAAACCCGAATATCACTTATAAACTTTTTTTTAAACTCCACGTCTACGTGACCTTTGAGTTACAAGGAAACCTACTTCGTTCGCTGCTCTGTACCCTGACGAGGGTCAAGCCTATCCAATATAAAAGACCTCTAAGTATGTATATGAGGCAATAACAGTCTGCAAGTCCTCAGACCTTTTTCAAAGTTAGTGATCACTTCATTGTGAGCAATGTACAAAGGAATCAGCCACTTTGGGACTTGATTGCTGGAGGATCTAACAGACGTCAGATTTACACTTGGGATGAGCATCTTGCTTTATTTATTTAGGAGTCAAGTAGTTGATTGATGACTACAGTAAGTAAGTTCGTATGAGTCAGTGGCCAACTTTGGTGATGGAACACTTTTTTTTTTGGTGATGGAGTTTTTAAAGGCACAAAAAAATGTATTTATTAACAACCGGACGTGTATATTCAGGCAAATAAATTATATTATATTCTACAATATTTGTTTATCTTGTTAATAGTTATTGTGTAGGATTTTAGGCATTCAGCTAACATAAATTTCTTTTTTCATCGGCTTATTGTAAAGGGAAATTCTTTGCTCGCGAATAACGGCGAAGGAATAATGAATTATTACGCACAACTCCACAATAGAGGGCGTTTCAAAAGAGTTACGTGTGTTTACTTCAAGCACTGCTATGATATATTTCTTCTGGGTGAGGGCAAGGGTGAGTCAGAAATACGCGGTGGTTCTGGCTAGAATAGTGTGTGTCCACAAACCATTTCACAAGTAAGTGCACCTCAGCAAACTTCGTGCTTACGAAAACCGAACTTGTCCGAATAAGAAACGAAGTCAGCAGGGTCAACATGAACTCTCTTAGTTACTGACAGTTTTCCAAATGCATATCAATTTCAAATGACTGTTCATTAAAAACTTATCATGTTCTCTCGCTTGCACACTAGTCTAGTCAATAATCTGCAAGTGACAGAGCATGAGCGCCGCATTTTCAGATTCGTTTTTTTATGCCAATGACATGCAATTCAAAAACTTTCAGGAAACAAGAGTTCGTGCTAACCCCCCTGTTAGTTAGTATTCTAACAGGACTTCTGCAAAATGTGTTAAAAATACATGAAAAGTGCACAAAATTATTATAATCTTGTGAGTTTTCATACTAAATAGTCGCATCAGTCTCGTAATATGTAAAAATATGGAGAACACTTCCCCCACAAGACACATCTCTTCCGGCGGAACCCTAAGTCTGCGATTTGTCCCCGAATATGTAGGAAAAACACAATGAAATAGTCTCAGTTTCCGTCCAATTTACTTAATACGATATGGCCAAAGCTGACTTAGCCCCCATCCTTGTTATTACCATAAAGACTGATAAATATCCAAATATATAACGATACTATCGATCCCTCCCTTCCTAATACCGTTTTTGTTTCGACCACATCACTAAACTATTACCAAAACCAGCAATGTACACGCAACGTCCAATTTTCCGGCTCATTCATTGCCGCGTGGCTACCAACAATAATGTATTATTGCTTACGAAAAGCAGCAGTGGATAGTGAATCTTATATGTTACAATTTCACGCGTTGCGGAATTTGTACAAGTTATAGCCTGTAATGCTTCCCGAGGCCAAGATATAGTACGTCGTACATTGCTGAATCGGTACTAGATTGTGAGTTTATCGGTGTACAAAAGTAGTAATGGATGGTAAATCAAAGATTGCGTTTCAGATAGTGGTTATGAATTCGATTCGCGAACTAAACCCAGTTTTGACACGTTTTATGGCTTTATGACGTCGTTGAATTTTGATGCGTGTCTTTCTACGCAACAGGGCGAGTGCACATCATAGAACATATAAAAATAAAGTATTTTCTATCTTCTAACATACATACATACATACATAAAGTCACGCCTCTTTCCCAAAGGGGTAGGTAGACACCACGGATCTCCAGTCGCTACGATCCTGACACACAACTTTCGCCTCATTCACTCTCATTATATTCTTCATACATGCTCGTCGGTTTAGGGTACTTTTGACCTGGCCCTTCTCCAAAATGTCGCCAATTTGATCCAAAAAGGTTCGCCTAGGTCTTCCCCTTCCAGCTGTCCCATGCACACTGGCCTCATACACTTATCTTCTAACATAATACAATAATGATTCGTTTCATTCACTCTTGTTTCATCTCGCTTGATACTTATCAGAAGTAAGTATCACTAGTCAATGGTAAATACCTACTATAGACATCATCATTTGCCTGCCCTTATCCCGCTTATGCAGGGTCGGCACAACATGTTCTCTTCTTCCACTCTCCCCTATCACTCGTCATCTTCGTATTCACTCCCTTCTTACCCATATCTTCTTTCACACAATCCATCCATCTTTTCTTTGGTCTACCTCTACTCACATATCCATCCACATTCATTTCCATCACCCTTTTAGTTACGTGACTTTCATCCCTCCGCATTACATGCCCACTATAAATACCTACTATAGACACCAGAAGATAATAAGTTCGTATCCAGTGTCAAGTGCATATACTTACAAGGTAAAGCTCTTTTGCACACACATAGAAAGTGGTCGCACGACCCATCCGCGCCGAACGCGCCGAACTGTCAATTTAATAGAGGAAATGCTGCGACGTCAGAAGCTAGGCGTATTGTCTGACGTCATCAGCATTTTTTCTATGGACAAAATTACTGCGGCGAGTACGGCGCGGACATATTTTGTGCGATCAGCTATTTTCTCCACGTTCTGTTTTAAAAGAACTGATGACACGACAAGCAGAAGATCAGAAAATTCATGTACTTTTTTTTTTTTTACCTATAATGCTGGACATTTCACACAGCATCATCTAGCCCCAAACTAAGCAAAGCTTGTACTATGGGAACCAGATAACTGATATACTACTTATATACTTTTTGTTTGTAAATACATACATATTATACACATAGAAACACCCAGACCCGAGATAAATATTTGCAGATCATACAAACATTTATCCCGCGACGGGGATCGAACCCGCAACCTTCTGCGTCCCAAGCGATCTTTCACCCACTGCGCCACAGAGGTCGTCACTTTGGTCGAGAGGTTTGTAGATGTGAACTAAGCTTAAGTCGTAAGACGTAAAAATGCGGCGACATAGAACTTGTATACGACTCGCGATATGCCGGACATAACGTCTTTATACGAATAGTAATCACCATGTTTTGACTTCCAAGGGTCGATGGGAAATTCCACTATTATAAGTGCTCTAAACGGTGAACCGCAGTTTACAGTCAGCTCCACACGTATTGACGTTGTCTTTCATGTGGGTAAGGCCGATTATGCTAAGAGAGTTTTGGTGCTGCAAGCCTATTCCATCTCAAACAATGCCTCAGGCACTACAGCGTCCCATTAATGCACTTTGTTTTAATCACCTATAGAAGCCTTAATAATACATGATTTGATTTTTAAAGGTCGATTTTTTTTCACCATATTCCCACCATTTCACCATAAGTATACCATATCTCTTGCTACCTTGGGTCATCACGGCTTGTCATTGTATTCTTCTTTCATTTCCTTGTATCAGCCGTTTTGTCACTCACTCCCCCCCACCCCTCATGTCATCTATCACAACACACAAGTGTATCTAAAGCTGGGTCCACAGCGCCGTGTTTTAGTGTTTTTTAACATGTTAGCATTGTTTTCCACCAATAGCACGCGCCTATTCGGTTAATAACATGTTAAAAACACGAAAACTGCTGTGCACACGGTGCTGTGGGCCCGTCTTTACAACTGGTGGAAATAACTAGTTCCTAACCATGAGGTAAGCATTTTGAAAAAATATAAGCTCCTGTTTCAGTTACCTCATGAATTTTTAAACGAAATGGAAGTAGGATGATAATAAACCGCTTTATTTTAAAAGTTAATCAAAATCGCACATTTAATTTGGTCCCAAAAACCTCGCAAAAAAGTCCTGCTTCTAACTCGTCTACCTACCCGATTCAAGACAGTACGATTCGGTTCCAGTGTAATGAAATCATAAGTATCTTTTTTTCTACTTCTTTATTATTTAAAAGCATATCTGAGATATTTAGCTAAGTACATATTTCATTTTCATTTTACCGTATCGACATGATCTTCAAAGAATTGTAAATGTAAGTTTGAGTCATTGATCAAAACACTAATGACTTAAGGCCGCAATGAGGCCTGCGTCATGGCATAACGACTCTAATATAATCAGGAATTGGCCGGGATCATCAATTTAACGTGCCCTTCGAAGCACAAAAATGCTCAAATTATAATGCCATGAGCGCTCACACATCCATTTTGTGACATAGAAAGTTACAACGAATTATTACCGTCTGCCCCAATCAACTGGCCCCACGCGGTGGCAGACGGTAACACTTACGGCCACGTATGAAAAATGGGGGCACACAGTAATAAAATATTACCGTCTGCCACTGCGTCCGATCAAGAAATACAAGCTACCGAGCGCTACATGCTCTTGAACAGTGCATTACGGGTTGAATCGAGCTGTCTGTCACCGAGGGCTGTTTACCTGGCCTGCCCTCATTTCCATCGCCGAGGGCAGAAAAATTTGGAATTCACTTATGACAGCTGCCGGCTAACGAAGGCCCATTGTTTGTGTTTTCGAGAAAAGTTGTTAACTTTCCCTTTGTCAGCCCCGAGCGAGACGCCCCCGCCTCTTTGAAGTACGGGAGAGGAAAAATGGTCCTTGTGGTGTTGGCTTTAGGTACATTTTTGTGTGATGTAATCTTCATTTGAAAAGAGAGGTAAATATGAAAATGCACTGCGTTCTTACTCCATTTTGGACTCTATTATTTAATTAAACTGTGTACCTTTTTGTGCAGTGAATGCTATAATTATTGCTTTACTTTCTTCTTGATGTTCCTGTGTCTCCTTGGTGGGCATAGACGGATACAGGGGGGGGGGGCACGGGGGCACGTGCCCCCTCCAGACGATATTTTTGTGTACTACTAACTATGAAAAATTAATAAATTGTGAAATTTTTGTCAGTTTTTGTTTCTTGTGCCCCCCCAGAAAAAAATCCTGGATCCGCCCATGTTGGTGGGGCAGATCCCACCAGGTCTTGTGGCTCACGCCTGATTTTATTCCAAGACTTGCTTGCCTATTGGTGTGCAAATATGACTACAGAAACAGAAATCCTGATAATAAAACAAAACATCAAAAACGTTTATTTAGTTAGTAACTGCAAACTTTACGACTACAAAACAAAGATTTCCAAATTGCATTAAAAATTTAATGAATACAATTAACCCGAAAACGGGCACATCTATCAAGAAAATGCCCGAACAATACCCGAGGGCCGAACGATCTGTTTACAAATTAACAACTCAGGTATTTCAACTGAAATGTTTTAATGAGCAACTTTTCATACTAACTATGTGACCACTGTGGCATTTGGATACTAACTACGCACCAACCTGTGGCTTTTTGCATACTAACTATGACGGTATCTGTGGTGATACAAAAGTCGGTGGTGTAAAGGTGTTTTCTTACGATCGTTACTAAGTTTTAATGATGTGGGTATGATAGATGATCTTGGTTATAAAACTAGATTTTATACAGGTTTATGTTAGCTAGCGGCCGGCTCTGACTTCACCCGGGTAATTAATTTCAAACTCAATAAATACCTTTTAAAATAATATGAAAAAAATATCCAGTGCTTTTTTTTTAATAATCTAAAAAGGTAAACTATTTAAGTAATTGTTCCCTATAGTGCTAAGAACTAATAGATGTGATTTTGTTTGATACGGCAATCATACTTTGACCAAAATGGATGACATTGTAGAAAAGGACGCCATATCTACAAAAAATAGCACGTACGAATACACTTTTTTTTAGGTAACTCCAAAACAAAATAAAAATTTAGTTCTGTGGCGGAATCGAACCCGTAACCTTATAAGGTTACGGGTTCGATTCCGCCACCTTGTGCCGACCTTTGTGCCGTATACGGCACAAAGGTCGTCAAGTAGAAGTAAATGTATTTCCTACTATTGCAGTGCAATATGCTGCAGGTATGTGCAGAATGATAAATATGCGCGAGTGACGTCACAGAGCTTTGACGCACGGTCGCGTAGACAACGCGGCTTATACCGCACGACGCGACACTCATTTAAAAAAGTAAGTTCGTATGAGGCGGCCGACTCTCGGAGTTTTTAGGACGCCTTAAGGCCTCCGTCATGACTTAACGACTTGATAGCCACGTGCCCGAAGCAAGGAAGCACTTAGTTGATGCCACTAAGCGGTCACCCATCCCCGCAAATTTTTTTCTTAGTTTAAGTGGTCAAAGAAAAATGTCGACTTACCTTGGCAATACAGACCATTGACGTATCATGACAAAATACGTCATTTTCGTATTGTGTGATTGGTTGGAATCGGAAATGGGAATGGATTACAAGTTAGACAATAAGGCCTCTGAGGGGATATTGTGTAACTCAACTGACAATGGACATCGGCTTTATTCTGATATTTGTAACCTAGCCTGGACTTCAATTATCATTTTCGTATATGTTGTTAAAGAATGAATGAATGACTGAATGAACACCAGAAGTTAACAAAAACAAAACATTTAAAACAATTACAAGTTCAGTTCTTAGTACAATGGACGGCCTTATCGCTGAAAGCGATTTCTTCCAGGCAACCTTAAAGACATAAAGTTGCTGTTTCGTATTGTTTTCGTCTCATCTTTTTAAGTTAGCTGTGTGTGCGTAAATATCGTGTCATAAAAATGTCTTAAACCAAAAATACCTTCACTTTAGTATGAAATATCGTTCGCGAAGTAGGAATAGTATTTTTAATATTTGCAGATAATCTCCGCGATACAAACTCCATTCCGTTTATCCAGTTTCGGAATTTCATTAAAATGGGTACCGCAGGGGAAATATTTTTCCGATTTCAGAGTTCCGTGTAAGATGCTAATATAAAATCCACTCATACTTAGGATCAATAAACTTGCAGTGAATTTCAGTTTATTGGTTGTTTTACCTGTTACAGTTTGAGTTAGTTACATCTGTGACAGTCAGACCGGAGTAACAGACTTTTTTACGGTACGGAACCTTAAAAATCAGAGTCACATGAGGTTCAGTCAATCGGAAAAACCCTTAACTATAGATTGACAAACTCCAATAGTTGACTTCACAAATTGGGTTACAATCGCTACGGCGTAATGTGATTACGGCGTAGACGGTGCTACGACCGCTACGCTGCTACGGAAAGGCTAGTTTCACACTCAATGTCTTTCAATGTTTTTGGGCATTGTGATAAGGAAAATGGTATGTTGAGGCTTTTTTATCCCAAGGTCTGGTTTCTCCGAATATTTTTTTGGAAAACAACAAACACGACGCAACATTTATAGGATTTAAAGGATCATACTTCGAATAAACCACAATTCCATTGTTTGTAACTCAAATTAAATTAAAAAAACTTTTCAATTTACTTAAATACTTTAGAATTAACAAATCTGGAAGTATTTGCCAAAAATGAAGTTAATTAAATTAAACATTGAGACCCTTACTAATAAAATTGACATAAAGTTATGTCATGCATAAACAAAAACTTTGTATTCATAGGTTATGCGTGAAATAACTTCATGAAAAGTTTATTAGTAATGATACACTCTGCTAGATATCAAGCTGTAGAAATTTTTAATAAACTGCCACAACAAATAAAGTCTGTAATCCATAAGAGAACAATACTCAAAAATACATTAAAGACTTTCCTTCTAGAGAAGAGCCTCTTTTCTCTTGATGACCTTTGACAAATTGATCACTCCAGAATCTATTTTACCTAAATAAGTATTAAGTTTATAAGATAGTATTTTTAGACTTGTTTTAGTTTTTCGACATGTTTAAATTTTTATTATCTACTGTGTATTTCCGCATGCAATGTATTTTGTTATCTATACTATACTAATAATATAAAGAAGAAAGATGTGTTTGTTTGTATGTATGTTTGTTTGTTTGAAATGAATAGGCTCCGAAACTACTGCTCCGATTTGAAAAATTCTTTCACCAATAGAATTCCACATTATCCCCGATGAACATAGGCTATATTTTATCCCGGGGAAGTGAAGTTCTCCCGAGGGATCGCGGGTAACACCGCGGCGGACAGCTAGTTATGGAATAAAATGAAATGAAAGACCAGAGTTAATTAGAATAAAAGTAGCTATTCATTTGTCATCAAATACACAAACTACAATACCAAAATAATTCAAAACCTAACTACACTTTTAACACAACACTTTACAAAACGTATTTCAGGGTTTACAGTGAAATACTATTTGCAAATACAGACATCTCTGAGAAGATCTTATCCACCATCTACACGTCTCGTCTGAATCCCCCTTACAAATTCTCGTAGACGCTACACCGTAGCAAGTACTACGCCGTAGCGAAACACGTAGCTAAGTCTACAAACCTCTTGTGCAATGAAGTTAGATAAGTTATTAATAAGTGAATATTGTATGATACTTTTGTAGGAAGGTTCTGGTATTTTCATTTTGAAGATTCGCCAAGTTAGGGTAGTTTGTTTATTTAGGAGAACGGGGCTTCTATTTGAAAAGCTTCTGGAAGAAAATATTTGTTCTATTGTATCATATTTCGGAGATTCTGTCTGTCTCATAAAACCTTTTTCATTTTGCTTAGCCATGAAAAATATTATTTTCTTATCGCTCAACAATGGTAATAAATACCTCTGTGGTGCAGTAGGAGATGGCCAGACTGTGACGTAAGTGGTGCGAGTTCGATTCTCTGCAGGGCTCTCTCGGAATACTTGTCTTGAGTTAGATGTCTTCCATGTATGCAAAAGCGCATAAATTTTATATAAGTTCTCCATTTTAAATACATACAGGGTGTAAAAAGACGTCTACCGAAGCCGAAAGGGGTAGGTATAGCATCCCAACACAAAACCAAATGCAAAAGGATTTTCCGAAAAAATCATTATATCCAGAGAAAACAGCGTTTGAAGAGTATTATTTGCGTATGTTCTGGACGCGTTTTTTTTTACGTAGCTTGCTGGATTATGAGTTTAAACAGTTTTTTCTTTTATAAATGAAATTTTTAGGTAGGTATGGTCTTATTATGTTGCACTAGTAGTAAGTAACCGAAAAAATTTTTTTTTGCGTTTTTTTTCGCTAAGTATGTTTAGAATCACGGTCTGATTGCAACCCCTCAGTTTTCGGTAGTTGTCTTTTTACACCCTTTATAATAATAATATTATATTGCTCTTGTCTCTAGTAATGAGCCAACGATAAGTAAGTTAAATTATGTATCGGAATGCAATATGCGACGGCATTATTCCAATATCGCTGTCTCGCTCCTTCGTATGCAATTTCTGCAGTGAACGAAGACATAGATTTAATCGTATTACAAGACTTGATGGCTGCATGTCACACCGAAATGAGCCCTTGCCAATAGCGAGAGCGTACATCTTACTTTGTTCAACTTTGTTCTTACTACGTACGTCTTCTTGTCGTGTTACTTAGTTCTATGGATTCCATGTGATGGAAGAATTTTAATAGCACCCTAAAAAGGCTCCTTTCGTGCACTAGACACAAACTTGAACTTCTAGGTTCCACACTATGATTTTTCTAACCGCTTGAGAATACTAGTGTATGCACATTTTAAGATAATGAAAACCATTAGTGCACGCTATATTTTGATAGAACATAGGACGATAGACCATATAGTACCTACTTACAAAACGCGAAATCCTTTGATGCACACAGCCTGAATACGAACTTCAAAATTTATCAAATGCAATTTTTTTAATGTTAAGCTACGTACAACGCGTTCCAGGCTACGCGTTTACGCATTCCAATGAACGCGTGGTCTGCAGCAACGAGTATACATTTTAACATTTTACATGGACTGGCGCGAGCCTGGAACGCGGGAATGCGTCGCCTGGAACGCGTAGTCCGTACAAAGCTTTACATATCGGTGTGAATGCGTCCGAGCACATTCGCTCGTATCTATCGTATTACCTCGGCTGACGCACTCACAGCGCGGTGCGGCTGCAACCAGAGTACTGAATATACGTTTATTTTTGTAGAGTCGAACATTGAAGTCGGTTTTTCTTTTAGTTTTAAAACATAATTATTTTATTTAAAGGTACAACTAGAGAACCAAACCTTCTTTTATAACTACTTAATGAAAATTCGAATCTTTGTTTTTAACACGATCAAGAATATTGAATGAACTATTTTGGTTATAAGATTAAGCTGTTCTCAAACAAAGGTATAGTAATAATAATAATAATGCTGGACATTTCACACAGCATCACTAGCCCCAAACTAAGCAAAGCTTGTACTATGGGAACCAGATAACTGATATACTACTTATATACTTTTTCTTTGTAAATACATACATATTATACATAGAAACACCCAGACCCGAGATAAATATTTGCAGATCATACAAACATTTATCCCGTAGCGGGGTCTGCGTCCTAAGTTTTTTAAAACAATTCTATATTTATGTAAAAAACACATTTTTGTATGATATTTGCATACATATTCTTCTTCTTTTGTACTGATAGACCCAATGGCCACGACGAAGTCCTAAGGCAGCCTAAAAACTCCGTCACGTGAGTTGGCAACTAATTAAAAGGAACTTACTTTACAGAAATGGCAAAGAAGTGTGATTTTTAATCAACATAAAACTTTTGCCTGCCACAAATCACCGTTCAGCTAATAAATAAACGCAAACACTTTCCTTAAACAAAGACTAAACAATAACCAATAAAAACTTGAACGAAAAATAAAACAAATGAAAAATAAACAAGGTTACTCTTAACAAAGGGATCCAAGCTATCATAAGCTTTGATATCACAAAACTAATTTGCATTTTGCTGAAACAACAAGACTGAGGACTGAAAAAGGACTAAAAAAGGACCGAAAAGACTTGCAGTACAATTAGACTCCTTTGAGACAAAGTTCTTAATGCTCCGGATAATTGTACAGAAGTGTGGAGCTGCTTAGAGTCGTAATATTGACTGTGGGAAGCTAGGTATGAACAGAAAATAGAAGGTGTCTGCAAAAAACAAAACAGGAGCATTTAGGGCGCCTTCAAATTAGATAGAAAAAAAATATTCAAATTAGAATACCAAAGGGCTGGTGCTTAGGATAAGTATAGCCATCCAACAAGGTAATGCCGCCAGCCTTTTGGGCACATTACCTGCGGTCGGTGACTTGAACACTGTTTTTTTATCTTTAGTTTAATTAAATTACGTAATTATGTACTTACTAATGTTTATTGTTTCGTGTAAATATTCTGTAATTAGATAGATAGATAATTCTGAATTTTTACATTATATAAATTACAAAATTAAAAACAAAAAAACGTATGTCTAAATGCGGTGGCACAATGAGCGGCCTTATCACTCAGAGTGATCTCTTCCAGGCAACCTTTAGATGGACTAGATAGAAGAGAATTAGAGTGGCGGTGTTACAATAAACAATAGAGGCGTGAGGAAGCGCAGTGCCGTGGCACTGCACCATACCATAGATATATTGAGTACACCATAGTCACGGTAACGGCACTGCGACTGCGCCTTTAGATCATTCAAAGTGATCATAGCGGTCCTACTGAATAAATGCTTTTTGACTTTGAGATATTGTATCAAAATCAATATCAAAAAAATATATGAAACGCATATGCAGTGCCTCTTGATGTCTGTGGGCGGTGGAAATCACTTACCATCAGGTGTGCCACTTGCTCGTTTGCCCCCACTTCCAGAAAAAAAATAGTAGTGGTGCGCCGCGTCACAGTGGCGCCACTGCAGCTCTTTCTCATGCCTCTGATTTGAAGGCGCTCTTGGTTTAATAAACTTTTAAAATGATAAAGGGGGTCAACGTTTAAGTACAGTTTTCGCACAACAGCATGTTGCATGGTACATTGTAACAGTTTTTTATATGACAAATTGCAAGATTATCGCTTCCTAAAAAAAGTAAGTATTTACGCGATGAAGCCCCGCTATATTTATTTTAAATGATGGCTGCCTTTTAGTACTAACGCATTTTTTTTTCGGCGATAAATATATCTTGGTCGTTTCTACTCTGGTTGAGAGAATGAGCGTCGACGATAACTAGCTTTTTTAGCAGTTTCGAAAGAAATTCTGTTTACTTCTTGAAACATCTTTGTATGTACCTACTGTGAGCAAAGCAATAAAAAAAAGTCGACTATAAATTGTTGACTTTATCTGACAATAAACTCCAAAGATTGTCTCTACTTCTATATGATTAAAGTTGATGTATCAAAGTCATCAGTCATCATCAGTCATCATCACTCACTTTAATAATCACTGTCATTACAGCCACTCTACACATTTGCCGATCTATTCGCCGAACTATTATTTGGATATACGATGACAGGCGAATGCAGGCGATGAGGCCCTCTACACGTTTGTGACCGCCGGCATTCGTCTATCGTCGGCGAATGTGTAGAGGGCCCTATACACATGAATGTCAAAATTTTGATAATTAAGACTTTTCATCTCAACTAAGGAATGGATTTTAGTAGCCATTGACGTCTCTGAGTACCAACGTAGAATTGAGAAGATTAATCACCGGAAAAAAGCTGAGCCTTAACCATGACGTCTTACGAGTATTTCTGCTTAAGACAGATAACTTTTTTTTTAATTCAGAAGGTTACTCTAGTGACTCGTATAAAAAGCTCTTCTTTTGCTATCAATTTGTGCTATAAATTGCGACCGTAAAAATATTATCAATAAAAAAGTATAAAGTGAAAAAACAGTACAGTTTGATTTAACGTTTAAGTGAATTGACTGGCGCCAGTAGCTCGCGTGAGCGCTAATTCAGTGCTAATTCATTTGCACGCAACTAATTGTAAGTGACGAGAGCAAACGGCGACACAGTTTAAACAAATACAGAAGAACTTTTCAAAAAAAATATTTTTGCAACTTTCAAGTTAGTAACAGTATTATGTTCTCAACTTTTTTATTTATTTATTTATTTATTTATTTACTTTAATTAACACGGTATATACACCCAATTACATTAATTAAAGAAGAAATTACATAAAAATAATAATAATTAAAAATATTACATGGTCAGAATGAATTATGAGTCAAAATATTATTAAGTAAAAATAAAAACATACACAATTTACAATAATAATTAGCATTAAGAAAGACGCTCACAAAAATACAAACATTCAGTTAATATTTTTGACCAGCTATCACTGAACAGGTCACAGTCAGGGTTATGTATTTAGACACGACTAATTTTCTCATAAACGAAGATTTGAAAGATTGGCTACGTAGTTGTACATTAGTATACTTTACCAATTAACTTATTTTTGGAAATCGTTGACATTGTGAATGCTTGGCCGAGACCCAAGTAGTTTAAAGTTTGAATCTTGTGTCGGGCCATATATTGCCATAATTATTCTGGGTCTGAGTCTTGTGTTGACTATGACTTGGTCAGTTTCAAAGTCAAATTCAAAAAGCATTTATTCATTTGGACCGCTGGGATCCCTTTGAATCGTCTATAGCTAGGTCATTTTACTCCTGATCCTCCAATAGTTTACGTAACCAAAGCACTAAGTGCTTTAAGGTGTTTTTATAAAGTTGACCTTCTGTTTCCAATCGTTCTGTGGGCTACTGTTTATTACAGTTAATGAAGTCACGTGTAGTGACAGTACAGTGTGCCACCGAAACATCCAAACATCAGCACTAGTTTTTAGTGTTAGTGAAGGAAAACATCGAGAAGAGCTAGTTAGTATCCTAACAAAGAGACAGGTAAAAAATGCAAAAAGAGAGCATGCATCAAGTTTTTCTAACCTATTACATGAGTTAGGGCGCAAGCCTCATCTAACTGGCGTTTAGCGTCATGCGTCTCCCCATTCCATTCGACTGTCATACTAAATGCATTGAAATAAAGCACAAATTCACAAAACAAAAGCAATCGGAAATAAAAAAAAAAAATCAACGACATACCATGTGTCCTAATTTGTGTTTTATTTCCATGCATTTAGTATGACATTTGAATGGAATAGGATGGACACCCGACGTTCAATAAGTAGAGCCTGCGGCTAAGGAAATCACATTATGACATTCTTCTCTTCACATGACACCCTTATGCTCATCTAGTTACATCTTTATACAATCTCCTACATTAGTAGAAACATATAATAATTTTTTATAAAAGAATTTCGAACGTTTCTTTATTATGTGGACCCTAATCTTAAAAACCATTGAACTAAAGACTGTTTAAAGGTTCTCATATTGAGGGTCATTGACACTAGCCACAGATTCACTAATTAGTCGAAAATGCTAAAAAGTAGTGCTTACAATACAGTTTCAGCATTCATTACGTATGCTGGAGGCTGTATGAAGTTAGGTGGTTCTAAGCAGTACATACCATGAATAAACATTATCTTCTAAATATATAGAGTCGTTCAATGAACTTTCATACTATATAAAACTTAGGCCTTAACTATTTTTTTACAGCATCGTTGTAGTGCCTGGGATATTGTTTTAGATAGAACTAGCTTCTGCGCGCGGCTTCGCCCGCATGGTACCAACATTTTGAATAGCCTATATGCTATTCCAGGTCACTATCTACGCCTATTCCAAGTTTCATTTAAATCCGTTCACTGGTTTAGGCGTGATTGAAACACAAACATTTAAACAAACTCACAAACTCACCCCGCACCTGAACCATGCTCTCAACTTACACAGGAAAGAAAACGTCAATACATGTCGAGCTGATTAAAATGCGGGGTTCCTCACAAGGCTCAAATGATTTTCTATACTAATATTATAAAGAGGAAAGATTTGTTCGTTTGTTTGTTTGTTTGAAATGAATAAGCTCCGAAAATACTGGGCCGATTTGAAAAATTCCGGTTTAATATTTTATCCCGGGGGAGTGAAATTTTCCCGAGGTATCGCAGGGATAACACCGCGGCGGACAGCTAGTTACTAATAAAATGATAAGATAATTTATTTCATCATTTCAGCCACATGACGTCCACCTGCTGAGCATAGGCCTCCCCCATCGATTTCCGGAGCGATCGATCTTGTGCGTGGCCTGCATAGCGATTCACCGTAGGATTCATCCAAAACTGCCGTTTCCTGCGATTGGTTGCGGTCGGTTCCGTCTAAGACGCGTACCACCAAAGTATGAATCGCTAAGCTGAACAGGTAAACAGGATGATGACTGTTTTCCCGAGGTGTTAGACTTTCTCTTAGATCTTGGCCTGCACACTACTTACTGGGTGCCCTCATTTTTATGTGAGTGGACAAGTGTTACTCTCTGCCATCGCGTAGGGGCAATTGGTGGGGGCTGACGGTAATAATTCACTTATTTATTACATAAAACATTTTATATAAAATATTGTACATTGGCTTTCATCGACACAGGCGGCCATAACATGCACATTTTTTATTTACTGTTACTTAAGTGTAAAAATAAAGCTTATTTTATTTTTATTATTTATTAATTTACACTAGCTAAGCATTAGCTCACGATAGAGAGGAGTGGAAGAAACGAAGGGAGGCCTTTGCCCTGCAGTGGGACACCACAGGCTATTACTAAATAATAATAATATTAATGTACATTGAAGATTGTATAAGGAACATTTAATTAAACAAACATAAATGCAATTCCGAGCGTGTCATAATTACAGCTAACGCGATTACCAGCTGAACGGTGTGTACCCACATTTAATCAGAAAGAGCAGAGTAAACTTCATCAGGAAAATAAAATACTTCGTAGTTTCCACTTAAAGCCTGATTCTGATCAAATATTAAAAATATGTATTTAATAAAATAAAGAGGAGGATCTTCCAAGAGTTATTTTCCTATGGATTAATGATAGAACTGCTCTCATGATGATAAATCTGATTCAGACGTTTCCTCCTACAAGCTACATAGTTGTATGGTCAAAAGAACCATATCAATTCGGTACGGAACTAGAATCGAAAATTGGCAAAAATTGCAACTTCGGTCGCGTTTCAGGGACCGTATTCGCGTTCCTTTTTTCGTTCGTTTAATTCGGTTTGGAATATTTGATCCTAGGCTATACCGCGTTTAAACGTTCGAAAAATTGGCCCTTGAAGTCAGAGATCGTGGTAGGAAGCATCCGAATATTCATCAAACGAACGAAAAAAGGAACGCGAATACGGTCCTTGGCCCGAGCATTTGTTTCGAATGAGAGTAGTAGACCTAAAGCTGAGTGCAAACTTGAGAGACGATAGTTTTAAGAGAGACTATTGCTGTGAAACCGAAGAACCGATAACCGTTAGGGTAAACGAGTTCCTGAATGGAGACCGCGACTCGGCAAACGTAGTGTAGGACGCCCTCCGGCCAGGTGGAGTGACGATCTGATCTGGCTGCTGGCATAAGCTGGACGCGTCGAGCTGAGGACAGGGCGCAATGGCGCTCATTAGGGGAGGCCTATGTCCAGCAGTGGACTGCTATAGGCTGATGATGATGATTGTTGTAAAAAAGTTAGCGCGTTCATATTTTTGTTCAGAAATAAGTAGTCTGTTTTAAAAAGTCTGCGCTCCGCGGTGCCTGCTGCATTGTGATTTACAGAACGGAACGCCATCCGCGGCGGAACCGCTCCATCGTACAACCGATCGCAACTTATTACTGTTACTGCATTTATTGTATAATATGTATGTATTTACAAACAAAAAGTATATAAGTAGTATATCAGTCATCTTAGTGCCCATAACACAAGCTCTGCTTACTTTGGGGCTAGATGATGCTGTGTGAAAAGTCCAGCATTATTTATTTATTTATTGACATCTTCTAAGCTTCAGTCGTGAGCCTATTTAAGGCCATCCAGAATCGGCCCTCGGGCAGCGGGAGGTAACAAACTTAGCGAGTACTTAGCGCGCGTGTGTCCAACAGCCTTCAATGCCCTCGTTACACCCCCGCCCCCGCCCCTTCGATGGACTGATGAGGACAAAACACTCCGTTTATTTTGTACAGTAACCTGAAAGAAATGGGGAAGGCAAACGCCTAAAAAATACAAATCTGATAGTTTTTGAGGGTGATAAAACTGTACATACATGTTTTGTTTTCGACTGTTTTGTGATTGAAACAGTATAATATACACACCGTCGGCCTCAGCAGGTTAAGATTTGTATTCAAGATTAAGTTTAACTTGGAATAGATGTAGATACTGCCAGGATAGAGACTATATTAAACTAGCTACTGCGCGCGACTTCACCCGCGTGGTACCTACAATTAAATAGCCTTTATGCTATTCTAGGTGACTCATCATCTCCCTGCCCTTTTCCCACATTATGTGGGGTCGGCACAACATGTGTTCTTCTTCCATTCTCCTCTATCAGCCGTCATTCCAGGTCACTATCTACGCCTATTCCAAGTTTCATTCAAATCGGTCACTCACGGTGGTTTAGGCGTGATTGAAACACAAACATACAAATATCTAAACAAACTCATAAACTTTCAGCTTTATTATATTAGTCGGATATCACACGACCTAAGCAGCTGGCGGAAGCTAGTTAATTGATATAATGTTAAAATAGTAACAGCAGATAGGATTTTAGTTTTTTTTGTTAGAAAGAATTCTTACAAAATATGAAAAAGATTGTGTGTTTGTCCGCAACAGTCCATGTTCCAAGTTATATTTATGGAAAGAAATTAAAGAAACGTTCAGCTCCGCGTGACGTCATGTTTCCCGGAAATAACGTCTACTTGGACGTATTGCTGAAGGAATATAAAGATACCTAACGTTACATAATATAAATATAACTTTGTGGTGATAGTAGAGAGCCCGTCTGTGGGTTCGATTCCGCCACGGGATAAATGTTTGCCTGATCTGCACATATGATTATGATGATGTGATGATCTAAGTTTTTGGTGATCTAGTGATAAGTTGTAGGTTCGAATCCAGTCGTAAACAATTATGTTTTTCTGACCAAGAATCCCACAAATATAATAAAGCTGAAATTTTGTGAGTTTGTTTAGATGTTTGGATGTTTGTGTTTCAATCACGCCTAAACTAGTGAACCGATTTGGATGAAACTTGGTATAAGCGTAGACCTGGTATAGCTTATAGGCTATTCAAAATGTTGGTACAACGCGGGCGAAGCTGCGCGCAGTAGCTAGTGTATAAAAAGGCTCTCAAAGGTCTAAGCAAGTGCAACGCTCGCTGAGCCGCCAAATGGCATCGGCTTAGCAAAACGAGCCAAAAAGTGCATCGTGTAAATGCTCTTGAAAATATTGAAGAGAGAATCTAGTCCGTCAGCTCAATAACGCAGGTTTAGAGAGTGACGATTGCAACAGCGCATGTGTCGCCCGCACTATTACTGGGGATTAGCAGGACTTGAGTCTCACTAGGAATGGGATAAACAAGTCTTGAAGACTCTCAAGATTTTGGCTATATAGCGCTGAGAAGTCCTGGCTTTTTTAAGGCCTAAGCCAATATAAAAGAGTTGGGGTAAATCTTAGCGGAATCATAGACTTAAAACAACGAGACAGGAGCATGACCCCAGATAGTACTTGACCCCATCACCACAGGATAGGTACAGCACCGCCGCCATAACACGGCACGGTGCTATGCCGCAGCACGGTGTCGTTGACGGTGCGTTTTTTCTGTCACATTTTGAGCAATCAAGTTGTGTGTATCTGAAAACGTGTATGGTATTCAGTATTATAATTACGTGAATAGCACAGTTTTTTATGATGAAAGGTCGGCTCTTGACTTCGACACTTACATTGGCAAGAATGAGGTCTACCATCGTACACCTTCTGTACCCAGAAGGTGCCTATTAACTCTCTTCTTGAAAACAACAGGGTCGTAGCTCAGCGGAAATACAGACGTTGGAAGCTGATTCCAAATTTTTGCAGTGCGCATAATAAAAGAACTTTGAAAGCGCTTGGTCCTAATAAGTGGAATATCAACCAGGTGAGGATGATAATCAGCTGTGCGTCTGAAGTTCCTGTAAAAGAACGGTGAAGGCGGAATAAGGTCGTGTAGCTCCTGGGCACACTCACCGTAGTACAATCTGTTGTGTTGTGTATTATTGTAGATCTAAATAAAATAGTCTTGAATTAAACAAAAGGCCTTAATGCAACATCTTAAACTGTCCCCTCCCTATTCCCACAATGTAGGACGAGCGAGTATACAGGGTGATTATAATGTGTGCCTCCGTTATTAGAAACTTGGGGCCTAATTCCAACGGACAAGCTCTCAGCTCCACTCATGCTGTATAGTCTGATATTATACTTCGGATGACTGGGATAGTTTGCTGCGGTCATTGTTTCCAACTGCGATTATCATCAAATTGTTAAACGAAGATAACGAAGTATCTAGAAGAAATATACCAGCTCACCATTACCACTATGTAGACCAGGTAGAATGAGTAGAATGAAATTGTTTTTAGGTAAAAGCATCCTTTTTACAATTGATATAAAACTCAAAATTGACATAACTCATTCTACTGTAGAGATAGCATTGTAGTAGTATGCAAGCTGAGCTAAATTAATCTTGTGTGGTGTTGATAAAATTATAATTATCAAAATTAAATATACCTAATACCTAACATTTTTGTTCCTAACATTTTGATTGGTAAACAATACAGTATTTTGCCTCAAAACAATTTGATAGGCTCTTTAAATAAATTGCTTTTATATCCCAATGTCCATCCATCATCATTAATAAATCTAATACATTGTTGAGCGAGCGGTACATTGCGGCACATCGCCGGTTATTTACGAGTGTGGGCGCAGCTGAGCGAGCAATGCTCTCGTATTTTTCACTACAGGTTTAATGCACTTTGCTTTAATGCGTTGTTTCGAGGTATTGTGGTGTTTCCGACTTTGTACTTTAATACAGAGATAATTTTGATGGTTTTGCTCTATTTATTTTTTTGTTTCTGCTTGGTCTTCGGAGTTCCATATAAAAAGAGATAGGTAATGTATTTTATTAAGTCTCTGCTGTATGTGTCCGTCTGTCTTGGCATGTTTCTAGATAGAGCCTTGCTGGCCTTGTGATAGTTTTGGCTAGTTTGAGTACCTACTTAAGTAAGTTCGTATGAATCAGTGGCTAACTCTAGTGACGGAGTTTATAGGCCGCCTTAAGGCCTCCGTCATGGCTTCACGACATAAATAGCCGGGACCGACAATTTAACGTGTCCTCCGAAGCACGGAAGCGCTCAGATAAAAATGCCACTGGCGGTCACCCATCCACTTTAACTTACGACGACTATCCAGAACGACTAAGCACGACGACGAGCGCCAGCTAAAGTGATATTTTGATGTGACTCTGAACTCAAGTCTAAGAAAACCTAATAGATAATTCTACTTAGTTAAGCTAAAGGTGCATTTACACGGTGCGATATGATTTAGCATCGCACGCCAATTTTTCCCGTGTGAACGCTCATCGTATGCGATGTGTCTTAGTATGCGATGTGCCGTCGGGACTTACTTAGTGTTTTGCGATGCGGCATCGGTAGCTCCGACGCGCCGTCGGAGAACAGAGTAGGGTTACCATACTAAAAATTGGAAACCCGGACAAATGCCAAACAAAATGTACGATTTAAATGGAAACGCACGTGGCTTACAACATATTATGTTGGTACCACGTGAGTGAAGCCACGGTGCGTTCCGCAAGCTCACATACCTAAATGTAGACATTGATATTTTAATGTTCAATATAATAGTCTTAATAACGAGAATTTCATTATTTTTCTACATAAAAAAATCTTGTAAGTACTTATTTTGTATCATAATATCTTAGAAAAATCTAAATAAAACGACAGGTCTGGAGAAATCTTAACGTATGGTTACTGTAAAATGGGCGGATTATAGGGGCGTATGCCACAGAATAAGTTTCATAGTTACCTAGACTTTTACTAACTGCGGAAGAGCGTACAATTTTTGGTAGATTGTAGCGTTGTTAAATTTCAACAATGTTCTCAAGGGATCGTTAGTGGAGTGGTCTAGCGTGCGGTTTCCAAGAAGAGACATGCTGGTTCAATTCCTTGCACAAAAAATTTTTTTGCATTTTTTTTTATTTTTGCTTCTCTAGAATTTTTTTTTTATGTTAATGGTGAACATCTCAGTTTCATAAACTTTTTAATAAAAACTAAAGAAAATAAAATTAAAATTCAAGGTCCGAACAGAGTACTTACTTAGATGGTAATTTTACCTAATACTATTTTACCTAATATTAGCTGTCCGCCGCGGTGTTACCCGCGATCCCTCGGGAAAACTTCACTTCCCCGGGATAAAATATGTATTGCCTATGTTCATCGGGGATAATGTAGGATTCTATTGATGAAAGAATTTTTAAATCGGTCCAGTAGTTTTGGAGCCTATTCATTTCAAACAAACAAATCTTTCCTCTTTATAATATTAGTATAGATAAGCTGGCCATTTATTATTATAATAATAGGTAATAACATTAGGGACACAAAAATGTCTGAAATAAAGATTTTTTATTTTAAGGATAATGTAGCTACTCAAATCCTTCAATCCGAAGGTCGTGGGATCGAATCCCGGCCGTGCATCAATGGATTTTGCGTTTCGTAAAATTTATATGCGCTTTAACTCGAGCTCTGAACGGTGAAGGAAAACATCGTGAGGAAACCAGTTAGTATTCTAATAGGCGGCGATGGGCTTGCAACCTGTCACGTATGGAATACTAACTTCTGCAAGATGTGGGCATGTATCAAATATGTATTTGTACATGCCTCTGACTACCCCCTTAGACAGATGTCTAAGGGGGTACCATTTATATTCCAGATCCTTTGAATCTTCAAAGGATCTGGAATATAAAAGATCTGAGAGAATGTCTACCGCGCCTTGGGGATACAGTCGTGACCCTGTTTTTCGTAGCTACTACCTACGAACCTACCTACCTGTGGTACCTGTGGTACCTAATGGTACCGAGATATGTAGGTACATAGGTATGTATAATAACATGAAAATATAAAGCAAAAACTCAAAACTAGGTAAACCTACCTACTTACATATGTGTGTATAATGTAGATATAGGTATCTAAGTAAGTTCGTATGATGGCCGTATATGGCCTCCGAAGCCGACAATTAACCTTACCCTCCCAAGCATGGAAGCTTTCAAATACCACTAGCGGTCACCCATCCATTTACGACGACCATGAGCGTTTCTACAAAGTGACAATGACGCAGTTGCGAGTCTTTCTGTTGGAACTACCTACTATCTACCGTTGACCTAAATAGGTAAGTAAGTAAGTACCTACATTGTGATATAGGTAGGTAAGTACAAATCGCCTCTTTATTGTATTGGAAACATTTCGAAAAACTGGACCTACCTAGTAGGTAGGTCCAGTTTTTCGATTTAGGTAGGTAGGTAACTAGGTAGGTAGTACCTACCTTACCTACCTACCTAGTCTGCTAGGTTATCTAGCCAACTTTACATCCACAACCTACCTGTTTAAACTTTAGTTAGGTACTACCTACAGTTTTTTGAAATGTTTCCAACACTGCGTTTGAACATTGAGCTAAGTAGGTAGGTATATTATTGTCCCCCCCGAAGGACTCCAATCGGGATAAAATATAGCCTATGTTTATCGGGGATAATGAAGGATTCTATTGGTGAAAGAATTTTTAAATCGGTCCAGTAGTTTTGGAGCCTATTCGATTCAAACAAACAAATCTTTCCTCATTATAATATTAGTATGGACCCAGTATGGATAAGCTGGCCATTTATTAAAATTATGGCGAGTGCACGAAAGAGATGGAGAGTTCTTAGTTTGCAATGCAACTACCTTGGGAGAAAAAGAGATGACACAATTTTCTCGGTAAGCGCGTTGTGCATTGTGCAGTACGCAACCTCACGGTCGGTAGCGTCAGCAGATTCAATAGATCATGTTATTGAATAAGGAAGTCGAAATAGATAATTTCATTTATAAATTTTAATATTTTAGTTGGTAGGTAGGTGTAATATATTAATATATATTTGGATAAGTAAGTCTTATCTATTTAAAACTAAACTGTATAATGTACAGAGTATATTCATAAACCTTTAATATAATATTTAGGTACGTTACTTATAGCTACTACTACCACTTAAATTATTCAACATTAATTTGTATCTCACATTCACACCACCATACAAATTCAAAAACACAATACAAAAATACTTAGCGTCATAATATTCACAAAAAGGATCGTCACGGAGAAGTCGTAGCGCACTTGTTTTTAATGCAGAGAACTACATTAACAAAAAGTTTTTATATTTTTTGAGATAGGATATTATTGAATTTTTTTTTGCGTATTTGGAGGCTCTATCTGTTTACAAACAAATACTTCAAATAACTATGGTCTTAATTTTATTGGAACACTTAAAAATACTAAATTTTAGTTTTCATGCAAAATGTATTGAGAATAAGTTTTATTGAAAAATGGTTTTTCAATAGGGACAAGTATGGATATTATACTATTATTCAGGAGGAGTTCCATTGAACCGCTCCTAGTTCTAGTCCTACTGCCATCATATTTTAAAGTTTAAAACCACCAGATTTAGTGGAAAATCCACTAAGTTGGCAACACTGCTGAAACGTGAACAGAACACTGACTGAACAGTGAACAACAATGCGCTGCGTAGCGTTGGCACAGAATTCAGAGAGGCGTTGCGTTGGTAGCGTAGTGCGTGCGATGCGATGCGAGGCAAGTAGGTAGGTAGGTAGTAGGTACCTACCTACCTATTCCTCCAAGTTACATACATCACAGGTATCGCTCGCAGTACCTAGTAGCACAGTAGTAGGTAGGTACCTTTTCGCAATAGTGTACCTACTTTTAGGTATGCTAGCCAACTAGCTAGGTAGGTAGATTCAGTTTTTCGAAATGTTTCCAATACAATAAAGATAATCTCAACACCTACCTAGTAGGTAGGTACCTTACACTATTGCGAGAAGGTACCTACCTACTACAGCTGTGCTACCTACTAAAAGTAAGTAAGTTCGAATGAGTCAGTGGCCAACTCTGGCGACGGAGTTTTTAGGCCGCCTTAAGGCCTCCGTCACGGCTTAACGACTTAAATAGCCGGGACCGACAATTTAACGTGCCCTCCGAAGCACGGAAGCGCTCAGATGAAAATGCCACTGGCGGTCACCCATCCACTTACAGACCGTTTCGAACGTTGGTTAACTTCGACGATCTATCAAGAACGACTAAGCAAGCACGACCACGAGCGCTACCTTACCTACTACCTATCCGCAATACGCAATAAAAAAAGGTAACCTAGACAACTTCACATACCTACTAGGTACCTAACCTACCTAGTAGATAGTAGGTAGTTCCAACAGAAAGACTCGCAACTGCGTCATTGTCACTTTGTAGCTTCCATGCTTGGGAGGGTAAGTTTAATTGTCGGCTTCGGAGGCCATATACGGCCATCATACGAACTTACTTAGATACCTATATCTACATTCTACACAACTATGTAAGTAGGTAGGTTTACCTACTTTGAGTTTTTTCTATATATTTTTGTTATTATACATACCTATGTACCTACCTACCTAGGTACCATTAGGTAAACCTACCATAGGTAGGCAGTACCTATCATAGGAACCTACCAACCCAGATGAATATATAACGACACCATCCTCTTACTATACCTACCTTAATTTCGTCATATTGTTAGAGTTGTTTGAGTGACCTCTGGTGGGATAGCCCCGAGTTCGAATCCCAGTGGTACAGTAACTTTTTGCTGTTTAAAACCGTTACCGAAGCCTTCACTTTTGTCGGCACACCTGGGAGTGCCACTCAAAGTCAAAGTCAAAAATCATTTATTCAGTAGGACAGCAGGGATCACTTTGAATAGTCTTAAAACTAATTTTACTCCTGTTCTTTCGCGACCAATACCGTGAAGAATCAGAGCAACAAACACGGTCTGGGGCCTATCATTCTTTTAGGTGATCCATGGATCCATTGAGTTGGAGCAAGTCCCAAGATTTTTTGTCATCCAAATATTGAGATATCTTATAATAGGTTTTTTTACAGAGATGACGTTTAATTGTATTTTTAAATTTAGTGATTGATATATTTTGCAATTCGCTTGGGACTTTGTTATAGAAGCTTACACATTGCCCTTTAAATGATTTCATAATTTTATCTAATCTAGTAGTGGGAACAGCGAGTTTATCCTTATTTCTAGTGTTTACATCATAATTATCGCTTTTTTTCTTAAATGATTGACTGTTTTTTTTCACATCTTTCTAGAATATGATGCCTTATTCCACAGTCGACAATTGATAACTTGATATCAGCATACCACGCGTGATTTAGAGCTGTGGCTAATGCCCTGGGATATCCAACAGATTATTGAATTGTTTTTGTTATTTCCAGAAAATTGTTTTTTTTTTTCAGTTTAGGTACTGTTTTAGTTATCCTTATGAAACTTATTTTTTTTTACTTGCATGCTTTTTATTTAATTACATAACTGAAATCTATAATACATTTAGCTTCTTTTGATGTATAACAGCTAGGACAAAACAAAGTGGAAATAAAATTAAACACTAAATACCCTTGTTCCCCAGACAATTTTAATGTGTGTCACCCAATTAAATAAATTATTTTTATTTGACACCCTTTTTTTATTTACTGACAAACAAAATAACAAATAATAATGAAACAAACAAAACAAGAATAAAGAGGTTACTTCATTTATTTGCGAAACTCAAATTTGTTACTCTACCTACTAAGCAATGTTTGATCATAATAAAATGCATTTTTAAAGTCAAATAAAATCATCCTGCTGCTTATTTCCACTATGTCGCTGGCGATGTCATGCGAGTTCACTGCCACTGCGGCGACGCGAAGTATTTTGCGCGCGGCCTGAAACAGTGCTAAATGTCTACTGCTGCAGTCCAACCGGCCCTTAAAAAATATATATAACAAAAAAATATATAACCAGTAGTCGGCCGTCTCGTAAAATATAGAAAAATAATATAAAAACACATTTTTTTTGTAAAAAAGACGTAAAAATTCATAATAAAGTACCTAGACGGCAAGTTGTTTCAAATAACTTGAGATAAAAAGATAAACTTACCTGTTTTCCAGACGCCGGTAGTTAGTAAAAAATTAGCGCGCAACGCACTTGACGTCTCTCTTGGAGACACCGGCGGAATGAACTGAAATTACTGCCAATCCTACCAACCTAATGACAAGGAAACGTCTTGCATCGACCAATCAGAAATCATAGTAGCAATCAAAATTAATTTGGCGCGGAAATCTGGATTACTTTGCTATTTATTCAAACTAAAAGCCAGTAATGGCCGACTACTGGAGAGGGGCCGACTACTGGGGCCTTTACCCTAATACTTGTACAAATAGTGTTAGGTAAATAATTTGTATTTGCCTCTAGTGGCACTTTTTATATAAACTCTCTTTGTCTAGATAATGTTGTGGGCTACAATATTATATTACCTGTCATGTATATTTTACCTTCTAAGTACTTAATGGTCATTTCTTACTATTAAGTTCAAATACGCTGTATATTGTAGCTGTTTGTTGTCCCTAATAAATAAAATAAAATAAATATGTAATTCATATTGTTTTGGTTTTACTCACCCAAGCCAGTACGTACATACTTAATCTGATGAGTTTGCTGACCGTACCTCACAGATTGCACATTTTTAGACTTGTACATTATTTTCCATTTCAGGGCATTAATAGGACCTTTGTTTTTTACAAAAGTCTGTGCAATATGGTTGCACAATAAATGATAATAATTTCAATTAAGGTTATTGGCAATAACACTATTTATTATGTTATACGTACTCATTAGCTAAGTTGCGTGCGTAGGTATTTTGAGCCACACATTTTTCAATTTCATACATATATTTTTTCACGAAAGTTCGTGCAATATTATTGCACAATAAATGGTGAAATAAAAGTTTAGTTTATTGGCAAATCCACTAATTTTTAACTAATCATTAGTGTGTGTGCGTACGTTGGCATTTTGATAACACACATGTAAAGACAACGCCATAGTTTTTGGCGTCCGGACATCTAACGATTTAAATCTTTGACATAGGCTATATTTTATCCCGGGGAAGTGAAGTTTTCCCGAGGGATCGCGGGTAACACCGCGGCGGACAGCTAGTATTAGATAAAATTACCATCTAAGTAAGTACTCTGTTCGGACCTTGAATTTTAATTTTATTTTCTTTAGTTTTTATTAAAAAGTTTATGAAACTGAGATGTTCACCATTAACATAAAAAAAAAATTCTAGAGAAGCAAAAATAAAAAAAAATGCAAAAAAATTTTTTGTGCAAGGAATTGAACCAGCATGTCTCTTCTTGGAAACCGCACGCTAGACCACTCCACTAACGATCCCTTGAGAACATTGTTGAAATTTAACAACGCTACAATCTACCAAAAATTGTACGCTCTTCCGCAGTTAGTAAAAGTCTAGGTAACTATGAAACTTATTCTGTGGCATACGCCCCTATAATCCGCCCATTTTACAGTAACCATACGTTAAGATTTCTCCAGACCTGTCGTTTTATTTAGATTTTTCTAAGATATTATGATACAAAATAAGTACTTACAAGATTTTTTTATGTAGAAAAATAATGAAATTCTCGTTATTAAGACTATTATATTGAACATTAAAATATCAATGTCTACATTTAGGTATGTGAGCTTGCGGAACGCACCGTGGCTTCACTCACGTGGTACCAACATAATATGTTGTAAGCCACGTGCGTTTCCATTTAAATCGTATATTTTGTCTGGCATTTGTCCGGGTTTCCAATTTTTAGTATGGTAACCCTACTCGCCGCGATGCGATGGCGAGTTGGATCTCCGATAGCGCATCGTAGTGACGACGCGACATCGCATCGCAAGCGCAGTTTGTCGTGTGAATGCGCTAAGTCTAACTCAAGTTGGCACACCGAATGGGCGCGGCCTAGCAAATCCGACGACAAATCGCACCGTGTAAATGCACCTTAAGAGTAACCTCAACAACTTTATATTTTGTATTTGTGTATATAATTCCCCAGTGAATAATAACTTGATCACAACAATAGGTTCTAGTTTTAATTTATATTATTCTAACAAAGTCACTTTATAAGGATAATTGTATTCACGCTAGGATCGTTTGTATAATTTCATTAAGTTCACATTGTTTTCAAAATATTATAATTTACAGGCCTATCTCATTCAAATAATTTCACCTGTAATAAAACATTTAATATACATATACTTACTTACTTACTCTTTTGGCGCAGTGACCCAAAGTGAGTCTTGGCGAGATACGAGAACTCGCCACTTGTTCCTGTCCAACACCAGTCTCCTAGTTTAATATACAAATAGAGCATAAAAATATTATCTACTGTAGAAAAAAATATATATTTTTAAAAATCAAAAATGAAAAAAAAAGGCTGGCATTCGAACCCACGTTTGGATTGTCAGTCAAGGCATCTAACTAACTTGGTTAACATGGTGTCATAGTAATTATCACCTTTATTTTCATAAGCATAAGAACTTTATTACCTTTATTTTTATCTTCACATAGATGGAACATATTAGGCAAGTACAAGCACACATAGACTTCCTATTCTTTTGCTACCCGTGGTCGGGTGCTATGAACTCAATTTATAAAATGAAATGAAAAAACTGCATTCATATGCAAAGCGCATTTAGCATTGAAGTCTAATAACTCTGCTTGTAAAGGCTTGAAAGAACCGAGTGAATGAGTGAATGAATGAATACGGATCATTTACAAGCCACTTCATGTATTAAAACACATTGGCGCCCTCTGCCGGTATTAAAAGCCGATGAAAAGATGCAAATGAATGAAGCAATAAACATTGTACACAACTGGATACATTACCACGATATTACCTTTTGATGAAATAAAAAAATAGTTTGGCTCTTTACTAGCCTTGATTTTTGCAGGCATTAAAAATATCTAGCCATCTCTTTTCCTGTCAACCCCTTCCTCTTGACTCAATACTGGGTAACCACTCCGTCACTCCTTTTGCCCATCGACTGCTAACCATTCTGCGCACATTTCCAGCCCATTTCCATTATAAATATCTTATTATATTTACTACTAACATTTCTGTTACCTAAGTTTTTTCGAATTGTATATAATGTAAATAACAAAGACTTGAGTAGCACATTTATAATTTACTAGCTGTCCGCCGCGGTGTTACCCGCGATTCCTCGGGAAAACTTCACTTCCCTGGGATAAAATATAGCCTATGTTCATCAGGGATAATGTATTCAATTGGTGAAAGAATTTTTCAAATCGGTCCAGTAGTTTCGGAGCCTATTCATTTCAAACATACAAACAAACAAATGTTTCCTCTTTATAATATTAGTATAGATAGAAAGAAAGAAAGAAAGATAGATAGCTTACTTTTACCTATGCTACTTTAAAGACAGTAATACATAGGAGAGTTCAGTTATGTAGTGAGATTCAAGCCACATCAGTAACTATAAATTAAGTGAACAATAGTTTGCGCTGGAACTCCGAAGGCAACATATAAATTACGTATATCGGTTCGTCACAAGTTCGCCCTGTGTCAAATACAAACAATGTTCCAATATTGGAACAACATCAGACGTAGCGAAACTTTGTATACACACGACTTGAGATGTTACTAATAGACAGTGTGGGGAAACAAGTAGCACAACTTTAAAGACTTTAGTCTGACAAAAATGTAGGGACTCGCTATTGACGGAATTACTCTAACTAATTTTAGATTTTTGCGGGGGACAAGGTAGCACAAGAACGCATTTTACACTTATAATTGGTCCCGCGGCAGGACCAATGTTTGTATGATCTACAATATTTGTCTCGGGTCTGGGTGTTTCTATGTATAATATGTATGTATTTACAAACAAAAAGTATATAAGTAGTATATCAGTCATCTTAGTACCCATTACACAAGCTCTGCTTACTTTGGGGCTAGATGATGCTGTGTAAAAAAGTCCAGCATTATTTATTTATTTATGCATAAAAACTGACAATTACACTCTCATTTTTACGCATACTCTTGCAAATTTCCTTTATGACGTACGTAATAAACGTCGCACGTGATTCGGAATCATGTACTTTTTGGCAGAGGGGAAATTACAAGGTAAGGCGCATCCCGTCTAAATGATCTAAAGTTTCTCATTTCCGTAGAGTTAGGAAAAGAATTCGATTTCCACTTGCTATGACCCTGTCATACATCTGTCACTTTCACTCTAATTACATTAACACTTTTTGTAAGCACTCGGTTACTTTTGATCTGGATTTCTTAAAAATCTCACTCATTTGAGTCCTTTCCCTTCCAAGCTAGGAAGTGTAGTCTCCCAAGGATATACGCATAACTTCATTATTCAGATAAGAATTTTGTTTCGGCCACTCTACACATTCGCCGAACTATTTGCCGAACTATTCGCAGAACTAATTATTTGGATATACGATGACAGGCAAATACAGACGATGAAGCCCTCTACATCGTGACCATCGGAATTCGTCTAATAATAGCGAATATCTAGAGGGCCCAAAGACATTTCCAACTGCTGATTCTAACCTCGATAGAACTTGAACCTCACTGCACTGTGGCACAAACTTGACAAGTGTGGAAGCGCCTTATTCCATTGTGCTTCTAACTTAATAAATAGTACGGTATTGTAGCTAATAAGGCGATGTTAGCTAAGTGGAGACATGTTTGCATAAATGAATACGTTGCAAAGTTTCTGCGCGGAACGGCATCACATTCCTGGATCTTGGAGCTTCGAGGTAAAGTTTCAAGGTACTTTCAAGGTTTGAGATTTTGTGCAAGTAAAGTAGTTCGCTATTTGAGTACTCTTATGTGAAAGTGCAAAGTTTTTTGTCCCTGATTTGTGTGTTTCTTTAGTTAGAAGTATAGTTTGCGAGATGGATATTTTTGGGGAATACGTGCCTGCGGCTGCAGGCAGCTTAAGAACATGTAGGTTATATTATTTCCTTTAGAATCATACAAATCCATGACTCTGTAACTTTATGGATATCATCATCATTCAAAGCCTGACCTCTACTGAATAGAGACCTTTTCATGCTCAGCTCGTCCTCGAGTTTATCGTCTCACAAATTAACCATTATTAAAAAAACAAACAAATTCAACAGCAACCCACCCAGATACAGTACAACATCGCTATAATATAATTGAATCACAACAACTCATGTTACATTTTGAGCCGGCACGACCGCGGGACTCGGAAGCATCACGTATTGGAATATAGACAGCGCACGTAGCTGTCACAACGAACTTTGAAGAGAACGAGACGGCGTCTGCGAGCTAAGTGAGCTCGAACAAAACAATTTGGCACGAGCTCGCTTTGCTCGCCTTTGTGGTTATTGGTACAGTCTCAATTAGCAAATGAATCACGCACATAGATCGTCTTAATGGGAGGATTGAATAGGATGCTCTGTCCTGTGGCTATGGGTTTCAGAAATTATAAGGGTACGGTATGGTACGGTCAGTATCACCCATTGGTAACCTTTTCACCCATTCCAACGGCTTGACTCGAGCAGGGGGGTTACCAGTTGATGACGCTGACTGTACCACAGCACCCGTTTTAGTAAACAATCTTTTAAAAATTACAACATTCGAGTTGGACGAAATTCGTGTTGGAAAAAATTCATATTGGATCATATTCGTGTTGGATTAAATTTCTAATTGGACATTTTTGATTTTGGACATTAGTTGTGCAAAGGATTAGTTTTGGACATTTTTGATTCAAATCAAATCAAATCAAATCATTTATTTTTGGGAAAATACATATGTATTTATTATTTTATGTATGTAAATACATACTTACACAATTTTGGACATAAGTGAATATTGAACAAAGAAGGAGATATAAAAACAGAAAACTATGCTAGATTCTATTGCCACATCCAAATTCTCTTCTCCTTCTCTATGTTCACATCACCCGTATTTGTATCGCTTTATTCGATTTTTCCGGTTTTGTCGGTCGAGTGCGGCTCATGGCGAATTAGATTTCATACGGGACGGGGTGCGGAGTGGCTCAGGGTTACTCCTGGCTTACACGTGTTTAAATTACATAAACATTATGTTCGTGTTACTGACATTTGGAGGCCATGAGGCTTCTGTCAGTCTTGCTCAGTAGCCTAAGTCGATATTGATATTAATCATACAATAGGGGTTAGGAAGAGGCTGACGTCTGGAAGTACTTACTTACTTTACCGAGTACCTACGTGCCAACATACCTAGCCTATGAGCCTGCCTTCTAAGTCTGTCTTTCACAGATGTAACGGTCTTATCTACATACGATTACAAATGACTACCATATTTCCCGCGTTTTTTGCTGATTACGTTTCAAATTTTAATAATAAGTTTTTTTTATGGAAGAGGGGGCAAATGAGCAAGTGGCACACCTGAAGGTAAGTGATTGCCACCGCCCACAGACAGCTGCAGCATTAAGAGGCACTGCAGATGCGTTGCCGCCCTTTGAGGTAGGAATAGGCTCTTTTTTTGAAGACGCCTAAGTCGTATCGGTCTGGAAATACCTCAGCTGATTCCATAAGTCTGATGTGCGAGGCAGGAATTGGCAAAGAATAAGTTACTGTTCAAGTTTTATCACCAGCTGATTCCATAAGTCTGATGTGCGAGGCAGGAATTGGCAAAGAATAAGTTACTGTTCAAGTTTTATCGTCCTATTTAGTAACAATTCTTCCACTCCCCTAATCAGGGTCATTGACACCAACAGGATAACTAAGAATAAACCAGTGGCAAACAAAGAAAGATTGCTCTTAATAATTAACGAGACAGGTGAAATTCCTCCTTTTTCTCTGTAAACCTTAGAAGCCTAAGTTAGTACAGTCAGCTTCAGATTATTGATATAACTTGGGCCCAAACATGACATAGTTAATAAACAATTCTTAATCTCTGGTCCTTTTAAAACCATGGGCTGGCATCAGCTCAGTAGTATCTCGGCCATCCGCGCTGCAAGTCGTGGGTTTGATATCAATCTAGGAATTTTGTGTGATGAATACAGCGTCTTTCATTTTAAACTACACAAACTGACAGGGCTTCATTTTTGGGTTGTAAAGAGACGTTTGACCGTATCAATTTAATTCCTAGTTTCACTTAGTTTTCACTTCAAAAAATTGACTCATACGAACTTACTTAGTGATCTAGTTCCCCTAAATAAGCTTTACGTTTGGGGCCATTGGGGCGCTTTGTGACATCTAATATTTATTCCAATAATTTACTTATGTATGCCTCAAAAAGAATTTCGTTAATATTTTTGCGTATGGACTCATAAATTATACATTCATACGAAAATACTTTCTGGTGTAGCCTTATATCCTTTGACTTTTCTGCAAAATACTGGGCATGTATTTATGAATTTGGATATGACTCTGACTATCACTTTAGACATCTTCAAAGGAAATACATACAACGACCTGATAGAATTGAGAAATGAAAAGTCTTATCAAAATTTTCGATTCCGACGGGATTCGAACCCGCGACGATCAGACGATCCACGGAATCCACTGACGTCGCCATCGAAGTTATGTATATATATTAGGTAAGCACCTGTAATGAAATACCTAAGTGTGGTTAAACACTTTAAAATGTACAAAAATTATAGACCTGCTAGAATGTCTACCGCGCCTTGGGGATCGTGATCCTGTTCTTACTTTTCTGTTAGCTCTTAGATCCGAAATCTGGCTTAACTAGGGCTGACTGTACTTCAGACCTCTTCATTTTTTCCCTACACGCTTGTACCTACCGCTAATGACAACAAAAACCAGTGACAGTCGGACGGACAGTTACAAACAGCGTCTATTATATTAATGAGAGCGAGACGAAACATTTTTATGGGCGCATTATATTTGCAGAACAAAAAGTTAATGAATTAGCTCCTTTTATTTATAAATAAAGGGATAATTGTTTTTTACGAAGAAAAATTAGAATGTGTTTTAAATATAAATAATAATAAAATGCTGGACTTCACAGCATCATCTAGCCCCAAATTAAGCAGAGCTTGTTATGAGTCCTACGTGACTGTTAAACTACTTATATACTTTTTGTTTGTAAAAAGATACATAATACATAGAAAACACCCAGACCCGAGACAAATACTTGTAAATAGATACAAACATTTGTCCCGCGACGGGAATCGAACCCGCAGCCTACTGCGTCGCAAGCGGACCTTCGCCCACTGCGCTTCAGAGGTCGTCCTATATAGGAGTTGTAAGATTTCTTTCATACAAAAAGTTATGTAATCTCCTTTGTTTGAAGGCATAATGAAAGGCATAATGCAAGCCTAGGGCGCATACCTACTTGAGTTAATGTTGTCTATTAATTAAAAAAAATTAAGTCGTCTGTGTTTAACTAATAATTATACTAATGATCGACACTGGAAATCTGATCATGGTATCAGATAAGACAAACTTTTTATCAACTCTGATCCTGAGATCAGGATTGAAGAATCCTGTGATAGCGGGATCATTAGATGAATCAAATTAATACGGATTCCATCAATCTATTCAGTCCAAGGAACCTGTACCTACCTATTTTATTTATTCCCAGCTTATGCAGACTTGGACTAATGTACCAATAAGTAGCAGCACTCGTTCCTCGTTCAATATGAAGCGGTTTTATGTAGTATCAAGTGGTTCTGTGACGAGATCCATTGTCTCGCAAATCACTAGGCATCTAGTTAGAAAGGGTGGGGCTCGAGTGAAGGCGGTTAGATAATAACCTGATTTATTCCTACCGCACTGTAGACATTTTCAGATCAATAATGATTGTTCAAAATTCTCTTCCGCACCGTTAAAGCGGCCGTTACACAAGTAGAGTTTCTCGCATGCAAGCGGCGATTTCTTCTAGGCAATAATATGCTCGCCTAGTATAAACAAATGCTTTGAAGCTCGCCTCTCGCTTTCATGGCTGTCATGGCTGCACTAACAATTTAACGTGCCCTCCGAAGCACGGCAGCGCTCAGATGAAAATGCCACTGGCGGTCACCCATCCACTTACGGACCGTTTTACTTAACTTCGACGATCTATCTAGAACGACTAAGCAAGCACGACCACGAGTAGCTAGTAAAACAGGGTCACGACTGTATCCCCAAGGCGCGGTAGACATTCTCTCAGATCTTTATATTCCAGATCCTTTGAAGATGTCTAAGGGGGTAGTCAGAGGCATGTACAAATACATATTTGATACATGCCCACATCTTGCAGAAGTTAGTATTCCATACGTGACAGGTTGCAAGCCCATCGCCGCCTATAAGAATACTAACTGGTTTCCTCACGATGTTTTCCTTCACCGTTCAGAGCTCGTGTTAAAGCGCATATAAATTTTACGAAACGCAAATAGCTAGTATTCAAATAAAAATCACTTTTTTTAAGTGTATTTTCATCAGCGTATTAACACTAGCACCCCACCCGACTCCACATCTCCACAGTGGCTCGTTTCCGCTGTCATACCGTATTCATGGGATTTAGAGATATTGCATTATACGGAACCACATCTTGTTACCTCGGCTCACGCTTGTTTTTGCTAGACGTTGCTTCCACGTGCCTCTACAGAGGTATTTTTCATATATCGTATGTATTCTCGTATACCATATAAATGTGTTTCAATGTAGGCAGTAGATACCTATTAATTATGAATTCGAATTTCCACTTCCACTTTTGTCACTTTCTGTATTTTGTTTTGATTATCGTTTTAGTGTACCTAGGTACCTATTTAACATATTGTTATAATATGCCATTCAGCGTGGCAATGCCGCCAGTATTTTGGGCATGCCTCCGGCTATCTATAGATCATTTTTACGACGATCTTTAGATAGCTTGACTGACTCTATTGTATTTTGTAATTTTATGTACAATTGGTAGTAGCTTAGTTTCTGTACTTATATAAATGTGTTCAATAACAATTATTTTAGCATTTAACATTTTAAATATAGTGTGTGTGTGGCAAGCATTTCATTAATTAATTATATCATTAACAGACGCAACATTACATTTTGATAACCTAATTTATTTTATTAATTCATTAATAGAGTAAAAACATTTATCTAGCAACCATAATTTTAATTTTGTTGCAAATTTGTGAAGGGGTAAATTTCTTACGTCATGGGGTATAGAGTTATAAATAGTTCCACACATAACATGGCTACTATTTAAATACATTGCTGTTCTAGGGATTTTTGGCATTACAATTCTGTCTCGGTTTCTCGTATTTCTTGGATACAACTGAGCTGCTTTTACAAATATGTAGATGATTTTGTTTTTTAACGAACAGAGCCGCCTCCAAAATGTAAAAGCTGGGCAAAGTGAGGATCTCGAGTTTCTTAAATAATGGTTTACAAGATACCCATGGCGGTATTCCACCTAATGCTCTGATACACTTTTTCTGAGCTTTGAATGCTCTTGGCATATCAGTCGAGTTCCCCCATAGAATAAGTCCATAGGTTAGAACTGAGGCCACATAGCCATGATACGCCATTAGTGCTGTAGCCTGGGATGATGTTTTTCCTAACCTAAAGAGAGCGTATACGAATCTATTGACCTTGGAGCAAACTTTATCTACGTGAGCTTTCCAATTTAAGTGTTTGTCTAGGATTATACCAAGAAATATTGTACTTTCAACTTCTGAAATGTTTATGTTTCGATATGTAATATTTAAAGGATTTATTTTGCTTGCATAGGTACTGAACTGAATGTAATTGGTCTTTGTCAAGTTAACATTTAAATTATTCATGTCAAGCCATTTAATTATACATTCAATAGTGTTATTTATGTCAGATATATAGTTATTAATATAATGATTACAATTTGATTTAAAAAATATAGAAATGTCATCAGCAAAAAGTATACAATTCTTATTAGTAATGTCAGGAAGATCATTTATATAAAGTAGAAAGAGAATCGGTCCTAAAACACTTGTGGCACTCCAAATTTATTGCATTTATTGGTTGAGCGATAGGATGTTAACTAATTTTTTTCATGAAAGTCCTTGATTTCAACACATTGTTGCCTATTATTTAGGTAAGAATCGAACCAGCTAAGGGCAGGACCACGAATACCATACATTTCTAACTTTGTTAATAATATTTTATGAGTTACAAAATCGAACGCCTTGGACATGTCAAAAAACACCACAGTTACAAGTTCATTGTTATCTATACCGTGTATAAGCTTATTTATTAATTCATAAGTAGCTAGTGTTGTGGATTTTCCTTTTTGAAACCCTTGTTTCAAAATTTTATTTTTGTGTATGAATGTTCGCAAGCGTGTTTGCATCGCTACTTCAAAGACCTTAGATATCACAGGTATTAGAGTTATAGGTCTATAATTATCTACTATGGATCTATCGCCCTTTTTATATACGTCGTCCAGCCATCTCATCCGGAAAAACGGATTATTATAATATACCTAATCATTCTCTGCCATTGATGCAAGTAACTATTTGTCCCTATCTCTACACCCATGCAAGAGTAATTCTTAATATTCATTCCCATAATGGGTACATTAGTCCCGACTGTTCGGGGACTATCTGGCCACTGCAGCCTGTTCCTATGTCATAAATTTAAAACACCAGTTAATGAGGCCCTGACAAGCTGTGATTCCCAAAAACAGTCTCTGGAAACCATTTTATTCATAATTTACAAGCTCTTGGCGTGGATTTTACTGTAGCTTTCAATCCGAGGGTTGGTTAATCTATCCATCAATGGTATTTTTTTTTCGAAAAAATAATGCATTATTAACACAAGAAACACCATTATGGGTACTACACTACCCTGGCTTTCATGCCGAAAGTCGTGTAGTAGGTTTGAATATCGGCCGTTCAATGGTTTATTTGCTGCGGAAAATTTATGCGCATCAAGATGAACTCTGTACGGTGAAGGAAAACAACGCTGGGAAACCAGGAAAACCAGCTAGTATTTTCGTTGGTGGCGGTGGGCTTACAACTGGTCAATACGAAATTCTGCTGCTTTCTGCCCATAGTACAAGCTTTGCTTAGTTTGGCGCTAGATGATGCTGGTGTGAAATTTCCAGCATTATTTATTTACTAGCTTCTGCGCGCGGCTTCGCCCGCGTGGTACCAACATTTTGAATAGCCTATATGCTATTCCAGGTCTATCTACGCCTATTCCAAGTTTCATCCAAATCGGTTCTCTGGTTTAGGCGTGATTGATACACAAACATACAAACATCTAAACATCCAAACATCTAAACAATCTCACAAACTTTCAGCTTTATTATATGAGTAGGATTTGCGGATGTGCCAATATGTGCTAACCACATCCTTAGATGACTACCGAGCCTTTGAGACACGGATGTGAGTGTCGTTTTTGCTGATACAAAAACCTTTGATCTATCTAACACTTGGCTTCCTGTCTCTATTCCTTCGTAGAGGGTGTTGTAACGTTGTCAGAACCCTAAAACAAACAAAGAACAAGAACACGGAATAACAAGCGTCCAGCTAAGTGATTGCGATATTAAGTCCGTCGCATCCAGCGCAACTATTCCAGTAAAAATATACCGTCATGCATTATGCATTGTGCCCGGCTAAACGTGACGCATTTACACTGTAATGAGCATGTAAAAAACTACTGCATTCCTAGTAAATTAAGTGCAAATTTGATGTATCTGACTGGTGTTCTGTGAGCTTAGAGTTTTTACAATCAGTAGGTATCCCTTGTAGATTTTAATAAGTATCAAATTCAACAGTCACAGAGTCCTCTGCAGATCATGCTAACATTTTTTCTGTGGCTGAAATCTAATTCGCATCTCTTTTTTCAGCTGAGCAATTAATTGTTTCATCTTTATATTTTAGGATTAGGTATTATCTCGAATGTTTGTGCCAAACAAATGTAAATTTTATTCTAAATTCCGTTATAAGGATTTAAAACAATGTTGAGCATAATTATTTCACCACAGCCGTTTACATGATTTCTATTAGCGTCTTTAGAACTCACTGTAACAGTTACACCTCGGACTGTAACTGTTACAGTTCGGTGTGAATGTGGCGCAAACCAGAGTTCCTCTAATGAAATAGTCCATAAATCGCAAATATTGGCGAGGACATGCCCAACTACGCTTCCTTTCCTTGTTACCGACTCGTGACGTCACTACACTGATGATGGAAGAAGGCGTAACTGACAAAAACCTAAAAAATAAGTAAGTAAATGCTTACTTAATTATAGCACTTTTAATAATATCCAATTATTATCAAGCCACTACAAAATATTAGGTACCTACCACCAGCGTCAGTGACTTGAGTTTGTAAGTACTGTGTCTTGAGGATAAATCTTTGCCCCTTTTTCATTTCATCTTAGTAACGATAAAAATTGCCTCACTTAATAATTATCGCCCTATTAGTCTTTTATCACAAATTTACAAACTTTTTTCAAAAGTCATAACTAATCGCATCACACGCGAACTTGACGAGTGTCAACCCATCGAACAGGCCGGCTTCCGGAGTGGATTTTCAACAATGGACCACATCCATACGGTGAAACAGCTGATTGAGAAGTGTCACGAATATAACCGGCCCCTTGTTATGGCCTTCGTCGACTACGAGAAGGCCTTCGACACTGTCGAACATTGGGCTGTGTTCCACGCTCTCAATCGCTGTAACATCGATTCACGACTTGTGGGCGTCCTCCGGGAGCTGTACTCATCGGCCACTTTACAAGTACGACTGCATAGCCTTAGCCAACCCGTGCCGATCAAGCGAGGAGTGAGACAGGGAGATATCATTTCACCGAAACTCTTCACCGCTGTGTTAGAAGATATAATTAAAACTTTGGACTGGGAAAGTCGTGGAATCAATATCAATGGTGTCTTTCTGTCTCACTTAAAGTTCGCAGACGATATCGTACTTTTCGCCGAAAACTTCGAAGATCTCCAAGATATGTTGCAACAACTATATGATGCTTCTTTTAGTGTAGGCCTCAAGATGAATATGTCCAAGACGAAGATTATGGCGAATGTCTCCAGCGTCACAGATCCTAATGTAAAAGTTGGGAATGAGAAGTTGGAGATAGTCGATCGATATGTTTATCTTGGACATATTTTATCTTTTGGCAAAGAACATCAAAATAAGGAGATCACTAGAAGAATTCAGCTAGGATGGGCAGCATTTGGGAAGTTGGACGACGTTCTTAAGTCCGCTAAGATACCACAAAGTCTGAAGACCCGCCTTTACAACCAGTGTGTACTGCCTACCATGACCTACGGTGCCGAGACGTGGACGCTCACACATGAGGCTGTGTACTGAATGCGAGTAGCACAGAGGGCCATGGAGCGTGCCATGCTCGGTATCAGGCTTATAGACCGTGTTCCCAACGTCGAGATCCGAAGTCGAACAAAGGTCAAAGACGTAGGGAATCGTATCGCGGAACTAAAATGGAGTTGGGCAGGACACCTGGCCAGGCGAGGTGACGACAGGTGGAGTCAAGCGATAACTGAATGGCGTCCAAGAACCGGTTATAGAAACGTTGGTCGTCCGGCAGCGAGATGGGCAGACGATTTGGTATCCGTTGCGGGCCGCACTTGGACGAGGTTAGCACGAGACCGTAAAAAGTGGCATATAGAAAGAGAGGCCTATACCCAGCAGTGGGCAAAGTCAGGTTGTGGATGATGATGATGATGATGAACGATAAAAATATTTTGAAATTTGGAAGCTGATTTCGTATGTGTAATCTCACTGAATTACAAATTTTTCAATAGAATAAAACTCGTCCTACTGCGTTTTTCTTGGTTCTGCATCTGTTCTGTTTTCCGATACGATCGATTTTTGTACTTATTTTACGAACAGTTATTTTAGCCATACTGGCAGGTTTAATGCCTCTCTCTATTCAAATATGTTGTACGAGTGTAATATCAACCATTGGATTTTTGCTTTGAATAATATTATGAATATCTGGGCAACATGTGATTTAGGTTTATGGGTATACAGGGTGTAAAAAGACGTCTACCGAAGCCGAAAGGGGTAGGTACAGCATCCCAATAGACCACCAAATCCAAAAGGATTTTCCGAAATATGCACTAAATCCGGAGAAAACAGCGTTTGAAGAGTACTGTTTGCGTATGTTTTGGGCGCGTTTTTTTACGTAGATTGCTGGATTTTGAGTTTTAAATGTTTTTTTCTTTTATAAATGAAATTATTAGGTAGGTATGGTCTTATTATGTTGTAATAGTAGTAAATAGCCGAAAATAACATTGCCTGACGAAGCTAAGTCAAAAAAAATTTGCGTTTTTTTTCGCTAAATATGTTTAGAATCATGGTCTGATTACAACCCCTCAGTTTTCGGTAGCAGTCTTTTTACACCCTGTATAGTTGAGAGCTTGTTTACTTTTTACATTAGCACAAAAGTCTTCACATTTCAAGCACATCAATTAATTTAAGTTGACCAAAGTTAATATCAATAGCGACATTTAAAATAACAAAATGCTAAATACGCCCTTCTCCCACAAGACAGCAGAGAACGTCATATATCCTTGCTCAGTACTTGAAGATTTAATAAGATTTAATAAGTTGATAGTTTGTGAGGATAACAAGAGGATTTTGGAAGTATTTTCCTTTACGACTTTCTGTGCTTCGTTATCTTGGTTCCTTTTGGTGAGTTTTTGTTATGAAAATTTATATCTCATATATTTTCTAAGGATTCTGAGATTTTTAAGAAGTACTGCTATGATTATGGTTTCCGTAAGGTCATTTCAAAGAGTTTTTCGACACTGAAGACTGATTATTAAGTGACCGTATTTGTTGTCCTGATTCTTCACGGTATTGGTCGCGAAGGAACAGGAGTAAAATCATCTAGTTTTAAGACTTTTCAAAGTGATCCCAGCGGTTCTACTAAATAAATGCTTTTTGACTTTGACTTTGATTATTAAGTGCTCATAGATCTAAGTCCTAACATTATATGGATCTTGGTCTGAAATAAACGAATTTTATTTATTTAATATTATGCAGATTCATTTAAAAAAAAAAAAAATGTTCGTATCCCAAGTACCCACCGTCCGGTAATCCGTGGTGAAAGAATTTCAAATCAAATTATTTTTATCATTTCGTCAGGACCCCTTGAAATAAATATTGACTTAAAAGCAAAAAATCCTTCCTTTACGAGCGAGATCGTTGTATTGCAGAGCAATTGAACGGCAAAGACATGCAATATGCAGCTCGCACATGTGGCAGGCGTGCTATTTACTCGACAACCCTCCCCCTCACTCGTGTTATTGCTGTCTCTTTTCATTGATTTGAAAGTGACAAGGAAATATCATTAGGAAAATCCTTTAAAGAAAAAATGAACAACTCTATGGAATTCTGTATATAAGGATTATTATCGACAAGAAACAGACGTACTTATTTAAGGGTCCATTTGTGCCACGCACCATTTTTCCTATCTGTAGTCATAAAAGCACGAATATTTTGAGTGATAAGTATAATAAGCATAGAAGTGAATGTGGTGTATAACTTAACGCTTCCAGAAGGGAGCCAGTGCTCTTAAATAAATAAATAAATAATGCTGGACATTTCACACATCTAGCATCATCTAGCCCCAAACTAAGCAAAGCTTGTACTATGGGAACCAGACAACTGGTATACTACTTATATACTTTTTGTTTGTAAATAAATACATATTATACATATATTACACCCAGACCAGAGATAAATATTTGCAGATCATACAAACATTTATCTCGCGGCGGGGATCGAACCCGCAACCTTCTGCGTCACAAGCGGGCTTTCACCCACTGCGCCACAGAGGTCGTCTTGGCTCAACCCTTAGAAAAAGAACTTAAAATTACGTAAGTACATTAAAAGTTGCACAGTTTATTAAAAGAGGTCACTAATTGTAAAAATAAATCTTAATAAAAATTCTGAGCACGAATTCGGTTGCTCTCAATCTGCTTCCGATACACGACCACGCGATGCGGCTGAATAAAATATCTTATTTTATTTGTAACATTAAAGTGTAAAATTTTAAGTTTTCTGAAAGGAAATTGTGCTCTGAAAACTAGCAGTCATTTTAAATTGAGGACTTATTACAGTCGATCTGCATATTTTATAGCTTCCAAAACCTCTTGATCCGTAATGATTTTTTCGTCTCCGATATAAGCTGTTCGCACATTTGTCCGCGCTATACGCGCCGCAGTCATTTTTCTATACAAAAATACTGATTATGTCAAAAAATGCGGCTCGCTTCTGACGTCTCAGCATTCCTTTTATTGAATTGACAGTTCGACGCGAACAAGTCTGCGCCCATTTTTAAAAAGAAGTACCTGAAAACAACGTTAGGTAACTGATTGCTTTACCTATTTCTGATGTTTTGCAAATATAAAGAAAGTCTTAAGATTTTAAAATGCACCTCAATTAAAACACCTATTTTATTTCCTTTATTTTTCTTAAAATACTAATCATCATCATCATCTGCAGCCTTTTTCATCCCAGTGCTGGGCATAGGCCTCTCTTCGTTTGTGCCAATTTCTATCCTGCGCCAAAATACTTATATACATATTTAACTAAAAAACGATCAAAATACTAATTTACTGTTTGGTTGCCGGCAACTAGGATTCTGTGGCCGAGCGGTAGAACACTCCGGCTTTAGGAGGATCGTCTGATCGATGCGGGTTCGAATCCCGTCGGAATCCAAAATTTTGATAAGACTTTTCATTTCTTATGAAATACCAAGTGTGGATTAGCACTATAAAATTACAAAAAAAAACTAATAAGTAGTAGGTACAATACCCAACTATGGTGAATTGAATTTATCCGAATCGGTTTAGCAAAATCTGAGAGCAGTAGGGTTTAGTGTTTATGTTTGACATCCACAATACACCATGACAGTTGGCAGGCCGCCAAGCGACTTAGGGGCTGGGCAGACAGATCTTATCAATTAGGATTAAGCGTATGGTGTCGACTTTCAAAGTCAACTAGATAAAAGTGTTTTGACTCAAATGAGAAAATAGAACGAAGACAATAAGTTCACTCGGTCAAACTAAATTAGAACCATTTTAGGTTTCTAGAACATTCCTTCAGAATTCATATTTAAATAGCTTCAGCATGTGGCTTCGCTCGCAGGGTACCGACTTTTTGAATAGCCTACTGCTATTCCAGGTCACTATCTTCAATATTTCAAGTTTCATTATAAGACGGGAATAGTAAATACAAACTTTCAAAGTAGAATTATTTTATAACTTTCAGTTACATAGTTCCCATTTTTTGTAAAAAAAAAGTAAAACGGGGCCGTATTCGCGTTCCTTTTTTCGTTCGTTTGATGAATATTCGGATGCTCCCCACCACGATTTCTGACTTCAAGGGTCAATTTTTCAGTTGGGAATATTTGGTCTAAGGTTAAGACCGTGTTTTAACGTTTGAAAAATTGGCCCTTGAAGTCAGAAATTGTGGTGGAAAGCATTAAAATATTCATCAAACGAACGAAAAAAGGAACGCAAATACGGGCCCTGTCATCATCATCATCATTTGCCTGCCCTTATCCCGCTTATGCGGGGTCGGCACAACATGTTCTCTTCTTCCACTCTCCCCTATCATTCGTCATCTTCGTATCCACTCCCAAGGGTTACTACCACTTAGTACTTAGCAACCTTGTAGAGAGTACGGTAAGCGCTTAAAATACTTAAAATAAAGGCTAAACGGTTCTGAAAAATTGGTTGTAGTAAATCTCTTATGGCTTAGAGCAATCTCGAGTAAGCCAATTGAAATCTGACCTTCGTAACCTTGTACCTTTACAAAAATATTGTAACTGTTGAGAGACTAGCAGATGAGGACACTGGATCATAGTTCTGGCGAAAATAGGCCTTTGCCCCACAATGCACAATGTACAAGTGTAGTGTATATGTCACGTGCAATTTATAATAAATTACCTACATCATTGAAAGATCTTGGCGACAATATGTTTAGGACTAAATTGAAACAATTACTAATTAACAAATGCTATTATAATATTAACGATTTTATGACCGATAAATTTTGACATTACCTAATTTTAATTCTAATATTTGACTAAACTAGTACCTATTATTGTCTGAAATTACAAATCTGTGTTAAAATTATCTACCGACTGAACCTAACATTTGCATGCTAATCCTAGTAGAACATAATTGAAACGAATTATTCTAACAACTGTACCTAACCCACATTGTGTTCAAGCAAATAAATTATCTTTATCTTTATCTTTAATGCACCATCTCATTGTTGGCCAAAGGCCTATTTCCACCGAAGAAAGAAATAAAAAGGAAAATCAGTAGCTGAGTGGACGCTGCTACGGAGGCGACTGGAGTTACAAATTCAGTTTCAGTTCTACAGCGGTATTGCAATGCGAAGAAAACCATGAAACCGTGTGACTTAAAATCAACTTATTTAAAGCGTTGTTATTGCCAAGCCGAGTGTGACCTACTGAAGATTGCTGAAAAGAATAACATTCATATTATCTTACATTCCCAATTTGCATCCCAAGTAAATAAATGATGAGATGAGATGATTGCAAGATTGAACAATAACAAAAACACTTCACTTTTTGATAACGGTCTACGTTTGCAGCTCATGAGCTCTAGCTCACTTGGATATTCCCACAAGGGTGGTCGCACAGTCCTGCCAAGCCGAACGCGCCGAACTGTCTATTCAATAGAGAAAATGCTGCTGACGTCAGAAGCGAGCCGCATTTTCTGACGTCATCAGCATTTTTTGTATTGAAAAATGGCGCGCGTTCGGCGCGGCTAAGTGTGCGATCAGATTTAAACACACATTCCTATACATAAAATCATTATTGTCCACTGTTCTATACGCACTCCTTCTTTCTATCTTATAAGCGCGGTTACATCCACTGCTGGGGTATCAGGCCTCTCTATGACGTCACTCTGTCTGTGCAGTCTCCTACACACTCATTATCCTCCTCCTTCATCGTTCCCCCATAGTTGAGGATCGTGACTCTGTGCAATTATCAGTTTATTAATGGTTTTCCTCCATCTACCACAGTCTTCGGGCTTGATGGAGAGCGGAACTAAGGACCATATTCATGTCAAATCTGATCAGACCACCTCCTTGGGCTGGGTTTGGCTCCTCTCTCTAGGTATCATTATACACACTCATTTATAGTGTAGTAAATAATAAAATGATCTAAAGAAAACATGAGTTTTTCTTGTTCAGACTTCCTTGAGATGAAAATGATACCCGATGGGGCAGTAAATTAATATTTAACAGAAAAATCGTACCAACAAGCCACCTTTTACGAGCTAAGTGTAGCAATAAATTTGTTTGTCGAAGGAAACTTTAGCTGACGGTTGCATTTTAACGATATCTGCTTTTCACATGAAAAATAGGATTACAGCTAAATTGAAGTTTTTTCAAGGTATTTTTGATCTTTTTAGGAGTATAGAAATGATTCATATACTTAAAATGTTTTTACAGCAGTGTGGTTTTACAGCAGAACTGTGATATTATCAGCAGATAGGTAAACCAGCTTCGCAGCTTCGACCTTATACAGAGACAATGCATAGGTAGAAAGAAAATAATAACACACATTTGTGCGAAATTAAGTGGCGCTGGGCAGGACACTTGGCCAGATTTGGTGATGGCAGGTGGTGTAAAGCTCTGACCGAGTGGTACCCAAGGGGAAGCGCTAGGAGCCGGGGCAGACCAGCAGCCAGATGGGTGGACGACATAAAGGCCATAGAGGGAAAGACTTGGATAAGATCAGCACAGGGCCGATTGGAGTGGCGTCTGAGGGAGGAGGCTTATGTCCAGCAGTGGGCTATCATTTGAGCTGCTAATGATGATGATGATGATGTGCGACATTAAGATAATTTTGTTTGTTGTTTTATTTTTGTGTGAAAGGCGACAAATGGTTTATGTTTTTACGCTATAAAACCTTGTCTTGTCGAATATGGTGTTTGTCCAAGTTTCCCCAAAAGCATGGTCACCCTACACTTAAATATTCAGTCACACTAAAAATATTTTTATCTGTCCCAGTTGCTTACAACTTACATCCCCGTTTTAAAGTATCGTTAACTTTATAAATCCTTGGGATGGGATGTAAAATGGCGGACGTCATTGGGTTACGTAATAAAAAGGTACTCTTGAGGATTTTGGATTTTATTGCGTGCTGTAGCTACTTCGTTAAAAAATAATTAATCATGAGACTTAATTCATCAAATTAATCTTCCTGCGTTTGTATTTCCGCTGAGCTACGACCCTGTTGTTTTTAAGAAGAGAGTTAATAGGCACCTTCTGGGTAGGCTCGCTCCATCGTAGACCTCATTCTTGCCTGTGTAAGTTTCGAGGTCAAGAGTCGACCCATTCATAACATAACATAATATAAAAAAAAATAACCATGCGATAAGTCGAAAATCATCTTCACGGTTGAAATTCGGGTGTTTTCTGATCTCAATCGCTTCTCGGACCATCCGTTTATAATAATGGCGTTCCCTGGAGAGAACCTTAGGATCATGGAGCTCAATCCAATGGTTCGTTCCTGATTCCAATAGGTGTTCTGCTATCGCCGACTCAACGAGGCAGATCAACAATCTGCCTATTTTTGACTGCTGAAATGTGCTCTCTGACTCGTTCGGCTATTGTACGTTTTGTTTGCCCGATGTAAGAACGGCCACAGCTGCAGTCAATCTTGTAGACGCCTGGCATTTGCAGTGGTACAGTATCTTTCGGTGTTCTCAATTGCTGCGCCACTTTTGTGAGAGGTGTGAAAACTGACTTTATTGAAAACTTTTTCATTAAGATTCCAATTTTATCTGTCACACCTTTCACATAGGGCAGAAAGATAGGCTGTCTGCTCGCCTCTGGCGTTTTACAGTTCCTCCGTCTTTGTGGTCTTCTAATCAAATATCCATTGGATTTAAGTACCTCCTGAACATTTGAGTTCGCTCTCTAAGTGTTCAGGGTCACATAGATCATGTGCTCTGTTGATGAGAGAAGACACCACAGATTGTAAATGACGAGGATGATGATGGGATGAGGCATTCAAGTATCTGTCCGTGTGTGTAGGCTTTCTATAGACAGTGTGCATTAGAGAACCCTCCGCCTTTACCATAACTTTCATATCCAGAAAAGCTAAAGTCCTGTTCTGCTCCATTTCATGAGTAAACCTGATCTTCGGGTGTATGGAGTTCAATGTCTGTGTAAATTGTTTCACTTCCTCGGAAAAAAGAATTAATAACAATAGGTACGTGATAAATACCCGGTTTAAAAATAATAATTATACCAAGACTGTTCCAACACTGGCTTATCAGCGATAGACTTTCCACTGTCACGCCATCTGCCATAGTCCCACATTACGGCTACTCTACACATTCGGCGAACTATTTGCCGAAATATTCGCTGAACTATTATTTGGATGACGACGATGACAGGCGAATACAAGCGATGAGGCCCTCTACACGTTCGTGACCGGCATTCGTCTATCATCGGCGAATAATGTAGAGAGCCCATTAGGGGTTTCCCAGTATAATTTCGTCGTTGCATTTCCCTTTTATCGGTTGCAATTTCGCTCAGTTCTTGAGTGGAGACCGCGACTCAGCAAACGTAGTGTAGGACGCCCTTCGGCCAGGTGGAGTGACGATCTGCGAAAAGATGCTGGCTGAAGCTGGATGCAACGAGCTGAGGACGGGGCGCTCATCAGGGTAGGCCTATGTCCAGCAGTGGACTGCTATGATCTGATGATGATGATGATGAATCTCGCTCATGTTACAGCAAAATCACTCCGTTCGCGCGTCTTAAAATTGAATTCCAACAACAGTTCTTCCAGTAATCATTAAGTTAAACACCTGGTGCTGAGGATCTGTGAGGATCTAACGCGGGAATGATCTGGAACATCTGCAGAACTAGTATTAAGACGTCGTCAACTGGCCCCGTCTTTTTCCAATCAGCCGAGCTCATGAATTATTTAGTAACACCATCCCGGTAGGGTTGGGAGCATTCGATTGTGATATCGATAAAACTTATGTCATACCTGCACTAGATGATATACAATATCAACCAATATCAACTTCAGGAGGCAACCTGTGCCCACACTCAACAGGATGCTGTAGCTGTAGTGCACGGGGCATTGTGTTAGATAGAAAAGGCTTGTCTAGTCAATAATATCTCATCATCATCTACAACCTGACTTTACCCACTACTAGATCTATACCCAGCCGTGGGCAAAGTCCGTAAGAAGAGGCATTATGAAAGAGAGGCATCGGCCTCGTGCTAATCTCGTTGAGCCAAGAGCTCAACGAGATTGAGCTCTATTGAGCTCTATTGGGATGACAACTGGGAATGGATCAACTTAGACAATAGGGCTGCAGGTCTCATCCCGCACTTATCTATCGATATTATTTTAAATCATTTACTGAAGTGTTTAGGAATTTCTATCGCAGAACCTACCACGTGAGTAAAGCCGTGTGTAAGCCATAGACAATAATCATCGACACACGCACACCCCTAGTGACTTCACCCTCTAGCTACGAGTGGATAAGCTTCCCTCGGACATAATATTTCTATCCGAGAAGAGCCTTTTCAATTTTCATATAAATCCTAATGGTTTAAGTGAAAACAAATAAAGCTTTACTGTTTTGGGATCTTAAAAATTCTTTTATTATAAAACTTTTGAATTCTGATGGGTATTATTGCGAGGAATGTTTTATGTGTGTTTATTATTTTGACCTACTTTTGAAATTGGATCATTAAATTTAATATAAAAAAGGCGCATATTTATAAATCTTGATCGGGTTTATATGTTTGAACCATTTGGGGTCGAGACCCTGGGTCTGTGAGGTTCAGGGGCTCATCGCGCCTTCAAAAATCTTTCAGTGCGGTCTGGCATTCGATAGCTGATGATTTTTTGGCACAGAGTGCCGGCAGTATTTTGGGCACGCTTCCGACTGGCAGTAACTTGGATCAGTTGAGCTATCTATAGATCGTTTTTACGACGATCCTAAGATAGCTTGACTGATTCTATTGTATTTTGTAATTTTATGTACATATTGCTACATATAGCTTAGTTTCTGTAAATACCTAAATGTATTATTTAGATATCGTACATTATGGCTTCTTCATCTAATGTAAGGATGCGTACCTAAATTGTCGATCAATCTTTCATTATTTTGTGGCAATTACTTTAAGTGAATTGAAGGGTTTTAAAATTTAACTTTTAAATGAACAATTAGACCCCTCGCAGACTACAGACTTTCTATCGGCCGATAGTTGAGACGGGCTATACTTCTCCATACTCGTTACGAGCCGAAGTATATTCTGTCTCAACTATCGGCCGATAGAAAGTCTGTAGTCTGCGAGGGGTCTTACAAACACCACCCAAATATTTATAATCAATAAGAAATTTTTTTTACTCTCCAGCAATACTTTGAGTATCGTCAAAGTATTATAATTATTTGTTAACAGATAATGTTAATAGTGTTGAGTTTAAAAAGTTATAATGTTTTGTAGTTTCATTATTAAAATTTAAAGAAAATACGTAAAACCACTGAAAAGAAAGTAAGAAAACTACTAGAACGTCCAAAGGTGCACTCATGCGTCCCCGTGACGTCACGTGCGAGGCACCTGCTCGCACTTGGCTGGTGCCCGAGAGGATTGTATGAAGGAAGTCGCTGGAAAAATATTATACTTAAGAACTATCTTGTATTCAGAGTGATATGAAACAAACCTGGGCACATCATCATAATTATTTCGGTACCTAAATCATATATTTTTATATAAACTGCTTCATTTGAAGAGTTTAGGTACTACCTACGTTTTTTATTTGAAGTGGCCTTAGACAAAAAATATCAAAAATAATTACCTAATAATTTGATCATTCCCGCTCGCCAACTAAGCACAGCTCCTGTTCTAAGTAAATTAAAATTAGCAACAGCCGCATTCAGAGTCACTAACGTCTATTATACGCGTATTAGTTTCTATTGAATTCATTATTCATCTACCCATATTAACTAGTTCAAGCGTCAGAACTCCACGAGTACCCTCATCAGGATCTTGGAAATCTCAACGCGAGGTGAAAGATTAACGAAGCGCACCGCAGTACTTCGAATAATAGATGGCGCCACTAACAAAGAATATACCTTGAATCTTTGATGACACGCTTTGTGGAACGACCTGCTCGGTGTTGCCAGTGATAAGGTTTTGGCTAGATCTAACAAAAATTTATGCAGATTTATGTACTTCAAAAAAATCTTAAGCCATACCGAATTAAGATTTGGTAATGGTAATAATTAATGACCAAACGTAAAGAGTCGCTGTGGAAATCTATGGGGGAGGCCTATGTTCAGCAGTGGACACTAGATGGCTGAGATGATGATGATGATGATGAATAATAAATGGCACCTAGATGAGTTCTTTACGTTTGGTCATACATTTGGCCTAGTCGTTTCTTGAGCGATAAAATCGCTGATCGCTTGCCGCTCACTCGCCCGCGGTCGGACAAGTGCCCCATTTATGTAGGTATTCTATTTAAGATTTGTGGAGAAAATTGTAGTTCAAATATAACTAAATATCCCGACATTACATTATTTTTTTTCGCAACGCTTGAAATATTTTTTTATAGATGAGCTCACTTTCATAAAAGTTCATCATCGTAGGCTGAAATGTAAATGGCGCAACATAGCTGATTTTTTAATCAAAAATAGAGCCTAAAAGCTGGCAACACCAGCTCTGCTGAAACGTGGGACGTTTGCGTATGACGAGATTGAATTTTGTATGCGACGACCCAAGTCAGCTTATTAGACGAGCCTCCACAGAACTTTGTTATAATGAAGCCTCTGCAATACTTTCGGCACACTGGTTCTTTTATTATCTTGTGTTTTAGAGGCGGCGTAGAGAACGATCTAAAAAAACAGTGACACTGAGGTTTTTTGAGTTTTACAGGAAAACTATCAATCCCTCAGGAAAAAAAGTATGAGGAAAAAGTATGAGGATACCACCTCGAGACGGATTCCCCTTCAAGTAAAAAAAAAATTTTAGGAAAAAAATCGATCCACAGTTTTAGGAAAGATCGGTGATTTTTTGAGTTTTACAGGATCAATCCCTCAAGAGTAAATTTTTTATGGGACCACTATGTGGTACCATAATCAAAAAAAATTAATAATTTTGGAAATCAGTTCACAACTGACGGGGAATATCGGTGAACATACATAAAAAAAACATAAGTACATACAGCCGAATGTAGAACCTCCTCCTTTTTTTGAAGTCGGTTAAAAAGGCTGATACTTCAAAATTGTAAGATCCTACCAAAACGAGTACTATAGAGCTGAAAGTTTGTGAGAGATTTGTTTTTCTTGGAGAAACTTGGAATAGGCATAGTGAACTGGAATAGCTAAAAACTATTCAAAGTATTGGAACCACGCGAGCGAAACCGCACGCTGCAGTTTTAATAAAATCACTACCGATAATGATTTAATCATTTTTTGGGACACGTTAACATTTTTTTCGAAGCGTCGAGCTTCCTAATCAAATAAGGGTGGTCGCACAGTCTAGCTCAGCCGAACGCGCCGAACTATCAATTCAATAGAGAAAATGCTGCTGACGTCAGAAGCGAGCTGCATTTTCTGACGTCATCAGCATTTTTGTATAGAAAAATGATTGCGGCGTGTACGGCGCGGACAGTGTTCAGGTTAAAAGAGCACCTTTTTCATTGTATCATTCATTCATTCATTGTATATTTCATTGTACATCGAGAACAAAGCAATATAAGAATGACCAAACTTGTTCACTATTAATAAGTTGCGACAGTTTAAGAGAGCGCATTATAAAGTTAAGTGTAACCCGAGTTATACCACGCTCGGGACGGTCACTTTCAAGTTCGTTCTTAGTTCCGAACTAGGGATGTACTGTGTTATGATACGACTAGGAAAAGTGTAAACCCTTACGGAAAAAGATGTAAGTTTCGAGGTCAAGAGTCGACCCATTCATCATAAAAAAAAATAGTTGAAGAGGAAAGGATTTCGATGACTTCCATTCAAAACAGAAGAGGATGAATTAATGAAAATACTTTATTGCACACTTAAAACTACAAGATACAATAGAAGATACGACTAGGAAAAGTGTAAACTATTACGGAAAAAGCAGCAGATTTAAATGTCGCTTTGATGTCGATACTTTAGACTAATAGGTATATCGTAAATTAATCGTGTTGTTTCATGTTCTCAATTTGAACCTCAATTTCGTTTCATTCACGCTTTTCAATCACCGTGCGATAGTTGAGCTACGTTTTAATTACTATTACATAACAAGTTTTGAGTTAAGCGTGTTACACAAGGAGAGTTTCTCGCATGCGAGCGGCGATTTCCTCTAGGCAATAATATGGTCGCCTGGTGTAAACAAATGCTTCGAGCCTCGCCTCTCGTATACGAGTCTCGCTAACTAAGTTTTCTATTAAAAATAGTCTTTTTTACGAGTTTTGTCAAAATGTGTGTGTGTTTTGCCGAGTGATAATCGCATACGATGTTTCGCCGCTTGCGTGCGATAAATTCTTCTTGTGTAACAGCCGCTTTATACAACATTTCGTATATTCCTTGATCGATTTTTAACTTGATAAGTGTAGTTTATTATTTACGGATACGGAAGTATGCGAGATCCCTAGTACACGTACGCACAACTCGCTCCAAATTGAAGTGAGTTGGTGTAAATTGTTAACTTGGCTTGCTGTTAATATCTTAAAGGAATGGCGATAGAGTTTGAAACATGTCATGTCAGTGTCCATAAGTGTTAATGTCACTGGACTTTGTACATTAAGGGCTCCTTAAAGTTAAAACTCTAGTCGAAATCTGAGCAGATGGTACATTATTGTTTCCTCGTGAGAACCGTGGCCTCGTGGGATAAACTCTTGGCTTTCAATCTAAAGTTTGCAAGTTTGAATCCTGCGGAGAGATTCTTTAAGTAGTTTAAAAACAGGCTTAATTTAATAGAAATTCATCGTATATTCTCAGCATCCTCTGTGGCGCAGTGGGTGTAAGCCCGGGAAATGTTGCGGGTTCGATCCCCGCCGCGGGATAAATGTTTGTATGATCTACAAATATTTATCTTGGGTCTGGGTGTTTCTATGTATTTATGTACGAGTAACATGTATATGTATGTATTTGCAAACAAAAAGTATATAAGTAGTATATCAGTTATCTGGTTCCCATAGTACAAGCTTTGCTTAGTTCGGGGCTAGATGACGCTGTGTGAAATGTCCGGCATTATTTAATTTAATCCCGAAACTCACCCTTTAGTTCCCAACTAGATAGATAGATAAACACTTTATTGTACACAGAAGAAACATAACAGGAACACAAAATAACAAGTAGGTACTAAAGGTCAACTAAAGGTCTAAATTATTTTATTCCCGTATAAAACACCCGAATCACAGTAACAAATGATGCATCACTCGGGAGTCATCCGCAGACTTGTCACCACCACCAGGCCACTGTCCGCGCCAATTAATAACCTTACGCCCTTTTTAAGGCCAGGAGAGTAGAGATAATCAGTGTTGTCATTTTATAAGGAAACTATTTGTCGCAGTAAACGTAGACCTTTACATTAATACTATAATAGATGAATAGGTTTCTTCTAGAATAGCATGAGTCATCTTAGACCTCACTATTGCTTAACATCAGGCAGAGTGAGGTCAAATGCTGACTTATTTAAATAAAAAAAGACTAATTTAGAATAGAAAATACAGCGTCAGGAGGCATCTTTTGCCAACACTCAACGAGACGCCTGTTGCTGGGTCTGGATGGAAGATCTGCCCAGCATATACCCCATCCTCACAGCTTAATCGACCTCACAGGAAACACGTCAGTGAGGAGCTGACTAGCTGCGGGCTAGCTATAACAAAAAACATAGATACTTACAATAAATAATGACAGAGTTCACACGACATCATCAAGCCAGAAGCACAGCTTATGTTATGTTACCTACATAAGACTGGTAAACTTCTTATGTTCTATTCTTTTTTGCAAAACACAGGTACAGTCAGCACCGAGAGTCGATAAAAAGTTTGATTTGTTAAAACGCCATTTCTTTTTGTTCCTTAAAAAAACATGGTTCAGATTTTATTGTGGATTTATCTTGAGAATTTGTCAAAGTTATGGTCGTGACGTTTTTTTAAACATCAATTGTTAAACGAATTTCGTATAAAAAAATGTCCCGAATCCAAGATAACAAGATGAGAGCGAGAATCGAACTCATTTTGTTACCAGTTTGCACCTCATTATGTATTCTTCTATCAGCGTTATAACAGTTTAGAGGCACATCTCCGTTTTCGTGACCACACGTTATTATTAATAGCACGCATGTCAAATTGTTTTTTAACCGTCGCGCGGCAGGTGACTGACGGCTGTCTCGTTTTATAAAGCGTTTTGTTTGTTTATTTCCCGCTTTATTTAGTCTTTGAAACAAGGATTTTAAAGACATTTGTAATAACATACTTGTGAATACTTATAAAGTTGTGGCTTAAATTACAAGCCTTCAATATACCGCGAGTTTCATTAAAAGCCGCGGTATATTTTGCGATCTCTTGCTAATGGACGACTTATAATCTTTCATTACAAATCTTATACATTTTCATAATCATTGACGCCCTTATTAATAAACGCGGTGTTTAGTTACGACAGGTTGAAACTCAAATTGTATGGTTACTCCTAAGTTACACCCGTAGTAACTTTACACGGGCTTTACAAGGGCATGAAAGCTCAAAAATCTGAAGAGGGGTCTTTAAAAAACAACGTTCTAGTCAAAAGTCCTATTTCGAGTCCAGCTTGTTCATAAAATTAGAACTACTTTTATACAAGCTCTTTAAGCGTTCATTAAAATGTAACAATCGCACACAAAGGCATTCAAAGTCGCAGGAGATAGCTCTGCGGGCCTTTGAGTTTCTCTTAAACGGTGACCGCTAAAAACGCTCGTAGCTAAAACAAAACTTTGTATCGTTTTATCTGGATTACCATTTCGAATAGTTTTCAGAGGAAAGTGTGACTATCAGTGACAGGCGATGGCGTTAGACTGGAAAACCTGGGAAACTTGAGAGGCCTTTGCCCATCAGTGGGACTATACAAGGTGAAAACAACAACAAAATTCGTATTCGTAAAATTTATATGCGCTTTAACACGAGCTCTGAACGGTGAAGGAAAACATCGTGAGGAAAACAGTTAGTATTCTTATAGGCGGCGATGGGCTTGCAACCTGTCACGTATGGAATACTAACTTCTACAAGATGTGGGCATGTATCAAATATGTACTTGTACATGCCTCTGACTACCTTAGACATCTTCAAAGGATCTGGAATATAAAGATCTGAGAGAATGTCTACCGCGCCTTAGGGATACAGTCGTGACCCTGTTTACTTATCTGTTAGATAATTTACCATACCTTAGCACTACTTACAGCCTTTGTAAATGTCCTTTTTTATGTTACTATCCTGTGTGTGTTTATTTGTACACTAAAGAATTAAGAACTTAGCAGAAAAAAGATACATTCTTGAGGATTACAATCGTGTTTTTCCATGACGGCCACCAGCTTCCAAGAACGCACAGCATAAGCTCACTCCTCGGACAATGCAGTTCAGTCCGGAACTTTCCGGATTAAAAACTCATTTTCCACTCGCGATGAAACTTCAACGGCCATCTTAGGACCTGCGTACAATGGTACTCCACGACAATCGAAGGCATTTGGTACCACGATATTTTACCCCATCAAGTTGGAAATTAGCTCTTGGCATTTCAAATCCTTGTGAATGGGTCCCCAAGCGTGAAAAAGAAAAATGAATGAAATAAATTAACGACATTCTAGGAGTATGAGACATGGATAGTGCCTCGAAACAAGCTTCTGCCGTATTTAAGCATAGTAAATTTTCCAAAATATAAAGTCTATTGATATTTGATGCAGTCGGGATCCAAACCCATGATCTTGAAATCATATTAAAATTTGTCTAGTTTTAACTCCCAACACAAAATGAAGAGTTAAATAAAACACTCCTCATTTTTTGTCGTTTCACGTGAGGAGTGATAGATAGATAGAAGATAGAAAATACTTTATAGGAGTATCTGACTGTGTATCTGTGGTATCACAATCGATTTGGATCATTTGATTTCCATTCAGGAACTTCTTTTTTGTTGAAAGGTATAACAAGGTTTCTTTTTGTAACAGGGTCTATGGCTTGTTAAAAATAACGCAACAGTTTACATAAATCAGAGGACAGTTACATTTACAAGTGTTTCTGCCATATTTCCCGCCAAAATAGGACCATAGAGGAAACAATCTCCGTGGTCCGATCAATCAGCCAGTCTAGGGGAGCTGCAGACAGATTCCATGGCTGGGACTGAAACCCGTTTTTATTGGTCCCCGTCCGCCTGTTACTGTGACCAGGATTTAAAAGGCTTTTCTGGAATTTGCACGTTATTTTGTTAAAGTACCTGTGAATTATGTGAATTGGATATATATTGTTTAGTTTGAATAATAGACGCAAGGTTTTTTATTCTGACAACGGTCTTAAAATTATTACAATAGTTTAAAGAAAAATAATGTGGCTTTAAATAAATTGCTGATTTGAACCAATTTGAAGTGTTTTTTATTACATTAAGAAATGAAAAGTCTTATCAAAATTTTGGATTCCGACGGGATTCGAACCCGCATCGATCAGACGATCCTCCTAAAGCCGGAGTGCCTTACCGCTCGGCCACAGAATCCTACTTGCTGGTATCCAAATTTTTGATAAGCTCATATTTTTCGGTTGTTTTTTATTAATTCCAAAATAATCAAAAACTTGACATTAAGTTAAAAATTATTGTTCCATGCAGATCTAGATACTGAGCACGAAAGAAAAACTAGCGAGAGAAAGAGAAACGAGAAGATGAAAAAGACACTTCCAATCCTGCTAAAACTAAAATGACGGCTGAGCATGAAAACCAGTCTAAAACTTCAGATCTTAGACAACTTCAGACAACCTTCTTAGCGCCTAAAATACGTTTTTAGTAGTAGATAGCTGAAAAATTACCAAAACTCATGTCTCGAAATCATAGCGTGATTCTTTCTTCAACTCATTTTCACTTCGCCAATTTATCGTCGGAGTGAGAAATGAGTTCGAAACAAAATTTCATACATTCGCGTGATATATTTAGCCATACAAGTTCCCTAACTGCCTTACTTTTCAGAGCTTTTACAATAAATCATGAAAAGGTTCGGTTAAGGATCTATTAATAGCTGTTTTTCTTGGATCACACGTAACCAGAATTAAGTCACTTTAACTTTATTTATTTATTTAACTTCGGATTTGTTACGTCTTGCAGGTCTTAGAGCCACGACGATGTCCTTACAGCGGCTTCAAAACTCCTTTATAAATGAAATGAATGAAAATTATTTTATTCACCATTAATAACAACAAAAAAACAAAAGAAAAACTAGATAAAAATGAACAGTGGACGGCCTAATCTAAGAAGCGATCTCTTCCAGAAAAACTGTACCACATGTCAGGAACCTAGGCAAACCTAGGACAACCTGACCTCTCTGCCTACGGGAAAGAAGTATGATTTTTATAGAACATATACTAAATGAAAAATGTAATGAAATAAAAAATGCGAAAAAATGATTTTTTCTGGTGGCTTGTAGTCCAGTAATAAAGCTAAGGGCCTCTATAAACGTCTCCATCGGCCTCAATACTCGGTGTCAGCGTCAGACGAGCCTAGTGAAAGTGAAATCACTGTCATTCATTTTATATTTCGATCATTCGGAGAACAGAATATTAGGAAAGTATTTCCGAATATTTTTATTTTCTTGGAATGAATTCAAAGATCGGTTTAAGATACTGTCTGTAGATAAAGTTGGTAATACAGTTGATAATACAAACAGGGTGTAAAAAGGCGTCTACCGAAGCCGATTTTCCGAAAATATCATTATATCTGGAGAAAACAGCGTTTGAAGAGTACTGTTTGCGTGTGTTCTGGGCGCGTTGTTTTACGTAGATCGCTGGATTTTGAGTTTTAACTGTTTTTTCTTTAATAAATGTAATTATTAGGTAGGTATGGTCTTATTGTGTTGTACAAGTAGTAAATAACCGAAAATATCATAGCATGACGAAGCTAAGTCAAAAATTTTTTTTTCGTTTTTTTTGCTTAATAAGTTTAGAATCATGGTCTGATTGCAACCCCTCAGTTTTCGGTAGTTGTCTTTTTACATCCTGTATACAATAGTAGGTACCCAATCATGTTATATAAACATCGGGAATTCAATACAATCAAGTGAGACATCTAAGGATAGTTAAAAACGATCTAAAGCTTAGTTTATAGATTGTTTAGTATAGTTTGTATCAACTCTATTAGCATTTTATTAAAGTTATTTTAATAGAGACAAAACTAGTTTCATCTAAAGAATTTCCAAGTAAACTTTCGAGTTTATGAACAAAAGTTTATCTTCTGGCAAATAAAACGAAATATCAGTTCCAATCGAGTGGCGGAGCTCCAACTAAATCCCAATCAAAAGCAGTCTCAGGCTATTAAGACCACAATGCTGTTTCAAAAGTTCTCTTAGAAGCGGTTACCGTATTTTAACAGACGTAAGCTCATCTCAGATACCATGATTTCTAGATCTCTACGATAAATGGAGTAAATGCCATTTGAATTTAGGAGAAAAAAAATCTACAAAAGTAAAAGGGTTAGTAGTAGACTAAGTTCAAATGTCATTTTACGTTATTCTATTATAGAGATGTACGGAAGTTAAATATTTATATATTTATAACTTTGATAGCACGATTTGCTTTCGAATGATTCATGGTGATAATACGATGGATGTTATAAGAGACTACAAGAAAATAATTGAATGTGGACAGCAGCACCAATTAGAGTGGTGTTGGTGAGAGGAGGCCCCAGCTGTGGGCTGTAGGATCATTTGAGCTGCCAATGCTGCAAAAAAACACTGTCTTATAACGGCGGTCATTTCTGAAGATACCCATATTATCGAACCAACTGTATTTCCCTTAGGACATCGTCGCCATATTAAAAACTCCATAATAGCATCCCCTGGCACCTGCCTTGTTCTTGGATTTGGAATTAAAATTGAGTTTTTAATGGTGAATGGTTTTAAAAGCCTCTGTTGTCTGAAGGATTTATTTTTAAGGTTGATTAAAACAAATAAAATGAAATACTACGAGTACCTATCAAGTATTTTATAAGCTATTAGCCTAACTAAATTAGGAACCTAATTATGTGGTCTTTTAGGATTGGCTTGTAACATGATTGGGTAGTAAAATGTTTTTTCACACCCGGTCCAAGAAAACCATACATTTTTTCGTCTCACATTCTTAACAGAAAGTAAACCATTTCTCCCTCCTAAAAAACAAAATGGCCGGCGGGAGGTAAAGTTGTATGGGATTTCATTTCTCCCTCTGAACCTCATGTGAACAGATAAGTAATGAGATTTGAATTTCGAACTTCAACATTTCTATTAAAAATTTTACTATTGAGTCCACACGCAATAGAACTTACACGAAAAAAAAAGAAAAAATGTGGCAACTAATCTTTTTCTTCCGAATTTATTTTTGATGTTTCTATGAAAATGTTTACCATAGAGACCTGCACCAAGTAGAATTTATTCAAACTTAAGGAAAAAGTGTGGCTAATGCCTCCAAACTATAGATGATCTAATGTTGTTGCGTATTAATGCTAATATATTTTTTGAGAACGAAAGGACGACCTCAATAAAATATTTTTTGAGAATAAACGGACGACCTCGACTCCTTCGATAGCGGGTGGTGGGAGCTATCGAAGGAGAGAGATGGTTGGAAAGAATTGGGGGAGACCTTTGCCCAGCAGTGGGACAGTATAGGTTGAATAAAAAAAACGAATTGATTATTATTATTCTACCTATAAAACCTGACTTGCTTGCTATTTTCTGGGTGTAAGTATTCACTATTTTTCTCGCAGTACCTACCTATGTGTGAAAAGCAGAGTATTCACCTCGGGGTTAAAGCTGTCTTAGTCTTGGGCGCTCTTGAATCCCTCGCTGTCTCAGGATTCTAGTCATTAACTCCCTCGTTGCACTCGGGAGTTAACTATAAACACCCTCGCTGTCGCTCGGGAGTTAACTAAAGAATCCTTCGATGCGCTTGGGATTCAATATGGCGCCCGTGACATAATACACTGCTTTATCCCCTTGGTGAATAATCTACTATTTTTTAATACTGTTATGAAACGGAAAGAAACAGGATCATGATATCTCAGCAACGTCTTTGTTTTAGATCTTCAGACAAATGTTCAAAGATCTTTGACAATTGCTGGACTTGGATTCTGAGACTCGTCGAGTCGTCTTTCAAATGATAGAACCTACTTTTTCATCAAATAATGTCCCAGAAACTTTTAGTGTGCTGTTTGTCAACACCAGCTTCAGCATGGGCATAGGTTTGCTAGAGAAGTCAAAAATCCATCATTTTAGACTTGTTTATTCATGTTAAACATGAAGGACGGATGAGGAAGCTATACCAAATTCTTTAAAAATAAAGTGCCTATCAACAAAATGCATGGCATTTTTGTATCGTATCAATCTCGTAAAACAGCCCCAGCTTGATGCTTAAAAAAGATAATACCTACTGCCATATTTCAGAAGTCAAGTGTGACGTCAAATCTCTACGTATGGCGTACATAAATAAAAACTGGACAAGATAGAGTCGGACGCACACGCAAAAGGTTCCGTACTATAGGTACTAGATTTAACATTACCCAGTGTTTTCCACTCGAGTATACATTATTACGATTCAAAATTTAGGATTATTTATAAAAAAATAATTCAGTAGGTATTACAGGTGAAATGATAAGTGCGCTTTTGTCATGAACTTTATCCCTACAGCCGAACAGACAAGACAGAACTTTAGTACTAGGGTCCCATTATCACTTAAGGACGGAACCCTAGAAACGGAGACGTCACGTCGCCCCACCCCACGTTGCCCCTGCCTACCCGCTTGCCCCACTTTGGTAAATAAATCATGGTCATGTCTTCACGAATACGAAAGCAGTTGGCGCCGCGAATGTACGGGAAACACTAGTGGGGCGCGCTCTGAATGCAGATTGTGGCAGGGAAACACACGGGATGGAGTTAAAAAAAATCTTAAATTATAATAGTCATATCTGTTATGGCCCAAGGATAGCCTGGAGGGAGGGAAGGGAGGCCTTTGCCCTGCTGGGGGAAACATCAGGCCTTTAAATAAATAAATAATAACAATCACAATGTTCCTAACCTCACAATAGGATTCTTTAGAGAGCACTGTTAGTCTAGCTGGAGTAAGCGGCCCCGGTTTACGTTCCGAAGTTCGTGTACTATGTCTATGGGAAGAAGCGAAGATACGACTAAATGCCCCACTTATTGGCAAATGTCTTTCCAAAATCATCTAATTGAACCTGTCACTTCAAATAGATTTATGAACAAACACGATACAAAGACGCAGGAACATAGCGGTAAAAACGGTTCATCTTTTTTGCGTCTCTCCCCGTGATGGAGCCCCGTGCATCCCCCACTATCCAAACCGCGGGCAGAATATGTGAATGGCTGATGTTCTAATACGCAAAATCAACTGCCGATCGTTGTTTGCCTCAGAAATTGACTTTTCGGTTCCGGCAAATATTACGAAATAAGCAGTTCAGTGGTAAGCGGTTCATACGCACATTTGCGATTCAAATATTTCCGCACGGCTGGCTTACGCACACAATACACGCTTATCAATCGGCAGAAGGCTTTCTTTGGGTTAAGAATGCCGTTTACGCTTTTGTTTTATAGATTGAAAAAGGCCTTATTTTATCGTGTGGGTTTTGTTTGGCTATTTTATCGGCGAAGTTTTTAAGGAAAATGTGTATCGAATATTACCACGAATCGCTAGTCGCATTGTGTATTATAGAGCCTGTTCCCTCCAAAAATGCAAGAAAGAAAGAGCTCATGATACTAGGCCAATAAAGGAAAAGGAAAAGTAAGTGAAAAAACCAGTAGGCACTCCCAACTGACAGCGAAGGGATTAGCCTCAGCTAATGGCCGACTCACACAAACCCCTTGGAGTCTCCGTCATGAGTCTATCTTAAAAAAACTACACTTATAACAAAAAAGTTTAATTTCACAATATCTAAGTCTTTATAGTGGAAGGCCAGTGACCTCCCTGATCCAGGATCGGACCATTGGCACGATGGCGTACACTCCTGGCTTCTCCTTCTCCGCACAGCTCACTCCGAAAGAGACCAAGCCAACCAACTTGTTGTCTAACACTGCTGGTCCTCCGGAGTCACCCTGAGATGGATATCAGATCAGTCATAGTCAGAGTCAAACTTTAATATTCCTACGGCCGAGTTTTCGAACGCAAATCATCTTCAAAATTGACTAATCAGTTGTCAAATCTGTCATTCGACCAATGAGGACCAAGTAACAAAATTTTAATTAGTTTGTCAATTTGAGAAGTGTTCGAGAAAACGGCCGCTAGTCACAGATAGGAAGCAAAGTTCTGATAAAGTAAGTAAGCGTATGAGCCAGCAGCAACTCTGGTGACGAGGTTTTTAGGCTGCCTTAAGGCCTCTGTCATAGCTTAACGTCATAATAGCCGGGACTGACAATTAAACGTGCCCTCCGAAAGCGCTCAGTTGATAATGCTACTGGCAGTCACCTGGTATCTGGTAAATGTTTTGGTTACTCACTTGACACGAATCCCTGGTGCCATTGTAGTAGCCAGCGCAGAACATCCTAGGTGTGATGGTAGCGTAGAAGCTGTGAGGCAGCACCTTGCACTCTAGCGCAGGTATGATCGGCACTGACACCTGTCTGAGGACGTCGTGCATGGTTTTTTGCTGGAAAAAAGTTTTGGTTAAAGAAATATGGTAGAGCACTTGTGGTTTAGTGGGTCCGCCTTCTTATCGTAAGGTGGTTCAATTCTTGAGTTCAAATCCGTTCGTGAACCAATTTTTAGTTTTTCCGGTAAAGATAGGCTTTGGTTACAAAACCTAACTAATCTGCCTAACAATAGTTAAATGGCACGGCAGGTTAGTTAGGTAGGTAGGATCTACACCTAAACAGTTTGAAAACATTGTCAAAGGCATGAAAAGAGCACTTGAAATCCTTTCACCACACTGGTTCAAAAGATTTAGTTTAAAAAACGCTTTAAACGTGTCTGCAATTGTACTATTAATAATCACCTTAACATGAGTACGTCCCCATCCTGTGACGGAGACCATGGCTCCAGGCAGCACGGCGCTGAGGCTGCCGATGGCAATAGGTCGCGCGTTGTCGCTGACTGGCACTGGTGTCTCCAAAAGCAGTAGTTGGTAGTCGAAGTCGTGGAAATGTAGCTGAAAATATACATAAATCATACTTATTTTTAGAAGATTCAGGAAGCAATAACGTATGGTAAGTTGTAGGAGTAATTGGCTATCTTTGGTCACTACTACTACTGTTAAAAGGGTTCTAATTGGCCAAAAAAGGTCTTTGAGAATTATATATGGATTGCATAGGCTAACATCAGTAAGAGCATACTTTAAAAAGGGGAAAATACTGACAGTGATTTCCTTGTTCATTTTTAGATCCCTGATAGAAGTACATGTAGATAAAGACACATTTCCTTTGAAAATGCATATTCATAATTTTAATACACGCAACAAAGAAAAAATTCACATACCTAGAACCAGACTTGTCAAAACCTATAAACAAGGTATATGCATAAAATTAGCTATGTACAATAAATTGCCAAATAAAATAACATGCTTGTCTTTGAACGAATTTAAACAAAAAATTAGAATATTTCTAGAGTGTCACCCATTTTACCATGTAGATGAATACCTAAGTTGTACACTTTCCGATTTGCATGCATAGCAGTAATCAATTGTATCAGTAAGCAATTTCATGTATAGACACAGCTTAAGGTTAAATACTTATAGATTAAAAATTGTAATTTAATTGTAACGAAATGTACCTACTTATAACTTTTAATTTAAATTTACATGATGTACCTACCTACTGTATTAATTGACTTGCCAAAGTTATGTAATGTAACACAATGGTTAAATAAATGAATATCTGAATATCTCACGGAGTTTGTATAGGTGCCTGCCTCCGTAAATGGCTTAACGACTTAGTAGCTGAGACCGGAAATTTAAGGTGTTCTCCGAAGCATGGAAGCGCTCAGTTGATAATGCCACCCATCCACTTAGTGACCTCACAGAACATTGCTTACTTCAACGATCTATCAAGAACGTCTAAGCTAGCAACGAGCGCTTCACTATTTTACAGAGGGAAAGAGGCTTTATAGCTGATCGCACATTTGTACGCGCCGTATGCGCCGCGTATTTTTCTTGACTGATGACGTCAAAAAATGCGGCTCGCTTCTGACATCTCAGCATTTCTTCTAAGTACGAGTATTGCATTACAGTCCGGCGCGGATAAGTCTGCGCCCACCTTATGATAACCATGATAGCAGTTTCTCTAATAACCTTCAGAGGGCTTAGTATGAGTGTCACCACGTTCGACTTCACCGTTACGTACCGAAGCCGTAAACGCGGATTTGTATTGGTTTTCATTAGTAATGAGCGAGTACCAAAAGATGGCGCTGCTATTTTCCCATACAAATATGCGTTTACAGCGTCCATACCGAACGCGTAAAAAACTAATACTAGGCACCCAGGTTACCTTATGACGATCATTCCACATCGGGTGCAAGAAATGTGCGCAGACCCTGTACTGGGTCCCCTCACTGATCCTCGTGGAGCCAGCTACAATCACGTCTTCGGCCGCTCTGAAAATGAACAGAGGTTGTGTAATAGGACTAGTTAGTTTTATTTTACTAAAATGGAATTGCCTTTTATAAATTCTGATGTAGGTATTTTATTTATTTAATTTATTTATAATTTACTACGGATTTATAATTGCAATTTTTAAAATATTGCCTAGTATTTTTGAAACTTAAGCACAATTCATAACAATTAAAAGGATTTAGCGTTATTGTAAGCAAACACAAAGTTCATTTTTGCTAATCAGTGAAAGCCATTTCTGAAACCCAGATAAGGCTAATTTGTCTCGAGCATTACTTATGAAATCGATTCGATAATAATTTGTCATACTAGAGCTAGCCTTTTTCGCCTTATTAACTCTCATCAAGTTCGCAAGCTTGATTATGTACTTTGTCCTTGATCCTCCTACGAAGGCAGAAAACTAAATGTGATCAAGGGCGAATGAAATCTGATACTTTGATCACACAAAGACCCTTTCATTGCCATTGTTGCCCAACTATTCTTAGCTACTTCTTCAAAGTCAAAGTCAAAAAGTATTTATTCAAAAGGGCCTTCTTACTTTAGTCCCAGAGTAAAGTAAAAAAGTTTGGAGTTTTTAGGCCGATTTCAGGTCACCATGGCTTAAAAACTTTGCAAAAAAAATGTAATCCTATTGTAGAAACGTACTTGCAATGAGCAGCTGTGATGACCCAGTCCGGGGCTATAAGGCAGCCCCCGCAGCTCGATCCATACAGCACGGTGTATGGAGCTTCGCTTATGTCTACTCGCTGTCCCCCCACAATCCTCCATTGGAGCTAAATAAATAACTGTTATTAGTGGAGATCCATGGTGTCTGCTTAACCCTTCGGAATAGAGCCATGATTTTTTGTATGTGTGTATGTAAATAACTATTGAATTATAAATAACACTCAACATCATAGTCCATACATAGTCCTGACGCCACACTAAGATTCCCATTGTCGTGTCATCAGAGCCACCTAAGGTCATCCAGAACTGGAACATAACTCCAGAACATGCTGGCATTCTGTGGAGTACCTAATGCTTTGACCGATTGGTAGCCATCACCACCATCATTTATAGCTTGTCGTAACCGACTAAAGAGCATAAGACTCCCCGCTCAAACGCCACTTCACTGGGTCTTGTGCCTCTTTCATCCAGTTTTTCCCTTGGATGGTCACAATGTCATCCATCCATCTGGCTGCTGGTCTACCTAAACTTCTTGTTTGTTCTCCTGGCCACTATTCAAAACCTCACTTCACCTACCATCACCAAACCTTGCTGTGTCCTGCCTAACTCCATTGCCCACTACAAGTTTAGTATTACGGTCACCAATATCAACTACCTTCGTTCTACTCCGGATTTCCGAAAATCCGAAATTAACTCCTCCAACTTCACGTTGGCGATGAATGATTTTAGATAAACCTAACCCCTTCAGATATCCATAAATGTTTTTTTCTTACAATCAGCTTTGAACATTACCATTTTGTTATAATGATACAAAAACCCTTACTTCAATGTGGCTTTCCTTTTCCTCGTGAAAGTACATATACCTCCGCTTAGGCACGACCCTATTGACGAACACATCGTGGTACTTCTGCACGCATTCTTGTGTTATCCTGCCATTCAATTGTGTTTCTGCAAGAAGAACACAAAAACTTATATGACTGGTGTTAGAACTTGACTATTTAGTTTTAAGATGGATCATCTGAAAGAAAAATAGCCATGTCGTGTGTGTTGCTTTGTTTCTTCACGGTATTGGATCACCTAATTGCCTCAAACTGTCTTTTTGAAGGTTGAAACTCAAATTAATAAAAATCAACATGATTTTATTCAGCAGGCCTGACCAATAGCATGGTTCTACTCCTGTTCCTGCGCAACTAAGGGGAGTTCATTATGAACTCTGAGTTAGGCACCATAGTGACATTAAGATCCACCTGGGACATGAATAAAATCACCCTAGTAGGCCTTCTAATTTTTGCCTCGAAGAACGTGAAAAAGCAGGGCAACAACCACGGTTTTGTTTATAGCTAAGATTCTGTGCTAAGATTTGTTGAGACTTACCATTGGCATCCAGACCCTGGGCGGGCACCAGAACAAAACACAATACAGCGGCAAGTCCGCTTCGGATCATGACTGCGATTAAAAGAACTATCAACCGGGTCACTTACTAACCACCTAAAAACACTAGCTGCTGCCTTTGGTTCCACTTGTTTTTTAATTTAGATTTCAGCTACTTTTTTTCACCACAATGGTTAATGTTAGATGACGTTCTCAGTTTTATGCTCATATTTTTTGAACTAGTGTCATTATCTGGTGACGGAGTTTTAAGCTGATCGCACATGCCCACGCCGACAACGCTGCAATTTTTTTTCTATAGAAAAATACTGATGACGTCAGAAAATGCGACTAGCTTCTGACGTCGCAGCATTTTCCCTATTGAATTGACAGTTCGGCGCGTTCGGTGCGGATGGGTCGTGCGACCACCTTTATAAAATAAATAAATAATGCTGGACTTTTCACACAGCATCATCTAGCCCCAAACTAAGCAAAGCTTGTACTATGGGAACCAGATAACTGATATACTACTTATATACTTTTTGTTTGTAAATACATACATATTATACACATAGAAACACCCAGACCCGAGATAAATATTTGCAGATTATACAAACATTTATCCCGCAGCGGGGATCGAACCCGCTTTATGGTCGCTTGAAGCCTGTCATAGCTTAGTGAATATACCTAGGTAGGTAGCTAGGATATCAATTTAACGAACAATTTGATGTGGTGAATGACATCGTTCTACTAAAAAAGTCCTAAAAAAAATGTTGAAAAGAGCTTGCACTAAGAGCAGAGAGATTCGATGAGATAAGTTGAGAAAACTCCATCTCTCTTACCTACTATTTTTTTCGTTTAATCAGTGCTTAATCTGCCAAGCTGAAGTGGGATTGGGCGGGCCACGTGAGCCGAATGCATCCCGATAGATGGGCTAAGGTCGTGACGCAGTGGGTGCCTGACGATGGGCGGCGACGCCGAGACAGGCCTCGAAGACGCTGGCGTGACGATCTCGATGCATTCCGAGCTGACTGGTGGGACGAAGCTGGCGACCGCAAGTCTTGGAAAATGATGGGGGAGACCTTTGCCCAGCAGTGGGACAGCATAGGTAAGAAAAAAAAAGGCGATTTGCCTAAGAATGGCGTTGTTGGGCAAGCCTTATCCATCTCAATTTTCCAGACGTCCGGTCCCATCAGTGTAAAATTCGAAAAGATGTAAAGGCCTAAGATTGATAAGTTTCATTCAAACAACCAAACATTAATTTCTCATAATAAGTTTACCTACATGTTACGTACACAACAATAGGTATCGTGCAAACGACGTGTAGCCACGCTCTCGATTTAATTCCGATTTCACAGCTCCGCCTGATTGCATTAAAGGCAAAATGCCAATATTATAAACAATGTGTTCACCTATTTAACACATTTTCATCAGTAAATTCTACTCTACATTAACCAACACGTGTCAAGTCACTTGCGTCTACGTGTGCTCGTGAGTTAACATGTTTATTATAGAGTAGGTAAATAGAAAACCTTGCAAAATACAATCAATAAACAACTAAAATAAACAATCTGCTTTAGTATTGAACAAAGACTAAAAATACTCAGACAAACTAGAACTGGACGAGTTAGGTAGTATTGACAGAATTCCTCTTTCAACATTTTCTGCAAATTTTTGCGGTAATGCGTTTAGAAAATTACAACACACACTCATTTTTACGCACACTCTTGCAAATTTTGTAAAAAATAGTAGTGTCGTACCTACGTAATAATGACGCACATGATTCGAAATCGTTTACATATTGGCATAGGGCAAATACAAGGTAGGCAAGGCTCATCCCATCTTAATGATCTAAGACTAAATAAGAACAACATAAAAAATGTAGTTTGGTCTAAAAGAAATAATGCTTTTAAAGTGTTGTTTGAAAAGAGACATGACTTCATTGGCCACAAAAGCCCGTCTATAAAAAGCCCACATAATCAAAAGTACCTACTGAATTCCTTAAAAACACTTGTCTTCAGTAATAAAGTCCAAGGATTTATAGCTCAGGGTCCAGTCAAAGCCACAAAATTCCAACATAATCATAATCCAATTTTCTTTTCAAAGAAATCCGTAAATACCGCAGCAAGAATCAATTTCCTACCCTTGAAGTAATCCGGGGGTGGGGTAGCTATCTCAGTTATGTTCAGATAACCCCTATTTTGACGCGACACCCCTATAAAGTGGGTACCGAGCACTGGGGAGGGACAAAACGACGAAAAACTATAATATGTAAATTTTTGTGCGTTTCCATGGACCAGTGATAGGATTTTATTTGTATTGTGTTGCTCATACAACTCTTACTGCGACGGTTTGCTGAAAACTGACTTCAATGTTGGTCAACAATTACAAGAGTTTTACGGGAAAAATATCTATCCCTGATGCGGCCAAACACGAGGGCAGGACAGAGCGTGCAGCCTCAATAGGGAAGCAGCAAACAGCATGCAGCTTGATGTTTGCTGCTTCCCTATTGGTGCTGCCCTCACTGTCCTGCCCTCGTGAACAAGCCGCATCAGCAATAAAATTTATGGAACAACCTGGGAGGTCTACCCCCAGGCGTCTTCGAGTCAAATTTACGATCCAAGACTCGCCTGCGTCCAGTTCTTCTCACGGTCGTTTCCTGGGTCTGACGCTTCTATCAAATATCTTCGATCGGAGGTCTGACGCTTCGTCTTTGAGCAGCCACTGAGTGAAAAACATCAAACGTGTACATTATGTATAAAATAAAATTAGTCAAAAATTCATGAAAAAACTCGTGTGACAATGGAAACAGTGCGACACGCGCATCTCGATAGCGCTCAAAGAGAAACTTTATAATAATTGTTTAAAGTTATAATTACACACGAATGGGGTTGATAAGTTTTATTGTTTGTTATCTACTATCGATCGCACGTGACTTCGTCTGCTAAGTTAACTAAGGACGACTGGTAAACCATCGGTAGAGCCTTCCTCTCTAAGATCATGATACTCAATTATCCTTTAAGGGTACTTACTTTACGATGTTTTTCATCACCTTTTACAGCATTTTGAGTCAGCAAGTAGTTTGATCTTGTTTTTTAACCCCCGACGCTAGAAGAGAGGGGTGTTATTAGTTTAACGTGTCTGTGTATCTGTCTGTGGTATCGTAGCTGCCAAATGGGTGAACCGATTTTTGTTGTTTTTTTGTGTCAAAGATAATTTTATCCCGTGTGTTTTTAGCCATATTTTATGAAAATCTGTTCAGACGTTTGAAGATCATCAGTTCTTTTCTAGTTGATGAGGGGATCTGACTAACTTCCTTATTCGAAATTTGGTACCGTGTTGTTTCAATGACATTGAAGTATATGGTAAGGTAACTATGACCAGAGACGAAAATGACGTATCATGACAAAATACGTCATTTTCGTATTGTGTGATTGGTTGGAATGGGAATGGATTACAAGTTAGACAATAAGGCCTCTGATCAGCCGTTTGAAGATCATCACTTCTTTAATAGTTGATGAGGGGATCTGACTAACTTCCGTCTCTTCTAGAACTGGCGGGTTTTTTCTTAGCAGCGTCTACGGGCTTGTTAAAAACATTTTTCAACAATCACAACCAGTTTGTTGGACTAAAACAAAAATCGTTCTGCCCTTCATTGTCAAAAATTTAATAACACAAACAGAGGCTATGAAAAAGCAGCCCCTAATCTTTAAATTATTAACAAAGTCACAGACCTTTTTCAATTTTCCGTCGAAAATCTGTAAACCTTTGTTTGTTTATGAAAATGAAAGTCCTGGTACGTCCCGAGGCTCATAAATGGGCTAATGGAAAACGGTCAGTGACCGAAGGTGGAGACAGGAAAAGTGTGCTGAGAAGAGTGCTGTAGCAGTGGTGATAGTAAAATACACAATCAGAAGTTAAAATTTCAGGTCGATTCTTGAATGAATGAATGAACACTTTATGTACACCAAAACAACAACGAAAACAATACATTAGAAACAGTTACAAGTTCATTAGTACAATGGGCGGCCTTATCGCTGAAAGCGATTTCTTCCAGGCAACCTTTCTCTTTCTTTTTTTTTTTTTTTTCTTTTTTTTGGATTTTTGAGAAACCATGCATGCTAGCTTAGTGAAATAAATTTTATTAGATACAAATACAGTTTATTTTATACCCCTTTATTATCAATTATTACAAATATATTGCCATTTTGTTTTAATAAAGATAAAACTGACCAAGTGCATATCGAGTCACACATAGTGTAGGGTTCCGTTTTGCCCATATTAAGTTGATAGGTAGGCCATATTTAATTTCCTAATTTTCAGTGTTTTGTTGTAGGTAGGTACATACTACGCAATACAGGGTCTTTCATTTTAAACTACCCAAACTGACTAGGCCTCATTTTTGGGTTGTAAATAGATGTTTGACCGTATCAATTTGATTCCTAAGCCGATTTAAGTTTTCACTACAAAATTTATCTTTTATTGATTTTTTAGGACAGGTTGCATAATGATTTCCAACGTCACCTTCGCAATGCAGCTACATCACGTCACATGCTCGAATGGACTAAGTTATACAAGAAGCAACAATCAATTGAAAGGATAGTCTTTATCGATTTCTCGGGATTTTCATAACAAAACAAAAAAAAATCATTGAGTACATAAATATTTTTTTATATATTTGTTGAACCCAATTCCTGAATTAAGTAAGTTAGTTTAAAATGAAAGTACAAAAAGTCTAAATTTTATCATTACGAACTTTTCTAATCAGCAAATGTGATTCCGGAAGTGCTATTTTCATCTCCATTAAAACATAAAATAAAAATAAAAATATCCATTCTACAGCATAATCGCATCGCGGTTATTAGAGTAAGCTTTTAAGTATTGTCAGGGGAGTGTTGATGAGCGCGCCATCTAGTTAACGAGGCGGGAAATTATGAAGGTAGAGAATGAAAATTGTGAACTAGCTGTGCCCGTGACTTCGCGTGGACCATTCTCGTTTTTCCGAGTCCATTCCCAGACCCGAATTTCTTCGAAAAAGTACTTATAATTATTATGTTGCACACAATTGCAACACCCTCCTTAGAATCCAATGAAAGTCCCATGAAAATCGGTTAAGCCGTTTCAGAGATTATACAGCCTGGACAAGAGGATGCTCGCTGATGTTCACGCCTGTGTGTATCAAGACCTAGGGGAGACATTCACGAAGACTAGAAAGAAATAACTTCACGGTTCCAGACGATGCAAGGTAGCCATAGCTAACGTTTGCTAAATCATAAAATAAAAAAATATTAATGTAAGCAATTATATTAGAATAAATAAAAAATATAAGTACCTAATAGCTATGATTTTAGATGTCCAAATTTTAGGTTTAGTATGGCACTTCAGAATTGGGTCAGGTGACTAACTTAATTTAGGCTATTTTTAGTTAGCAGTCAGTTTTAGTGCCAGAGAATCGCCAGCATTAAGAATTATCTTATGCTGGCGATTCTCTGGCAATTAATACCTAAAGGATCTTGAATGCCTAGTTATTGTCTAAGAAAGATCGGAAAATGTCTAAGTAGTTGTCTACCATGCTCTGAAAAATACAGCAGGAACCTACCTGTTTTTATTTCTCTAGTTAAGCTATCGAACATGCTCTCTACACTATCTAATCTAGCCGTGTACGTAGTGGGTAGGTGCACGGGCACGTGTCACCGGCATTGGCAGCCAATCACGCGCCAGCGGCGCAGATCAAAGGGATTAATTGCCGCCTGCAGTGATTCGATTCGGAGACGATCGGAGATGATCGTGCACGTTCGCACGAGTTGCTCTCTTCTCTTGTCTTGTGAATTGTGGTGAATTGTAATTGTTTACTGAACTTTTGACGTTTTAATAACCGACGCTAAAATAAAGAGTATGTAGGTATAAGTGTATAACTAAGTATTGCCCTGCAATGGGAAACGTCAGGCTTTTAAAAGAAAAAGAAAAATATAAGAAAAAAAAAATTATAAGGCAGACAAATAGATATATAGAAAATAGCAGTGGGACACCTTGTAGGTAACGTAAGTACTTTAGTAGGTAGGATCTGAGGTTAATCAAGTGCTTCAACAACCGTACCTAAATAGTAATTACCTACCATGTTTGTCCTAGCCTCCATGCACAGGATGGAACAGCTGGTTAAGTGAATGTCATCAATTCTGTAGTTCACTGTCTAAACTTATCTAAACTAAAATCAATAAGTAAAAACTTTTTATTTTGTTGGTTTAGATATTGACGTCGATTCTGTTGTTAGATAATAATAGTTAACTAAATTAAAACAAAATCTAAGGTTCTTATTTTAGTCACACATTGGTGTCGATTCTGTTGTTCACTGACTTAACTTAATTAAACTAAAATACTACTTTCTTGTTTTGTTCCCACTACAAACGATGACGTTAGTACTAGGTACTAACGTCAACATGAATTGATTGCTGTATTGCAATACCATGCATAATAAACTAGGCTTCTGTGTGACAAATAGTATCGTGTGGGACGAATTAAGACTTTTTAAAGGCGTGGGCCGAAAATTCGATCCGAATATGGCATAAATCTTTTTTGATACTGCCTAGGTAATTGATACGCAAGACTGAATGAGCCTGCTATTTCTAGCCTGTGGGTGGTACATCAACGCTAACTCAAATATTTGTGTTGCCAACAGCAACCGTAATGAGACATCAAACGTCTGATCGAGTTATTCCTGATTGGCAGATCAGGGTGATTGCTGGGGTAATGCTACTTTGTAAGTTAGGAGTCACACAAGTTTTTTTGATTAAATTAGTTAAGCTAGTTCCTCTTAGTTCTTATTATCTAATAGATACCTACCTAATGCTTATGACGAGAATGAATAAGAACCCTTGTATCTTGCTTAGCGTCAAACAAAACTAATTTAGTGCAGCAATAATGCAACTCCCAACTTTTGTATTGAAAGTCGAAAGTCCTACTACACAGTTCTAAGGTGCATAAAACACTAGGTAGCCAGATACTTATAGCTGCTGATCACGTGACTTGTCCAATCACAGGTGCTCATCCAATTAGGCTGAAGGACGGTCACGTCGGAATGTTGCCGTGATCGAAACGAATCAGGCGAATCTACAAACCATAATCCGGGGCCGGGGTGGATGACCGCTTAGCTTACTTACATTTAGGGATCCCTGTGCATTTCTAAATAAGTAAGTACTTTATAAATGCACAGTTAGGTACCTATTATACCTACTTAGGTATTTTTACGAATGCGAATAACGTCCCTGGTCTACCTGTAGTTAATCGTACAGGTAGACCAGGGACGTTATTCGCATTCGTTCGTTTGATGAATAAGTAAAATTCGGATGTTTCTTTATACGAGCTACATTGTATTCGGTCGATAAGATCAACGTTAAAACATGTTTCTAGGATCAAACATTCCAAACCGAAAAATTCGCTTGTAAGAAATATCCGAATATTTATCAAACGAACGGGAATACGGCCCCTGCACCCGAGTCTAGACTTCTTAATAACTTCCGTTTTTAAAGACCCGATTCTGAAAATTGGGTCTATAATTGTTATGTGCCTTAGCAAACTAACTAACGATTTCAATAATTTTAGGAACCTAATATAGCTTCGGAACGCTTGAAGGCAAGTAAGGCGGTCCTAAATAGTCATGAATGACTTACTTAAGCCATGCGCAGCGGATACTTTAAGGTGTCCAAAAACTCCAAGAGTGGGCCCAACCACCCAGAACAGCGACCTAATTCAAAGGGCACCACTAAGTAGACGCTTCAAATAGCAAAGGCCACAATCTTTCTTTCTAAATTTTTAACAAAAACATAAAATTAACTTTCTTCCCAAATTAACAAGTCGCGGAAGAAACAGGAGCAGAGATTCCCTGAAAATATTTACAGAACGAATATAATTTCACTTTTTGTTCCCGTTGTTTGTCAAAGAATAAAATCGCAGATAGGGCACTCCGGGTTGGCAAGCTGCCTAAAAGCCTTGTCTCGTCAGTTACCTACGTGAGCAATGAAATAAAATTGGAAATTTAAGAGCTGACCATTGCAATGATACCAAGCTTATTTTTAAAAAGAATTTTGTTACAAACAGCCATAAGATTCAGACATTCTGTTAAAATTTATATAAAAATTGGCGCAATTAAGAGGAAAGGATATCGGCTCTTTTTCCATACAAACGTAGTCAACTGTTTCCCTCTCGTTAATGAAACTAGAGCAAATACTTTTCGGGAGGGACCGACACGATTTAATGCTTTCAAACTTGAATCAAAAATAATTGAACGAAGCTATAAAAGCATGGAAGTAGGTAATAAAATAGTGATGATCTGTTTTGACTCTCTGCATTTTTTAGAAAACTATTCTTTGTCTCCGCCGAGGTCTAACGAGGGTCCGTCAGTAAAAGGGTTATTTGAACAAGATTTGGTTGATTTTGAACGTCGTTAGCTGCGCTTTTTTCGGTGTTTTTCCTCAATTCTCCCGAGGCAGATGGCTATAGTTATTTTTGGGAAAACATTATTAGTATAACGAGACGACTTCCATTTCCGTTAAGATAAAAGAAATAGAATCTTTAGTTCGTTATTATACGTTTTTAGGAGGAATCAATAAGTAGCTACCTTCCGAATAGGTAGGTACTTTATACAGGGTGTAAAAAGACGTCTACCGAAGCCGAAAGGAGTAGGTCATCACGACACACAACCAAATCCAAAAGGATTTTCCGAAAAAATCATTATATACGGAGAAAACAGCATTTGAAGAAGTACTGTTTGCGTATGTTTTGGGCGCATTTTTTTTACGTAGATTCTTGGATTTTGAGTTTTAACTGTTTTTTTTCTTTTATAAATGAAATGATTACCTAGGTAGGTATGGTCTTATTGTGTGGTCCTGGTAGTAAATAACCGATAATGTAAAATGACTAAGCTAAGTCAAAAAAAAATTGCGTTTTTTTTTTCGCTGAATATGTTTGGAATCATGGCCTGATTGCAACCCCTCAGTTTTCGGTAGTTGTCTTTTTACACCCTGTATAAGACCTCGGTGGGCGGCTAAATATCTACGTTTATGGCCGATTCACACACATCAGTCAAGTCACAGTTCCGACACAGTGATATTTCATACATTCTTATGAACGCCTCTACACTTAGCGGTGTCAGTGTCGTCCATGGATTTAGCATGGAACCTTTTTGCTTTGGTGTCGTCACAGTGCTGTCTTGTTCATAGAGAATACAATGTATGAAAGTTGACTTCACTGATGTGTGTGAATTGGCCTAAACGGTATTTTTTATCTGTGCTATGTTATTTTATTTTAATATAAAATATAATAATGCTGGACTTTTCACACAGCATCATCTAGCCCCAAAGTAAGCAGAGCTTGTGTTATGGGTACTAAGATGACTGATATACTACTTATATACTTTTTGTTTGTAAATACATACATATTATACATAGAAACACCCTTAGTTAAGAAAATGTTATTTTTATTACTAAGAGTTTTTTAGTTATGTTTAATTTTGTACCACTTGTGCCTCTCTTTATTTAAGTTAAGTTTTAATTAAACATCTCACTAGGATAACGCCATAGTTAATTTTTTAAAGTTTTTAATAGGTAAATAAATGACTAAATGTTATTGATACTACTACGACAAAACCGTTCCATGAAATTCGTCCAAAAGTGACGTCTTTACTGTGATTGGTTGCGGTCGGTTGAACAGCGGGACAGTCGCGGATATGTTCCGCTGGAGTACCTATGAAGCTGTACTTCAGTTACCTTCAGGTACCACTATCTTGCCCAATGTAAACCGCCTTTAAAATGTAAGTATTATAAATAAGAAAAATGTAAAGAAAACAAGATATATTATAAAAATCACCTCTTTATTATGTATCCAGTTAGTAGGCACAATTTGCCTAATAATACTATTTCATTTCATATTATAGTAACATAATTTAGGCTATCATTGATGCCTGAGCTAGCAATGAAAACTTTGATACTAGCCCGCGACTTCACTTGCGACCCGTAACAAGTGCTATTTCAGTCCACATACATCATTCCAAGTTTCATTCGAATCTGTCTACTGTACTATTCAAACAAGCATACAAACAAAGTGCAATTTTATGGTAAATAGACATTGGAAAAATATAACCCTACTGATGCAGTCGGGTAAAAAATATAACATCTTGTTTTAAATAAGAAATGTGTCTTATTGAAACAAGTGGAAGACATTATCTAATCACGAATCAAAAAATATATACTAGCTAGCTGCGCTCCCGCGGAGTGACCCGCGGTCCCTCGGGATTTTTTTGGGATAAAAATTAGCCTATGTCCCTGGGATACAACCTTTATTCATGCAAATTTTCAACCTAATCTGATCAGTTTGGGCGTGAAAAGATAACAGACAGACAGTTACTTTCACATTTATAATATAATGGCGGTTGTACACACTCGACGAGAACCTCTCGCCGAGAGGTTCTCGACAAGGCACCGAGAGCGAACGAGACGAGAACGAGAGAGCGAGACGAGACGAGAGCGCCCTGTACACACGCGCGCTCGGCCTGTCTCGGAGTATCTCGACGAGTGTGTACAACCGCCATTAGGACTAGCTCAATCATTTTGTGATCTTATGTAACCCTTATTCAAAAAATAATTCTGAAAATAATAGGATAACAAAAGTTGTTTGTGAATAGGTTTAAAACTAAACGTGATTTAGAAAACCAATAACAATTTTGCTCTAACAATTACAGGATCACAGATAGACATACTAAAGCTTCACAGTGTACTTACATTTAGTTCTTATTACTAAGGAATAGAGTTCATTTTCGCAATCAATCTTATATCTAAGGTGTGTATTTTCAACATTTCCAATAATTTATTTTGTCCTTTTTTGGCTGAGATCAAAATAAAACGAAATCATTTTATTATTTCATAACTTTTTAGAATAATTAGTGTAAATATAAAAACTAATTAATCTAATTACAGCATAAACATTAATCAATTAAAGTCTATATCAAAATATTTTTAACATTATGCTCAATTTATAGCAAGGGCTGGGCCATATTCATAACATTTTATACTTTACACTGATAAAAATACGGTCCAAAATCATCTGATATCCTATCTCTATTACACAAATAACCAACACTTCAGTCGAACTCCACACTATGCAAGCCATCCCTAGCCGTATCTCTATTACAATAAGGTTGAGAATCCGGCGCAGCCTGTAGGATGGCCCTCAGACGCAGCTGCAAGTCTCCAAGAAGCATGCGTTTTGCGGCTTTACACTCATGGCATTACGGTCCAAATTCATTATAGAAATACACTAACAGTCAACACTTCAGTCGAACTCCTTACTATGCAAGCTATACCCAGCCGTATCCCTATTACAATAAGGCTGAGAATCCGGCGCAGCGGCGCAGCTGCAGACTAATAACGAATGTTTCAGTTGAACTCGTCACTATGCGAGCCATCCTCAGCCGTATCCCTATTACAATAAGGCTGAGAATCCGGCGCAGCCTGTAGGATGGCCATGAGACGCGGCTGCAAGTCTCCAGGCAAGGCGCGCTGCGAAGGCTCGGCGTGCCAGCACTCCTGCATCACCTCCCAACACTCGTCTGTGAAGTGGGGAAGACGTTCTGGACGTAGACCTGGGAATTTTTTTTAATTATTTTTTATTATCATCACTTGTATAATATTATTGAAACTATTAGATAAGCGAAAGTCTTCAAAAATCTTTCAGGGCGTCTGGTCGAAGCGTCGCGTGATTCAAGAGCTGGCGAATTTTTGGCACAAAGAATCAGCATTGCCATTCAGCGTGGCAATGCCGCCAGTGTTTTGGGCACGCTTCCGACTGGCAGTGACCTGGATCAGTTGAGCTATCTATAGATCGTTTTTACGACGATCCTTAGATAACTTGACTGATTCTATTGTATTTTGTAATTTTATGTACATATTGTAGTAGCTTAGTTTCTGTAAATAAACCTAGTACAGTTTAAAAAAAAAGCGAAAGTAACAACACCTATTACCAATGAGTATTATAAATTAAAGAAATAAAAACCGGCAACGGCAAGTGCGAGTCGGACTCTCGCACGAAGGGTTCCGTACCATCCTAATATCCTAATTCCTATTAATAATTTCTAATATTCCTAATTCCTAATATTCCTAATATTCCTAATTCCTAATATTCCTAATTCCTAATATTCCTAATTCCTAATATTCCTAATTCCTAATATTCCTAATTCCTAATATTCCTAATTCCTAATATTCCTAATTCCTAATATTTCTACCCTAATAATATAATAAATCTGAAAGTTTGTGAGTATGTTTGGATATTTGGATGTTTGTATGTTTGTTATAGTAACCTGGAATAGCATATAGGCTACTAGCTGCGCTCCCGCGGGGTAACCCGCGGTCCCTCGGGATTTTCCGGGATAAAAAGTAGCCTATGTCCTTCCCTGGGATACAACCTATATCCATGCCAATTTTCAGCCTAATCTGTTCAGTGGTTTGGGCGTGAAAGGTAACAAACAGACAGACAGACAGACAGATAGACAGACAGACAGACAGAGTTACTTTCACATTTATAATATTAGTATGGATTCAGAATGTTGGTACTACGCGGACGAAGCTGTATGAGAGCACCCTTAAATATTTATTTTAATCTGTTTTTAGTATTCGTTGTTATAGCGGCAACAGAAATACATCATCTGTGAAAACAACTGTCTAACTATCACGGTTCGTGAGATACAGCCTATTATTATTATTTCAGCCATCAGTGTCCCACTGCTGGGCATAGGCCTCCCCCCCACTCCCACCTGTGCATCATAATAAATAAAGATTTGATTTGACTACTAAACATACAGCCGAACTTTTTCAAGGTTGGTAAAGTAAGTAAGTTCGTATGAGTCAGGGGCCAACTCTAGTGACGGAGTTTTTAGGCCGCCTTAAGGCCTCCGTCATGGCTTAACGACTTAAAAAGCCGGGACCGACAATTTAACGTGCCCCCCGAAGCACGGAAGCGCTCAGATGAAAATGCCACTGGCGGTCACCCATCCACTTACAGACCGTTTCGAACGTTGCTTAACTTCGACGATCTATCAAGAACGACTAAGCAAGCACGACCACGAGCGCTTCTCGGCTAAAAAAAGGTTCAAAGTTGGTTAAAAAGTCGGAACGGTGGTTCTTCCGTTAATTTACGACCACGGTTTGGGGCCTAGTTCTCTTTAGCCCGCTTGTGACGCAAGAGGTGAGAGTTTGATTCTCGGGGCGGGATAGATTGTTCGTATGATCTGCAAATGTTTGTCTCGGGTCTAAGTGTTTTCTATTTATAAAAATGTGTTGTACGAATAAATTACCTTTCTTAACTTTACTCCACAGCTGTTCCTTATTATGGAATGCTTCAAAAGCCGCCGGCAGTTTCACATCGCCCGCACACAAATACCTACAACATAAAAATCTTTATGACAACATACTTAAATTAGATCTAAGTGTAGCTTACTGAGCAGTTCTTGATAGGATCATCGAAGTTGAGCAACGGTCTGCCAGTCACAAAAGTAGATGTCTGACCGCTAATACTATTAAAGGAGCGCTGTGGTATGAATGACGATGAGGAAGTCAATTTTCGATCAATTTTATAGATTTAAGAATTATCTTACCAGAATAAGATTCCGAAGGCATAGACGTCGACCATAGCGCAGTATTCTCCGTTGAACAGTTCTGGCGCCATGTGTACCGGTGTTCCTACCACCTAAAACAAAAATATACAGATTTTAAGGACTATTCATCGTTGTTACATCCTCCTAAAGCCTGAGTGGCTTGCCGCTCGGCGACGAAACCCTTAGTCGTCACAATCGATTTTTTTAAATATAATGTTGGCAACTCTATTGTAGTTCAGGCGGTCGTAGTTAGAGGTCGTCACAGTCCCACAAACTTATCTGTACCGGTGGCTAAAAGAGGAACGAATTAATTTTACTGTAAAATGTATTTTTCTGCCAACACCAAATGAGAACAGCGCCTCTAACTACGACCGCCTGAACTACAATTGAGGCCAACATGTGACGACTACGGGTATCGAGGACGAGCGGTAAGGTACTCCGGCTTTAGGAGGATTGTGTGATCGTTGCGGGTTCGAATCCTCGAAAATTTTTCACTTTTCATTTCTTAATTAAATACCTAAGTGTGGTTTAACACTTTAACAATTACAAAATTGAAGTAAAATTAGTTTTAAGACTATTCTAAGTGATCCCAGCGGTCCTACTGAATAATGCTTTTTGACTTTGATTAAGATCAATCCGCCTTCATGAGATGGAACAACTGTACTAAGTAGAGACTTGATGTTTTCCCTCACCGATCCGGACATGAGCGCGCCGTAGGAGCAGAAGCCGAGGTCGGAGAGCGCGGCGCGCCCGCCCGCGTCTAACAACACGTTCTTCAACTTTATGTCGCGGTGCACTAGACCAAGTGAGTGGAGGTAGCGGATACCTGCAATAAAAGGTTTATTTCTTTACAAAGTTAAAAGGTTAGTCGAAAAATTGTTTTTCAATAGGTACAGTCAGCAACGATAGTCGATTAACAGTTAAAAAGTAAGTTCGTATGAGTCAGGGGCCAACTCTGGTGACGGAGTTTTTAGGCCTCCTTAAGGTCTATGTCATGACTTAACGACTTTAATAGCCGGGACCGACAATTTATCGTGCCCTCCGAAGCACGAGAGCGCTCAGATGAAAATGCCACTGGTGGCGGCCACCCATCCGCATACAGACTTAGAACGTTGCTTAACTTCGACGATCTATCAAGAACGACTAAGCAAGCACGACCACGAGCGCTTCATGAACAGTTGATGTTTCACAAATCAGAATATGTCCGAAATCCGTAACATCATGACCATCATGACCAACATTTTTACATTACTTTTGAGGAGTGGTGTGTTACATCACGCATTACTTTAGGCACTCTTCCTACTTACTTACTGACTTAAAAATTATCAATAGACTCGGAAGTTTTTTCTACCCTCGACTGTCAAGTCAAAGGAATATTTGGTTTACTCTTAAAGCTATTTCTGTAGCGTTTAGTAGGAATAGTTTCATATTAACCTTGCAGAAAGCTTGTCAAAAGCATTTTCTTGGATAAAATCCGGATCTCACAAGTATTTTTGAAGTGAAAACTTCTTTAGGCGCGTTTGGCTGTTTTGTGATGAGGAAAAATACTTGTATTCGCTTCGAACAGGTCACGGGCGAGTCACGTGACTGCTCACCGACACCAGGTTATTTTTCAAGTTTAGAACCGTTCAAGTTTTTACTTCTGCCAGCACTCCTGGAGTGCTACAATTTTTTTAGCTCTAATTGACTTTTCTTGCCTAAAATGTGGTACGTACCTTGTATAATATCGACAGCAATCCGCATCCTAGCAGCCAGACTGAGTCCGCTCCGCACGGCCGCGTGCAGGTCCCGCACGGCGCGCTCCGACACCAGCAGCACGCTGCGGCCCCCGCCGCCACCACCCCCCGCCACTCCCTTCTGCACCACGGACCCGAACAGGCGGACTATGCGGGGGTGGGCTGGGATGCTCCTGGAATATAGAGTTCATGAAGAAATACCAACCACCTCCAGTTCGTCTTTCTACGATGCACAAACCCCTTGGAAGGAAACCCTAATAGAGGCAAGATGTGAATTGTGGTCCTCTAAACACCCAAACACATTCAATGGCCTCCCTCCTGCGAAACACCTGCCTCCCAGACAAGATCTGCAGTGGTCAAGTTGGAAGTTGTTAAATCGCCAACGAGCTCAAGTTGGTCGCTGCCGCCAAAATCTAGCTAAGTGGGGTTACATCGACCCATCCCGGAGCGGGTGTAATTGTGGAGCGATCTCTCAAAGTATTGCACACTTACTTTCATGCCCCATTTATTCGACCACCTGCACTCGAGAGGACTTAAGCAAGGCCTGGGATAGGGGCATAAGTCTCCGAATATTGGACTAAGGTCAAGCCATTGATACGATAGACGAAGATGAAAAAATAAACTTTGGGTGCTAGATAGATCGTCGTGGTCGTGCTTGATAGATCGTCAAAGTTAAAAACGATCCGTAAGTGGTTGACCGCCAGTGGCATTTTCATCTGAGCGTCCAGGCTATTCAAGTCGTTAAGCCATGACAGAGGCCTTCAGGCTTCGTCCCCAGAATTGGCCCTCGCTCTGTTAGCAGAGCTTGCGTCAGCACCGATGCGACCGTCAAGTCCTGTAGAGGTGTTATTCTGAGATGCATTTTAAATCGGAACCTTTTTGTTCACTTGGCTCATGTAACTGCACCTTGTTCCCTCCACTGACCTGGTGTAGAAGAACTCCATGGCCAGCTCGTGGTAGTGCCGCTCGTCGGCCGGCACCACCGACTTGACGGCGACGGGCGCGTGCCCCCCCCAGCCGCCGCGCGCCGCGTACACCACGCCGTACTGACCGCGACCTGGATCAAACAACAACATTCACATTTTTAAAGTATTAAATGATTTATTAAAAAAAGATAGAAGCTTACAGAAAAATCCAAAGCGCTTAACTATCTTAAATGAACATAACTTAAATATCGATATGCTGGAACTCATAAAGAAAATTATTCAATAGGTTAAACCACACGTAGGTATTTTTCATTAAGAAATGAAGTCTTATCAACATTTTAGATTCCGACGGGATTCGGACCCGCAACGATCAGACGATCCTCCTAAAGCCGGAGTGCTTTCAACCGTTCGGTCACGGAACCCACTGACGTCGTAATCGAAATTTTTGATAAGCTCATATTTATCGGTTAAGCGCACGTTTCACTCAGTGAACTTCCCCAATCCCGTCGGAATCGAAAATTTTGATAAGACTTTTCATTTCTCAACAACCTAGATAGTCTGCTTAAAAAGCATTGCCCAGTCAAAATGCAGTACATTCAATGGATCTACGCATTCATGAAGTTAACCGTTTTTCTACGCAGTGACCCTTTTTCATACAAAATTGTGTACTGCGCATCAAAACGCTAACTCCACGAATGGTAGATCCGTAGAACGTACTGTACAGTGCGCAGAACCCATTTTGATGACGCCTAAGAACCCATTTTGATGACGTCTAAAAGACAATGACAGCGTTGTATAGCTGCCTCGCTCACTCGCTCAGTTTGTTGCATCGTCCTATCTCGCCTACTCTACCAAACCTGCGCAATCGTTTAGTGCACCTAACTTCAGAGAGCTAAATATCGGCACTTTACCACACTTTACTTTAGAACAGTTCCTAGTAAAATAGTCAAATAGGGCGTCACTCAGGGTGTCAAGTGAGGATGAGGTTTTTGAATTTTACGGGTAATTTGATTTTCAATCCCCCAGGAATACAATTTATATGGGACCACCTCGGAAGTACCACCCTTTTGATACAAGAACAAATATTAGAAATCAGTCCACAATTGACGGAAATTTTGATGAAATGGAAAAGAAGAAAACTGAAGATACTGCACAATACATTATAAATTACCTATTTCTCTGCCCAAATCCGGTGTTCCGTACATGAGTAGATCACACATCGACGTACTCTCGAGACAAAGGCGGGCGAACGTTGGCGCATATCTGAAAGATAAATAAAGAAAACTTACTCAACAAAAATTACTGGCGCAGCCGGTAGGATTTCTTTGGTGATTCAATATACAAAAGTAAACCAAAAAAATTGGTTGTCTGTAAAGTCGGTTTACTGACGATAGTTGAACGTGACAACGTTTGTGCTTCTTTGTCGCTCGTTCCGCGCTCTCGCTTGCACTTCAAGCCTTACATGGAACGCCTCAGAGCGAGGTAACGCCGCATTTTTTCGTGCGTGCAGCCGGCTCTATCGAATTATAAGACGTTGTAACGTCAAAACGATTGCTGATACGTGAAGAATAATAAGTATAATAAGGGTTTTGACAGATATTTGACTAAGCATAGAGCTTTAGTGTAGGCAATGTTAAATAATATAAGTATGTTTATTATTTTAGATTTTTCAGGAAATGCATGGAAATCTTACTTTTTCCTAATAGCTAGTTTAACATCCTCTGTGTGATGCAATCTGCTGGCGAGCGCTGATTCTAGTGACGTCAGCGCAGATTGATATTTCTCATGCGCCATACTCAGTCTTTCTAATATCTGTAAAAAATATTATAAAAAAAAAATTAAACTAATATCCGAATAATGAAATGAGTTCTTGAATACAGTACAAGTTCGTATCTATTCGGCATCCGTATGGTTCCGTTCACGTTTACCTGTGTGGATATGTTACCTGTGTGGATATGTTACCTGTGTGGATATGTTACCTGTGTGGATATGTTACCTGTGTGGATATGTTACCTGTGTGGATATGTTACCTGTGTGGATATGTTACCTGTGTGGATATGTTACCTGTGTGGATATGTTACCTGTGTGGATATGTTACCTGTGTGGATATGTTACCTGTGTGGATATGTTACCTGTGTGGATATGATTCTGGCGAGCCTGTGCGCGCTGAGTGAGTGCGCGGCCTGCAGCGCGACGCGGCGCCGCCACCCGGCCGCCAGCACGCAGCACGCGCCCGCGCGCCCCGCCCCGCCCGAGAGGCGGAACCTGAGGGGGGAGGGGGGAGTTATTTAGCAAATAATTTGTTACTTATGGTTTTGAATCTCTCACTACACTCAGGATTCTAATATAGAATCCTTCGCTTGTTCGATATTCAAACTCAGCACTCGCAATAAAAACTAATTTTGCTCTCTTGTGGTACAATTTACTATTATTCAACAGAAATTACAACACCATAACAGACAATATGTCACTATCATAGATATACAGAAACACACAGACGAACGCAATGAGAGTATCTGAAACCAAACATTACCAAATACTAAACAATACAGAACGTTAGTATGAATGATATAATAACCTACCGGCTGCGCCAATTTTTATTCAATTCTAAGTTGTAACTGTTCTGAGTTTAGATTAAAGATGAATCATCTGAAAGAAAGCTAGGCCCCAAACCGTGTGTGTTGCCCTGATTCTTCACGGTATTGGTCGCGAAGGAACAGGAGTAAAATCACCTAGTTTTAAGACGAATCAAAGTGATCCCAGCGGTCCTACTGAATAAATTCTTTTTGACTATGACTTTGTTCCACCAAGATGGCACCACTCAAAAGCCAACGCCCATAAAGTTTGAATTGTCACCCCATAGACGCAGCTGTCGTCCCACAGACTCCTTACTTGTGCAGCAGCCTCCGCATAGAGTCCAGCAGACTCCGCACGAGAGAGAAGGCTGCACAGGGCTGCAGTTCCACCTGTCGTCCCACAGACAGCAGTTGTCGCATTGCTTCGCTGGCTGGTCTACCACCTAGTTCTTGACGGCAAGATGACTCTAGGGACTCCAGGCATCTGAGATAAATAAATATGATTAAATAACGCTGGATATTTCATACTAGCCCCAGATTATGCATTTGTTATGGGTACCAGGCAGGGTAATCAATAGTTAAGAAATCAGTGCAAACATCTTTAAATGGATGAATAAGTAGCTTAGAATACTTATGTTTGAAACAAAGTAATGATAAAGAAATATTTCGGACTACGTCTTAAAGTGCCACCAACTTATCTGCACTGGTGGCCAAAAGAGGAACTAACGAATTTAATCGTATAATTCTTTCTTCTTTTCTCGCCGGTTCAGATAAGTTTGTGTGCATAAAGTTTTATAACAGCTTTATAATTACCTTTGTAACGTCCCGAAATAAGTCTCTTTCAAACAGTCGACGAATTTGACTAGCTTCAAGCTTATCTTACGGCTGAGTCTTGAGAGAACTGAAAGTGAGAGAAACTATGAAAAAATCTGCTGCCATGATACTTCTACTGAATTTTTTTTCATAACAAGATTACTTACAAAATACCTATTATTAAGTGCTATTACCTGTCCTTGATTATATGTCGCAGGTAACTGGTTTAATCAGCCATTCAATTAAACGTCATTTCTTCTGGCTGATGAAACCAGTTGCCTGCGACTGACACAGGCGAAACAGGGTCGTTTTTTGTTACAGGATTCCGTATATCTTTGCCGATAGGTGGCCGGCGCTCGACAGGGAGTTTCTGAGTTATAGCGAAGAGCCTAGCTCTTTGATGCCATGGTAGGTTAGTCTTATTCTTTCGTGTTTTCTACTGTATTTATTTTTTATTATGTACTTTTATATTGTTTGTTTTTTATTTTTATCTTTTTTATTTTTGATCTCACTAGGTTAACGCCTTAGATATAAGCCCAGATAATATAATGATATAAGTATCTGTAATGTTAGCTTAAGTTGTAAATAAATAAATGTCTAAATATCTAAATGTATATAGGAGGCCTTTCCTAATATTTCGAGATATTTTGAACAGCATTCACGTATTGACAATCAGCAAAAAAATGTTAGACACCAAAAATATTTATAAAATCGTATAATTCTATGACAAAAGATGGAAATCTTACCAGTCCGTTGCACATCCAAAGTAGCATGTTTCACAGACACACTGTTACTGGTACACGTGACGTCAGAGCGAGAGAGAAGGCGTGATGTGTGAGAGAGAGAGAACGTGCCGTCTTCGTTCTCAACACGAATTTCGTTCGCTGGACTCGGGGTTTCTTCTTGTTTTGACTGGGAATTTTAATATTATGATAAGAATATACCTACATTTATTCAGAAAAGCTGATACAAACTGTTAAGACATCTAAGGATCGTTGAAAATGATCCTAAGATAGCTCAATTGATCCAGGGATCGACTATTCTGAAGCGTCCTCAAAACACTGGCGGCATTCGGCTGATCCATTGAGCCAAATGATTTTTATAACTTTTAACGTTTGCTGCGCGAATTCAAACTTTACCTTGTACAACATAAGAGCGTGAGTATATTTTACCTACGAAATTACAGTTTATTTAGTCGTGAATAACTAAATCGAGAGTATCTCAAGAATAAATAATTGTATTACAAAAAAAACTCACCCTATTAAAATATTCACTATAACTCTCCTCACTCGACACAATAATATCGTATTCTTCTAAACAAGTTTCACACGACGCCTCTTCTCCATCGGATGCTTCCGTCTCCCTCTCGCTCAGTACGAGTGAGGGAGACAGACTAGAGAAAGGGATGGAATGCGTGGGAGAGAGAGGGAGAGAGTCGCGACAGGAGTTGTAGAATGTTGAGTTTGAGGCCATGAAGCGTTGGTCTTGGTGCCACGGAAGATCTGAAATTAATAATATTTTTACCCTTTTCGTTTTTCGGGCGATCCTGCAGGAGTTCCGGGATAAAAAGCCGTTGTTCGACAATCTTCTCTATTTTCCAATGAAAGTCCTATATAAATCGGTTCAGCTATCCCAGAGATTAGCCCGGACAAATAGACAAAAATAAAAATTAAACTTGTTCGTGTTTTAGTATCGTGTAAATAACTATTTTCTTATATGTATTGATTTTCGCTACTTAGAGTATAACACTTTCTTTTAGGCTCAATGCGCTTAGAATTGGGAAGCGACGCGTCAATTAGTTTTATAGCGCACCATTATAAACCTTATGAACAATGGTACAAGATATAGAAACGAGGTCTGGCGAAGCCATCTAGCGGGCCGCGCTGGCTCGAGCGGTTTATTCTACAAGCGATTCTATATCTTGTTTATAATGGCTTGCAATAAAATAATTGACGCGTCGCTTGCCAATTCGATGTGGCTTGAGCCTTAATATATCTAGTACCGTCAACACTCCAATCCATGCTGATGACGTCAGCCTTCATTTCCTGCAACACTTCCTGCATCATCTGCACCAGCTCTTCTTTCTTGTCTCCCTCGGCGAACTTCTCGTTTATTGTCTGTGATGGAAAAACATATTAAGGAAATGTTGATTAAGACTACTTCTATTTAAGTAGGAAATGAATGGTGATGTATCCGAACATAATTAGTAAGCAACGATTAGAATATTGTATCCGAACGGCAAGGAATGAAAGAAATAGACTGATTGAGTGAACGAGATGAAAGAATGAGTTGAACAGTAAGAATATGGACTTCCTGTTTCCTCCTACCATGTATATACAACGGAGTAGTGTCGACTGTCGGTCCTTTGCTTTACTGCTCTTTCTTTGTCTTTTTTCATCATAAATGACAAGGAAACAATCTTTTGTTGAGGCGTAATAGCTCTCGTTACGTTTCGAGCATTATAGATACTTTGAAAAATGGCATTTGTAAAATTTAAAACAGCGCCATCTAGTTCCAAACAAGGCAAAACTTCACTTTGTTTAATTAACTGGGATCCACTGAGTTAGGATACTACTTACATCATACAAATGTTGTTCCTGTATCGCGACGTATTGTATTTTCTTCGGCACCACTTGCAACTCCCGCGCCATGTCGAACGAAGCCAGGATAAATTGTTGTAGAAGTTTTACATGCACCTGAGATAAACACATTATAATTCTCTTAAAAATAAATCATCATTTCCCTGCCCTTATCCCACTTTCATGTGGGGTCGGCACAACAGGTTTTTCTCTTCCACTCCGCTCTATCAGCCGTCATCTCAACACTCACTCCTTTCTTACCCATATCATCCTTCACACAGTCCATCCATCTTTTCTTTGGTCTGCCTCTTCTACTACATCCCTCCACATTCAAACCTAACATTCTTCTCGTTACATGACTCTCTTCCCTCCTCATAACATGCCCATACCACGACAACCTATTACTCCTCAACTTATCCGTCACTGGCGCTACTTTCAAACTTCCTCTAATATACTCGTTCCTGATTTTGTCCATTCTTGTAACTACACACATCCATCTCAACATTCGCATTTCCGCAACATGCACTCTTCTTTCATCCGTCTCTTTAGTTGCCCAACACTCTGATCCATACAATTTCCATTAATTTTAAGGGGCATATGTGGATCGCACGTTGTTCCTGTGACCTGTCGCCATTTCATCCATCCCGCATTTATTCTGTTTTTCACGTCCCGGTCAATATTGCCATCGTTCTGGATTAATGAACCAAGGTACCGGAAGTCGGAGCAGACTGGCAGGGATACACCGTCTAAGGCAATAGGGGAGAAACTGGATGGACCACCGAAGTCGCAGAACAAGTGCTCGGTTTTTGTTCTGCTGATCTTCAGTCCGACACTCTCCAATCTCTCTTGCCATTTTGCCAGTCTGCTCTGGACCTCAGTTGCATTATTTCCGACAAGTACGATGTCGTCGGCAAACAGCATGCACCAGGGTGCCTCCTCCTGTATGTCCGATGTCAGTGCATCCATTACCAGGAGGAACAAATAAGGGCTCAAAGCCGATCCCTGGTGCAAACCCACTGCCACATCGAATTTATCGCTGACTCCTGCTTCGGACCGGACGTGTGTGTCAGCTCTCTCATACATCGCACTCACAAGCTGCACGTACTTTCCAGGCATTCTTTTCTCATTCATAGCCCACCACAGAACCTTACGGGGTACCCTATCGTATGCTTTCTCCAGGTCAACAAACACCATATGCAAATTTTTATGTGCGCGTCTATATTTTTCGCAAAGCTGCCGTAGTGCGAATATGGCGTCTGTTGTCCCTCGTCCCGGCATAAACCCGAATTGGTTCTGTGTTATTTCACTCTCGTCTCTCATACGTCGCGCTAATACTTTCTCCCAAATTTTCATACTGTGTGACATTAGCTTTATTCCTCGATAGTTGTTGCAGTTTTGTACATCACCCTTGTTTTTAAAGATGGGCACCAGTGAACTGGTGCACCATTCGTCCGGGATCGCCTCCTCTTGCAACAACTTATTGAAGAATAAAGCCAACCACTTCCATCCATCCACTTTCAGAAACTTCCATACTTCAGCTGGTATGCCATCAGGCCCCACAGCTTTTCCGTTTTTCATACTTTGTACAGCTATTTTAACTTCATCCATGCTTATTTCATTCACGACTCCCATATTTACTGGTGCTTCTGCTAAAACACCACTCCAGTCATTCTCTTCATTCATTAACTTTTTAAAATAATCCTTCCAGCGATCTTTTATATCTTCGTCTTTCGTCAATACCTTCCCTCCATCATCTTTTATACATTTTATATGAATAATGTCCCTCGCATTCTTCTCTCTTGCTTTTGCTAGTCTGTATAGGTCTTTTTGTCCGTGGGGGCTATCCAGTGTCTGGTACAGTTTATGATGTGCTCTTGCCCTTGCAACAGCTACAGACTTTTTAGCAACCCTTTTACATTCTAAATATAATAATCTTTTACTCTCTCTCACATTCACATCACTGCTTTCTACGCTTTTCCAGTCCTTAAAAGCATTCTTCTTTTCTTTCAAACTCTTTTGTACCTCCTCATTCCACCACCACGTTTCTCTATCTATCTTTCCTTTCCCTTTCGTTTCACCAAAAACATCCTTCGCCGTCCTTCTCATGCATATCGCCATTTCATTCCAACATTCATTCTCTGATTTTCCTGCCATATCCTTCATTTCAATCATCTTATCTACCACGCGCTTTTGAAACTCCCGTGCATACTCAACCTTTTCAATTAAATGCCACTTAGTTTTTGGTGGGGGCTTTGGTGTGGGAACAGCTTGGGTCTTCAATCTCATTTCCAAAATAAGGAGACGATGTTGGGAGACCAGTGCTTCTCCTGGCACCACTTTGCAATCCTTAGCTGCTTTGATTTTATTTCTTCTGATTAGGAAATAATCTATTTGGGTGTTATGATTTCCGCTTTTGTAGGTAACTAGGTGTTGTTCTCTTTTTTCGAAAAAGGTGTTTACGACTGCAAGATCAAAAGCAGAAGCAGCTTGCAGAAGAAAAAATAAATAAATATATTACTCTCTTAAAAATAAATAAATATATTTATTTAGCCGACTATAGTAAGTAGGTTGATTTTGGAAAAAAGAAATCAAGTGTAGAATCAGTTTCACCAAATTGTAATCCCCAACACGAGGCATGCAGGTTCAATAACCTTTTTAGGGGGTTCTAGAAAGGTCAATCGACGGTTTTTCACACTTATCCTAAGCTACTTACCAATTCAAATCGTATTTTTGCAAAACTAAAACATAACGCATCCCACTCATATAATAAAGCTGAAAGTTTGTGACTTTGTTTAGATGTTTGTGTTTCAATCACGCCTAAACCAGTGAACCGATTTGGATGGAACTTGGAATAGAGGTAGATAGTGCCCTGGAATAGCATATAGACTATTCAAAATGTACGTACCACGCGGGCGAAGCCGCGCGCAGATCCTAGCAAGGAATAAATCAAAATGTGTATACATTATTTTCTAAAACACGATTTACTCAATAACTTTCTGGCATATCATTCTTGCCTCTTGCCACAGAATATTAGCTCTTATTCCGTTGAGTTTGAGAAGGTAAGATAGTATGCAAATGGTATCGTGTAAATGGAGTTTTCACCTCACCTCACTCAGCCTGGTGCAGCACTCCAACAGACAGGTCTGCAAGGTGTCCGTCGCGAACTTCAGCGTCACGTTCAACAACGCCGGTCGACTTCTGACGTGCTTGTCTTCGCGACGCTTGCTTTCTTTACTCTTCTGTGTGTTGAGTGAGGTTTCGAGGATGATCCATTGGCTCTTGATGTAGTGCTTTTGAGGGGGTCCGCCTGGAGAGGATCATGAAAGTTTTAAATCTTAAGATAAGAGATTATCTCTGTGGCGACCTCTAACCGCGATCGCCTGAACTACAAGGGCATCGTAATAGAGTTTCCGACCTAGCTACTGCAGAGCTTCACCGCTTCATCACTAAATGGCGCTAGCGCGCTTCCAACGGAAAAATTCACATCCTAGAACGCGCTAACGAAGTTTTCAAGCACAATTAATATATTATTTTATGAAACTATCCGACATTATCTGTCAGCTGAAAGGCCCTAAGGTATGAGGACCAGTTGGAGTCGACCTTAGTACCGGTAGTACTACCTCTTTGCTTGGGGAAATAACACCTACCCCCAAAATGGGTGATCATCATCATCACCCAAACTCTCAGATCTTTTTTATGTAATGCAGATAATTTAAAGATAACTAAGTCTAACATATTGAAAATGGTGATGCATCTTTTAACAAGCTTTTTATTAACTTGCAATGATTGCATTTTTTTATTTTTTAAAGTGGGTATTTCATTGAGAAAATGAAGTCTTATCAAAAACCGACTTACCGGTGCTTAACCGATACATATGAGCTTTTAAAAAAATTCCGTGGCCGAGCGGTATAAGGCACTCCGGCTTTAAGAGGATTGTCTGATCGTTGCGGGTCAGATCCCGTCGGAATCGAAAATTTTGATAAGACTTTAAATTTTTTCTCAATTGCAATATTTGTTTGTTTGTCTTGTGTAAAATTTTGCAAGTTGAACTTGACTCACTTCCAATTGTCTTTACTTACACATTAAATTCTTCAATAATAAGAATCGTGAAAGAGACTGATCTAATTATGGGGTCAGGGGCTGTTCACAGAACTCAGTAAATATCATTAAAATATCATTGTTTGAGTTCATTTGAAAAAGCTCATGGTAACCCATAAAAACTTATATACTTATTGAAAAAGTATGTTTTCAACCAATTTGCATAACAAAAATAATGGAATATTCAACTCACACATCAAGTCCCACTGGTCGATGAGCTCGTTCATGAAGGCAGTTTGGTCTTCGTTCAGTCTTTCGTTATCACAGGGTTTTGATGGAGATTCTAATGTGTTTCTGTAAAAAAAAAAACAACTATTATAAACTAGCTACTGCGCGCGGCTTCGCCCGCGTGGTACCAACTTTTTGAATAGCCTATATGCTATTCTAGGTCACTATCTACGCCTGTTTCAAGTTTCATCCAAATCAGTTCACTGGTTTAGGCGTGATTGAAACACAAACATCCAAACATATAAACAAACTCACAAACTTTCAGCTTTATTATATTAGTGGGACAGTGGGATGCGAATGTTTGGATGAATGGATGTTTGTTTTACTACTTTTTATCCCGAAAAAGTAAAGTAACATCACAAGAGCAAATATGAAGAATATAATAAATATTGATGGAAAATTCTGCGAATTTAGAACCAGTCTAATGCCCGTACTCAGAGACGCTAACGCAAAATACAATCTACAAAAAAACACAGTCAATGAAAATACCTACATAGTTATTTTGTGCACATTGCATAACAACGCCATCTATTGACAACCAAAGAGTAACTTTAACTAACCTCAAGTTCCCATCCTTAATCAGTCCTTGGTCTGACTCCGGCAACTCCTCGCTCCAGTAGGAAGCCTTCTCCGTGGACTCCGTGGCCTCCACTTCCACGTGAACTGACGAGCTGATCGTCTCCAACTCCTCAGCATCGGAGAACAGCATGAAGAGGAACTGGGCGTGGGGGTTCAGTTCTTTGATCTGATGAAGGTCTAGGCAGTTCTGTAAGGATAAATAAATAAATTAAATTTGTTTATTTTAAACCAAAGATCCATAAAATTTGTTAGTAGGTAACGCTTATAAACTATATTTTTTTTTATAGTACTTATAACGATCACAATCACAATAAAAATTCCTGATACACTAAACAAGTGACTGGCTTGAGTATAGCCAGCCAGTGTCTCATGTAGGTCGAGCACAGATCTTTAGCAACAATGGCTAGAAGCCATTGGCATTGCAATAGTAAGACTTCGCTAACTATTGCAAAATGCTTAGTGACGATCTTTTTTGCTGTTACAGATTCATCTAGCTCTTTTGAAATTATATTATGTGTATTTGTTGTCACGCAAAATAAAGCTTTTTTATTTATTTTTATTTTACCTCTGCATTAAACACAGCTGGTTCGCCCCTCCCCTCCGTCCAAACCACCCGCTCAGTACACTTGACCTCCACACTCGTCTTACTCATATCATACAAGTTAAACGTACTCCAAAAGTCCTCTTCACTCCTCGATATCGTCATATCACCACAAATATTATCACGAAACACATTCTTGCCTATTTTATCTACCGCGTACAGATACACAGGGTTGAAACTTTTGAGAATACTGTTCCGTTTCGAATATAATTCTGAGTGCATAGACTTTAGTTGTAGGTGGTTAGAAGTGCCAGGTTCTGTGGCTATGTCTGGGGGTATTATGATGCGTAAGCCATCTTTGAGGAATTGGTTGTTGATCTCCACTTCTAGTATCGTTGTTAGGTCTGCGGCATCTTTTCGTAGTAGATCCTGAAATAGAAAGTAAATAAGGTACAATTTTAATTATGATTTCGAGTAGGGCCTAACTTTGTCAAAGACCATATCCATACTAATATTATTAATGTGAAAGTAACTCTGTCTGTCTGTCTGTTACCTTTTCGCGCCCAAACCACTGAACAGATTAGGCTGAAAATTGGCATGAATAAAGGTTGTATCCCAGGGAAGGACATAAGCTACGTTTTATCCCGAAAAAATCCCGAAGAACTGTGGGTCACACCGCGGGAGCTCAGCTAGTGGACAATATTTGTTTTCCTTCTCCAGTTAGAGCTTGTGATGATGCGCATATTTCTGCATACGCACATTATTTCACGATATTCAAACTTGCCACCTTCCAATTCAATTAGATAGTAAATCCATGGCTATAATATTGAACAGAACACACACAAATATACAATATTCAGTAGGACAGTCCAACAGCGTCCCGTTGAGTGTAGGCATAGGGCTCCTGACGCTATAAATCATCTATTTAAGATGTAAAGGCCTAAGTTTGCAGGACGGTACAGCAGACAATGTTAGGGTCATGAAGGTAAGTACAGATAAAATTGGAGTCCACACTAACACCTAGGGAAACCGGCACTATGTCCCTCTCTGTCTAAGTAGAGAACTAAGAAAGAGATGGGTTACCTCCACGGGCAGCACTTCCCAAGGCCGCTTGTTGCACTGCAGCTCCTCAACCAACTCGAACTCAGAGTTGCCGAGGGAGAGGTGCACTTGTGTCGCACTGCCGTACTGTACTCTGATCTGGAAGAGGATGGAATTATTTAGTCCACGTAATTGGTCTTAGCTCATCATCTGCTTCTTGCCCTTGTCCCACTTTATGTGGGGTCGGCACATGTATTTCTTTTCCATTTCTCTCTATCAGCCGTCATCTAATTTGTGAAATATGTCTTTTATTCTTGCTCTTCTTCGTGCTGATACCACATAAAGTGGGACAAGAGCAGGAAGATGAAGCGCTCGTGGTGTTGATGGCTTAGTCGTTCTTGATAGATCGTCGAAGTTAAGCAACGGTAAGGGGATGGGTGACTGCACCTTAAGTCGGCCAATAAACTTTGTCACCAGAGCCACAGTCACAACTAACTCATACAATTTCACTTCTTAGTAAGATGATGATTGTCCTGTAGAAACTTACCCAGCGGCACCCCCTAGGCAGCGTATCAGGCAGGATCTGACTCCCGATGAGGGCATGCAGCAGGCGGACCTTCGCGCGAGAACTACTGCCCAACACCACCAGCGCTGTGGGTAGTAAGGCCTGCTGACCGATTTCTGACACTATCGATGGTACCTCTGGATCTGGAAACAAAGTTCAAGACGCTTTTACATAACCAAAATGTCGTAGAGAGGAGACTTTTGTCCAAAGGGGCACGCAGACGACCTGAATAGAATCACCTAGCTCAAGACTATTTAGGTAATCACATACATACGGAGCATAGCGTGATGGGCCTTCTACATATTCGCCGATGATTGATGAATGCCGACGTTCACGAACGTGTAGAGGGCCTCATCGCCTGTATTCGCCTGTCATCGTCTATCCAAATAATATAGTTCGGCGAAAGTGTAGAGTGGCAGTGAGGATATGACGATATTAGCCCATTTTTCCCGGTCCATCCGGCTGACGTGGCCCAGACTTTGGGGGAAACCTTTGTCCAGTAGTAGAATAGAATAGAAACTTCTTTATTTTGTGCCACAGACAGAAGAATTAGGGATTAGGATGTTTTTGAATTTGATAATACTCACCAACACTAAGTATATCCACGACATCGTTCAATGCGCGTTGCGTATCGCGTACCAGACCGCGCAAGGTGCGCGAGCGAGCTCCGATTCGCCGCGACCATGCGCAACCTCCCGCCATTTCTGATGACAATATAAAGTAGTAGGTTCGTATGAAAGTGACCTCTGGTGACGGAGTATTAAGGCTGCCTGAGTCTCCGTCATGGCTTAATAAGCCGGGACGTTTTACTTCGCTGTTTGAGCATGTATTGATGTGGCATTGTGATATCCCACTCGAGCACGAATTTATCCTTTCGACATTCAGTACTTAAAAGAAAAAAAACAATACTTAATTAGTTACAAAGATTTACGATTGAAACAAATTAAATTGTTCTCAAATAATGAGCTGGATAAGGTATAAAATATTAATTTCTAGACTGAGTCAGAAAATGTTTACTTTTAAGGGCGCGTACTACCTCAAAACTGCTTCTACTCTGGATCATATCTATAAAAGTATTGAACCAATATTATTGAAAAAAACATATATTATAGTTGAGGATATAAACTGTTGTAGTGAAAACACGATTACTAAATATTTTCTCGATAGAAAATAATCACAAACTTCCCTCTGAATTTTACTTAAAAACAAAAGTACTCAATAAATACTTTAGCTAGACTAGTAAAACTTCGTATCTAAACTCAGCTTAGCTACGTGGTCCCATTGTTCCGAATTTTTATATTTTTTTGTTTTTGTACTTTTAATTAGCTAAAAAGTGTTTTAGCTCCGTAAATAACGCTGCGCATCCATAGCTCTGGACTCCTCACACGCCGAACAAATCACACTCGCTGTCCCGCTTACAAAATGTTGGCGTATTAGAGGCCCTTAAGTGTACGTTTTTTTGAGTTACATGCAAAAGCATCATTTCTACAACCTCGATTAAATCTAATATCGTCGAAGCTTACTCGTATTATACCGTAGAGATAGATTTAGCAGCAATCGTCATGTTCGGCTCAGTCCCATTAAAGTGTAGCACAAAATTAATTAATGATTTACAATTTACAAATGATTATGATACTAAATAAGATCATAATTAATATCTATTAATGAAAATGGTGGATTACATAACAATTTAGCAAAGTGCGTAATACTCAGTACCTACATGACTCACGAAGTCGCACATCAATGCGAATGGATAGAGCTAGAATGGATGACGTCACTGTGGCTCCCCGAACCTCTATTGTAGACGATTTAGCGTCAGAAACATATCTTACATCGGTTGAAAAGTCTTTGCGACGCACCGCTGGGCCTGGCAAAACGAAGCAATATTTGCATCGTTCTCTTTGAGGCAATAGGTACTATCGTTTATGTCTTTCGAACTAGTGACACGACACGGTATTGGTCGCGAAGGAACAGGAGTACAATCGCCTAGATTTAAGAGATCCCAGCAGTCCTACTGAATACCTCTGGTTTTTGACTTTGAAGTCCAAAATTTTTAAAGTGTGTCCACACTTAGGTAATTCTTTGATGTCTAATCCAAATACATACCTACATTTTGATACATGCCTACATTGTGGAGAAGTTTTCCGTGATAGGTTGCAAACCCATCGCCGCCTATAAGAATACTAACTGGTTTCCTCACGTTTTCCTTCACCGTTCAGAGCAAGCATACATTTACGAAACAAAATAACATTGCAAAAGGTTATCAATGAAATGTTCATTTACTACCTGATGATATCATCCTTGACGTCAAAAGGCCACCTCTGCAAATTCGACCAGAGTTTTAAGATGATTCAAAAGCCTATTATACCTAAGGTCTGCAGGAATCCTTGGCAAGGGTCAGTTTAATCAGTTCAGATAGCTTCAACAATGTCTGGAAACTTACGAATTGATAACCTTTGGGACAACAACCTTGGATGTAATTGTCAACAGTTAAATGACCTCGAATGACCTTTATGTTAAGATTGTATTCTCTAGGATCCCGATTCCTAATTTAAACAGGCTCTCGATACTCTCAAGCAGGATATCTTAAGATACTTAGGAAGCTTTGAAGTAGTCTAGTTTCTACAAAGGCTAGATTAAGAAAACAAGTAAATCATGGGGGCAGCTGTATTTTCACCCACTTAAATATTGATTAGTAGATTTAAGTACTTCCTTAATTATAAAGCTCATTTCTTGTGTGGAGAAAATAAAATTTTATTCTGTGCTATTCTTTTCATTTACACCATGAGACTGAAAATCAATAAAGTAATGGATTTATCTAATTAAGACATTCTATTGGATAAATGTTTGTATGATCTACAAATATTTATCACGGGTCTGGGTGTTTCTATTTATCATATGTATGTATTTACAAACAAAAAAGTATATAAGTAGTATATCAGTTATCTGGTTCCCATAGTACAAGCTTTGCTTAGTTTGGGGCTACATGATGCTGTGTGAAATGTCCAGCATTATTTATTTATTTATTTTTTATTTATTGTAAAACTAAAGATAATAATAATAATGAACTTGTTAAAAGTCTGAATAACAGCGCGATAATAATCAATTGAGTGAAGATCTTCAATTCTCATTCCAAATCTTATTTTCAAGAAGAATCAGAAAGTATTATTTTTGTTATACTTTCGAATTCTTCTTAAAAATAGGATGAATTTTACATAACAATGCAAGTTCCATTGTCGGCCATCTTGCTCCGTTAATCATTTTGTCCATTTACTATTTAACTGAAGATGAATTAACCTTTTCTATTTAGTCCTTTTTTTGCTTCACAAACATAACAGCATCAGTATTTATCACCAGTTTACAGCCCAGCCTAGGTTAATAATTATCACCAGTTTACTCACACCCAGCCTATGTACCTACCCACCTATCTACCTACATTGATACAGCATATTTTATAGCTATTTACAGCAAACCATATCCTGCTTTTAGGTCAAGGTTAAGTTTGTTTATTTAGCCTGAGAGATTAAAGTTGTGGATAATTCATAAGATATTATTATAATGGAAGATATTTAAATAAGATTTAAGTAAACGGAAGTGTGATCGTGAAAGTTTAAGAAAGGCTGTCTCTCTCTCTCTCTCTCTCTCTTTATGACTATTCATCCCAGATGGGTGGTGGGGTCAGCCTTCCTAACACTCTTCCACTACGCCCTATCCATGACGTCATTTACGGAAAGTTTAAGAAGGACTATTGCCCGGAAATAATTCCTAATTATCACTAGTTACAGCATGTTTTTGCTCTTGTACCAGAATATGAATAACTTTCAGTTATGTAGGTTTTCAGTTCAATTATTTGCAAATAACCATCAGTTAATAATACCATGTTGTGCCTAAAAACTGGACGCCACACTATGCGATACTTACATGTACATAAACACATACAATCATACTTACAAGCTACAAATAGGCAAAATTTGTAAGTATTTTTATCAAAATAAACATATTGACATACCTACTATAGACAACCTCTGTGGCGCAGTGGGTTACAGCCCGCTTGAGACACAGAAGGTTGCAGGTTAGAATTATCAGGTTCCCATAGTCCAAGCTATGCTTAGTTTGGGGCCAGATGATGCTGTGTGAAATTGTCCAGCATTATTTATTACTTATTATTATTAGTTATTTCGTCCCATTACATTCCAAAATACAAGTACATTAAGTAAGTTAACATTACAAGAGATTGAAAAGTATTTTGGTTGAGTAGGTATTTCATTCAAAACCATTCTTTTATCATCTCTCTATTTACACATAACTGGTTGTGTTGAGTCTACAGATAACTTAATTTACTATGCAAACAAACTTTCAACTTACTCCTTATCAAAACTGTACCAATAAACTCTTAATGCCAACAGAATTGTGTCTACAATCGCATAGCAATATTGACTTTAAATACATACACTATGATTATTATAGCTGTTTTGTATCCCAGCTAATTAAACCGGTGCATTATTGACATAAGTACTTAACTAATACCTTTTTTCTTTTTCTTTTTGGGGTAGCTCTAAATAAAGATAGTTGTACCAATAACTTCTAATACCTGCATTCTATTACGTGCGCTATAGCTATAAACAGAGTTCCAGCAGGGTATTACAACATAAACATACTCACTTTTACTGTGTGTTGGACTGTGAAATGTAATCTAATAACGGAGGCCAAACAAAACTTCTGATTTCTATTTCACAACACAAACTCCATCCGCCAATCCATTTCAACCGGAGGTCATACGTGAAACCACAAGCTTAACCACATAACCGGGAGAGATTTGAAATTGGAACGAAAGTAAACACAGGCCAATTTTCACTTCGCGTCTTCGCGACCTTTTTGCTTCGTGATTGTATACCGTAGCGAGTTGGTTGACGGAAGCACAAACAAAAACGATACGAAAGCGAAGGCGGACAGAATGACAGACGATCAGCTGTGACTGACAGTGACATTAAGATGTTGCCATAGCAAAATCAGAAGTTCCCTATTTTTCTTAACCTTGACCGTTTTCAATTAATCATCACAGGTGTTTTTAAGCTCCCCGAACTTACACTGAAATTGTGCTAAATTCTGAATTGTTCTATAATTTGTTTTGTACTGTTCTCTCAAACATGAATAAACATTTATTTATTTATTTATTTATTTGGCAACACCAACAGCATACATAATACACATTTTGTAGGAACCTTCGATCATTAAGGTAGGGATGCGCCATAACTTGTATTTCCCCTCTGTCAAATGTACACGACTCCGAGTCGTTTCAGTTTATAAAAACTACTTCGGTAGCCATTTTGACACAATACTTCTGAACCTGAGCGAGAACAGAGCTGCCATAAAATGCCTATTTGTGCTGTATTTTGTTATCGAAACAAGTCGGCAACATCAAATTTCAAAAGCGACGGCATCTCTTTTCATTTGTGAGTATTTAATTTGTAACATAACTATTAATTTCCTTATGAATTTATGATATTTATATTTGAGTAATTTGAATTTTCCGCCATAAGAATGAATGAATAAGTCTATTCACGTGACTACAATACTATGTAATAATCTATGTAGCGAGTCAGGGATGTCACTAAGTTTTTTCAAAATCAAAACACGTTTATTTTAATCTAGTTACATTTTAATTGCGTTTCTATAATGTGTTCCATAATTTTTAACATTTAATAAACTGCCAACAGTTCAGTTATTAAAAGAGAGTTGTAGAATGCGTGAGCTGGTATATATGCGGTTCCTTAAGAAACTTGTTCTGGGTGCTTAGGAAGTGAACATACTAAAAGTACTGATGTCTAGGAAGTGAGCCGGAGTGGGAGGGAGTTGACTAATTTATCAAAAACGGTGCGTTTCAATGCAATTATTATGCCAAATTAATTTACTTATGCTAAATGAAAGATCATAAAATTTTCTTCAACTCCATACCCTTTTCCAGAATTTCCAACCGTTTTCAAGCTCCGTAAAAATTTTCTTTTTATCTTTAAGTTAGGTTTTTTTAACCTTTGTAGCTTAACATGACTGGTTCTGAAGTTATAAAGCTGAAAAGGAATGTAGCTTCCTTTTATTCTTCCGGAGCGTGTAGCTTGCCTTTTTCCGGAGCGTGTGTCTCAAAACCGCAAAACCTGATGAAAATTCGGAATAGTATATTACAAAAGTCGTAGAGAATTATATGATCTTTCATTTAATTTACAAACTTTTTGTCATACGACGCACCGTTATCGGAATATAAGCGAAAAGCCCAAAAGTGGGAACTTTGATCCCCCCTCCCCCAATCCGACATAATAACTATGAATATATTGTGAATTAAAAATAAAATGAAACCACGCAAAATAATTATAGGTAATTTATTTTAAAACATAGTAATAATTATTTCAAATTGATGACAACCCTAACTTGACTAGTTGAAATGTTCTATAGTGCAGTGGTATTGATATCGATGATTTAAATGAATGAACGGAAGATGAACATTTTTAAAAGTTTTGTATGTACCTACTTTTCTTTGCTTGTTGATTTTATGTTCCCAAGAGATTATTAAAGAAAAATGGAAACAAGCATGCAATAGACATCCATCCTGGACGCCTACTCGGACTATACAGGTGGATTTTTGAGATGGGCCATGGAGGGCAGGTACCTTAACCATTGTAGCTACAAGAAAACGCTCTTAGAAGACCTTCCCTATCTTTTTGAGATATTTTAAACTGCATTCGCAGATTTTGAAAAAATGTACAGACAGCGACAAAAATGGCAAAAGGAAAAAAAAATTGATTCCAATCTATTCAGTTTCAGGTAAACATCAAAAGACTTTATGGGGTCGTTTGAGTACTAGAAAATTCAGAAATTGTCAAAAACTTTTCCTATACTTTTTGTACTAAAATCGATTCAGTTTCATGTAAGGATCGAAAAAGCCTATGGGACCATTTGAGGTTTAAGTACTACAAAAGCAACAAACATCCCTACAGAAACGACTGTCAAGCAAAAGTCTAGTGATGCAACACCCCAAGGGCTACCCAAATCACCCCCATGTATGTTCAACGATTTTTTGTAGTTTAGAAGTTATTCATGTTTTTGTGACATTGCAGCAACAGTGGTCCTGCATCACTGGACTTCCGCTTGACTGTCGTTCCTATGACATCCTGTATATACTTACATATGGCAGAAGTAGCTATAATTGTAATGAAGGTTCAAGGCTATTAGATTTAAATAAACTAGTTTTACAGTACCTAAGTATTCAGAAAATATAAGTTCCTACCTATGTAAACTCGTCATCGTCAACGTATAAAGACGCCTCTTTGGGGCGCACTTGAAATCCTTTCGCCACACTGGTTCGAAAGAACTAGTGGGACGACATCAATAGACCGATAGCTTACACACATTAATAGTTTCGAAATTCGATATTTTGGTGGCACTGTACAATTAAATTTTACGGTCTAACCGATTTTTACTTGTTATTAACTTATCTACTACATTGTAAAGCATTGTTAAGTTAATTTTATTCACAATGCAAAATATACGATTAATAGAAACTGAGAAATGGAAGAAATAATTTGTCATCATTCACTCATTCACGCATATAATCGATAACGATAATATTATTGACGTTCCCTTCCCTAATTTTCTTGATGTGTGCTACTTTCTGTTTTACGTCGCTACATTATGTTTATACGAAATTTGCAATAGTGTGTGTAAAAATGAGAGTGTGTTGTATTTTTTATGTAGTGTGCTTGTGTAGCGATACAAAAACGAAATGCGTATGTGTGTGTAAAATGCGTTAGTGTGCTACCTCGTCCCCCGCAAAAATTGACAGAAAATTTTGTATGAGGACTTCCTTCAATCAGACGTCCCCTTTATAGTTCGTCCGAGGTAGGAACATTTTAAATCAATCACTCTATAGAATGTACACCCATTACAGGCATGCATTAGCTTGCTTTGCGGCTTAGATACTTATTTACATGTATGTACAGCTGAAGTTTAGCCAATGACGCTGATAAATGGAGCATCTTTTAAATTTTGCAATCATTGTATTGCCATAATTAAACTTAGGCTGACGAAGGACCAACCAAAAATATTTTGTACAACAGGCGGCAAGTATCAGTTTACATGGCAACACCAAGTAGTTAAGAGACGTTTCGTTATTGCAGTTAAAGTTGCGTTTCGTTATGCACGTTTTATTAACAATGCTGACAATGTTCATTGTGGAAAGCTGAACTTTTAAAACAATGTAAATCAGAGTCACTATATTCTGCTATATTTTTACGCTGTCGAACTTATTTTGGGATAAAAGTATGTTGCAGTGAGCATTGTTGTAAGTCTGTCCTTAACATTAGTACATCTGGGTTAATTTCGGTTTACAAAAATAAAATAATCCGTTAAAATAACCGTGTCTAGCTTGCGCCACCTGTACATAACAATAGGAACCAAACATAGATAAGAACCATTGCATTAGTGTCAACGGTTGACCCAGTTCCCTCGCTTAGTAAAAATAGCGGTCGTCTAATAGCTCAAACACTATTTTTAGTGCGTATCACAATAATCTGAAATCACACAGTGTTATCTGGTTTGTTTTGGGAGCGTTTGGTGAGCGTGGAGCGCGCAAGGCGAGGCAGCGCACCCTATAGCTATAATATACAGCCTGCGTGAAAAATCGATAGCTCGCCTCACTCGGCTGCTCCTCGCGCGAGCAGTGCCCGCTTAGTTCTCTGTAGGATCTTAGTTTAGTAAACACGGTAACATGTTATACTAGTTTGTAAAATGGAGAGTGGCGTCAAAAGGTACATCAGAAGTGAGGGTGTCAACTGCACCCACATGGTCGAAGAGAACACGAGCGTTGTGAGGAAGAGTGCTGACCCGCACGAGAAGCTGAAGGCTCTCCTGAACTCGCCAGACGATGATACGGACGACTCCCTGCCACCCTCAGACGCTCCTAAATTCGGGACAGTTATCCACAATAGGATTTTCGTGGGTGGTTTCTCTTTGACGACGACTGATGAAGATTTGTGGAAGTTTTTTTCAACTTTCGCGACGGTGACGGCGGCGAGGGTGATCTACGACCGAGCTGGTGTCTCCAAGTGTTACGGGTTCGTCACCTTCGCGAGCCCAAGAGTTGCAAGACTGATGGTGAAGCAGGTAAGCCCTTTGTTTAACTGACTCGAACAAAGACATTGTTTCTTTGGCCTTTTAAAAGTACCTACCCAACTTATTCAAATGTGGATTTATTTTTCAAAATGAATGAATAGTGAATATGTAAAGGTCATAAGTCGTGCGTCTTTTTTTCTGGAGCTCAGCTTGATAAGTTATCGTATGTACTGCATGCTTACCTATTAATTCTTTGTTCGCTTACGTAGAGACGAGATGCTTTCATAGGTTAATTACCTATGTAGGTACCCTAATAGCACAAGGTAAATAGTTTTTATTACCGTTTTAGGTATGTAAGACAGATTGACAATATCACCCACGATTAAAAAAATGGTGTTGACCTAATTTGGTATTTTTTTCTAATGAAACAATTTAAAAGTATTTTTCTAACATCGAACCCTTAGCTACGTACGCGAGCGAGTGTATGTCCTTACCAAAGCTTTATTTACCTAGGTAGGTGGCTACAGTCAGTGTTAGAAATAAATGGACAGTTGGAGGCTTTAGACCCCTCGCAGACAACAGACTTTCTATCGGCCGATAGTTAAGGCGGGCTATATTACTTCTCCTATTTGCATAACTTATGTAGGTAGCTACCGATGATGATGGGTTATTAAACTAGCAGCAGTTGCCCGCGATTACGTTTGCGTGTGTCCGAGATGTGCTTTTACTTAGGTAGCTTAGATATGTACCTAATTTCTTTAAATTAATTTGATAAAATAATGTACTTACTTACTTACTTACATTATTTCAGACTAGGTGAGAGGGTCACTGTGGCTTTCATTTAGTTTAGAGTAACAAACATCAATCCTCTACGCGATCACAAAGTGGATGGGTGACCGCTGTTGGCTAATCAATTTAGCGTTTCCGTGCTTCGAAGGGAGTGCTTATTGCCAGTCCAGACATAAAGTTGCTAAGCCATGACGGAGACCTTTAAACGGCCTGAAAACTCCATTAGCCCGCTCCAGCTAGACCAGCAGAATATCCCTAAAATCAAGTAGATTTTCGGTCATACATTTTTGTACCTATTACCTACCTTTATATTTCCAAAAATAGGCTAAGGTAGGTATCGAGGTACCTACAGTTTCAAAGGGTAACGAAAATCCACACACCCTTTGAAAACATGCGGTCGGGCCATGACGATCAAAAATACCCAGTATACCTACTGTATAATTACTCACCCAATTTTGTTTCTTATTAACTGAGGCATAAAGTTGAAAATTGGTCAGCCAGATTATTGATCGATCTTTATTCAGAAATTCGGGTTTGTCTCGTGGATACACGCTGTAATTTCACTCCGTTTAACCACATTAGAGGATGTCAGCTCTTTCTTATTTACTACCACAACCCAGTTAGGTACAGTCAGCAACAAAAGGCGATTAACAGCTTCATTTAATAAACGAAATTTATTTTAATTTTTAAATAGAAAAAATCACTTTGCCTTATAAATTATGGACTGAGACCAGAATTTGACAAAGCTCGGAATCCATTTGGGGCGTACCCTAGCAAAACCGTACCCAGTCTACCCTACTAATTTTACTTTAGTCCAGCGTAAACACCTTAACCATCATCTATTACTTAAACATTATTTATAACTGAACGTTGACTCACTAAGCTTTTGGCACTGTAGGTTAAATCTTTTAAATGTAGGTATTTTAGGATGGATCACTTTAAAGAGAGCTACGACTCTGCAAACGTAGTGTAGACACCCTTCGGTCAGGTGGACTGACGATCTGCGAAAGGCTGCTAGCAGAAGCTCGATGCGTGGAGCTGAGGACAGGGCGCAATGGCGTTCATTAGGGGAGGCCTAATATATAGCAGTGGACTGAGGCTGGTGATGATAATTAAGAAATTAGCATTTCATTGCTAAAAATACTTCACACTAAACTTGGTTTGAAGATTTCAATACACTATCTTATCTGTTGCTATCAGACAGTAACTGATTACAAGGAGAGCAGAAATCTTGACAGGTGGTTACATTTTAATCAATCACATTCACAATAGAGGTCGGAGTTTTATGAAATATTATACGAGTTGTCGTACAGAATCCGTTGCTCTAATGAAATTGGTTTTGGGTTCACTGGTTTGAGGATATTGTGGATAGCTCTCAAAAAATCCATGAAATCAAATAGGCAGCACATTTTGTGATTATGCTGAATTCTTGTTTTTGGAACCGTTTTAGATTTACCTAACCTACCTACCTTTTTAAATCCCTGTGGCCTATAAAAAGGACAAAATCTGCTGTCAGTCCTGACATCCTAACAGTGACAGTTCTAGCACAGAATATGGTTCTAGTACCTACCTACAGACCGGATGTAGGTACTATACATACCTACATGGGACATTATTTTTAAAAGTGTCATTTATTATTTAAGATTGCCATTTTAATTTTCGTGTTGGCAAAATATTCAAATTCAAACCTGAAGTCCTATAAAAAAAACTAATGATTGTCATTTGAAACTCAACTCTATGTGGTCAATTTAAAGTGTTAAACAGCAAAAACTTTCAATCCTTCTCACACGCGTACGAAGGGTCAGGACTGCACAAACGCTTTTGTTCTTTTTATAGTACACCCGTCACAACAGCAAGTTATTCAAATCTCAGGACTTAGGAGGCTACACGCAAAAAATGCGTAAGATCTGATCCGAGTCTTGGGGTATATTAATAACTAGCTGTCCGCCGCGGTGTTACCCGCGGTCCCCCGGGAAAACTTCACTTCCCCGGGATAAAATATAGCCTATGTTCATCGGGGATAATGTGGAATTCTATTGGTGAAAGAATTTTTTAAATCGGTCCAGTAGTTTCGGAGCCTATTCATTTCAAACAAACAAACAAATCTTTCCTCTTTATAATATTAGTATAGAAGTATAGATATCTGGGGTTTAACTAATGGCTACATCTGATAACTTTGATGATGATTGCTCCAACGTCGAGCTTATGTCTCAAAGATCTCTGGACTGCTCGAAGATAGCTTGCAAATCCAGATTGAGACTAACCTATCAAAGGTACAGAATAGAATCACCAGCAGTCTTACTGCCTAACTTGCAATCTATTCCCAGTGGTAATCCTAATATAGCTCAACCAATCACAAGGTTGCTGGGAGCCGTGCAGGTTGCACACGATCGATCGCTGGGGGAGGCATGTTCAGCAGTGGACGGTAGATGGCTGAGATAATGATGATGATGATGAAGCACACCATACGAAAATGACAATTGAAGTCCAGGCTAGGTTTCAAATGTCAAAATGAAGCCGATGTCCATTGTCAGTTAGTCAGTTGAGTTACACAATAAGCCCCTCGAAGTATCAATCTGGCCCTAGGTACAAAATAAATCTTAGGTTACTTTTACTTTTGACTACCCAATCCATAGAGCTTTTGATTAAATACTCTGAGCATACGGTAGATACAGTAGGTGTAAGACCCCTCGCAGACTACAGACTTTCTATCGGCCGATACCTAGTTGAGACGGAATATACTTCGGCTAGAAAGTCTGTAGTCTGCGAGGGATCTTACCCCAGATAATATATTACGTGTTACTACGGTGATAATAAATTTATTTACTAATATTTAAAGCAAAGCAAAGATCTTACAATAATCACGAATTTATCTGTAAGGCCTGTACAAAGTCCAACGGCCCAGGCCTTGTTTTAAAGGAAATTACATCCATTTCCCTGTCTATAAACAGTCTGTGTTTCATGATAAACGAATGGATAAAGCGCTCATGCGATAATAAACCTAAAGACTTAGAGAGAAAGTACAATTTGAAATGTAGACCTATGATGATATAATTTCGTAGGTAAATATTATGTAGGTACTTATAGATAGCACACAACATAAAAAGTAAAACAATAATATAAGTACCTTACTTAAAACTAAATAAAAAAACTTAACAATATACAATCGGCGGTCCTATCGCTAAAAGCGTACCTTATCTCTACCAGACAACCTGTGGATGGATAATTGGACAAATCAATACAAAATACTTAATGTAATAGGTAACTTATTACCTATAAATATGTAATTTAAAAAAATGACCTGGGTAAGTTGAGCTGTCGGTACATCGTATTCAACTCAGCAATCCTGTGATTCAATTATAGGGTATTGAAATATAATTTAAGTAATTAGAATTATTTACCCTATACCTAACAGAAAAATGCGTTTCCAAAAAAAAATTTCCAATCCAAAAAAAGTTTATATGTAGTAGGACTACGACATCAACCATAATGCTTAAGCGCTCGTGGTCGTGCTTGCTTAGTCGTTCATAATAGATCGTCAAAGTTAAGCAACGTTCGAAACGGTCTGTCAGTGGACCGCCAGTGGCATTTTCATCTGAGCGCTTCCGTGCTTCGGAGGGCACGTTAAATTGTCGGTCCCGGCTATTGCCATGACGGAGGCCTTTAGGCGGCCTTAAAACTCCGTCACCAGAGTTGGCCACTGACTCATACGAACTTACTATCAACCATAACTAAGGCTCCCATTACTCTAGCTCTGTTATACCAGATGATGGTACGCAAAACGTCCAGCATCAATCAGAAAAAAAACTAAAAATCATTACCACTCGCATCGATTCAAGCCTATGTAAACTGTATATAAAGCTTGTAAAACGGCCTACATGCGCGATGCAATAACCATTAGGTAAATCAACTTGTCACTGACAGTTGTGATGCCGTTACAACGTACATAGGTACGCCCCTTGTCAGACCAATTTGAAACTAGATTTATATTATGGAATGCTAACTTTGCAAATAAATAAATAATGCTGGACATTTCACACAGATAGATAGATAACAACTTTATAGGCACAGATACACAGACACACCTAATAAAACAAAAACATAGATAGTTACTTAAACAAGGTAAAACTGCTTAACTAACCTAAAGCATAAAAAAAAGAAAAAACACAAAACGGTTACAAGGTCTCACACAGCTTATACACACACACACACACAGCATACACAGCGTCATCTAGCCCCAAACTAAGCAAAGCTTGTACTATGGAAAATTTGTTAGGTATATGTATTTGGACCACACTAAACACAACATGATTCATAATGACAAACAGAAAAGCAGACGGTCACGAACCTTGATGTAACTTGATAGCCTTGCTTGAAAGGTGCTACGCCGTAGACGCTTACCCCTACGCCCCGTAGCAAAGTGTTAAAATACAAAAACTTATCGTTATGATCAGGGGTTAAGCTACACTTCAGCACACCTCAGCAAAAGTTTTGTTATTAAATGTATAAGAAGTTTTGTAATTTTATGTACCTATTGTAGTAGCTTAGTTTCGCATAAATCATAATACACAATTCTATTTATAAGAAGAAATATTCCGTTTTTTTTTTATATTTGTGGGTCATCTTACTTCTATTACAAATGTGCTGCTCCTACCAAAACGAAACGGCTGAACGAATTTTTATAAAATCGCAGATAGTAAAAATTCCGAAAATGTATTTAGACGTGTCTCTTCACGAATAGAAAAACTTTATAAGTATTTTAATTCACAAATCGTTTTTTTTTCTATTTACCTACCAAAAGTCTGCCATAGTATCGCAACGATCACATTATGAATAATGCGTGTGGAGAGACCCCAGCCAGCCTTATTTTCTTTTGAATTGAAAGCATTGATTGAACTCTCTTAAAGGTCACGCTAGAGGTCGATTGATCAACTCAAAGGTTGTAGAACTATGCACTCGATAGAAACAACTTAATCGGACTAGCTTCCAAAACACTTCAAACAACATAATAAAATAAACATCTTGAAAAGAATTTCCATCAAGTCACATTATTAGGCACTACTAGTGAGACAGTGTTACGTTTAGTGTGACTGGTTGGGAACCTAATTTTTAACTGTACCTACCAAACCCATGCAAACATTTTGTTTTGTCGCTAGAGAACGCCCATCTTTTAATCTGCGACACAGCCAGCCACGCCACTTGTCTTGAAAGGATGTTTTGGGTTCCGTACCTCAAAACGAAAAAACGGAACTCTTTAGGATCACTTTGTTGTCCGTCTGTCTGTCCAGAACAGGGCCTAAAAACCGTGTCAAGTGGGATATCGTATGAAAGGGCTTCATTAGCACAAGCTTAAACAGATTTTTGATTATTTTTATAATGTATATACCTACCTAGTTCATGATGTATGATGAAAAATTTAAAAAAAATCTCTACTTACCTAATAACTTTGGTATATGTAGGAAGGTAGTACCTAACAGCTTGCACTGTTATACCTAGTCCTTGGTACGGAGCCCTCGGTGGGCGAGTCCGACTCGCACTTTTCCGGTTTTTTTTAGTCTTTCGCCATCTTCAACCTTTCACATCCTCCAACTAGGTATGGTCTTCTTTTGGCTGTTGCTATTCACCATAGAGGTGAGGCCTATGCCATCTTGCCTGTACCCAACTACAAACTGATGTGATCGATCCACTTCGGTGGCTGACCTCTTCATAAAAGATGTACAACTTACAAGTATTTCAGAAGTAATAGTATGGGTTATAAGATATTACAAAACGGTTTTCCTCAAGAAAACTGCGGTTCAGAGGTTTCGATAGAATGGAGATATAATTTCTCGGCTTACACGGTTCGATTTTTATCTCTGAGGGGAGTCGATACTCTGTCACTAGTGATGTACGCATGAACAATATCGATGTTTTGATGAATAGGGCCCCTCCCTAAAAAAAGTGAAGCCGCGCACAGTACCTAATCCCACTTCCCACTCATATAATAAAGCTGAAAGTATGTGAGTTTGTTTGGATATTTAGATGTTTGTAAGTTTGTGTTTCAATCACGCTTAAACCAGTGAACCGATTTGGATGAAACTTGAAATAGGCGTAGATAGTGGAACAGATAGATAGATTTGTATCTCGAGGCATAAAGGCTATTCAAAATGTTGGTATCACGCGGGCAAAGTCATACGCAGAAGCCAGTTTATAATATGATGAGATTAATGTGATTCAAAATACATTATGTAATGTAAATACAATCAGTAGAAAATTACCATTTTGATAACATAATGCTGTAGCTACCTCTCATTGTTATTTATGATTTCCTGCCACTGCTGACATCATTAGTCAAATTGCTCGCATATTATATTACATTTCTGGTACAGGCAGTAATGTAAGCCCACAAATAATAGGAATTTTACATGTTAAACTTTTTATAAAAAGGAACATCAAATTCTCAACTACTAGGTAATAGGTACTACAGACTGATGTTGCTAACTGTACGTGACTTGGTTTTTACAAGTAGAATATAGCGACAGTCAGGTATTTGTAAATTATACTTTAAGTAATAAAACATAAAGCTCATTTTCCATTGAAAAGACTTCTGTAGGGTGTGTCCACATTAGTGACATTTCATAACACATTGTCTAAAAAAAAAATAAGTGTCACGCCATTACCTATGCACGTAAGTACTTTGCAAGTTGATATTTTTCTGTTAATGTTAGTCTTTATTTTTACTTTTTTTCCTCTATTAAGATCATCTGTAGGTATGTGTGTGTGTTCAATAAATTCTTATTCTATCTTATACTTTAGTCACAACTAAAGGACTCAATGAATTGCCTTTTTCAATTCAGAAGAACTTCTGCGGAATAGAATACACACGACTCTAAAACAAAAATGTTAACAGAATAATCACAATGCATGTCAAAATCAAAAAGCATTTAATTAACAGTCTAAGGAGATGATTCTACGTCGCTTCGCAACCATAAAGAACCATCCCTTTTGGATCGCCTCACTGTCAGTAGAACCTACCACCAGAGTCTAGCTTTCTTGAATTGTCAAACTCCCACTGTAGCCGACACATTACAATTAGTAAGCAAATTCAGTCCAATCTCTTTGTGACACACAGTTTGGTCACAGAGTGAAACGCCACAGCTGTGGCATCACCCTAAGATTGCATTCACGCTACGGCAAACAGAGCGAGAGCAAAATTAATAGGAACGTTTTACATTTTTGTCGAGAAAAAATAGCTACGCAATTTTTATCAGAGAGGAATGTTTGGCAAAGTTGAAATATGGTGCACATAACGGCTTTTGTTACGGCATTTAAGGAAATATAGGTTTCTTTGTGGCAATTTAAAGCTCTGTTAGCCTAGTGGGACGTCCTCTACTTTGAATTCGAAGGTTGGCAGCTCAAATCCCAGCGTATCTATGAATTTTGCATGTGACTCAAGCTTTTTACGGTGAAGGAAAACATCGTAGAGAAAAGCTTAGTCAGCTATAATGTTTGTGTTTCAATCACGCCTTATCCAGTCAGATTAAAATAATGCTTAGAATAGATCAAACAAATCAAAATTACCTACAATAACGAACGTTGAACTATTGCAAATTAGATGTAACCAGATTAAAAAGAAGTAGGTAGATCACATTAACGTGCGTGTGCATGTAAAATACAAGCGAAGCCACGGTTGAAGCCAGTAAATAGTAAAGTAATCGGTACAAAAGTGTATTCCACAGTATCTCAGTCATTAGAACCTGTTGTCGGGTAAAAGCGGAGAATGGCAACACTGAAAAGGCTATTTTCGTAATTGTCAACTGCCTTTTAAAGTGTTCATTTGTGCCTTCTGCAAAATGTGCCTTAATTGGGAGACAAAATGGCGACTCTTACAAAATATCGCTCCTTGGAGGTTTCTGTACCTTTATCAGGTTTATGAATTGATTTTAAGAATAATTCTACTTAGTATTTTGAAATGGCGTGACTTTGCCTATCGTAGGATATTGAGAAATTAAGAATAGCTCACCTAACCTACCCAAGTACTAAAATATCTGGAACTACTTCGCTTAACTATTCACAAAAAAGTTTTTAGGTATATAAAATCACCCAGTTACCTACTATTTAAGACCTTAGCCGAACTAGACTGCTAAAAAAGTTGTAGAACTCAAAAACAAAGTCCACGACGATCTAAAGATCTCTAGCATGTTAAATTATAGAGGTGACGTTTGTAGTACCTAGGTTATTTCCGAAAATTCATCCGATTACAAAAAATATTTCGTCCGTTGAGCGCTAGACCTGCTTGGTGATAAGTCTGTATTACCGAGCACTCTTTGGTCCTATTGTAAAGGTAAACTTTTGTGTAGGGTAACATTTTGACACACTACGTTGTTATGCAACAGTGAGCTCTTAGATGGATGCTTACTAAGAAGTACCCTATTGAATCTCCATTAGACTTGACTGGTGAAAAGTACATCAGTCATTCATAACAAATGATTACTTAGCATCATTTGCGTATCGTTCCGAACCCGCCATGAATCACGCACGTCCCCACAATATGGGGCCTATTTTCTGTTGACCTAATTCACTGTTACATTAAAATTTCAAGGCTCTGGTCGATAGAGGGTTTGGTTGGAATCGGAAATACAGTTAGCATTATTATTCCACCTCCTAAAATAATAAGGGTTTTAATAATAGGTAAGTTTTTATTGTGTTAGGGAATATTTTTGTAACAAAAATAAAAGATACCTAACTAAAAGTAAAAAAACTATAGGTACCTAATAGTAGTACCTAAAACGGCACAACCAGTTGAGCATAGCTAGTTGTGCCATGGGGTTAAAGGTTAAAAACTATAAGTAAAAGTAGGTATCTTTACATCGTTTCATATCATTACGTACCTAGTAGGATTTGTTGTAGATACATAGGTCCCTTTAAAACATTATATTTGTAACAACTTTCAGAGATTTCTCTAAACTTGCTCCAAATGATACAGTTTATCATTCCCATTTTAAAAGCAAAGCAAAACCTCAACAAATCGGCTTACAACATGCCAGAGAATATTTAATAACACTACTATATAGAAGGTTGGTGCGGGAGTGTCCAACTCCCGCACCAACCTTCCTTCGTGCCCCTCGAGTTTTCGATTGCGTTCTGCCACTTCGATGTATGGATAGTAGGTACAAGGAGTCCAAAAATGTATGTGAAGTTATGCTACGAGTACCTATACTTTCAAACGGTGAATGAAATCATCGTGAGTGAGCAGAAAACCAATCATACTACTTTACCTACTAGAGTTCTAAAACATGTCAAATACACAAAAGGATCCTCTTACCTAAAAGCTTTTTACCACACTGGAAATAACTGTAGTATCATTATGTCCTCAGTCAGAAGACTTCATTAAATACATACATTTAATCAAGGACCGCTGGGATCACTTTGAATTTGAGGATATAAGTGTCCTGGCTCAACAACCAGGACACTTCTGCCTTCCACGCTTATTAGAACAGGGATAATATTTTTGGGAGTGTGGAGACTCGAGCATTTGTACCGATCCTGCTTGAATTAATAAATCTCAGGTAGGTGGGGCTTGTGACGTCTGCGGAATAAAAGCTCTTTTGTAGGTCAATACTGGGTCAAAACTTAATCTTTCCACCTTTTGAATGCCGTAATTATTGAAGAACGGGTTTTTACTTGCATAATGTAGGTACGTAAGTACTTAGAAATAATTTATTTACAGAAACTAAGCTACTACAATAAGTAAATACATACCGAGTAGAATTACAAAATAAAAAACAACCGCGATAAGGCTTGGCCTAGTGCGGGGTCCGTTGTAAATTATTTATGTATAAAATAAATAAATACTTCAATAAAAATAAAATAAATAAATCAGTCAAGCTACCTAAAGATTCGGATTTTTATCTAAAGATCGTTTTTACGACAATCTTTAGATAGCTCAACTGATCTAGGTCACTGCCAGTCGGAAGTGTGCCCAAAATACTGGCGGCATTCGCTGAATTGCAATGCTGATTCTTTCTGCCAAAAAATCACCAGCTCTGGAATCACGCGTCGCTACTAAAACACGTTGTGATTCTAATTAATTATTATTTTTTTCTTTACAAACATTCAGATATTTTTATTTACCTAACAAGAAAGAAGGATAGAACGATTTAAATTCACAGGCTTTATATAAGATCGTAATAAATGCTTCTACATAATGTATCTGTGTTGGCATCCAGGCAAGAGCAGTATTCCCACCAAAACCTGTCGTATCTTACGCCCACACAATTTTTGGTCGACACATCGTTTTGGAGACCTTATTTACAGGCTCTGAGGTGAAATGAAACTTCACTGTTAACGACCCTGGGCGCAGATTGTTTGGGGTTTTGTATATTTGACTAGTTCATAAATAACTTGGGATAAATTGAACGTGCCAAAAATCTTTATTAAGGTACATAAGTAAGTACTTACGGAACATACTTCGGCTTACTTTTCCATACTCATTACGAGCAGAATGTTCCGTCTCAACTATCGGCCGATAGGAAGTCTGCAGTCTGCGAGTAGGCTTACTATAACACTTTGGCAACATTTAAACCAAAGATACTTGCTATGATCCTCAAATATTTCGCCTCATTCACCTCTCCAGAATGTTCCTTGTTGAAAAAATATGGAAGATAAAGATAAAGATAAAGATAATTTATTTGCTTAAAACATTGTGTTGGTTACATTTACATGCAAGATCAAAAGTTTTATAATTTGTCTATTATATTTAAATATGGAACAGTTGCACTGTTCCATATTTTTTCCTGAACTGTAAGTTAAGCTATGCAAAGCTTTTTAAAATAAAGCTTAACATGAGTTATTCGATGCTCTTTATAAAAACGAGAGTAAAAACTAAAATGAGAATCCGCAGAGCATCCTAACCCAGCAGTAATCAGAACGTATTAATTCTCGCAAAAGCTGCGCAAATGAATTTTTTTATCAATCTTTTGGCGGTGGCCACACTGACGGGGGACTTTCACTACATTGTAAAAACAAACAGGGTATAATTATAATCATTTTTTACACTAATATTATATAGTGGTAAGCTTTGTTTGTTTGTTTGAATTGAATAGGCTCCGAAACTACTGGACCGGTATACACAATTCGTTCATCATTAAATTCACACATTATCCCTGATAAACATAGGCTATATTTTATTCCGGGAAAGTGAAGTTTTCCCGAGAGACCGCGGGTAACACCGCGACGGGCAGTTAGTATTCAATAAAACCAGTAATTATTGAGTTAAAATAAATTGTATTCTCGTTTTGCACATAATACCGTGACCCATAATACCTTGACAAACAGGACAGCACGGTTTTTGGCCACCTTAAGGCCTCCACAAAGAGCCTCCGTCATAACTTAAATACTAATTTAAAAGCACGTTAAATTGCTTTCAAAAGAAACGAAGTGTTCAGTTGTTATTGCCACTACCGGTCACCCATCAACTGTGACAGCACGGAACGACTAAACCAAGCCTAACCTCCGCTCTCTCAATACGGTAGAACCATTTATTTAAGCCATTGCACCATGAGTGAAGAGCGCGTCGGCTGAAACGCAGCTTTTTGCTAACGAGAGCGGCATTGTGCTCTTTGCTTGTAGGTATTTCGTTTGTGAAGTACGGTTCGCGCAAAGAACACTCGCACTTTATGGAAAATGTTTGAGTTCGTTCATGCTACACTTATATTTTTATGTTGCGGGCCTTATTTAAAAACAAAATTAACATTATGACTATAATGTAAATATTACAACAATGTATATGTAATTTCTGTAATTGTTTTATAGTGCTGATCCACACTTGGTATTTCATTATGAAATATGAGACTTATCGAAGATTTGGACACCGACAAGTAGGATTTCGTGGCCGAGCGGTTAGGCACTTCGGCTTTAGGAGGATCGTCTGATCGATGCGGGTTCGAATCCCGTCGGAATCCAAAATTTTGATAAGACTTTTCATTTCATATGTATATGTATTTACAAAGCCAAAACCAAGTATATAAGTAAACGGCAAACGTAGTGTAGGACGCCCTCCGGCCAGGTGGAGTGACGATCTGCGAAAGACTGCTGGCAGAAACTGTGATTGGTTGCGGTCGGTGGCACAGCTGACATATCCCGAACCGAATGCATTCCGCTGAAGTCTGAGTCGCTACCCTGGCAATGTAGGCTGTGACAAGAAACACATTAAAAGTGCCATACAAACAGCCATCCACTGTAGCTTGTAGGTATTTGTTAGCAACGTAAAAGTGAAATGGAGATGTTTTTATAAAGTTAGTTCGTTTATTCGCTGTCTGTTGTTGCGAAGTTAGCAGGCTTTCAATGAAGGACTAAAGTAGTTTTATTGGCAGTTCGGCTGAGACCTCTATTCAAGCGACTAAGCTAGGGTGCGGCTCCAATGAGGTTGAGCTGAGCGGAGTCTTGTGATTGGTCGATTGGCCAATTCCAATTCTTGAGCGGAAACGAGCATTATAATTGGTCAATTCGCGCACTCTTGAACAATTTTCTTCAGAGCCTACTTAACAAATAGTATACTACTAATTTTGGGTTGCGTTCTGCGACCACCTTAGCGACGGCCGGTCATTGTTGAGATTTTGCACAGCACTAGAGAATGTTTGTTTTCTAATAAGTGGCAATAAGCAACCTGTTATGTATGAAGTTGAAATAATGTCTACCATGCCCCGTCGTGATAATTTCCGTCTCGTATCCGACCTTGGATCTAACAGATCTTGATCTCTCGACTATAACTATAAAATCCCCCATAAGTCCTGTAACTATAGTTCTTGGTACTTATAGCTGTCTCGTTTTTATTCCAATTATACCTCGCGTCTGTTCCGAATAGATTATAAGAGTATTATGTATATAAACTACTTGTAGTCTCGCGATTAGTGAGCCAAATCAACACTGAAGTTAGGAAAGAGCTTTGCTATGGATGTCATTGTCATCCTTTTAAAAATTGTTAGGGTATCTGTGAATCTGTAGGCCAATGTCATTCGTTTTTTAGTGCTCAACTCAACACTTTACTTTGTTGTGTTTCTTTCTTCGCAGTGTGCTGGAATCCGTGAAAACATTCCAAAATAGTCTTATTGGAAAGGTTTTGCAGTGCAAAGTATGTGAATGTGAAAAAAGTGTCGATAATTTCTTGAAGTGTGCTGGACGTATCCAACGTCACCTCAACCCGGCTGGACCGACTCTAACCCTATTAATGCATTAGGCATATGAAATTATAAAACATGATGTTAAACAGATAATAAGGTTCACTATCGAGTGATTGAATAGCCTCTGTGTCTTGAAGCACCCTACTTCAAAATGTTCGTATTTAAGAGTACGTTTTATTGAGAGACTTGAAGGTGGGTTTAATATTTATTTACATGTATCGATGAGGATTCTACAAAGGCGTGTTGACGTATGGAAAATCGTGTCCAGGTATTTACCTACACACATTTTATGCATGTCTTGATGCAATAAAACAGGTTTGCGTTCCTACCATTGGGGTCTGTAACCTAACCTTTCATACCATCATTCTATTTAGAATGCTATGTGAATATTCCGCGTAGGTATTTACCTACAATTTTAATTGCAACCTGAGCTGCCACTGGGGCTGTCTCGAAGCACCGAAGTTACGGTTGGCGTCTTTTTCATTGGGAACTATGACCTAACCTTTTCAAGTTAACATTATTAGGTACTTCTTGTACCTTATTAGGTAGGTGCATAAGCGGCAAATTCGCTAGCCGACTAAACCTACATACCTACCTACGACCATTACATCGTTACAGAAGAGCCAATGAATTAGGCGAGTTTTGTACTTCTTTTAAAATACCTACCTTCGAAATTTAACCTTTGTAGGTATTATTTATGATAACAGCATACCCTACTGTAGGAGACTGCTGTAATGAAATAAATTGAACCGTCAACTATACTTGGAGGAATTGATCAAAAGGGCAAATTCGGCCAATAAATGGCTGATCAACAAGGCCGGTCGGCGCAAAAGCCGCGGCGCCGGCTCACCGCGCCGCGCCGCCACCACGCCGCCGCCGCGCCAAGGAACGCGAAGCAACCCGACGCCCTACGCGCCCCGCGCGAAGGACGAAGCGCGCGCACGTACTTCCGCCACTATTCTCGTCGAGCCCACAGGACGTCTTCCTCGCTACTAGCACCTCCAGATGAGTACAGATATTTGCCTCCATATTTTGATCAATGTCAGTATTATGATTTATGTAGTATGTACTGCATCGAACCTATAGTTTGTGCCCGGCTCTGGCGATTGTTTTTGGGCCACCTTTCTAGCCTCCGTCATGGCTTGACGGTTTTGAGGGCCGGGACCGACGTTTTGACGGGCCCCCCGAAGCGCGGAAGCGCTCAGCTGACAATCTCATTTCATAAATGGAAGTGCCAATGGCGGTCACCCATCCAAATGCTGACGGGCCGGAACGTTGCTTAATTTTGATTAAGCAAGCTACACGAGCGCTTCTTATTACGGGAGACAGTACCTAGTACGCTTGTTCCTGCCTACATTCTTTTTTGAATAAGAAATATGTAAAATTACCTACATTTCTTTATAACCGGTGTATTAACACTCTACCACCCGATAAGTCTTATTCAGATACAGATAAAGTTTGTTTACGATAATAGGGAGAAACGTGCTTCTTCCCTAAACCCTTATAATATTTAATTATAAGTGATTGATAATTTTAAGTTGTATACAACTTAAATAAGTATCTACATGCCTTAACTTCGACATTCGATCGTTAATTCGTCATGCGTCGTTTTCTCGTAATTTATTTAAACTATCATCTCATCTCGTTTACATACCTACCTAGGTCACAGAATACAGCCTAGGTTGGGGTTATTGTACATAGGTGGAAAAAATATTTAAATGTTTATAATATGATATACAAATCTTTCCATTTTAGTAAAATGGTGTGAAACGAGGGTACCTACCCTCAAAAATCACGATGTTCGAGAGCTCGTATTTATAATAATTAACCGATACAGCAATTTACCTGATTCATATAATGCCTTTGTTATGAGTTTATGGGTAATTTTAACATACAGCATCATTAAAATTTTGCTGACGCTCAACTATGGGGTGTAATCATGTGTATGGGTAGCGGTCAGTGGTCAATCCTTTACAACATTAGAAATCCTAACATAATTTTAAGGTTCTTTAAAACTTTCAGGCATTCGCATCTATTGACAGCTCCTCGGATTTTTTTCTACACCAATAAAATGATTGGTATCAAATATATTTATTATACCTAGGTACATATAAGCAGGTGGTAGAAGTACTAGGTGTTATTCAATACCTTACCCAAGTACCTATTATGAAACGACCCTTTTGTGGCTTTTCTATTATAGGTATTTAAGTTTATTATCCATTCGTGTAATATTTTTTCAACATATTTATTTACATTATATTTCAATCAGCTAGGACCCAATTTACCAGTCGCGTAAATATGATTTGGACACCTATTAAGTCATTTATATAATGACTTCCAGAGGCGTTTGCCATAGATCCATTCAGGGTCATAGATTGCCATAGATCTATCTATTTTTCTATTACCAACCTTTTTTTTTTTTTTGCCACTAAGTATTTTGAATGATAAATCATTAAGGAAATATAATCGCAGATTAAGCTCGAGGAATCTCGGTTGGTTTGCCGGGGCGGCGCGCCCTATGGCCAACAAAACTATCAAGATTAAGCATCCTAATTCTCTTTGAATAATATTTTATTGACACCACTATCAGCCAGTTCAATGAAACAATATGTTATTATTTATATATTAAAGTGGTGGGTTTATTTTGTGAAAGTCTTATTATTATTTTTGAAGTAGGTACTTACCTACTTAAATAAAAGTCATATAATTGTGTCCTACAATTAAGGTGCATTCACACGGGATACGCCCTTGACGATTCGTCAAAAGTCATCGTGAATGTTTTATGATTATGACAAATAAAATAGATCGACACGAATCGTAAAAATCACGATTCCGTATTCAATGTGAACAAGCTCTAAGATACTTTAAATGGACGTATTTTAATAGCTTAGGTAGCCAACTACCTCAAATTCGAGTCTTAGGGCCAATATTAAATATTTAGGTATTTACCTAATGGCTAATATTTTCATATAAAATTAAAGTGTGTTTCGTCAAAAATGCAACATTCGAAATATATACGATTTTGTATAAGTACTCACTCTCTAAGATACCTTGATATTATATTATAATCCTGTCTTGCAGCTTTAGCCTTTGTAGGTATTCTATCTAAAATTAAATTTCCTAAGAAAGTCTTGCTTGACAGAACGACGAACCTTAATGCTACTACTACTCGCAGTTTTTAGTCCAAACAATACGTTCAGATTTATTTATTTTAAAATAAGATCCGAAATAAATGTTAAAAAATTAAGCTTTTTATTCAAGAACCAAGCTTTACTCAAACCTTGATTATTAAATCTTGATTATAACTACGTCAAAAGAACCAACCTATAGGACTTTAATTCAATTTATTACGATTAAATATTATAAATAATTCACCGCGAGCCCTGCACGGGGCTGGGCCTGTATCGAGGCAGTTCAGTTAAAATTAATAACTTTACCTAATAAAGTAAAGTTACCTATTCATTTTTAGTTATAAGTACAGAATTTTTATGGCGTTTTTACCAATTTTTTTTTCCGACATTTCGGCTGTGTTAGCACATAGAACAGCTGTGGTCGCGCGCGTCACGAGTTGCACGCGCACTCACTCGGCATCACTGTCGGTCGATAGGTACCTAAATCCGTGGGTACCTACCATCCACCAATAGACATTTACTGAAGGCTGGATCGACTGCTTCTCCACCTTTGCTCGCCCGTATCATAGACCTTTATCTATTACTCATTGGGACGTGTTAGTTTAATGGCTAATAATGTTATTTATTTACTTACTAATAATCCTACATACTTACATAGTAGGTACATATAGGTATCTAAATTTGATTCATAATCAATTTACCAAGTTTATTAAATACTCTGCGTATCTACGACACGTTATCCTCCTATAATAGTATCATTGAAAACTATTATAAGTAGTATCTATTAATAATTTTTATTAGCTGAAAATTATTACAAACGTTTGAATTATTGATAATAATTTGTTATTGTAGTCAATCTTGACAATAGAAACTCATTAAATTAAATACACATATAAGATGACGAAGTATGTATATAGTTAAGGTATATCCTTATTCCAAACCTGGTAGGTAGGTATCTACATAACTTATAAATGGTCGAAATATAAACATTGTTATTTCGCAAGGCTGCATGGGTTGAATTCCTCATTGATGTTATTCCCGTAAAAACTCTCAAGGTCTACAAGTAGTTTATATACATAATACTCTTATAATCTATTCGGAACAGACGCGAGGTATAATTAATGATTAAACGAACTTACCTGTGAGTGAAGTTCTATCATAATTATACGAGCGTCTGGTCCGAATAGATTAGTATCCCGCCCACCCATCGTGGTTGCAACACTCCCAATATAGGTAACATTACGGTAATACTATACTACATCAATGAGGTCCAGGATCTGTTTGCGTATTTTACTACTAACTAAATGACATTGGCCTACAGATTCACAGATACCCTAACAATTTTTAAAAGGATGACAATGACATCCATAGCAAAGCTCTTTCCTAACTTCAGTGTTGATTTGGCTCACTAATCGCGAGACTACAAGTAGTTTATATACATAATACTCTTATAATCTATTCGGACCAGACGCTCGTATAATTATGATAGAACTTCACTCACAGGTAAGTTCGTTTAATCATTAATTTTATGACAGGAAAAAGTTTGACTGTCAGACGGGCTTAGTTTTACTAGGACTATTATAGGAAGATTCGATAGTAACGGTAGTTTTTATGTCTTTTAAATAAAATATAAATTGAAATACACTAATGTACCTACCTACTAGTTTTTTTTATGTCTCTTCATTTATTTTTTTCTCTAAAAAAATTGAGCTTGTTTCGATATTTTATGGGGAAAACATCCACATAATCTCCCTCATTGTAAGATGTTACGAGTACCGTAACTTTGACGAGCCTCCGTTTGTTCGAGTTCAGATTTCGAATTATGATTTCTCCGCCCGAGCTTTGCGATTGACCAATTCACGTGCGCATGATCACGTGATGTCAATATCGACGTATCATGTTTATGATTCTGTTCATCATCCACAACACTCAACAGCAAGCTGAAGCGTGGCTGAAGTGGGTGAAAAGTACTGTAGATTCCGATTGTCCGTCTATTACCAACGTCCGCATTTCAAAAGCTCTGGATCTTGTTACATCACAAAAAATCCCCGCCTCGTTTCTCGTCATTCGCCTCAAAGTGAGGCTAAGGAATGCTTTCGGAGGGCTCTCAAGGCATTTAAGAGGTATCGGCACTCCGCTGAGAGACACTCTGTCTTGCTTTGTGAGGCGGAGTGCCTTCAAGATTTCACGCCTGTTCGGGTTTTGTTTTAAAATTTTGAATTTTAAAATACTGTTTCTAATGTTTCACCAAAGTGAGGGTAGATAATGTCATAATGACATGAAATAATTAGGTAATACCGTATCTCGACCGTTAATTTATTATGAATCACGTCGTTTTCCTGAGTTCTTTAAAATAATTTCTCGAGACGACCTCTGTGGCGCAGTGGGTGAAAGCCCGCTTGGGACGCAGAAGCTTGCGGGTTCGATCCCCGCGGTGGGATAAACGTTTGTATGATCTGCAATTATTTATCTGTTTCTTTGTATAATAATATTATACATACATATTATGTATATATTTACAAACAAAAAGTATATAAGTAAAGTAGTACTTAATATCAGTTATCTGGTTCCCATAGTACATGCTTTGCTTAGTTTGGGGCTAGATGATGCTGTGTGAAATGTCCAGCATTATTTATTTATTATTTATTTAATTTTATCATGAAGTAATGGAGAAAATATCGTCTAAAACTACTCACGTGAATAAAAATGTCTTTCGCTATTTAAAAAGATACGTTATTCTAGATAAACATAGTACCTAGGTACACTAATGTTCATACACTAAACTTTAACCGGGATGGTTAAAGTCAAGGTTGCTAGTAAAAAAAAACAACAATTCAATACCATTTCACAAATCATAGATAGAAAAATTTAAAATTCAAGCTAAAATATTGTCAATCGAATCAATTTGTGAAATATATTGACGTTCCGGATATTTCCTGAGAATGCAATTCTCGGCTGCAGATTGGTTTGAATATAAAATGGAAGCCACTCTCCTTTCGAATCTAAGTCACAAGTCACAGCTACCTGGTAGACATTAACTTGAAAGATTGAATTGAACTGGTCAGAAGTATTCTTGGAAACTCGTTTCAATTCAGTCATTTTTAGAAATGTATTTTTTATTAAATGAAAAGTATAAGCGAAGGGAGAAGAGAAGAAGACTAAGCAGGTGAACTCGTAATGGAGATGATGATGATCAAAAGCTTTGAAAATCGAATTACATTCCCACGGGTCAACGATAGTTCACAACTATATCTTATTGGTTGTAGAAACAGCTCATGAACTGAAAGTTACTCAGAGAGTTGGTCACGGAGTTGTGTGCAGTTGAAATGTTTGCTGTTACAATATTGACAGTTAATACACACACTATCATATCTGTCCTCCATATACTTCAACTTTGATGTCCTGTGCCAACAGTCACAGTTCAGGGTAAAAATGAAATTGTCTTTCTTTTTTAAATTATCATATCTTTGCAGGAACAAAGCTACATCTTAATATAGTTTTACATAGAATCAGTTGGGCTTAAACCATTTTTAATTCTTTTTCTCTTAACGTAGACAAGAAGTAAGATCGAATGAGTCACGGATGCTTAGGTAACCTCTTACATGTGTGATATGCAACGCTCGTAATCTATATTTTATGTTTTCTGATCTTAGACAAGACACGATGCGACGCGCTCTATAAAATACTTATTATTATTGTAGAACTTATTTATTACACAAACTAGAACAAAGTTCAGTGACAGCGTGAATGTGGAATCTCTTTAAAAGTCGCAAAAACACGAAGCAAAATAACCCTTAATGACTGGTCCCTTGTAAACCTAACTAACACACTAACCCATTATGCCATTGAAACACAGTCTGCTGGCATTTGTCTCATTCTGTCATTGAACACTTGAAACCGCTCTCCAATAGCGCATCCAATGAACTTTACTGAAGAGTTCGCAAACTGCAGCTTCATTCCATCCAGCTTGAACACGTGTTTGACTCACGAGTTGCATGAGCACTGTTATTATACTTAAACAAGCAAAGACAAACATGATTACAGCTGTATCCCTAAGGCGCGGTAGACATTAAATAAATAAATAAATAAATAATGCTGGACATTTCACACAGCATCATCTAGCCCCAAACTAAGCCAAGCTTGTACTATGGGAACCAGATAACTGATATACTACGTATATACTTTTTGTTTGTAAATACATACATATTATACATAGAAACACCCAGACCCGAGATAAATATTTGCAGATCATACAAACATTTATCCCGCGGCGGGGATCGAACCCGCAACCTTCTGCGTCCTAAGCGGGCCTTCACCCACTGCGCCACAGAGGTCGTCATTATCTCAGATAGTTTGTGTATTCTAAATGACTAAAACCCCTCGCAGACTACAGACTTTCTATCGGCCGTTAGTTGAGACGGAATATACTTCGACTTGTAATGAGTATGGAGAAGAATAGCCCGTCTCAACTATCGGCCGATAGAAATTCTGTAGTCTGCGAGGGGTCTAAGCATTCTTGGTGAGTCCATCCCACCCAGCACAATGGTTCATAACGAATCAGCTGTTACATCTGTTACCATATATTTTCATGATGCGAGAGAGTTATACAAATGTACAAAACGTTATATAAAGCCTGTTTTTATAAGTACAAAGCAAGGTTTTTATAACATTTTTGTACCCCAAAAAACGCAACACTGATTAAAATATGTATTGCTTGGCTTTGGCGTCTGTGCTCAGGTTGTACACTAAAATAAAATAAAAAATCTATCTACTTTACATCAGTAGTTACCTATTCAGGATTAATACTAGGTATTTTGTAGGTACGTGTTAGAGATTGTGTACCTGTCTCTTCATCAAAGAGCAACATTTTAAAATACTCTCAAAATAAAAGAGTCAATCTACTTATACGCAACTCGTGTCTGCTTCCATTGAATACTCCGGCTGACATTTGCGTAGAACTACCAACTATCAGGTGGGGCGTGCTCTCCAAATATTGGACTGAGTTCGAAAGCTCTGATCAAATAACTGGGAGTAGAGCGCTCTATGCTTTTTGAACTATTCATAATACTTGAACGTTCAGTTAGCAGTTATTTTAAATTGAAAATACTCAATTTTACGATTATAGTTTTTTGCATGTAAAATTCTGCAAAATGTTGGCAATCAAATATGTTTTTTAACATGCCTCTAACTATCCCGTAAGACATATTCAAAGGAACCTGAAATACATAAAACGATCTGAGAGAATGTCTACCGAGGGGAAACAGTTGTGTTCCTGTTTTTTTTAATAAAATATTTTTTAATATCTTTTTATCAATCTAGTCCAGAATGCCACGGCATAAGATGCTCTGTTCGCCGCTTGCCCCCTGATTTCGTCCATTATTTCTAGTCATCCTCATATATGTATATTGAGGATCTTTGCCCCATTTTTGAAATCAGATCATCAAAATACTTCAACAAGACCGGCGTAACTTGATACCAGTCTATAATATTACAAATCTTACAACGTCATCATAATTTCGCCCCGTCCCACGCAATATGGGGTCAAACATCTCAATAAAGGCCAAACACATAACTACAACGTGACGTCACGAAATAATAATATATTCGTGAACCTTTGTTATATTATTCCTCATGTTATAAGAGCTGGGTTGGGCAAGTGTCTCCACTTTCATCCAACGAGTGAATTTGATTTACAAAATGACTTCGAAAGAAGTCGAAATATCTCCAGAAATAGAATCATCTCACGTGTTATCTAATAATTTCATATGATATGTCTATCTGGATAATAATGCGAAAATAAAAGTAAGTAAGTTCGTATGAGTCAGTGGCCAACTCTGGTGACGGAGTTTTTAGGCCGCCTTAAGGCCTCCGTCATGGCTTAACGACTTAAATAGCCGGGACCGACAATTTAACGTGCCCTCCGAAGCACGGAAGCGCTCAGATGAAAATGCCACTGGCGGTCACCCATCCACTTACTGACCGTTTCAAACGTTGCTTAACTTCGACGATCTATCAAGAACGACTAAGCAAGCACGACCACGAGCGCTTCGAAAATAATCTACATCTAGTACCTACGAGTATAACAAAATGCTTGGTCATTTTAATTTATACATAAAACCCTCTCAGCCTCTTCCAGTCCAATACTGGGTTAGAAGCTACGTGTCCAACTCAATATGCACCTGACCGACTTAGCTTCACTCTCCTGACAATTTAGAACTGTGATGTAGCGGACATCATTGCAAGATTTGTGTCATAACGACCTCTATGGCGCAGTGGGTGAAAGCCGCAGAAGGTTGCGGGTTCGATCCCCGCCGCGGGATAAATGTTTGTTTGATCTGCAAATATTTATCTGGGTCTGGGTGTTTCAATGTATCTATATAAGTAGTGTATCAGTTATCTGGTTCCCATACTACAAGCTTTGCTTAGTTGGTGGCTAGATGATGCTGTGTGAAATGTCCAGCATTATTTATTTATTTCCGCGCTCACGATTTAATGTTTCAATAAACACAATGGTTATTAACATATCATTTATCTATTAATCCTGGGCATGTGCCAAATATGTATTTGAATGTTCTTGTCTGGCTTTCCAAACTTGAAAGTTATTATCCTGTGTGTATTATTTTATAACGTCTGCCATAATACGTTCAATGTTTTTCAGAGAAGCAAAACCTCTGTTTGCCGTCCTCCATATAAAATTCCATCTTAAGCGAAACTTCCTAAGAATATCTTTGTAATAACTCCCAAGTTCCCAGCGAGATGACTAAGCAAAGTGTTAGAAGAATGTTTTATTAAAAAACCTTCCGAGGGAGAATATTGTAGCTCGCACACGGTATGAACTATCTACTCGTAACACAAGTATGAACTGTTCATACTACTTGCAAACATTGAATAGTTCATTAGTGCTTACTTGAAAAAACGTTGTACGAAATTATTTCGTTTCACTTTTGGAAAGCTTTTTCAGTTTTTTGGAAGGTGAAAATAGGAACTTTTATATTAGCACTTGCTAGAATCAGGATCAAACCACTGGATCGAGTTGCATCAACCTTTAGTCCTTTCCAATGATCGCCATTATTATACTAGAATTGTGCGTGAAGCAGTTGAAATAAAGAAACACAAAAATTTCAACCGGGAATGCGGCTACAAACTGTCATCAACGTGGGATCCAGTGATAAAAAAGTGTTCGGGTCGTGTAAGAACGTCTAGTACTAACTTGGATGTTGTCAGTGTAGTGTGTCGCGACCCTAATGTTATTTTGTGTTGACCGAATGAGGGTAGTTTCTCATCGGTCGAAGAGGCGAACGAGTACCGGCGGGCAGTCTTCTCGTGACCACGGTAGCTGTAACGCTACTGAAACGTCGAGGTAAATAAACAAATGTTATACCTACGCGATTAAGTCCCGTTATAAAATTTAAAATGTCTTCGAGTCGCGAAAGTTTAAAAATGTGTACTTTTATATTTAACTAGTGAATAACAAATTGTGAATAGTAACGACTATCTTTCGCATTTATTAAATTAATATGATAGATAGATAACTCTTTATTGTTACACCATTAGATACAATTTAAAAACTACATAAGATACAATTTATAATATGATACCTTTAAGCCTTATATAACTCGGATTGATAAAAATTATTACTGAGAAGATGTATGTTCGAAACGACGTGAGTTTGAACATACCTCTGACAATATCCCTTCTCCCCTCTCCCATTTTCCTCCCTCAGACTGCCAGAAAAGCCTGAACGTTACAGATCAATGGTAAGTATTTTTATGTGAGAATAAAATAATTGGAAAAAGATACGAAAAATTATTGCAGTATTTTACCTTTATATAACCCCAGGGTTTAGTATTGCTACTTTCACTATTGATTTAAACGTCATTGACACGATACATATTTTGCCTCTTGCTTTCTCAAACCAACGGAGCAAAAGCTAATATTCTGTAGTTAAAATGGTATGCCAAAATAAAAAAGCACCTACCTACTTTTCACTTGTTTTTGCTCTTGTGTCTGTATTGTAATGTTGCGTCAAATAAATCATTTATCTATCTATCTAAAATGGTATAGTGTAAAGGCGTTTAATGTAGAAAGACCTAATATAATTCAGCGTATTGTATTTTTACTCCGCGCTAAGCTCCAGAAGGGGTCACCTAGAACCTTTTGAAAGAAAACGGAAGTTTTAATGTAAAATGTCGAGGATTCGGGTTAGGGTCTTGTGTGTTCGGGCCCTTATCCGTGTGCCGAACTGCTTAAGGCGCTGGATGAGTTTCGGGATTCAAGGGGATTTGATACTTGGGGGTTGATAAAATATCATCTGATTCGTCATTTGCAAAAATACTGACAGGATCATGGTTATAGCCTCAGGCCACGGTTTACATACCATGGTACAGTCGTACAGTCATCATTGAAAGTCAATTAACGGCTTTTATATTCTAAGAAAAAAAATCCCTGAGAAAGAAGAACAGTTTTGGTCATTTTGGTACGGGCTTCAGGAATATTCAGATTTGTGAAACATCAGATAGAATTTCGTTGTTGACTGTACATATACCAGACAAATCATTTTTTTTTTTTTTTTTTTTCTAACCTATGCTGTCCCACTGCTGGGCAAAGGTCTCCCCCACCATTTTCCAAGACTTGCGGTCGCCAGCTTCGTCCCACCAGTCAGCTCGGAATGCATCGAGATCGTCACGCCAGCGTCTTCGAGGCCTGCCTCGGCATCGCCGCCCATCGTCAGGCACCCACTGCGTCACGATCTTAGCCCATCTATCGGAATGCATTCGGCTCACGACGAGACAAATCATGCAAACTAATTAATATTGAAGGTTGAATACAAAGCATAGCTGTTAGATCTTGACATCAATAATGTAGATACCTATAAACAGTCAAAAAAAAATTGGTCTACCAGTTTTGACAACAGTTTCTGTGAAATGAATACAAAAAAAAACTAACTATCGTTAAGGTTTACTTTTACTTAATTCATGACGTGACATAAACATAATAAATGATAAAGAGAGCAATAGAAACTGTCATAATAGATGCAAGGGAAAATCAAACTTGTTTCTTGATGTTCAAATGAACCTCAACTGTAGGGTACCACCCTACGGTATACGACCATATTTTTTAAGTGTTATATAAATAAATAATGCTGGACATTTCACACAGCATCATCTAGCCCCAAACTCAGCAAAGTTAGTACTAAATAAATGAATAGTATATTTGCATACATACATACATAAAGTCACGCCTCTTTCCGAAAGGGGTAGGCAGAGAGCACGGATCTCCAGTCGCTACGATCCTGACACACAACTTTCGCCTCATTCACTCTCATTACATTCTTCATACAGTTTGAATAATCTATTTACTTTACGATTTTACAATCTGTTACTCTGAAATGCTAAATAATATTCTGACCCACTATTCCCATGCCCTTTTGAAGTGTTTCTTATGAACCATTCAAGTTCTATTATTATACGCCTACTTTGTTTGACCTTTAGACAAAGAATATCAAATAATACTACGTATAGAATGGACACTTCCCGCCCCGCACCAACTTCCCCCTGCCCCTCGAGTTCTTGATTGCGTTTTTACAAGCTTATTACTCTACCTTCACAACAGCATACAAGTTGTATACTTAGGAACTGCAAAACACCATTCGATACTGGTTTTTTTACAAGCAAGCATTGAAACAGGTTTATCGTAAGATTACAGGGTGAAAGCCTGCGACAAGTAGACCTTTGTCGTTTAATAAAGGCTGGAAGTTTGTCTGTTTATAGCCCCAATGTTATTCATCATCATCATTGTAATGTATAGCTATTGTCTCAAGCGCTTACGTCACGTGGTCACTGTCAACATGGCTGTTGGACAGAACGGTTGTGTGACTGTATGAGTGATGAAGTGTTGATGAGCCGATTGTTGTTATCAAGAAATGATCTCCGATTATACTAAATATCTCGACATTACAATCATCATAATCATCTCAGCCATCTAGCCTCCACAGCTGAACATAGGCCTCCCCCATCGATTTCCATAGCGATCGATCTTGTGCAGCCTGCACAGAACGGCTCCCAGCAACCTTTACCAGATCGTATTTCCATCTAGTGGGGGGCCGTCCTCTACTGCGATTTCCGCTGCGTGGCGTCTACTCGAGAACTTTTCTACCCTAAAGGTATTAGCGATCCCAAATAAAAAGTTTTAATCGTTGTGGCTTTGGCTTTGCAAAGCATCATTAGCATCCCAAAGTTATAGTAGGTATATTTATTATTATGTGTATACAAGCTAATGTTACTTGGGGAATTATATTCTAAATACCTGTTTCCAAATCATGCCAACACTTCCGATGATTCCATCATCTGGTTTCATGCAAGTAACGCTACGTACAGGAGCCGTATTCACGTTCATTTTTTCGTTCGTTTGATAATTAATATTCGGATCCTTCCCACCACGATTTTTGACTTCAAGGGCCAATTTTTCGGTTTGAAATATTTTGTCCTAGGTTAGGACCGTGTTTTAACGTTTGAAACATTAGCCCTTCAAGTCAGAAATCGTGGTGGGAAGCATCAGAATATTCATCAAACGAACGAAAAAAGGAACGCGATACGGCTCCTGATGCGTATTATAACATATTACATTCTGATAATAAATGAAATGTTTGTATAGTTTAGTTGAAGAGTCTGGAGTCTGTTCAAAGCTCAAGAACAGGCTAGTTGTTATTATAACCTTTGAAATGAAAGGTAAAGTGGTTAAAGCTGTTTATTTTGTAGAAACTCAATTCTCTCAATGTTCAAACAATCAAATTGTTTTTATGAAAGTATCTGAAGAATAAAAATACAAGTAATTCAAGAAAATAAGTCTTTCTTCTTTAACATTAAAAAAGCCTTTTAAAACCAAATTAATCACCCGCCAGGATAAATTTAATCCTACGCTTGTTTATTCAGGCTGCAGGTAGCCCCAATTTACTTTGACAAAGGCGTAAAGTGGTTTCCTGTGTATGCTATTTGCGACCATACCGTATTAATATTCTGAGCGGTCGCTGAATAGCAGTTTCGGTTAATAGCTATAGCTATAAAAGGCTTTTCTATATAACTAGTAAACCGCCCTGACTCAGCACGGGTGCCTTGTGCGTACTAATGGTGTCAGTGTGGAACGGTTAATAAACTATTTCAATGCGTACTCGTTGTTGGAGTACGCATTTCAGGTTTGGAGTCCATACTTTAAGAAAGATATCGACCTTATCGAGCGTGTACAACGAAGAGCTACGAAAATGGTACCTAGTCTCAAAACACTGACTTATGAGAAACGACTTCAGGAACTTGGACTAGATACCCTTCAGCAACGTAGAGAGCGCGGAGATCTTATAGAGACATATAAAATCCTAAACAACCATTATACTGTACCAAATTTATCAGATACACTATATACCATGAACAGAAATGAAAGGTTGAGAGGACACTCACTAAAGCTGCATCGTGGGCCAAGTATCAGCAATCCAAGAGAGCACATATTGCCCAATCGCGTCGTGCACAACTGGAACCGGTTACCAGAGTCAGTGATAAGTGCCCCCTCAGTGAACTCTTTCAAGAATAGACTGGACAAATATTTAAAGCGCACTGACAAGGACTAAGATATACACGCATCAGCTCTGAGAGCTGCCTGTGTATTAAAATAATAATAATAATAATTAGAGCCTTGCAAATTGCGATTCAGCATGGTAATGCTGTGTAGTGTTTTGGGCACGTTTCCGTCTAGCAGTGACCTGGATAAGTTGAGCTATCTATAGATCGTTTTAAACTATCCTTAGATGCCTCAACTGGTTTCGGTTTATTTTGCGAAATCAACGCAAAACAATTACTTATGTAAATATTTATATAGTAATTTCGTTTCTGTAAATGAACTAAGTAGGTAAATGCGTAAGTAAGTAAGTAAGTTCGTATGAGTCAGTGGCCAACTCTGGTGACGGAGTTTTTAGGCCGCCTTAAGGCCTCCGTCATGGCTTAACGACTTAAATAGCCGGGACCGACAATTTAACGTGCCCTCCGAAGCACGGAAGCGCTCAGATGAAAATGCCGTGAGTAAATGCGTGATTCGATGTTTGTATGTACGTTTTTATGTATGTATTTTCTCTATCTAAAACAAGGTTTTTCTTTTGCTTCAGAGTGGCGGTGTTATGTTCTCGCCACTAGGACGTCTGCGCGTTGCTCAGGCGGTCAGAAAACAGGTGAGTGACCTCTTATAACAAGGTAGAGCTCGTTCAAAACATAGCAAGTACGTTTTATAATTTTCCCTGTAATATTAATGAGGATTTTGAAGTTTCACCGGTATAATAACTCTTTTAATCAAGAGTTTTTATAATCAGCTTGTCGACGAACGGTAAACAAGAGCTTTTAATCCACAATAGACAGAGCTATCGGTTAATGTATTACATACTTTGTATACAAAATAATGTTTTAAATTATCTACTCGTAGCACTGATTAAAGTCATACAAAGTGTATGTGGTTCGATTTGTGAGCACTTCATTTATGACAGTCAAACATTCGTTATACAGAAATTCCTGTAAAAATAATAGAAAGATTATCCTTCCTTCTTCCTTCTCCATTGAACTCAGCAAACTCCACACTCCCTGTGCGAGAAGAATCACCAAGTTTTTTCTATATGACGATTAAGGGTTCTCAACAATTGAATATTTCCAACAATTATTACAAAAGTCTCTGAAACCGTGACTGAGAATCCAAGTTTTAACGAGTTTGAGATCAAATTCCCGTCGAAGCATAGCTGTTACAATCGACAAGAAACAACCAAATATTGAAAATGAATTAAAACTTTATTTAGATCAAAGGTATAAGGAGCTTTAAAATGTTTTTTAATTCTCCTGTAAAAAATATGTTTTTTACGATTATTATATTATTCAGCGGGAATGACGATAGAATAGTATCACCATCATCATCATCTCAGCCATCTAGCCAACTAGCCTCCCCCATCGATTTACACAGCGATCGATATATTTATATAACTATGACATTCTTTTGTGTATTGTTTTTGATGACATCCGTTTTTTTTGTGTAATTTAATTTTTGCATGCCAATGTTTTTTGGTGAAATATGTGACACTGTTTATATAATTATTTAAGACCTTCTTGACCATATTTCGCAATAAATGATTTGATTTGATTTGATCTTGTGCCTGCACCCAACGGCTCCCAGCAACCTTTACAAGATCGTCTTTCCATCTAGTGGGGGGCCGTCCTCTACTGCGATAGTATTGTATAGCATACCTGAATTTTCTTACTGGTTTCATTTTCTTTTGACATCAAAATACGTTTACTATCAAGACATAGTATGGCTTCTATTCATAAGCCTTTATTAACCTTTTCCAGTTGAGCCAGCTGCCCGTGATCGGCACCGAAGCGGCACCCATCAGCATCGGCGCGGGCGCACCGCTGTGCTACCAGTTTCTGTGCGCACCACCCATGCCAGTCGCATCGTGTCCGCCCTGCGAGATGCCACCACCGCCGTACGCGGTCTACCAGCTGCCTTTTGATAGTAAGTACTTTTAAGTACTATCTGTAGATATCTTCAATGATCTTGAACCTACAATTGATCTGGGAATGAACGAACTGTATCCACAGAATCATAAGTTGAGAAGGTGGTTTAAGCGCTTGACAAACCTTTGACAAATTCTCAAAAAACCCCAGGTATTAAAAAGTTGAGTAGTCCTCAAAACATCCCAACTTTTATTTAGACTCAGCACAACTAGTTTGCCCCTACACTCTCTATCAGCCGTAAAATATGTAATTTATCATCATTGATAGCTCAACTGATACTGTTTATAAGCCTCCTCAAACGCTGCTAAATCCTAAGTAAAATCAAATCTTCCTCATTACAGCCACTCCAGCGATCTACGCCCCCCAACCCCAGTACGCGTTGCTTCCGGCCCCGTACACCGCGTGCTGCGAGCCAGCCTGCTGCGCGCCGCTGGACAAGCAGCCCCGCGCGCCCCCGCCCCCCTGCCATCCCGCCTTTATCTATTAGACCTGGAACATCAGAAAACATCAGAAGAACATCAGATATGAGTTTTGTCGACTGCAGAACAACGAACTCAAATATATCTGGCTCGGTCTCCAAGCCTCAAGCTGTTACAGGCCTTAAATTTAAAAAACCTGTAATTTACCTGTAATTCTTCAGTTGATTTCTAAAAATCTAGTCTAGCCACGGGACGTTGTCGAAAATCTGTTTAGTCAGAGATCTGTTTCAAGATCTGTAAATTCTTTGTTTCGAAGCTTTATCTATTAGACCTGGAACCGTAGAATACCTCTGGTGTTCAGATTCATGGATTAGGTTGTGCATCGTTGAATTCTTGGGCTATTTCCTTTATCTGCGTTTTCATGTTTCTACTAGACCTGGATCTGCAAAACGTTATCAAAAATCATCTGTTCCATGTCTGGTGAGGGATCCATTTGTTCCAATTAACCTAAAAGACATAACATTGCTCCATTTAAGTAGGTTTTGTGTTAGATTAGTTGTGTTATATATATTGTTATTATAAAAACCAAGTGAGATTTACAAAACATTGTGTAGAAGATTTTGATGGTAAGAAGAAAGAACAGTGTAGTTACATAATAACTGATTCGTATCATCAAGATAGTAATCTGAAATTATTTTATTGCTAAGTCTTCCAGCCATTTTCCGAGCTCATAACGTAGTTTTGAATTATAGTAATAGTGTAAATATTATTTTGAATGAACCCAATTTTTGATAGCGGTTGGAGAGAGATAGAATGTAAAATAGATGCGCTTATCAAGAACTTTTTGAATAAGGTACTTCATCTCAAACGGTTCTAACGGTTTTCTTTAGTTCCAAACTATTACCAATAGATGGCGCTGCTCTTCCAATACATTACGAAAATCTAGTAAGTTAAAACGTTTCAGCGTTGGATTACCATTATATGCTAAACTATCATTCTCTCTCTCTAACTGCAGGCATAAGTGATTTGCGAGAATCCAGTTACATTATTTTCTTGTAACATTTTGTAGTAAATATCTATTTTTACAACTTTATAAATATATTTATGGTACATTTTGTTGCCCATTTATGACAATGACAGATTTTTTTGAAAGCTGACTTTACTTCAATATATTCAGAAACTGTCGACATTGTGTTTTCGTCGGCTGCAGAAAGAAATTCGGCTTTTATTTATGTGGTTATATAGATATATACAGATGCTACAATAGAACTATACAATTCTCAAAAACAGTACTCTATCTAAGCAATATGGCCATTTGTTTTTATTGATAATTTGCCGATAATAGCTGATCGTACAAAGTCCGTGCCGTACGCGCCGCAGTCATTTTTCTATACAAAAAATACTGATGACGTCAGAAAATGCGGCTCGCTTCTGACATCAGCATTTCCTCTATTGAATTGACAGCTCGACGCGTTCGGCGTAGATAGGTCATGCGACCATCTAATGTGTATACTTATCCCAGTGTATATATTTAATCTAACTAATCTTTCACTTTTCAGACTTATTTTTATTTCTCCAGTTTGTTTGAATAGAGCTGGAATCAAATGTTTAAAAAGTATGGTCATCCAATCTTCAGAGCTCACGCATAATGTTCTTGGCATTAGGTATGGTCGAAGTCTGATCAATTTTACTCTGAAGGAGATTTTCTATACGAAAGTATTGCCTGTGACGAAAAAATGGACATTAACGACTACGTTAGTATAATGCAAGTGTTCATATTTCTTTCTGAGATGTTTTAGATTATATTTCGGCTTTATTTATAATATATATTCTTATTATACATTATTATAAGATGTATTTAGCTTCCAAACGTGTTTGTGAGATTGGTTTTGTGTGCTATCAATAACATTATAATAAGTAGTTATAATTTTATTGCTAAATCAAATTGTATTTATTTAGCGTAATGTGAAGTATTTTCCTAGTTTTACTTTAAACTGTTGATATTTAAGAATCAATAAAAATGTATATTGCTTGAACTTTTTGACAAATCTATGTAGCACTCTTGTGACGTCATTTTAAAGATCTTGATGTTGTGATTTCTCAAAATACAATTTGATTTTTCAAATAAGCATCTAGTACTAGTAATATTCGTGCGTTATTAGCACAACGAATTAACACAAATCGCATAGCTACTAGTGGATAGATACCTCTATAAAAGACAAAATATAGCTTGTTATCCTTAAAAAGGATTTCTGTTTAGTGTAAGATTGTTTTCTAATTCCCTAATGAACAGAGAAATATTTTTAAAATTATGTTTTTATATTGTTGCTGTTGAAATTCACGGGTCCAAGATTTACGGAGCAGTTTATAGATTTTGAAATAATGTTCATAAACGTGATTTCAAAATCTGTATGAATGTATTGTTGTTGTTTTGGAGACTTGAATACAATAATTATCAGTTAAATAATAAGTAGTTTGAGTGTTCTGTTATATTAAGTTTGCAAGATACATTGTTACAATTTACTTTGTAATTGTTGAATATTAATAAAATAATCGTCAAGAATGTGATAAAACAATCTGAATAGTAGCAATAGTCTTGTAGTTTCTGATAGTTTAGATTTCTTTCCTTCATTAGCCTTCAGAAAAAATAGGACCAAAAATGTTACCAAAAAAAAATCGTGCAATAATCGTATTTATCTAGTTTTAGTATCACAAATCTCTTATACGTAAATTTATATTGTTATAAGTGGATGTTAATCATTTTATATAGTATGTACTATCAATCAATATAATGGCTGCTATCTTCTCATGCTCAGGTGATTAGATAAGTTAAGTAATTGTAAATATTTTTTGCATATAAATATTTTCAGATTAATCACCACAAAAATTTCACTCTTTAACCTATTGAATCCTCTTTCCGTGGCAAAGCTCAACTGAGCTAGTAGGCAATATTTTTCAAGAATACTTTCTGCGGGTTTTTATGACATATAAAATTTTAAATTAGAAATTTCAATACAACTTTAATAAATTTTCACTTAGTTACTTAGCATATTTTATATAGGTACTTATTTTTCTGTGAATCTTGTCTATGCACCTGGGTATCTTCAATGTGGTCTTGCCTTTAGCTACTAAGGCTTCGTCTCAATTACTATAACTATATTTACTTCATATACGACTAGTGTTATTGGAAATGCTGTCAATTTGTCGTCTCTTTTTACAAATATACTGTTAGTTAAGAACTTTAGTGACTATTCTCGCGTTTGCTTCAATGCTCAAATGTTTTTTTGTAAGGACTTGTAAAATAAGTTCATTTTGTTGTTTTACCTCACTTTTAACTATATTCTATCAATGTCGTCTTTGTATTTGGTGTCTTTAAGTACAACTTAAATTATAACTTAGCTAGGGTCTATGTAATTCTATCACAAATAACTGCTTAAGTTGTCACTGTGTGCACGTGACAAAAATACTTCTTTCGTTGTGTGCACGTATAAGAGATACTAAATTTCATTCGTTGTGTATTAGTGATGGGTACTCTAGTCATCGTGTGCACGGTGACAATGCATATTATACCAACATTATGTGGCCTAGTGACTCTACTGCCTGACATATCGGATAAAAATCAGTATGCTAGTAAATATAAATTATTTTAAAATTCTTGTATAATACAATATCTCGCTAGAAAGTGTTAGTGTATGTGAAATGATGTAATTTAGACAATATTATTATAACAATAGTTATGTAGTTGGATTATAATATAAATTATATTATCTATTATTATACGTACGTCAATAGGGTTAATTATATAAGATGCGATCACGTTTAAATCTTGCCATAGTAACTTACTTCTTCTACTTCCCTAATCTTTAAATATTTTTAAAATTTTTGTTAAGTGGTCAGACCAGTTATGTATTCCATGTTTTTTTATTTATTTTGCATAATTCAGTATCAATAAAAACAGCTATTTTTGAACTAAAAGTCAAAGAACGAAGTATCACGATATTCCGTCTCAATTTTCATATTGTTACGAGTATGTACAGGGAGGATGACAATATTGCAAAAGTAAGGTAGAATTTATTCAAAGTCCAAAACCAACTCGGATTGTAAGGAGATAATGACGTCCAGAAAACATTTTCAAATACTTTCTGTTTGATCATGATCATTTAATCAGTATTAGCGAATCTTTAAAATGGTTGAATGAGTGTTATGAGAAACAATGTCCAAAATTGAGAATGAAGAATTATTTCATTTTATAAAATTGTATTAATCGGTTCCATTTTAGAGATTTTAATTATGAAACATAGAAAATAAGGATTTGTTTACATCGCAATATTTTTACTCACCTTCAATATCATTGAATCCAAACAGATTTGTCTTGTCAAATTAATTCGTTACATTATTTTTCTCTAAAATGAAACCATTTTTGATAAACCTATACAAGTTTGTAGTTGACATTTTTTGTTACCATACATTTACCCCTTTTTTGAGATACTTGTATATATCGCTAACCAAATACTTGTTGAAACATAGGAAATATTTCTTAGTAATATTTTGAATTGTTGACTACTTTTAAGCCCTAAAATAGATCGCTATGCATTACTTATCGGCTTTTATAATTGACCAGTATTCTAGTAGTAAATAAAATAAAATTAAGACTTAGATGCTTTACGTCTTGATGTAGAAAAGTGGTGTGATGACAAAATAACAATGTTTCATACTAAAAAGCCAAAGTCAAAAAGCAATTCTCTCTGAGTCTGAGTTAGAACTCATATATTATTAAGATATATTTTGGAAAGACATGTATTTAAAGAACTCAAAAATTATAATACTCATCAGCCACTTTCTGCTCATGAAAAGCAACGGCACTAAGTTGTATTAAAATTTAAAATAAAACAAAAATATTAGTTTAATATAAGCAACAAATCAAGCTAATGTGTAGCAAAATAATACTCTATATGACTATTGTGTGTTAGTCTATGTGATTCAATATCATCGTAAATTTGCTAAATTATTATAAATCGATCAATATATTTAATTATTATATTATATCCGTAAGTGCTATCGTGATCATTATTCATTACGCACATAAATACAAAAATAAAAAATATACGAATTAATTAATAAGCTACTTACACAATTGTATCATCGAATAATTGTTGATTGTTATTTATTACAATAATAATTGTCTAGTTATTATGTATGTGATATTGTTATTGGAGAAATAGATATTTTAAAGGCTATATCTATTTATTATTCTCCTTGTTGACTTGTGTGTGTAATAGTATATCTCTTTTAGATTGTAATGTGAATTTTAAGTCACTTCAAGTATATAAATCTTCTAATAATCAAAATACAAAATTTAACACATCAAAATATATTAGAAATAAGTTGTAGACAGCATAGTGTTTTTTATTTGACTTTAGTAAATTATAATTTAAATAAATAGTGAATATTTCGATATTTTTTATCAGGATGCTAAACAGTGTTTACAAAATAATAAATTTTGAGTTAAAATTAAAAACAAACTTTTAAAAAATAGCATTAATTTGTAAAACCATCATGAACTGGCAACTAAATAAAAAAATATTATCAAGTTTACATAAACACCATGATCCGGAATGAAAATATTTATAATTTTTTTTTATTTTTGATGTACAGTACTACGAATATTACCTACTACGAATATTATAGAAATAACATATAACATTTTTGGCAAATGTTTTTAAGCCTAGTATTTTTAATTTAACTTAATTTCATTTATAAATCATTACATTTATATATATGTATGATACATCTATTTTATAACAATATTTGATTTCTTTTCTGATTGTATTTAGACTCTGATATTTCATTTATTTATCTCTTATACGTACTTACATTGTTTCCTAGTTCAAACGGCTACTAAAACTAATGCCATCTCTTTTCATTATCACGAGAGTGACAAGGTAAAGAATAGTCAAACACAGTTATTATTTAAAAGCTTCGTAGAAACGCATTATTTCTAAACTATATCAGTATCGAAATAGAACTAAGTACAATACCTGAAGCAATAACGAATACACATAATATAAGTTATATTATAATAAATATAAGTAATGTAATCATGTGTTTTATTTAAACACCATGCCGTGGTGCTTGGCTGAAAACCAAGACGTGAGTTCAATTCTCGTGGATGAAAAAAATTGTGATATAGATCTTGGGGATATTCCGACACATAGATTCTGAGTTTGGGTGACAAGTGCTCGTAGTATCTGACTGATACCAATGATACGGAATCTTAGTGTGAAGACTACAATACAAACAAGCTCTTTGATACAAACCTTTCGGAATATTAAATTCCTTAAAAAAAAAAAATTCGAGCAAACACTCTTAAGTGCACAAACTAAATAGACAAGAAGTAGACGTTAAAATTTGCCTATGGAAGGGGACATTTTCATTTTAAAATGCACCCTTAACTTGAGATTCCGTTTGCGAGTTAGGTAATGAATAATTAATATTATAAAAACGATAAAATAAGAGAAAGAAAATTATATTAAGTACCTAAGCAGTGGTCTCTATCTACCCTTTTATAAAATCACCTATAATAATAATACTAATAATACCAATAATAATAATGCTAGACATTTCATAAATTATGATTTATGAAATGCCCAGCATTATTATTGTTATTATTAGGAGTCTGTAGTGTCCCACTGCAGAGCAAAGGCCTCCCTTGCCTCTCTCTATTCATCTCTATTTTGGGCTATCGTGGACCAGTCCTTTAGATGGGCATCTAATTCATCCCTCCATCGATTATTATTATTATTATTTTAATCTGCACCTTTTAACATAGGTTGTAATAGACAATACAACTTACACACTATATTCAGCAGTGGATGCCATGTGTGAAATCATGATTATGAAGTTGAAGTTCGTAGCCAACACTAGGTGACTTTATAGGCCTCTTAAATCCGTCATGGCTTAAAGCCTGATAACTGCACTTCCAAAGCAAATCGGTTACACAAGAAGTCACCCATTTATGAATACAGAATGAGTACGACCACGGGCAAAAAATATCTCCCGTGGTACTACCGGTAGTACCACCGGTAGTACCATGGGTAAGTACCGGATCTATCCCTTACATATGTATATGAGAATCTGGAATACATGAAATCTGGAATAGATCAACCAAATCAGGTTTAAAAAAGATGTTAATAATAGGTTATTATTCCCACTGTGATCTGCCAGTCGGCGTATAAATTAAGGTACATGTTCATTTATTATTATAAGATAAAATTAAGATTTTTTAAATTACACACAGAATAAAATATCAACAAACCATTAAAAGATCTGAGAGAATGTCTACCGCGCCTCGGGGACAGTCGTATGTATCTATCAAAAACTAAACGAGGTATTCTTTGATAGACCACTAGATAAACACTAGTCAAACTACACCTCTCTTAGTGTAAGATAAATAATAAATAAATAAATAAATAAATAATGCTGGACATATCACACACACAGCATCATCTAGCCCCAAACTAAGCAAAGCTTGTACTATGGGAACCAGATAACTGATATACTACTTATATACTTTTTTGTTTGTAAATACATACATATTATACATAGGAACACCCAGACCCGAGATAAATATTTGCAGATCATACAAACATTTATTTTTAGATAGATCCAATCTTTACATCGTAGCACTCGTAGCATGCGTAGCGCCGTAGCTGTTGCTACGAGAAAACTATGACGATCTTTTTAATATTCTTGACGCATAGCTGTCTAGCCTATTGCTAGCTACGTTTTTGGTGAATAGTTTTAGAAAATATCCAAAATAGGGTAAGGGGTGGCTGGCTGGCTATTCATTGGCGGGAGGCCAGATGAACACAGCGGAACAGGAAACAACCTGAGCACATGGATAAGGTATAGGTATTTTTGAAATAAGCTTATAAAAAAACAGATTCAAAATCAGATTAAAAAAACAGTTCTAAGTATGATACTGCATGGTCCACTCTTGTCTTCCATTTTAAGACGTGTCTTACTTGGTGTGATAGTATGCAAGATGGCCGTTGGTATACCTTTGCTGCGTTTCAAAGACGATTCAAAGTGATCCCAGAGGTCCTGCTGAATGAATAGTTTTTGACTTTGAAAGATAACATCAAAAGAGTCATGTTATCTTTTAATATCAAACCCATGGTTAGGAAAAGCTTACTATCAATAGACCTAAGTGGAAGACATGTTTGCAAGACGGCAAGAAGCACCATAACCAAGTTGAATTTGAGTTATATTTTATTCAATTTCGACACGAGGTTTAGTTCCTTTACGCATAACTACGTCCATTTAACATAAGTTTGACAGTAGTGACTGTGAGATTACGGCTGTCACAAGATCCGTAATCAAGGAGCCGCAAGCTTATCATGTAACTCGTGACCAGTATGCAACAGGCGTAAATCTCGCAGTCATTTCTGTCAGACGTCAATTTTGTATCAGCTATCAGCAAAAATCAGCAGTTACAGTAGCAACAGCAATCGAGCACTAGGTCGCCCTCTGCCGGACAATCAGTAAACTAAAAAGTGCATTCTGATCGTATTGTTGGTACAATTTGATATTACGTAAGCACTTTTGACAGCAGCACGACAGCGGTAGCAAGGCGTTTTGAAGTAACAATTAGCAACAACCCCAGCACTTGTTTTTTGGCGATTGCTGAGATACTTTGTTAAATTTTGTGAAGTAAAAGTTGTGTGTGTGCTATGTAAGTTGTAATTTCTAATTAATTACAGCTACTTATTCAATGAGAATGTGCTTTGTACTGTTTTTTTACATAAGTATTCAATAACCTCTAAGTTACATAACCAATGTAAATAATGATGAAGTAGTTGGATTGTGCTCTAATTTGGTACCTAATTAAACTTACATCAATTAATGTTTATTGTAGTACCTACTGTATGATTATTGGTACCTAATATTATAATTATATTGTTTTTCAGATATGGTTCAGTGATTTGAACATTTTACATGTTGATGCAACCTTTGGATGAGCCACCCATGATACATTCATCTGGGCGTCAGTCAGAAATATATCCACACATCCTACAACTCCTTAATGATGGGGAAACTCTCTGGCTTTTAGGTAGGTTCCCCCAATTTTGACCAAACTCTTGCCAATAATTTAGGTGAGTTGACTTAAACCTTGCTAATATTATATATATGCTTACTTATTTATTTAAATGATTTTCTTGCAGGTTACTCAAGGTATTGTCAATACTGGCCCTGAGAATCCTGAGGAACATTACATAAATGTTCACTGCAAGGTCAGGAACACTATTAAATGATGCATAGAAGTACTAAAAGGCCCGTTGGCATAGTTTACTGGTTCATAGAGTGCTGCCTTAAGACCACTATACTGTAGCGAAAATAATAAATGTATGCTGTGTCCTACATCACATGGCCAATAGCGAGAGGCGTCCTGTGCCTGAGCTGTCACCCACAGACACCCAAGCTGAAATATATCAGCAAGAATCACATAGGGATCAAGTTGAGGACCAGAATGAATCCCAGAAGTTACAAAATGGTAGTCAACAACTTTCTATAACTGTAAAGAAGTTGTGGGATCATAGAACATAGCTCTGCATCACTATTTATTTTTATTGGGTAATACTGATACTTACTGTGTAGTTCTATATGATCCTTAGTATAATGTTGATGTCCATCTAATGTTTATACTTGTGTGTTTTATACCTACTGTGTAAGGTCATCATAATATGTACCTATATATTTACCTACATTGATCTAAAATAAAATAGTGGGCAAGTAAAAAACATTTTTATTTTTTTTTTCGACATCACCACGTCACATGTCATAATTTATTGAACATTATACTTGGCTCGTGCACAGCCTTTGCAATAGAGATGCCTCCGCCTGCATTCGCGCCTTCTGTTGATATAATGGCGGCATCAGCTGCTTGCACTCTGCTCTCTTCAGTGACATACAATAGATTCATTCTTTGGCCTGTAAAATGTTAAAATAAATTAGGATAACTGTCGATGACATTATAATAATTAAGTAATAGTCTAGTCTTGTATTCTGACCATACATCTAGATACAGCTTTGACTTTTTTAAACATTACAAATATTATATGCATAATATGAGATTTTTTTATTTTTAAATGTGTCGATGACATTTAGTCATTAATAAAAAACAATAGAAAATAGACTTACCAGTCAAAACAGCTGCCTCCGTGACACTGTTGTTTTGGTTTCTGGACCCTCACGGTTGTCTATAAACAGGGCTTTCTGAAACAACAAAGCAATAGAAATAGTATAATGTTACACTTTTACATAGTAAGTACGGTACCAATTCAACTTTCTGCCTTAGTAATTTGAAAAATGTGCTTTGCATTAGTCTTGGGAACCAAGCTTCCCGTCTACTTGAGGCGGCCCTACTTTTAGTTTTGAACTTCAAGTCCGTCCAGTACTAGGAATATAAGAAAACGTAAAGAAAACCGCTATTGTTACCTAAGGTAACCCAAGCCTCTGTATTCTGTGCCCAAGCATGATACGTGAGCTTGAGATCTAAATGTAAAACAAGAATTCATACACGTTTCCACCGCTGCCCAGTTTTAGTGGCACCTCTTCCGTGAGCGTTGAGCCTGGCAGCGAGAGAGATCATTCCACCCACGATCTATGGTCTTGTTTTGTTCCTTTGATCTAGCTCACAGACCAACGCCTGTGGCAAGGTTCGAGAGCATCATGAGGTGCTGCAGCAACTCGTCCATTTGTTAGGCGGAAACTTGATGTTCCACTGAAATTACAAGAACATGATAGAGACAGAAAGAAAACAAAACTACGCATTAAAGGTACTTCATTGATAACTTACTTTTCCAAATTATTCAAAAACTCTTGGTAAAAAACTCGTCAACAAAGCAAAGCAATAACAAAGTCAACCAACCACAGATTATGAAATCAACAAAAAAGGCGCGCACGGAATGAACATTTTACCACAGATAACGTTAAAAACTGCATTAAATTTGTTTCCGCTTATTGCTGCTATCGCTGGTGGCGCTAGTGTTCACGGAAAAAGTGCATCCAAGCAACAACCTTGCGACAGGCGGGCAAAAGGCTTCCATGATACGGCTTTTAGTAACAATTTGCAACCATTCGCGTCGCGGTCGCGGTCGCGCTGCTTCCACTTTTGCTACTGCAAATTTATACGTGATAAGCCTGGTTTGCCTCTTTAGCAGTTAAAAAGGCTTAGAGGCACGCCAGCATAGCAAACCCAATTGCAGGATCTCTCAGATATTAATGGTTTCTTCAGCCATCAATATAAGATAGTGTTTAAGCCTAAATAGACACTGTTTAAAATCTTCTGTGATAGGTAAAGCTCAGTTTTTGTTGTAACTAGGAGAAATTTTCGGCATAGGGTATGAAAAGCCTTAAACTTAATAACGCATCCATATTTCTGAGCTGCTAGCCCGGATACGAGGACTCGAATTACAGCGATGTAAATTGTCAAAAATAATATTTTAAATTTACGATTGTTACTAAATTATGTGTCAGATACATCGCCTCAGGCTTGGACGCATATGGGGCCTTAGTTTAAACAGGCCACAGAAAAGAAATCTCCTCCATATTCCTAAGACACTGTACTCGGTAAACTTTTACGGTAATATTTTTACATTTCTAAAAGCTAATTTTATAACTAAATGGGTGAAGTCTCTTCCGATATTTTTCGATTTCCTGATGATTAAAAAAATACAAAATAATTGTTCAAGTTTTCATTTCTCTCGAGGATTTTTTAGTAGTTTCTCAAGCAATCACTGTTCTACTACTGAGAAATTTCTTCCGCTCTTTGCACACCGCAGTTCTTCTGACAATCTCTGTATTCACTGTTGTTCTGTGGTCTTGGTTTAGGTGCTGGGCAAGCCTATTCCATCTCAAACAATGTCCCAGGCATCATGACATTGTGTCTCCTTGCAAACTAGAGTGGTAAACGAAGAAATTATTGCCGTCCTATCATGACGCTGAGATGCGCGGTGTCAGCGCATCTCAGCGTCAATGATGGACATTTTAACCCGGCGACGTTGAGGAGGGGTCATATTGACCCCGTGCTTTTTGATTTGGCTGCAGTTCTGTTGACCGCGTCTACGCGTGGTCCAAATGCTCAGTAGCTATAGTTAAAACCTTTCCCTTGCGTACACACGCCATATCTTATGCTTTCGGATCATAAGCAAAGAGATAGTTAAACAAAAATAGATATAAAAAAATTATATTAGTAATTTTGAGTTCAAAACTGTGTTTTTTCTTAAAAAATACTTTGGTAATATACATATAACTCATTAACACAATCAAATGCCTAATATATTTTTTTTTTTTATGATGAATGGGTCTACTCTTGACCTCGAAACTTACATAGGCAAGAATGAGGTCTACGATGCAAATAATATTATATTAATATAATTAATATAATATTATATATAATATTATGTTTTTAAGCACCCTTTTTGGTAAAGTAAACATGGGGTCATAATGACCCCTCCTCAAAATGTTACATTTTTCACCTCAACGGCGCTGGGTTAAAAGATTTTGAATGGCGGACAGTAAATGTTTTAAGTAATGGACTGATTTAATTAAAACTAGGAATTGTAGATAGTGGTGAATGGGCCTTGGGGACATAGTCATGATCGTTTATTTAAACATGATCCCAGCGGTCCTACTGAATTACTTTTTGACTTGGACGTTTGACTTTGACTTAGAATAAAAGCTTAAAAACTTGGTTTGGTATTCAAACACACCATTGGCAACATCCGAGTGCTAGGCATAGCTCAATAATTAATATTGATCTTAAATCTCTATAGTTAGTAGTCAAGAAGATAAATTTAAAAAAATTGGGCTCCCTCCAAAACCGCCTAACACTTTAACCGAGTTCTGGGGAAAGGGTGTGGACACACCAAACGATATGAAAAAAAATATGATAATAATTAACTATTATCACAAAGATGCGTAGAAATTTTCTCAGATCAAGTTATTCAAGAGTCTCAGAAAATATCTAAGATTTTAGAGATTTCCAAAAGTCCAGAAGTCCAAAAAATACACATTTGCACATGCTCATATCTACTATATAAAAATAAGTCGGGTTTTCCTTCCTGACGCTATAACTCCAGAACGCACGAACCGATTTCCACGGTTTTTCATTCGTTGGAAAGGTCTCGGGCTCCGTGAGGTTTATAGCAAAGAAAATTCAGGAAAAATCCGATGGTATCTGGTGGCGAAACGGAGTTCGCTGGGTTTGCTAGTTATTTATAAAATTGTATTCTGCTGTAATTCCATGTCTGCTTCTATGAATCCAATCTATGACTTCAAAGTGATCCCGGCGGTCCCACTGAATTCAATTCAATTCAATTTATTCATAAAACTTAAAACATAAAAAATAAATGCTTGTTGATTTTTGAATCCGAAACTGAAAATCTAGACACATGTTTTTTTTATTAAAAAGTTATACAAGACTTTTTAGTCTGTCTGTCTATCTGTCTGTAAGCTGTCTGTTCCCTTAACACGCCTAAACCACTAAACAGATAAAGGTTGTATCTCAGGAAAGGACACATAGGCTACTTTTTATCCCAAAAAATCCCGAGGGACCGCGGGAGCGCAGCTCTATCTATAAAAACAGCAAAAAATCACGTTTGTTGTATAGAGATAGTTGTATCTTAGTAATAGAGTCCCATTTTACCATTTGGGTACGAAACCCTAAAAAGTAGTAACACGCAAGCAAAGCTACGGTCTAAAGCTAGTTGTAATTGTGAGTATATAAATTAGAGAAATCAGTTTTATATGCATTCGTTGCTCCATTTTTAAAATCTGTAACCTACTTTCAATTTTAATAAAATTATTTATGACTCGGACTTGGCTCACCTTTGCGATCTCATAAAATAATTATGTCTGTAATCAACTGAGATTTTTGCACTGATATTAAAAATGCAGAAGTATGTACCTAAGTAATAATACCTGTGATTGTTCGAGTAATATCTATACCGCGACATTTCGTGGCATACTAAGGTGCTTCCTGTGGAAAGTGAACCGCTTCTAAAACCTGAAAAAAAAAAGACACCGAGAAATAATCGTCGTAATAGAACGTTTTTCTATACTAACAAGGGCGAGGCACTACAACGTCTCGTTGAGTGTAAGCATAGGTTGCCACCTGACGCTGTTTAAATCACCTAGGCCGCTATTAATAAACGTAGTGTAAAGTTACGCCGCCAGATCAAACTCTAAACTCAAAAAAAAATATGGTACTCCTAAGTTACAGCCGGCGTAACTTACACCATGTTTATTAATAACGGTCCTAGTGTATACATACAATAATGTAGTGAGTAAAATTACTAGTCTCATTGTATCTCATTCCTAACACTAAATGGGCAGACAGCACAGCCTCCGCGGTCATCGACCCCGACATATCTGTATCGAATAGGGCAATTGCTTGCATGCCACCGGACCACCAAACATTTACTGTAACAAACCATTATTTTTGCCATTAATATTATTAGAATTAGAAATGAGACTCCTTTGACATGTCACGTGAATTTATGAAAGTTACATGCAAAATGTAATCGCGAACTTTTCTCCAACAGAGTGTACGGAACCCAATGAATGCTTGTTTACTCGTACTTAGCCACCTGAAGATTTTACGAGGTTACTCAATTGCCTTCACCGGTCTAATTCTAAAAAGGCCTTTATTATAAACAGCATGCGGCTTCGCTCACGTGATACCAACCTTTTTCCCCTTTTCACCCCTTTGGGGGAAGAATTTTCAAAATTCATTTCTTAGTACTCTCCTACATCTGGAATCTATAATAATAAATAAATAATGCTGGACATTTCACACAACTTGTACTATGGGAACCAGATAACTGATATACTACCTACTTATATACCTTTTGTTTGTAAATACATACATATTATACATAGAAACACCCAGACCCAAAATAAATATTTGCAGATCATACAAACATTTATCCCGCCGCGGGATCGAACCCGCAACCTTCTGCGTCCCAAGCGGGCTTTCACCCGAATCTGGTTAGGCTGTAGGTTGATATGTCAGTCAGTCTAGATTTTTTTGAACACTAGTACCTACAACTTAAAATGAGCGTGAACCCACTAAACGGTTTTAAACACTTAACCTAGAAAACGATTAAAACTGTGCACAGTGTCATCTATTGGCAAGCTCTAGTACAACGCCTCGTTTCTAACCCTCTATCAATCAGGAGTTACCGCAAATGTTAAAAATAAAAAATCTTGAGACCATTGAGAGGGACAGAGATATGAAACGTGCGAGTGCGAGGGAGATGGAGGGAGGATAGTCTAAATTATTGTGTTATACATACTAATATTCGGGATGAGATGAATGCGATATTTGCAGATGAAACACACATTGTAAAGGAGGCAGAATTAGTTTCGACCAAGTTAGCACCTTACTTTAGCCGACTTCTTAAAAATGAGTCTCTTAGGTCGTACAGTTTTTTTTCCGAATTTCTTCACTGGACTATGTTTAGTTTCTAATATTCTCTCGCGATTGTAAAAAATATTGTCTGCATATTTTACCTACTGATATTTTATCCGTAGTTTCTAATACTCCTTAATAATTCTAGTGTTCATTTAATATTATACTGAGTTTTTTTAATTCGGTTATTTTACTCTACGCGAAGAAGCGACCAAAGATTGCTTTACAGTCAATCGAAACTAATATTATAAAGAGGAATGATTTGTTTGTTTGAATTGAATAGGCTCCGAAACTACTGGACCGATTTGAAAAATTCTTTCACCATTAGAATCCCACATACCCTGATCCCTGATGATACATCCCTGATGAACATAGGCTATATTTTATCCAGGAAAGTGAAGTTTTCCCGAGGGAACGCGGGTAACACCGCGATGGACAGCTAGTATTTAATAATAATAATCATATCATCGTCAAATATAGATATCATAATTGCCCATACCAAATCATAAACTACTTCGCAACAACAAGTCAAATAAAATTTTGATAGAAACATCTGAAAATCAAGCATGTACTGCGTTACCATAATCGCATTGTCTCCATTTTCTTAGAGGACGCTGCGAACAAGCCCACTACACACCCCTAGAGCCCTTCCACAACTCTTCTAAATCCAAGCTTATTACAACTGCTATACAGTTCATTTTCCGGTGTTAAAATTGTGGAGATACACTCTTTGAAAGTAGAGTGAGTTTCTTCGGACTGTGTGGTCGAAACGAACTCTTTCGGGTTAAAGTACACGTCGCCCGATTTTAAGATGGAGGTTCAAGGTCAAATCATCATTATCATCACTGGATTGCGTTAATGTAAAATATTGTCCTTTGATAGATGAGACAATCTGAAAAGTGAAAATATAATAAATCCAATTTTGGACTCAGTAATAAAAAAACAGTGTATTTTTTTAATTGAACCGGGCCCGCGGCGGTAACCACCGTGGTAAAGGTTCTTTACTGTGTTTAGTTACAGAGTTCAAAACTAGATGGCGCTGACGGTGGTGTTGGTAACACTGTCAATTTGTTGTTATAGCGGCAACAGAAATACATCATCTGTGAAAATTTCAACTGTTTAACTATCACAGTTCATGAGATACAGCCTGGTGACAGACGGACAGACAGACAGCGAAGTCTTAGTAATAGGGTCGTTTTACCCTTTGGCTACGGAACCCTAGAAAGGATAAAAATAATTACTTAGCAATAATATGATAGGATCAATAATGCTAGGCCCCAAACCGTGTTTGTTGCCCTGATTCTTCACGGTATTGGTCGCGAATGAACAGGAGTAACATTAGTTCTAAGTGATCCTAGCGGTCTTACTGAATAAATGCTTTTTGACTTTGACTTTGACTGTTAATATAAGTTTATAAACAATGTAGGTAGGTATTCTTCTCACACAACCTATTTCATATAGGTCAAAATTTATTTATTTATCCTTGATATTTAGACCAATCGCAGACTGCAGACTTTCTATCGGCCGATCGTTGAGACGGGCTATACTTCTCCATACTCATTACGAGCCGAAGTATATTTCGATCCGGTTCCGGTATATACAGGGTGTAAAAAGACAACTACCGAAAACTGAGGGATTGCAATCAGACCATGACTACTCCAGCAATTTCCAGCAATCTACGTAAAACAACGCGCCCAGAACATACGGAAACAGTACTCTTCAAACGCTGTTTTCTCCGGATATAATGATTTTTTCGGAAAATCCTTTTGGATTTGGTTGTTTGTTGGGATGCTGTACCCATGGGCCGATCCAGAATTTTTTTCTGGGGGGGGGGGGGGGCACAAGAAACAATAACTTTCAAAAATTTCACAATTTTATTAATTTTTCGTAGTTAGTAGGTACACAAAAATATCGTCTGGGGGGTGGGGCACGTGCCTCCGTGCCCCCCTGGATCCGCCTATGTCTGTACCTACCCCTTTCGGCTTCGGTAGATGTCTTTTTACACCCTGTATAAGTCTGTAGTCTGCGAGGGGTCTTAATATATCCTTTTCTGACTAAATTGTATGTTTATTGTAACTAGGAAGATGAAGACCTGTGCTTTATGAAGTGTTCGCGAGCAAAATACAATAATAAACACGCACTTATGTTGTATATATTCACATAAAAAGGAATTACGTTTACGTACAATCCTTTCTACACGTAAAATATTTTATGGTGAAATATTGATAGTGCTTATAACATTTTCCTGAACTAAAAGGGTTCATAAAAGGTGATGTTTATACAATAAGCAGTCTTATTGTCTAACTTGAAATCCAATAACAATAACCAATCACACAATACGAAAATGACGCGTTTTGTCATTACACTATGATTTTGGTTTCAAAATATTTTTATGCGTAACATGAGCTGATTATGGCAATGATTTTTTATTGAAATGAAAACAGTTTGCATTCTAGTAGACCCTTACGCACTAGAACTGTTATTATTAAACACGAACTTGGGTGGAATTAGAGCTAATCCAAAGCATAAGGCAGTAGTAGGTCAAATCTGTATTAATAAATAAAGACCAAGGAGGAAATAAGCTAATCCGACGCTGCTCTCGGAGCAAGAGTTACGCCTAGGTGCAACCTAGTATAGAGATGGAGTAAGCATACTCTGTCATGAATTTTGACATTTTACTTCATAATTTTCATGTCATAACCAAAAAAAGGTTGTGCAAATAGGATGGATATGTTGATGGTTTGAGGAAAAATTTAATGAGGTTGGATGGATACCAATTAAGATAAATGAGGCGAGTGAAAAATTACAATATTCGTAAAATTTCATTTTATGATCTCGAAGAAACTGAATTTAAAATCCAAGTAGGTAAGTATAGATTTTGAGGTAAACAATCATTTAGCATTATCAAGAAACAAAAAAACAGTTAAAAATTACTAAACACAGTAAATACTTTTTTTATGACTAAAAACTTTTTGGTCAATATTCACTTGACCAAAAATTTTGAGAAGAATAAAACCTCAAACCTCTTTGAATAAAACAGATTATCAAATACAAATTATTGTCTATCTCTGTCATTCATATAATTAGTGACAGAGACAGACAATATTTTAAATGATAATAATATTCGTTCATTCACTCGTTTTTATTTTAAATTTATGGGTTGCCATAACGCACGCGCTAGTCTCGATGCAAGAAATGTATTACTGATTCGAGATAACTACCGATTTATTAATAACCTTAAACTCATCATGTTACTCCAAAAAGTAACAGTTCTGAGAGCAGTCTCGGATTTAGCTAGAATTAGGGTTTTCTAATTAATAAGGCGGTAGGGGTTCAAACAGTACAATTTTGTAGTGGTTAGGTACGTACAATGACAAGCGGTGGCATACTAAAACTGGAAAAGCTAGCCTCGCGGTTCAACCGCTAGTGCGTAAGCGCTTAGTCTTGCAACTTGTCACGGACCACGAATAGAATGATTACGTCTGTAGTATGTAGACATTACCAAAAGCTTATTCGGACGTAGCTCTGACCACCCCTTTTTTTCAAGGCTCATTACTTTAAAACAAAAACTGATAAAATGTCTATCCCTTAAAAAATATAGATGTGATCCTATTTCCATTAGATTTCTAAAGCGATTCGAAGGTTTTCTTAAAAACATAAAGACAGAATCACCAATTTATTTCACTCAAATCAAGTCAGTCAAGATCCTTAGAAGATGTCTGAGATAGATAGATAGATAATTTATTTGGAAAAACACAGACGAACATAATAACATTGGCAAAATAACACAACAACAATATAGGGTACTAAAGGTCCAGTACATATCCAATTACATAAATACCTAATTCTTCATTAAGAAAACTTTAAACTTCTTCTTGGCGTTATATCGTATCATCAATGTAAACTTCTGTATACCCAGTTCAAAAGACACAATATCGTCTTATCCGAATTTTAAGTGCTTTACACAAAATTCTGTGCAAAAAATACTAACAAAACTGGAAAAATCTACATAATAATACACTACGCAGTTACTTTTTATTTATGACGGCAGATTTTAAAGCCGTAAAAATGTTTGTACGTCACACTGCTACGAGTTATTACCATAACGCTACGCCGTAGAGGAGTCTACGAGCTACGAGAATCACATATTGAATGATTTTAGAAACTTCGTGAGTTTCTTTTTGTTTTTTGGTAAAGATCATTTTTTTTGTGCGATTCATTGTCATCATCATCAACTGCTCTAATCCTACAAGTGGGGTCAGCGCAGTATGTGTTCTTCTTAAATTTTCCTCTATCATCTCACTTCTTTCCCATGTAATCACGTCTTGTGAGTTTCATAAAAGCTATAGAATATTATGTGTTATTTATATAATAAAATGATGCACGCAGACATTTCGCAATAAATCCTAGGTGTCAGAGGAGACCTAGAACATTCCAGGCGAGCTAAGCTTTAATTTACATACTTCGATTCGACACCGTCTCGTCTCAAGCGATCATAACTTGAAACGTGACCGGCGCAACCGATGACATCTCACACCGCGTTCATATTTTCATCGTTTCTAGAAAGATTTAGAATTTAAAAGGGCTGAAGCAATTACAGCCTGAGTCATGCCGAAGACCCCTAATGCGGCCTGATTGCAGCTGCGTGTATTTTCTCCCATTATAAGGGAGCTTGAAGGATGCAGCGGGGGAGGGGGCGGCGGGCGAGGCGCGCGGCGGGGGAGGGGGGACGGCCGCGGCGCCCCAGTCGAGCCGTGACCGCCGCGCCGCACGCACGCATGTCACTATAACCGGGCCCCAATGCGCGCTCCGCGGCACAACTCGCGAACGCACCCAAAAACCGACCATTGACTGTGTTTATTTTTATTTCCAGTATTTTTTTTATTTCTTTCTTGTATAAGACACTCTTGGACTGTACCGGTTCGTGGCTAATGTGAGTTATTTTGCGGCGTGACTGTGGGTCACGTGCCCTATTTAGGGTGTCGTCGAGACTTCTAGGCTTGCTTTAGCTTCAGCCTAGGCCTGTGTCCCACCAGGATCTGTGGTATTGAACGCACGCACGCAAGGCTACTGCGATTACTCAATAAACTATTGCATTCTAGATGTTTTATTTTATGTTCCGCACGAACCCAATTGAAATCTGTCAATTCTGGAGTATCTAACGTAATTATGTTAAAGTAGTCTTGTAGAAATTTAGACTTTATTCCGTGTAAGTAGAGTCGAGTTTCGGAGAGCCCGCTCTCAGTAGAAACATTAAACCCGAATGTCTGTAAATTCACCATCTTATTTCTTCATTTTTAGTTAGCTCCTCTGCAATGCTTCGCTAGTGGTTTTGTATAGTTTTGTAGCGTTATATTTTGAGGTTATATCGTAGATGATGTAGTGTAGATGTGACACGTGGGTAACTGGAGGTAAATAATTGGTCGCACGTGGCTACTCAATTAGTCCCCGGCGAGGGAGGGCTGTGATGGGCTCTGTACTTATTGTAGGCATGCTTCGTGATTGATGACCTACTATAGCTTTGAAACTTCTGATTTCAATAATCTTTGGACTTAAAATATGATTTTTACTTTTCATTTACTCATCGGATATGTAGTTATACAGTAGCTTAGTAATATAAAGCTGAAATTACAGCTCAAAGCAAAGGAAACTCAAAAACCTTAAGTTTCTTATCATTTTGACGAACAGATTCCCAATTTGCATGTTCATATCAGAATTAATTCTGTACGGATCATTTGGCAGAACACATTAGTGTGTGTGTGTGCGTGAGTGTTTGTGTCTGGGTTTCGGGTGCCCCCTCCTCCCCGCGGGGGGCAGTGGGCACATGGCGATCGATGCGGAGTATCATTTGCGTGCGACGACCGCCGCCCGCACTCCGCACAGATGACCTCCTACTTCTCTAAGCTCATCCTGGCCTAGTCTTTGCGAATTTTAGGTTCCTAGACGATTCTGTGGTTCCTAGATTTGGGCCTTTTACCCTGGATCTTGCGTGGTCATATTATAAGAATATTTGAAAGATATTTAATTTTCTCCTGCTTGATAAGCTTAAACTTATCTTGGCATAATCTTTGGACTTGGTTCTTATGTTCTTAATCATTCGGGCCCTTTCTGGATCGTTCGCGGTTACATTTGAAGAGTATATAATATGGTTGTAAGTTTAAATTATCCTATCCGTCTTTAGGATTTTTGGATTCCTAGATTTAGACTGGATAAGTGGATACACACGGAATTCTAAAGTATATACTACATTTTTTTATCTTTTTTGATCCTTATGTGAGCTTAACATTATTTAAATGTTTTATAGCTAGTAAGACTACATGATTTATCGGGAGGAAACTATACCTATAATCAACGGGACGCTGCAGTGCTTGGGACATTAAGATGAGAGGCACCAACACCTAAGCCATCTTCTAATACTAATCTACTACAAAATCTAAAACCGCGCTTCTGCAGTGCATCTTCCATGTTTGCAGAGGCAAGAGTTGATGGTTTTCATGCCATCATTCACAAGAAAATAGCCTCACTGCTCAGCAGATTGCGGGGCAGCACCAACAGCATTATATAGCGGTCATACCTGGTATGATCTGCCCATTAAAAAATCTTTCATTCGGGTTCTAGTCCAGCTTTATCACTTGACACTGATGGACTGGAGCTTGAATGAAAGGCCTACTCAATTAGTTACCTATTATATTATAAATGAATTTGTATAATACTAACATAAACAGAGGCCTACTAAATACTCACACTAAATGGACTTCCAAGTTGTCTGATTGATTGATTTGATTTAAATACGCTTGAGTTTATAGGCAAGCAAATTCCAATTAAAAAAATATTATATACTATCAGTAATCAATATCGATGGTTTCAATGCGAAAGATTTATTTGAAAGTATTAAGAGTCAACGTGGCTTCTCTTATTGGCATTTTAAATAAATTTTACAGAATCTTTTGCCAGCATTACAAGATGCTGTGTGTATGAGAGATATTTAAAATCTTCAAGTACAGTTTGCAACGAAAGTCGCTTAACATTTAATTTTGATGTGACACAAGTCTCAATTTTTTCAAAATCTATAACATTATCCCACTCATAATAATAAAGCTGAAAGTTTGTTTAGATGTTTAGCTTCTGCGCGCGGCTTCGCCCGCGTGGTACCAACATTTTTATTAGCCTATAATTATACTATTCCAGGTAGCCTATATACTATTCCAGGTCACTATTTACGCCTATACCAAGTTTCATCCAAATCGGTTCACTGGTTTAGGCGTGATTGATACACAATACATACATCCAAATATCTAAACATTTAAACAAACTCACAAACTTTCACCTTTATTATATGAGTGGGATGGCCAAGCGAGGCTTGAAATCGTCAAAAAAATTATTGAGAACTAGGTGATTGTAGCACGTAAACGTGAAATCCACGTGTACTAACCGAAAAAAACATTATCTTATGACGAAAGCTGTGTACCAGAATTGTGTAAAATAATTATAAGCCTATTCAAATAAACTGTGTGTCAACTCAGCGGCCATTTGTTTTTAACAATGGTCGAAATGTCCCCAAAACAGATTCTAATTGTAAAATAAACGCCCAGAAACATAAAATAAATTAAATTAGTCCTTGTTTGTCAGTTATTAATTCCTAGCCCCTTGTAATTTAACCTATTTTCTGCCCTCTACGTGATTATATCAGTTGTACCGGAACTCGGTCAAAACGACCCCTGCCACTTGATATTTTGTACAATGTGAAATGAACTTTATTACGGTCAATTAGGATTCTAAATTGTTTAACGACGTGTTCCAATTGCTTGAACAATAAAAAAGTCGTGTGCCATGATGGAGGCCATTGGTGTAATAAGGTTTAATCTTAAAATAAACTTATCTGATATGCCAAAGTTTGAAACAATCGGCTTATTTTCTGAGCATCTGAACAGCTCACCTAACTCCATCATCAGATCAGCTTGCAAATTGCAGAATCACCAGAGGCTTATTTATAGGCTTTATAATTCAGCTCAATCTAAAACCTAGAAGTAGATCAAAATCAGCTTGCATTTGACATGGAGAAACATACAAACATATTGTTTATCATTTATATAACATCATCAAATTTAAGAACTCAGCTCTTGTCGGTGCAATGGTGCAACTTCCTCCACCTCTCTCTTTCCAATGCGGATTCCTTTACTCTTTATACGACATGACAGCGATCTTTTCTTTTATCTGACTCGTGAAATTGATTCTAGGCCTGCCTCTTCCTCGTCTTCCTTCCACTTTTCCTTCTATGATGTTCTTAATAAAGCTGTCATGCTTAATAAGATGTCCAATCATTTTTCCTCTTCGTTTTTGAACTGTGTTCATCAAAACCCTTTTTTCATTTATATACACCCTTATTTTGTATATACCAAAAATTTTTTAAACATGGTCTCGGTGTCTGTTACTGATCACACTTATGTAGTTAAAACTCAAAAAAAAGAGAAAAAAAAATTATAACCTCAAAAGAAGACGAGACGAGTCAGACATGGATTTATGATAGTTAATGCGGTTTTACTGACTGGGGATGATACGAGAACATAGTTCAAATGGGAGTCTGTACGCTAATTGTTGTCTAAAGTACTTATTTGTACAATTTTCATAAAATTTTGTCCGGTTTTGGTTGACTACAATCCTCGATAACTTTGTGATCTATATATATAAAAGAAAGTCGTGTTAGTTACACCACTTATAACTCAAGAACGGCAGAACAGATTTGGCTGAAAATTGGTAGGGAGGTAGCTTAGAGCCAGGAGACGGACATAGGATACTTTTTTTTGTCAATTACCATAAGGGGGCGGGAAAATAAGGGTTGGAAGTTTGTATGGGGAAAAAAGTTAAGCAACCCTGGGCGCGGTCATAAAAAGGATGGGTGACCGCCGCCAGCCACTTTTTGCACTCTAGATTTTTTTACTTTTTTTTGTATTTTGCATAATAAATTATTTTAATTTTAATGATAAACATGTAACATGTGTATTCCCACCCATCAATATATCCGAACTCCGAAATTATGATTTTTTGATATTAAAATATTTTTTCCTTGGCTATAGCTAGAACGCCATCTATATCACCGACGTCAAAATTACTTTATACCTTTTCTCCTAGGTGGCGTTTCTACTATAGCGGAGATCGAGATACGATCGAGTATAATTTTCTTTGATTTTGAGTTTTGAAAAGTTAATGGAGATTTTTGCTTAGAGATTTCGATATTTTTATATTGCTGACGAAGTCGCTGGTAGGTAATATTAGTTAATCGTTTTATTTCGAAATTCAAAACCATACAATAATTGCTATTCAAAAAAAATACGTTTCGAGACAATTTCTTCAAAAAAATTGCCGCTCGCTTCAGCGATTCTATACCAATTTACCGTATTCGTTTTGTTCTTAGCATTGCAAGATCTGGGTAAGATTTTCCCTACCTCTATCTTTTATGGGATTCTTGAGAGAAACATAAATATAAAAAAAATATTATTAATAGGTATAAACAAGCGACGGAGTTTTATATTTTGTATATACCTACTCTCGATTCACTCAAAACTCCTCTACTTTGTTCAATAATGCGCAGACGAAGTTGCGCGGGTCAGCTAGTAGTTAAATAAAAAAAAACTGACCATGTCACTATCATTTTCTGCATCTGCTGCAACAGTCCTTAATTTTTTTTTGGTAGTTATAAAATAGTGGTGTATAAGTGAAATAAAAGCTTGTAAAAACACCTTCATCTGGGTTTGTTTCTTGGTTACGGTTATGCGTTAGTATGTAGTATGTACATACTAGTGGTACATCTGTTTGTAACTGTTGTGTATGCTGTGATGTGAGGGTAGCTAGTGATGGAGTACTGTTAAATCTTTCAGGACTGGGTCAATTGTAATGTGATTTTCGTCTATAAAGAATAGAGCAAAAAAAGAATAAAAGGAGAAGAAATGTCAATGCTTTTGGATAAAAAAACAAGAACGAGGTTTTGGTAACAGTTCTAAACTTAAAAAAATTAATGCAAAAAAATTAAGTGCAAAAAGTTACTGTCATACTCTAGGATTTGAACCCAGAGCTGTCTCACTTAGAGGCGAAGTCTGTCTCACCCTTTAGAGCAGATAAGTGCTCTTTGGTCTCACCTCGACTATTATAACGATACAATGTGAGACGAGATTAAAGTAGGTAGCAAGAAAAGGTCGTAACAGTCACGTGACAGAGTTTGATATTTTTCTCCCATCTCAAAAATGCCCAACGCGCCTAAAGAAGTTTTTACTTCAAAAAAACAAAGCACGGTAAACATTATTTCAAACCAAACCCTTTATAATACTTTTCTCTGCACTTTTCTGCAAATTGTAATTGTCTGGAAAAAATTGTTTTTTAGCGATAATACCGCCGATTGTATACATAGTTAAGTTTTTTTTTCTATCTATCTATAACTGTATTCTTTCCTAGATATAGGGTGTTTTTTTTTTATAAATAGGTCAGCATTTGATTTACTTTTCGGGAAATACAGAGGCCGGCAATGAGTGATCCTTGTAAATGAGCTATACAAGAACTAATCCGCGGATTTCATCACATTGATAACAATCAATATACTAGCCATTTACTAGCCGCCTAGCTACAGACAGTCTAGACCAAATCTGAGCACAATAAAGAGAAATTAACCCTAAAACAGGCTCTAGACAATAACTCATCAAAGTGGCTAAGTGGGCCGTGTTTAATGTTAAATAGGGGATGATGGACCGGGGTGCTACCCCACTTCCGAGGATTTTATATCCGGAGTGATTAAACCCAAAGGATGCCATCTTGATATACAAAATTCTGATATCAGTGTGTTTGTAATTCTACTTGAAAAGAGTTTGAGTGAATTTGATATTTTTTTCGTACTAAGGAGATAGTAAGTTTGTAAGAGTTAGTAGCTGTTCTTGTGACAGAGTTTTAGGCTACCTCAAGGCCTCTGTCATAGTTTTAACGTTGTATTTGCACAAAACGTGGCTTCACTTTGACAATCTATCAAGAACGAATGAGTAAAGCGGCTGTAACACAAGGAGAGTTTCTTTTAGGCAATAATACAGTCGCCTAGTGTTAGCAAATACAATACAAAATAAAAATGTAGTCTTTTTTACGAGTTTCTGTCAAAATGTAAACCACCACAGGCGAAACTCAAATGGTTAGTTTTGCCGAGGGATAATCGCATACGATTTTTCGCCGCTCGCGTGCGAGAAAATCTCCTTGTAACAGCCGCTTAAGAGCTTTCTTAGTTAAAGAAATAGTGTTATTTGGGGAAACCAATCCTAGCTATGGAAGTTGTCAAGGGATTGTAGATTCTTATTGTATCTTTAATTTATCTTTTTGATTCTTAACCTATCATTTCCCACAGCTGGGCAAAGGTTTCACTCCTTGCACTCCAAGGCCACGGTTTGCCCATCTGGCGTCAAAATTCCCATTGGAAATCCCCCTTATAGGGGATTTTGGGAACTTAAATGTCAAAATCCCCACATGTCCTGCCCAGATTTATCCATTACGTAAACAAAAATCTGTAATAGAAATATGTAGCATGAAAGCAATACCTTTTAATTTCACATCATAAAACTTACATGGGCGATCATCTTACACCTATTAAGTCTAGACTAGCTCCAAGGTGGAATATCAGCTATTAAGGCTGGGCAATAAAACTTCTCATGGGTCAGTGGCTGCTAAACTTTCTTAGCCTTTAAGGTAACATATTTTGTTACCTTGTTACATAGGTTTACTGATAGAGACATTTTATTGTGGAGCTAGTATCAACGTAAACCAGTAAACTGGGTCACGACGGACCCGCAAGGCGCGGTAGACATTCTCTCAGATTGTTTATGTCTGGTAGAGATTTCTTTTCGCAATAAGACCGCCGATTGTACCTATATCAGTTAAGTTTTTTTTTTGTTAAGTTTTTTTTTTTTAACTTTTATGTGGTGTGGAATATAGTATTTTCTATCTACTAGATCCTTTTAAAGATAACGGTCTAACGGGGGTAGTCAGAGGCATGTCCCAATACGTATTTGATACATGCCCACATCTTGTAGAAGTTAGTATTCCATATGTGACAGGTTGCTAGCCCATCGCCGCCTATAAGAATACTTAACTGGTTTCCTCACGATGTTTTCCTTCACCGTTTTCATAATTTATGATAACCGATAATAAAAGTATCAACGTGTTATCATACATTGCAATAGCATTTTCGTAAGTTCTGTTTAATTCCGAGGGACTTCTTCAGTGACCGTCTATAATGACTCTTGGAAGTTACGACCGAGATCTTCATACCAATGTTATAGTTTTTCTATCTAGATTATCATTATCTGTCAAGAATTTATTCATTTCCAGTTTTGGTACTAGCAATTCAAAATTCCACTTAGAGTCAACCAAATCGCATCTTATTCTTATTCTTAAACGAGTCGACCAAATTCGTAACACCTGGCTTCGTTCGAAGATTGCTGTCGGGGGCGAAAGGGCTGCCAAGTTAAATAAGATGGAGCGGGTCATGTCACCGTGCATCCAGACAGGTGGGCAGAGTGACTAGTTGAATCCCGATAGATGGCAGCTCCGATTATCAGACGTAGAAAGCATTGGCGTGATGACCTGGGCGCCTTTAAAATGGATAAATGGAATGATTGCGAAGAGCGAATAGGTTGACTATAAGTCAAAGTCAAAAAGCATTTATTCAGTAGGACCGCTGGGATCACTTTGAATCGTCTTAAAAGTAGGTGATTTTACTCCTGCTCCTTGAGCTTGAGCCTATTAGTACCTACGTATAAACTGTTAAAAAACAATTGAAAATCCAAGGTACTCTACACACACAAGTTGCCCACATCACACAGTGCATTGATGATACTCGTAATTTACATTCAAAAGTTACACTTTTAGTACAAAGATTTTCCTAAATAGATATTTAGATGGCTGAATAAAAAAAGGCAAAAGTTTAAGAATCTCTGCTTAAATATTACATGTTCGCAGAATGAGTCGCGTCCTCACTTGGCAGCAACGAGTGCGCCTAGTTTAAGTTAGCTCCAAGTTAGTACGAAACTTAATTATTTGAGTTCAGTTTTGGTTAGATAAATGCATAGTTTTGTGTCGAAATCTTATCCAATTCTGCAGAAGTTTGAGAGTTGCTCGGATATTTGTGATCTGATTCTATTTGAATTTAGATAAAGTTCTGAATTTTCAAAGTAGAGATAGTAACTGAAGTAACCAGGATAGCGTGGTATGGGCAATGCGGCAATGAATGTGGATTGATATGTAAGTAGAGCTAAAAGATTTAATAAATAATGCTTGACTTTTTGAACCCCGCCGCGGGATAAATGTTTGTATGATCTGCAAATATTTATCTCGGGTATGGGTGTTTCTTTTTATTATGGATGTATTTATAAAAAATAAAAAAGTATATAAGTAGTGCAGTTATCTAGCCCCAAAATAAGCAGAGCTTGTATTATGGGTACTACATGACTGATATACTATTTAAATATTATTTTGTATTATACATTGAAACACCCAGAACCGAGACAAACACTTGTAGATCATACAAACAATTTGTCCTGCGGCGGGGATCGAACCCGCAACCTTCTGCGTCGCAACCTTCGCCAACTGCGTTTCTTGCACAGTGATTGGTTGCGATCGGTTGAACAGCTGACCTATTCCGAACGTAATGCATTACGCTGAACTCTGAATCACTACCCAGGTCTTAATTAAAGATGTCATGAGTTAAAAGTTGTTTATGTAAAAATGACAAGTGGAAAAAATAATATTTCAGAACTATAAAGTAAACCGTGGGCACTGAGCGTGTTAGCGTAGAACAATAAAAGTTTAAATGAATTAAAAAGACGAGAAGACCCTATAGAGTTTTATAAATTTACAAAATTAAAATTTATTTTTAAATATTTGACATCAATGTCGGCCCATTTTTGCAATTCCATTGTATTCTCCCTATTTTCTTTACATTTATAAATCTTTATCTCAATAAATCTTAATCTAAAAAACCTTTTTACCTATTCAGATCGGATATCGGTATTGTTTTACGAAAGACAAGTTAATTTAAAAGTTTTCGCGACTTCTTTGTGAAACTTTTTCAAAGTCAACAAAACGTAATTTGATATTCCACTGGAATAACTCGATTTTGTTTTGGCTTTTGTATTGCCTTGTTACATGTACTCGGTATTGACCTCACGTAAGGCTTTTAAGATTGATATAGCGGAAGGGAGCTATACCTCAAATAATAATGGCGTGAGTGTGAGGCATCCAATCCAAAGGTTGTCTGGAAGAGATCGCTTTTAGCGATAAGGCCGCCCATTGTACCTACTTGTTATTTTGTGTTCCTGTTATGTTTCTTCTGTGTACAATAAAGTGTTTATCTATCTATCTATAAGCATTGAGATAGGATACTACAGAGTTACAATCTGACAAATAAAATGTCCGCGCCAAAACTCGGCGCACGCTACGCAGTGTGCAGAGTTTTTATTTTTGCGTACAAGCTACATTGAACACTTATACAAGTGAGGTAACGTCTACATTCGAGCAAACGTCATCAAAGAACGTTGCTCGGACATTTTCTGAGTGTTGTCAGTTAGAGATTGTGACTCTTTAGTATTTAGCTCAATGAATATAAGTCAAAGTTTTACTTACAACACAATGAGTATCGAAGAGTATAGAAGACTAGAGTATAGGAGATTTAAAAACATCAAATGTTCATAAACTACTGTCGCTTGTTATACATTCGTACGTCATGGATACTGCAGCGTTGCAATTACCTAAATACATTGCACACGGCTCCATCGCAACTACGAGATGCCGACACAGCGAAACGTGCCTACGTGCGTCAATGCCTCGGCCGGACATTGGATCCCCGGCCTCGTGTTTCCGTCACTTCGGATTCTCACATCGACCGATTTAGACTAGTTCTAGTTATAAAATTAATTGTAATTCTTTTTACGTAATAAATAATTTTGTCCTTTGAAAGTTGCATTTTTTTGCAACTCCTGGCCACGACCCTCATAATTGGCGCAGCCTCACGGATTCCTGTACCCGCGCGCGATTACGTCACAGGAATCACGCGCGTTACGTCACGGGAACCACGAACCTATACTCTACTACACGGGAGTCGCCGTCCAGGAGTGATCCAGAAATCGATCTCGCAATACCAAGATGTGCATGTGAGTACTTTAGTTTCTATCTAGAGTTGCTTCCTTTCATTGTTCCTTTTAAGTGTTAATTTTAAAATCCCAAGATTTTCCATCCAAGGCAATCGAGGACCCCTAGGTTAGATAATCTCAGTCGTAATAATTTGCAAGACTCGCAAAGAGATTTAGGAGATTTAGAAAATAGTTTTAGCGATAAATTTGATCAAACATATATAATAATGTCTGAACCTACAATTGAACACGTGTTTAAAGCCCTACGCATGGTGCCCGAATTTGACGGGAACCCCCACGTGCTCACAAGGTTTATTCGTTTGTGCGATCAATTAGTGAATAGTTTTGTTAGGAATGAGGTTGGTTATGAGTTAACTAACATATCCCTTATTAACGGGATCTTAAACAAAGTTGTAGGGTCTGCCGCCCGTCTCATTAACGCAAACGGTATTCCGGATAGTTGGGAAGGCATTCGATCTGCCTTAATCAATAATTTCGCCGATCAGCGAGATGAAACGTCGCTGTACAATGATCTTGCGTTACTGAGCCAAGGGTCCCAAAGTCCTCAAGAGTTTTATGAACAATGTCAGAGTTTGTTTAGCACTATTATGACGTACATCAGTTTGCATGAAACGGTAGCGAGTACGATTGAGTCAAAAAGATCCTTGTATAAGAAGTTAACCCTTCAATCATACGTACGCGGTCTCCGTGACCCGCTGGGATCTCGTATCCGTTGCATGCGACCTGATACTATAGAGAAAGCCCTAGAGTTCGTGCACGAGGAGGTTAACACCTTATACCTGCAGCAGCGTAACGAGTACCTTCCTCAAAGAAAGGTGCTGCCGCAATACCAGGTTAGTAACCCTAAATTTAACTACGGCTTTACACCATCGCCAGTCGCTATGCCGCCCCAGGCCCCGCGACAATTCCCTATGCAGCCTCCACGTCCGTTCAATGTGCCTGGACCGTCACAGCAGACATCCGCACAGCCTCCGAGACCAATGCCGATCTGGAAACCGCAGAATCCGCAGTTCAGAGGACCAACACGGACGCAGCAGATGTTTGGTGCGCCCCCACCAAATTACAGACCTCAGAGTAACGTTTTTAGGTCCCCTAGGAACGCTACCGGTGCTCAGCCGATGAGTGGCGTCAGTCACTACGTGGCTAAGCCATTCCCTGCGCGTCAACCTCACGATTGGAGTAAGTTCGGTAATCCACCACCCTCGAACTATTTTAAAACTCGGGAGATGAACTTTAACGAATTGTATGATTCCCAATCCTATGACGAATTTCAGGACGACTATTCTTACGAATATTACCAAGACTATAACGAATACCCCGACTATACTTGTATGTACTCACATGAACAGCCCCAGTACTTAGACAGCTACTGCGTAGAAGAGATACAAGAAGATGTCCCTACGTCTGAAAATGAAAATTTTCAGAAAATTCCCAAATCAGACAAGTTAAAATAGAAATTAACTTACAGACTCAGAGACAATTACCGTACATTCAGATTTCAGATCCCCCTCTTAAATTTCTTATCGATACTGGCGCAACTTCATCCTTTATAAGCCCAGAAGCGGTAAAACGCTTTTATCCAAATGTACCGTTGAATTACGATCCCTATGAAATTAGAAATATTCATGCTACTACTCGAAGCGATCATTCTATCACTATCCCATGCTTCCCTGAGATCAAAGAACAGGAAAATATCACTATGTATGTTTATAAGTTTCATAACTTCTTTGACGGACTAATTGGACTTAACTTACTAGAGAAATGGGAATCTAACATTGACTTAAAAACTAAAACGTTGAATACAAGACAGTCGACTACCCCGCTACTAGTGTATGACTCACGCAACTGTAACTTTTATGAAGAGATCATACCGGCCAAGTCTTCCAGATTAGTTAGAGTCCCCATAAATTTTCATGACGGTGAAGTATTTGTCCCTGAGCAGAAATTATCAAACTGCGTGATAGGTAGTTGTGTTACTACGATAAAAAATTCTCGTGGTATCATAGAGATTGAAAACCCGACTCAACACGACGTAGTCTTTTCAATGGACCGTCCCGTTAGTGCTGAATTGTTCAATGTTCAGTGCTCTCGCACTAAACAACCACCGGACCGCGCGCAAGAAGTACTATCGCGATTGCGCACGGATCATTTAAATCCGGAGGAACGGGCTAACTTAGAAGCGCTTTGCTCAAGGTATGCCGATGTGTTCTATATAGAAGGCGAACCTTTAACCTTTACCAATCAGATCAAGCACAGCATCCGTACAACCGATGAAGTACCGGTGTACACTAAAAGTTATAGGTACCCTTTCATTCATAGACAAGAGGTTCAAGATCAGATCTCAAAAATGCTAGACCAGGGAATAATCCGCCCTTCCCAGTCAGCTTGGAACTCTCCCATATGGGTTGTTCCAAAGAAGGTAGATGCATCTGGAAAGACTAAATGGCGCTTAGTAGTAGACTTTAGGAAGTTGAACGATAAGACCATTGACGACAAGTACCCCATACCTAACATCGCTGACGTACTTGACAAATTAGGGAACTGTCACTACTTTACAACCCTTGACCTTGCTAGCGGCTTCTACCAAGTCGAGATGAACCCTGACGATATCCCTAAGACAGGATTCAACGTTGAACACGGCCATTTTGAGTTTCTTAGGATGCCTATGGGCCTCAAAAATTCACCCTCTACGTTCCAAAGGGTCATGGACAATGTCCTCAGGGACCTCCAGAACGTAGTGTGCCTAGTTTACCTTGATGATATAATTGTTTTCAGTGTGTCTTTGCAAGAACACATGGTTAACTTAGAAAAAGTGTTTCAACGATTACGAGAGTCTAACTTTAAGATCCAAATGGACAAGTCCGAATTTCTTAAATTAGAAACAGCTTATCTTGGACATATAATCAGTAAAGATGGTATTAAACCTAACCCAGATAAGATCAGGGCCATTGAGAAGTTTCCCATACCCAAAACCGCTACTGAAATCAAAAGATTTCTCGGTTTGCTGGGCTATTATCGTAAATTCATCCCGGACTTTGCACGCATAACAAAACCGATGACTCAATGTCTTAAAAAGGGATCTAGGATAACTATCAATGACGCGGACTATCGTAACTGTTTTGAGAAATGTAAGACCCTCTTGACTAACGACCCAATTTTGCAATACCCTGACTTCAACAGAGAATTTATACTGACGACTGACGCTTCTAACTTTGCCATAGGAGCCGTCCTTTCACAAGGACCAATAGGTAGCGATCGACCTATAGCTTACGCGTCTAGGACTTTAAATACGAGTGAGATCAATTATAGTACCATCGAAAAGGAATTGTTAGCGATAGTGTGGGGAACGAAATATTTTCGCCCTTATCTATTCGGTAGGAAATTTAAAGTCCTGACAGATCATAAGCCCCTTCAATGGATGATGAATCTCAAAGAACCCGGTTCAAGATTAACACGATGGAGGTTGAAGTTAAGCGAATATAATTACACCCCTATCTATAAACAGGGTAAGCTTAACACTAACGCAGATGCTTTATCTCGAATAGAATTAAATAATGAAGAGACAAGCTCTATCGCTGTTAATGCTCCTGAGACCGTAAGACAACCTTCAGTTGCCGGCTCATCTACAGTCACAGTCCATACTAGTGCTGAAAATCCCATCTTAGAGATCCCTATCTCAGACGACCCTCTGAATAAATTCAGTAGACAAATATCCTTTGTAGTAGTAGGAGACATTAAAAAACGACCAACTGTGACGAAACCCTTTGAGACTCATACTAAGACGACTATACAACTGACTGAATCGAACTTAGAGAACGATGTTGTAAATGCTATCAAGGAATATGTGAACCCTAAGGTGAAGACAGGAATCATTATCAGTCCACCCTTAGCTATGTATCAAATCATCCCTATCATTCAGGATAAATTCAAAAGTTCAGCCATGAATTTAGTCCTAACTAAGACCGAAGTAGAGAATGTTAAGGAATATTTACGCCAACAGGAAATCATTAAAAATTACCACGAGGGTAAAACCAACCACCGTGGTATAACCGAATGTTTCCTATCTCTGTCCCACAGATATTACTGGCCCAAGATGAAAGACTCTGTCACAAAGTACATCAATGAATGTAGCATTTGTGGCCAGGCTAAATATGATCGTAACCCCATAAAGCAAAGGTTTTCGGTAGTACCACCACCTACGAAACCATTTGAGATCCTTCATCTTGATCTTTTCACAGCCCAATCAGAGAAATTCCTTACGCTTGTTGATTCCTTTTCTAAATATGCTCAGGCATATCATTTGAGAGACGGCACAGCCTTAAGCGTTATTCAAGCTCTCCTTACGTTTTGCACTCATCATGGTATTCCTTTGACTATTGTCACCGACCAAGGACCTGAATTCACCAACGCACTATTCTCTGAGTTCACTAAACTTCATAGGATACAGCATCATAAAATCCTTGCTCACAGTCCTAATGACAGCGGAATCGTGGAACGTTTTCATTCAACTATTCTCGAACATCTTAGAATTTTGAAACTTGAAAAGAAAAACGAGCCTGCCATCAATCTCATGCCTTATGCAGTTTTGGCTTACAATAGTTCTATTCATAGTTTCACGAAATGCCGACCAATTGACCTTATAACAGGACACTTTGACCCACGTGACCCAGTAGACATAGACCTTACTGAACACCTACTTCAACAGTACTTAATTGACCATAAAAAACGAATGACTCAAGTTTATGACGTAATCAATGAGACCTCTTTACATAACAGGACTGTACTGACTGAAAATAGGAACAAAGACCGTGAACCCGAAAAAGACTACACACCTGACCAACAAGTGTTCGTAAAGAATCCCTTAGCAAACAGACAAAAACTCGCACCGCGTTTCACACAAGACACAGTCTTAGCTGACCTTCCTATTCACATCTATACCAAAAAGAAACGAGGTCCTGTTGCTAAATCGCGCCTTAAGCGTAGTCCTAAGGATCCTGTTTTGTTACAGAATACTACTCTTCCTTCTGCTTCAACTGACTCGAGGACAAGATGTTTCGATTGACTCACTACAAGACGGACCAGGACTTCTCCCATTTAAATTAGGACCGACTAAAGTAATATCCCACTACCATTCCTTCCTAAACTATATCAATCTCGATGAAGTTCACTCTCAAATTCAATTAATTAAGTCTCAATTATCTGAATCTAGACCCCAACTAAATAATAAGACCTTATACCTCTATGAGCCTCATATTGATTATCTTAGTGCCAAATTAGAACGAATTTCTGACCAACTGAAAACTTTCGAACCTAATCGTAAAAAGAGAGCGCTCATTGATGGACTTGGTTCAGTAATTAAGAGCATTTCCGGTAACTTAGACTATACAGACGCAATTAAATATAACGACGCTATTAAAGTCCTTCAAAGTAACCAACATAAGTTAGAGTCTGAAATTAATAATCATATTAGTTTAAATCAAGAATGGACAGCGGGAAATTCAAAACTTTTAAAAAACATTACGCTAAACCAGGAAAAAATAGAGGGAATTCTAAGTAAAATAATGCAAAGCGACAGTACTCAAGAAACGGAACTAATTAAATACGCCCATCTGGCACAACATCTTATAATACTAGGCGATAATATCGATAGACTGTCGGAAGAACTTTATAAGTTAGAAAACACCTTAGCTTTCATTAGGGTTTCGGGCGCTCCGCATTCAATATTAAATATTGCAGATTTGAAGGTGATTTTAGATAAGTTAAGGATTTTATACCATAAGGATGAAATCCTTCCAGTAGAACTTAGGTACTTTTACGATATAATTAAGTTAGGATATTTCTATATAGATAGCCAGATAGTTTTAGTTTATAAGGTACCGATTGCCTCTCCCTTAACCTACGATTTTTATAAACTCTCCCTTATCCCTAACAAATATAACCAAATCCTTATACCTTACCTACCCTATATAGCAATCTCTGGACGTGATTCTATGTACATGGAGACAGAATGTCCGAAGGTAGAGACATGGTATCTATGCGAGCGGAAGTCAAACTACAAGCTTCGAGATGATCCTGACTGCATTCATCAGCTGATCCTCAAGCAAGAAGTACAACCATCCTGTAAGCTGATTTCGATTAACCTGACGAGCGAAGCAGTCGAACAACTAGACGGCAAACACTATACCGTGAGTTTTCCAAACCAAACCAAGGTCAAGACATCCTGTGGACAGGAGCAATATAGAATCCTGCAAGGAAGCTACCTGATCGCCATCCCAAGTGGTTGCTATCTCAAGACACCCGTCTTCACTATAACCAACTCGGACGATCGAATCAAAGGTCACCCACTCAAAATCATGGAATTACCGGCCTACAAAGAAAAGGTACGTGCTGAAAGCCCACCAATCATCCTGAACTCTATTGATCTTGGAAATCTACATTCTATCAACGAGAAGATATCTCTACAGACTCCAACAAGGTTAGATGAAATCTCGGATCAAAGTTTATACCATACTACGATTCCAGTCTACACCATCCTATCGAGTGCAGCTGTACTAACTATCATCGTCCTCGCATATCGAACTTTTAGAGGAAAATTGAACGGTAAAAATCCAACAGATGATACAACCCACTCCTCTAACCCTAGTGGAACCTATGCTGAGATACCAGAGAGAAGATGTCTTCCACACCAGATCAGAGTTGACCACAGCATCAGTTCAGCGACTCTAACGAAAAACGTTTCGAAATAGTCACTGAAGTACGGGGGGAGGTGTTATACATTCGTACGTCATGGATACTGCAGCGTTGCAATTACCTAAATACATTGCACACGGCTCCATCGCAACTACGAGATGCCGACACAGCGAAACGTGCCTACGTGCGTCAATGCCTCGGCCGGACATTGGATCCCCGGCCTCGTGTTTCCGTCACTTCGGATTCTCACATCGACCGATTTAGACTAGTTCTAGTTATAAAATTAATTGTAATTCTTTTTACGTAATAAATAATTTTGTCCTTTGAAAGTTGCATTTTTTTGCAACTCCTGGCCACGACCCTCATAATTCGCTGACTGTACTGTTAGTATACAGGGTGTAAATAGACAACTACCGAAAACTAAGGGGTTGCAATCAGACCATGACAATTTTTATTTTACTTAGCTTAGTCATTTTATGTTATTTTCGGTTATTTACTACTAGTGCAATTTCATTTATAAAATAAAAAAACAGTTAAAACTCAAAATCCAGCAATCTACGTAAAACAACGCGCCCAGAACATACGCAAACAGTACTCTTCAAACGCTGTTTTCTCCGGATATAATGTTTTTTTCGGAAAATTCTTTTGGATTTGGTTGTGTTTGGATGCTGTACCTGCCCCTTTCGGCTTCGGTAGACGTCTTTTTACACCCTGTAGATGGTACAAAACCCTCTTAAAATTCAAAAGACAAAGCACCCTTCCAAATTGGTCTGTCTGTCAGTTATTTTATTTATGGTTTTGTGTTTTGGATTGTGAACCCTAAATTAAGTGTGACATTAGGATCGGCTCAGGGTCGTTGCCCTTGGAATTGCAATGTTTTGACTCATCGCCTCGGCAAATACTTAATACCTAAACTTTTAATAGTACCACACATATTGTGCACCTCCGCAAACTTTGTGTTTTGTATACATCATTTACTTGTCATAGACTAAAAATGTTCTAATTTCGGAAAAAATGCACAGTCAGTGGCCGACTCTGGTGACGGAGTTTTTAGGCCGCCTTGAAGCCTCCGTCATGGCTTAACGACTTATATAGCCGGGACCGACAATTTAACGTGCCCTCCGAAGCACAGAAGCGCTCAGACGAAAATGCTACTGGCGGTCCACTTGCCTACCATTTAGAACGTTGCTTAACTTGGACGATCTATCAATAACTTTTTTTAATATGATTGTAATAGTGATGTTAGTAGACTAAATAAGGATTAATTTACAATGCAATCAATGATCGGCCATTTCCATTCCACTATTCTACGAGATTCGTGCGGTTTAGTTATTTGTTGAATTGTGGTTCGTATTTCAGAAGCAAAACGAAGATGCCGAGACGCATAATGTTTGTACAACGTGGTAAATACTTACTACATTCATGTTTTTTAAGATCATAACATAGATAAAACGATCATAACATAATAAGTTTATCAAGTATAACATAAACAATAGGATCTTGGCTTTAGCCTTCTTTATTATATTCTACTCTCTAGCAGCATTAATTACTTAAATCTGTCTTACAACAAAATGTGGAAAATGTCGTTGACTGCATTATTATTATTCGTTGCATTTTTCTGTAAATGTAAGCTAAGTTAATGTAAGTATATATTTATAATGTAGTTGTTTGTTTTCCCGAAATAAATAAATAAATAAACAATCCAATTCTCATATTACGAAATTACTAAAACAACAAAAATATACTTTTAAACAATGCTGGACTTCATCATCTAGCCCTAAAGTAAGCAGAGCTTGTGTTTTGGGTACAACATGACTGATATGCTACTTATACAAACCGTGTTTGTTGCCCTGATTCTTCACAGATGTATACTTTTTTTTGTAAATACATACACATTTTACATAGAACACCCTGAACTGAGTAAAATACTTGTAGATCATACAAAAATTTGTTCCGCGGCGGGGATTGAACCCGCTACCTACTGCGTCGCAAGCGGACCTTCGCCCACTGCGCTATAGAGATCATCAATTCTGGATATTATTAAGTGTGATTGAGAAGAGAATCTTCAAAACAATACATCCGAATAAAAAAAATACTGTACAAAACAGTATCCATGAGGCGTAGCCAAATGTTGTTAGTAAGTGAGCAAAGCCACAGGCGGGCCGCTAGTTTATAAATATAAGAGCACAACTCAAAGCAATACAATTATTTAAACTCTTATTTACAAGCCCTAGACCGCTTAGCAACCAACAAAATACCCACATTTCATCAGAACACATAAAATGGCTCATTCTATACTTTTGTCTCGACTTTAGAGATCTCAAAACAATGTCACCTTGCTTGACCCTTACACTTTACGTAACTGCGACTTTGTGTCGTATTACAAATAAAATAAGGCTTATTATCAACTGTCGTGGACATTGCTATTGACTTTGATGACTAGAATTTTCTTTTCGTATTTTTTATTCTCGTATAAAATGTTATGCTGATGGAAAAAAAACTTTAGTACACCTTTTATTGGAAAATATTTAATAAGATTTTATCGGTACGAATTTTTATTGCTTCAATTCATCTAAAAAACTCACACTGTGGACAAAAAATACTAAGAAATAAAGGTAAGTAATATGATGTATTACAAATACATACTTTTCTTTCTGTTCTATTAGGTTAAGCCTGTGGAGTGGTTTATAAATTAAATAAATAAAAAATAAATCTCAATATCAAAATATATGAAAGGAGTAAATCAGGGTACGTATTAGAACTCTATTGTTAATCCAAGATACATATGACCATGATTACTAATGGCCGATGGCGAAGTTTTAGGCATCTTCAAAGCATCTGTTTTAAACCGACAATTATACAAGCTAACTACATAACAATTAAAATCCGTAATTAGTAACATACTGACGAACTTTCGCAGTAATAGGTACTAGTGTAATTTTAAAGTTAAAGTAAAGGTCAACGCACTACGCAAGCGGGTAAGGATTGCTACCGCGGCTACGCAAGCTACGGCGTAGCTGCTCTACGCACAACGTAGCGCTTGCTACGGACAAATTCGACCTCACATCGTTGAAAATCAGGCCAAGGACTGTAACTTTTGTAATTGAAAAACTAACTTATTTAAAACTGATTTTGATGTCAGTATATTTTTAAACTAAGGTTAAATCTATAACTGATTTAAAATCGATGCCTTGACGGTGTTGGAGGGCTTAAAGAGCGGTTTTGTTTGGCTACGAATATAATATTAAATAATGAAAAATGCGTGTTTGACTGACATTGACAGAAAATAAAGAGAAAACGCTTATCCCATTTTGTGCCTAATGGTACAGGAAATGAGAGTTCATTACCAATTCTAAATCATCGAAACCATAACATCATTGTATCACAAAAATCATTTAATTATTATTAGACGCCTTGCACTATTACCATTTTTTTACTATTATTATTTTTAGCCGTTACCCACTGCTGGGCAAAGGCCTCCTCCCACTCTATTCTCCACTCCAACATCCCTCCAGCCTCAACAACTGATCGAGCTCGTCGTTTTTTTTTTATTATATTTTTTATAAACTGTTCCACGGACACACGTCTCTGACTGTACCATGTTTTATGTGCATCAAAGTACATTAACGAGTGTACATGTTGACAATACACAGTACAAATGTAATCTTCACATAAATCGACTGAACAATGTGTCCCGAAGTCGGACTTAATCACCAAATAGTATACAGTGTACTCGTAGTGTTAGCCAGGACATTTGCACCAACAGCTTAACCGTTGGTTAAGGCAAGAAAATATCTAGTACCTACAATGTATAGAAATAGTAGTTTAGTAGTGTATGCTAGTGTATTTTTGATCTTACGCATTGTTCTAAAATAATAAAGCTTATTAGTTAGCCGGGACAGTTGCACCAACAAGGCATAATCGTTGATAAAGTTGAAAATATCTATGAACCGCCCTATTTGAGTTCTTGCTATTTTTATACTTATTTAATATACCATCCAATTTTCTTTCTTGACAATATCATGTTCTAGTCATTTTTATACCTAGTCATTTTTCCTGATAGACCTGAAGTTACCAAAAGCCGTGCAGGTTCTCTTGGGTCCAGGTGGTAGGCACAGAGGACACAAAAACAGGTACTATATTGCCACTAGCGGTCACCGATCCATTTTGTAATCAAGAACGTTGCTAAACTACACTATGAGCACTTACATTCAATCTTAATAAAGGTAAATGTGAAGGTTGTGAGGATGGATGGCTATATGCTTTTTACTTTTCACGCAAAAACTGAATTGATTTCGATGTAGTTTAGCACAGAGATAGATGATATAATTGACCCGGGAAAAGGGAAGTATTCCCAAGGGACAGCGGGTCACAGCCGTTGAGTGCAGCTAGAGTTGAAATACAATGACCTGGATCAGTTATATACATCTACATTCCTCTTTATTTATGCTTGCATACAGAGTATGTTGACTTTATGTTCCACTTACCGCTTTATACCAACAAACAAATACACCTTGGAACTGCACAATAATTCGATACTGTTTTACGGCCATTCTGTACATTCGCCGAACTATTCGCCAAATTCGTGTGTGGATAGAAGATGACAGGCGAATACAGGCGATGAGGCCCTCTACACGTTCATGACCGTTGGTATTCGTCTATCATCGGCGAATATGTAGAGGGCCCAATATACAAGACAAGTAAACTGCAATCATCATCATCATATCAGCCATGTAGCGTCCGCTGCTGAACATAGGCCTCCCCCATCAACTTCCACAGCGATCGATCTTGTGCAGCCTGCACCCAACGGCTCCCAGCAACCTTTACAAGATCGACTTTCCATATAGTGGGGGGCCGTCCTCTACTGCGATTTCCAGTGCGTGGCCTCCACTAAACTGCAATATTAAAGCCTATTTATTCCCATATTACCATGCTTTGGAGGACACAACAAATTCTCGGATGACGGAGAGCCCAAAAACTGTGGTGGCCCAAAAACTTCACAAGAGTTTTCACCAGAGTTGAACTTGACTAACTCATACGAACTTGAACAGGTACTTGACTCTCATTACTTAGTAATGTGCTTCAGGTGGAAACCAAAATCTTAAAAAGTGTAGGTTATTTATGAGACAATTACATGTTTGTGTCCTTCGATCAAGAATTATAAAAGACTAACTGCGCTCCCGCGGTGTAACCCGCGGTCCCTCGGGATTTTTTCGGGATAAAAAGTAGTCTATGTTCTTCCCTGGGATACATCCTCTATTCATGCCAATTTTCAGCCCAATTTGTTCAGTGGTTTGGGCGTGAAAAGGTAACAAACAGACAGACAGACAGACAGAGTTACTTTCACATTTATAATATTAGTATGGATTTAGTGTCAGCGCAACATAACCGTCTCGGTAAATAACAGCTCAGAGCCGAGAACATTTGACGTTTTTCGTGATGAATGATCGTAAGTATAAGATAATGTTTTGAGGATTTGTGACTTTATTACTTAATTATTATAATTCTCTTTGCGATTAAAGACCATGAAAAAAGGGCCTCCTTGGAGGCCCCGCACGCTAGCTCCTCCAGAGCAATTTGCGTTTAAAAAAGACATACACTGCGCTTTAGTCGATCAACCTCTACCTTCTACCGCAGCGGCAAATGATCAGTGGAACCATTTAAAAAACTTGATATGGAAGTCCGTAGAAAAGATCACTAGCCAACGCGTTCCACCTGCACGCAGACAATCGTGGCTCTCTATTGACACATGGAACAAAATTGAAGAGCGCAAAACCCTTAAAGCTCATGGGCTGACAAGCCAGGATGATCGCGAGAAATACTCAGAGTTGAGCAGGATAATTCAGCAACAGTGCCGTCATGATAAAAACAATTTCATTGACCACATCTGTCAGGAAATAGAAGATCACTCTCGTAAACTACATAGTTCCGATCTCTTCAAAAAAGTGAAACTTCTTGCTAAACAATTCAAACCAAAGACGTGGGTAATCGAGAACGAACACGGCACACTGCTCCATGATCTGGGCTCGATTGCAGAACGATGGCGGATATATTGCGAGAAACTCTACAAAAATCCTAATGATCACATACCACCGCAAACGACCATCAGCTGGGCTGACTTAAATCTAGAACCTCCCATATTGCTGTCTGAGGTTTCTGCAGCTATATCTTTGCTTAAGGATAAAAAAGCCCCCGGTCCGGATCAACTATCAGCAGAGATCATAAAAGCTATGGGGACACCTGGAGCTGAAGCCTTCCTTAAAATACTCGACAACATCTGGCATACTGGACAATGGCCCAACGAATGGGCAAATTCTGTTATTATACCTCTACACAAAAAAGGCTCAACTTCTAAATGCGACAACTACAGAACTCTAGCGCTCATATCTCACGCGAGTAAAATCATGCTCCATATAATAAATAACCGAATCCGTCACTACCTTGATTGGCAAATACCACAGGAACAGGCAGGCTTCGTAAAAGGCAAAGGAACTCGGGAACAAATCTCTAATATTCGCCAACTGATAGAAAAGGCATATGAATTTAACACTCCCATCATCTTGTGCTTCATAGACTACAGCAAAGCGTTTGACTGCGTCGTCTGGTCAGCCTTGTGGCGAGTCTTGGAGGAGTTCGGGGTGCCTAAACACTTGATAGCCCTTATCCAGTCGCTTTATTTGAATAATCAAGGCGTAGTTAAGGTGGAAAAAACGACATCTGACTTTTTCTCTTTCGAGAAGGGTGTGCGGCAAGGTTGTATTCTGTCCCCCATTCTATTTAACGCTTATGGAGAGTACATCATGAGAAGAACATGCGAGGCCTGGGATGGTGGTGCTACCATAGGTGGCACTAAAATCTCAAATCTCCGCTATGCAGACGATACCACACTACTGGCTGCCAATGAGGACGAAATGGTACAGTTCCTGGATAGAATGGAAAAGTTCAGTCTTGAGTTGGGTCTCAGTATCAACCATTCCAAGACCAAAATAATGGTAATAGACCGAACCAACCAACTGCAGCCAACAGGCGCCCTAACACTCGAAACTGTCGAGGACTTTATATACCTGGGCTCTAACATCTGCAACACAGGATCCTGCGAAAAAGAAGTGAGAAGGCGTATAGGTATGGCCAAAAATGCGATGATCCAGTTGCAAAAAATATGGGAAGACCGTAACATCTCGCGGAAAACCAAAACAAAGCTTGTAAATTCCCTGGTCTTCTCCATATTTAGCTATGGTTCGGAAACGTGGACTCTGAAGAAAGCCGATCGAAACCGTATAGATGCCTTCGAGATGTGGTGCTGGAGGAAAATGCTCCGGATTCCGTGGACTGCATTTCGCACCAACATGTCCATCCTGCGTGAACTAAAGATCAAAACCAGACTCTCCACTATCTGCTTGCGCAGAGTACTGGAGTTCTTCGGACACATAGCCAGGAAAGATGGACATAACCGCGAGCAGCTGTTGGTTACAGGAAACATCGATGGCAAACGTCCGAGAGGTCGTAGCCCACTCAGATGGTCGGATCAAATCCGCTCTACGCTGAACACCAGGCTTCACGACGCGCTACACGATGCCAAAGACAGGAACAGGTGGCGCGACATAGTCAAGAGAAGCACTGCGCCATGTTCAGGGGATCACGACCCTCAGCAATGAGGATACCGACGCGAGGAGGAGGACTTTATTACTAGGTGTAAAGACAGTAATTTGGTTTATAACTTAAAACTTTAGTGTCACGCGGACAGAATTAAGCTTTGATTTAGTAGTCACGCTTTATCTATAGTACTAGCTGTCCCGCGCAACTTCGTCTGCGCATTATTGAACAAAGTAGAGGAGTTTTGAGTGAATCGAGAGTAGGTATATACAAAATATAAAACTCCGTCGCTTGATATACCTAATAATAATATTTTTTCAATATTTATGTTTCTCTCAAGAATCCCATAATAGATAGAGGTAGGGAAAATCTTACCCAGATCTTGCAATGCTAAGAACAAAACGAATACGGTAAATTGGTATAGAATCGCTGAAGCGAGCGGCAATTTTTTTGAAGAAATTGACTCGAAACGTATTTTTTTTGAATAGCAAGTATTGTATGGTTTTGAATTTCGAAATAAAACGATTAACTAATATTACCTACCCGCGACTTCGTCAGCAATATAAAAATATCGAAATCTCTAAGCAAAAATCTCCATTAACTTTTCAAAACTCAAAATCAAAGAAAATTATACTCGATCGTATCTCGATCTCCGCTATAGTAGAAACGCCACCTAGGAGAAAAAGTATAAAGTAGTTTTGACTTCGGTGATATAGATGGCGTTCTAACGCCAAGGAAAAAATATTTTAATATCAAAAAAATCATAACTTCGGAGTTCGGATATATTGATGGGTGGGAATACACATGTTACATGTTTATCATTAATTTTAAAATAATTTATTATGCAAAATACAAAAAAAATTAAAAAAATCAAGAGTGCAAAAAGTGGCTCCGGCGGTCACCCATCCTTTTTATGACCGCGCCCAGGGTTGCTTAACTTTTTTCCCCATACAAACTTCCAACCCTTATTTTCACGCCCCCTTATGGTAATTGACAAAAAAAGTAGCCTATGTCCATCCCTGGGGTATACTCTTTATCTATGCCAAATTTCAGCTTAATCGGTTCAGCAGTTTGGGCGTGAAAAGGTAACAAACAGACAGACAAACAGACAGACAGACAGACAGACAGAGTTACTTTCACATTTATAATATTAGTATGGAGGATTCTTGATCGAAGTTTGTGTCCAAAAATATGGCGCCAAGATCTCAGTTATGCCTAATTCCCTAGCTTCTTTCGTGAGTCCTGCTACGAGAAATACATTCGAGTTAACTGTTATCCCCGGGTTAACTGGTGGGTGTAGCTGGTGCCCGGCATTATGTTACTGGCAGTGACAAGTGAGGCGCTCGCCGTTTGTCTGGAGGCCATTAAATGGGCAATAATGCAATGCAATTGCACTGAGCCAGGGCTGCCAACTTTACAACGCGTACAGCCCTGATAATTGAGTTTTTAGGCCACTCTACTTGTTCTGTTTTATATCATATTTCTAGCGATCTAGGCTCTAGATAAGAGTGACCTAGTAGTATGAACTCTTGACTTTTAATCCGAGTTTGAACCCTGGTAACTCTCAGCTTAGTCAGCTCCGTCCAACGGTCGTTGACCTTTCTGTGGACAAGGCTGATTGTGTGAGTGGAAAGATGATCGCACCACCCATGCCTAAGACCCCTCGCAGAATACAGACTCTATCGGCCGATAGTTGAGAAGAAATATACTTCGGCTCGTAATAAGTATGACGAAGTATAGCCCGTCTCGACTATCGGCCGACAGAAAGTCTGTAGTCTGTGAGGGGTCTTACGCACCAAATTCGAATCATTTATTTACAGAAACTAAACAATATGTAAAATTACAAATACTATAGAATCAATCAAGCTATCTAAGGATCATCGTAAAAACGATCTATAGATAGCTCAACTGATCCAGGTCACTGTATAAGTTTTGTAGAGTTTGAATTGTATAGGTGTTGAAGTCATAAAATGCGGCGCTCTCGGTGCGAGTACATAGTTACATACCTAGTAGATAGTTACATAGATACATCAGTTAGTATCATAGACAATTTGGCCTCGACGATTGACCTCTGTGGCGCAGTGGGCGAAAGCCCGCCTGCGACGCCAAAGGTTGCGGGTTCGATCCCCGCGGCGGGAACAATGATGTTTGTATGATCTACAAATATTTATCTCAGGTCTGGGAGTTTTCCGTGTACAACATGTATGTATTTACAAACAAAAAGTATGTAGTACCCATAACACAAGCTCTGCTTACTTTGATGATGAAAAAGTCTTGGTCCAGCATTATTTGGCCCAGCATTTCAACTTGACAACCCCAGTGCTAAACACTAGGCCAGGTCACGAAGGAACAGGAGAATCACCTAGCTCAAGGCTACTTTATGTTATACCAGCGGTCCTACTCAATAAATGCTTTTAACTTTGGCTGGTCGTACTTTGTGGCATGTTCTTTGGAGTGCATCACAGTGGACTTACTGCAAAGACTGAGGATCTTGAATGCATAGTACAACAAACCATGTCTGTTAATCTAACCTAACCTGAAAATATATGTGAGAATGTATACCGTGCCTTGAGGATGCAGTCGTGATGCACACATACATGCCCTGAGTTTATAATAATAATATAACGTTTATTTCAGGCAACAATAGTTTTAGAATTGTAAATACTTAAAAACTACTGCCCTTATAAAATATATACCTACTTCTGCGAGGCAGGCGCGGTCCGAGGGGGGTGGTCACAGGGGACATGACTCCCCCCCCCACGTACACGTCTAATAGTAAAATCTTGTTTACTGTGCAATAAAGTATTAGTGTAGTGACCCCCCCCCCAAATTTCAGTAGTGACCCCCCCAAAATTTCAGGCTGCGACCGCGCCTGCTGCGAGGTGCTTCGCTCGCGTAGTACCAACATGTTGAATAGCCTTTGAGCTATTCCAGGTCACTATCTACGCCTATTCCAAGTTTTATCCAAATTGGTTCACTGGTTTAAGCGTGATTGAAACACAAACATCTAAACAAACTCACAAACTTTAAGCTTTATTATGAGTGGGATACTCTAACATACATACATTATAAACTTATTTACTACCAAGTAGAGTTGGCGACGTGTGACACGCGATATCGGTAATCGGTAGTCGTCCGCGAAAACGCCGAAACAGCACATTCTTCGGCCAGAATTCTTCCTTTGTGAAGGTCGAAAGTTGTGAAGGTTGAAGGTTTGAAAGGCATATACTTAGCATAATATTATGTATTCAACTATTCGATTTTTAATCCTACTATCCTACTAATGTTATGTATGCAAAAGTTAGTAAAGATGCGTGAAAGTTAAGTAATAGGTACTCGTTCACGCAAAACCTTGCCACACGCCCGAAGTTTGTCGCTCTTTGCCGAATGGTAACGGTTATATGCCGAATGGTGTCGCGAATTCAATGATTGTTACCCATCTCAAAAATGCCCAACGTGCCTAAAGTTTTCACTTCAACAATATCTGCGTGTCATCCCTACTGAATTGCAGCAGCCCTAGCTGCATCTGAGGCCCGCCCCTTGGCAGCGGACAATATACATATACATTAACTGTGGTTTATTTTTACCCAAAACAGAAGACATCATATGTTTGACCGATTTGGCTGTATGCTAACTTTTGGAGTGCTTGATTTCTGTCCTCTTAAAAATGCAGACTATGACTATTCTCAGAAACTTTCATAGACACAAAGCCTACCCAAAGCACGGTAGACATTTTAGAATCTACAGAGAATTTTAACATGTTTTGAAAATGTCTAGGGATATTGTTAGAGACACGTCCAAAATAAACACCTATTTCGCAGAAATTTAAGTGTACGACTCGCGCTTAGCCTGTTTGGTCACTTCCTTTATTTGTAACCATTTTACCATACTTTAACTATTAAAATAAATTTCTATTTTGAACTGCTTGAATCTAAATGGAAGTGAATTTTGTATTTGAACTGAAACTTGGCAACGTGTGCCAGTATTGTTATTAAATTCTCACTTTATTCAAATCAGGCTTACAAATAACGAGAAACAAGCGCCTTAGTTTATTACAGCCACTCTACACATTCGCCGAACTATTCGCCGAACGATTATTAGAATAGAAGATGACAGGCGATGACAGGCGAATAGACCCTCTACATAGATGCAGAGTGAGGTCAAACACTGACCTTTTTGTTGTTGTTGTTGTGTTGCGTCTAGCCTGCACTGTCCCACTGCTGGGCAGAGGCCTCCCCTTGAGTTTTCCAAGCTTTCCGGTCTAACGCCATTGCCTGCCACTGATAGTCACAGCAGGAGTCCATCTCGTCGCGCCATCGCTTGCGTGGTCTGCCGCGCCGTCTCACTGTCTCAGGGTTCCACTCAGTGGTTATTATTAGTATATTAAAAAACTAGTGACGAAAGAAAGAAGGATACTTAATTTATAGACACTCTTTACGCATTTTTTACACAGCACGCAAATAATATCACGCTTATCAAAACGAATAAAAACTGCAGAAGAAAAACTACATTACACAACAGATTTGAAAAGACAGTAAAATGGTCATTCATTTTTTATGTGCGCAGAAATGCACCACGAAGAAAAAACATAAATAAAATAATGTTTACCTTCTGTCATTTGTCGTAAAATGATCCCCTGACACGACTGGCAGTCATGGATCATAGAAATAGATAGAAATGGCGTAGAAAAATCAAGTACCAAACTGAAAAACAGTCAATTACTTACAATTTATCCACCGTTTGAAATAAACTTTAATGTGATTTAAAAAATGGTATTACGAGTTATATTTTCACAACTTTGAAAATACCAACTTCACAATGTAAACAAAATAATTGATTATTACTGGACAGGAGAGTACCGACATCGAGAATAGAACAAAAAAAAACAAAACAAACAAACAATAATGTCTGTATCCTCAAGGTGCGGAAGAATTTCAATTGATTAAAATCATAATATCAAGTTATTCCCAGTTTACCATAGAATAGAAAGGCTCACAGAACTGTAACTCGTATTATTCCGTGCCAACACCCTAATCGGAATCCTGACGAGCGAGAGGACATGGGAGTCATCATTACATCGGGCTCGTGCGAATAAAAAAACCGTAAAACAACGCTCGTAAAGTCAATCGTAAACTACGAAACGTCGAAAAAAATGTTAAGCTGTAAGCACACGCGAAGTGAAGCCCGAACTATTTCACTTGTGATATTTCAGGTTTCATTTGAAAGAGAGTTAGGCCCCAAACCTTTTTTGTGGTTATTCATGGTATTGGTCGGTATTAGAATAACTATTCTAGAATCATCATAATACACACGTTTTCATCTTACGTTACCAATACCTTTTTTAAGTTATTGGTTTTTAGTAGATGTGAATGTTGAGTGTATTTTTTTTTTAAAGTTTATTGTTTAACCGCATTAAACATAATCTTATTTTACAGGCAATCAAACCTATAAAGGATGATGACAACCGAAAATTAAAATAATTGACATAATACTTTTTTATGAAATGAAAATCGCACAGTCCTAATAGTGTGCTCAAGCCCTTACAATTGAGAAAATGAAACCATTTTTTGCGGAAGTCCATACTCCCTGTATAACGTAAAGATTAGGGCTTTCAGACGTCTTGATCAGAGACCACCTGGCTGTGAGTGGCTTTTACGAGATAATAATGTTTTTATTTTGCATAATATTCATATAATATCTGCGCTACAATACCTGTGGTCCCTCGGGAATCACTCTTCGCTGTTTCAGGATACAGTATACCTGATACAGACACAAGACTGAATTAGGTCGAGTTTTTGGTACACTTAGATCAACATTTTATTAATGGTAGTCAAAATTTATTTAAATTTTTATACGGGACTTATTGCGTATCATAATTATCGTTATTTAAAATAATTTGTGTTCATTGAATAATTTTTTTATACACTGGAGAGCAATCAATTCGGGTCACTGGGAATCTGGTTCAAAATCAAAATCAAAAATCATTTATTCAGTAGGACCACAGGGATCACTTAGAATAGTCTTAAAACTAATTTTACTCCTGTTCTTTCGCGACCAATACCGTGAAGAATCAGGGCAACAAACACGGTCTGGGGCCTATCATTTTTTTAGGTGATCCATGGATCCATTGAGTTGGAGCAAGTCCCAAGCTTTTTTGTCATCCAAATAATCAGATATCTTATAATAGGCTTTTTTACAGAGATGACGTTTAATTGTATTTTTAAATTTAGTGATTGATAAATTTTGCAATTCGCTTGGGACTTTGTTATAGAAGCTTACACATTGCCCTTTAAATGATTTCATAATTTTATCTAATCTAGTAGTGGGAACAGCGAGTTTATCCTTATTTCTAGTGTTTACATCATGATTATCGCTTTTTTTCTTAAATGATTCAATATTTTTACGAACATACATCAGATTTTCATATATGTACTGACAGGGTACTGTCAGTATGAATATATCTTTAAATTTATTTCTAAGCGAATCTCTGGGACCCATATTGTAAATTGCTCGAACAGCCCTCTTCTGCAACACAAACACGGTGTTAATGTCTGCAGCAGTCCCCCACAATAAAATGCCGTAAGACATAATGCTGTGAAAGTTGCTGAAATAGACTAATCTGGCAGTATCTACGTCCGTGTAATGACGTATCTTTTTAACTGCGTATGCTGCAGAAGCAAGTCTCTTCGACAATCCATCTATGTGTGAGCCCCATTGTAGCTTACTATCTAAGGTTATGCCTAAAAATGTAGTGGTGTCCACAAGATCTATCTGTTCATTTTTTATTATTACATTGGTTTTTATTGGTTTTACATTTGGTAGTATGAAGCGAATACATTTAGTTTTCTTCTCGTTTAATAATAAATTATTAACATTGAACCAATTTACAACCTTAGAGATTGCATTGTTCACTTCGTCAAAGTTAACCTGTTTACGTTTCAACTTAAATATAAGTGAAGTGTCATCTGCAAACAGGACAATCTCGTGGTTGTCTTTTACAAGTTTTGGTAGGTCATTAATGTAAATTAAAAAAAGGAATGGACCTAATATTGATCCTTGTGGTACACCCATTGTCACCACTGACCCCGGAGAACGCTTCCCATTTACGTCAACTCTTTGTATTCTGTCACTTAAGTAGGAAGTGAAAAGGTTGAGAGCAACACCCCTAACACCATAGTGGTAGAGTTTCCTAATTAATGTTTCATGATGTACACAATCAAATGCTTTAGATAAATCACAAAAAATACCAAGCGCATCATGAGAGTCTTCCCAAGAATTAAAAATATGAGATATTAGATCAACACCAGCATCAGTTGTTGATCGTCCCCTTGTAAATCCAAATTGTTTGCTGTCAAGTAAGTTGTTAATATTAAAATGTCTTTGTAATTGAATAAGTATAAGTTTCTCAAAGATTTTACTAAAAGTTGGTAAAACTGATATTGGTCGAAAATTGCTAGGGTCAGAGTGAGTACTAGATTTAAAAAGAGGCACTATTTTACTATATTTCATCAGATCAGGAAACACACCACTATCAATACATTTGTTAAATATGAGAGCTAGTTCAGGTGCAATGATGTTAATCAATGGTTTTACGACGCTAACGGAAATTCCCCAGAGGTCTGTGGTTTTTACATTAATGAGATTGAAAGCTTTAATGATGTCTTTATAATCCACATAATCGAAGGAAAAAACCTATAACCTATACCTATTTCATTAAGCTAGCATTCTTAGTTTCCGAGATTTATAGGTTTCTTTACCGGATTCCTAGTGACCCGAATTGATTGCTCTCCGGTGTAATTCAAGATTTCGGATGTCGTTTCCTTGTAAAAGTCGCGGCGGTGAAAAGGTTAATATTTTTATGGAAGAATAGCAGCGCTCCCGCGGTGTCCCTCGGAATTATTTAATTTTTTCGGGATAAAAAGTACACTTTTTAATATTACTACGGATAATAAATATGCTTAAGCGAATACATGATAGAAACTCTAGTTAGGATAAAAGATAAGGATACAATCTTGAGGCACATTTGTTGTCCACGTATCAGAGAGAAAATATCCAGTGGTCATTCAATGACGGATGAATATGACGTTATAAGCCTCATGCCACTTTTCCTTGTTCCATCACGGGGGTACCAGGAAAAATGTAATGAGAGTTGATGATTCGAAAAATGTCGGTTAGGATTGCAGTAAATAAATAAATATTGCTGGACTTTTCACACAGCATCATCTAGTGCAATAGCAAGCAGAGCTTGTGTTAATAGACATGAATGAAATAGAATAGAAAAACACTTTATTTTACACAAAATTAACACAACAGGAAATACACAAAGACAAGTAAGTAGGTACAATGGGCGGCCTTATCGCTAAAAGCGATCTCTTCCAGACAACCTTTGGATTGATTTGAAAAGTAAGACAGAAAAACGGCGATGTACTAAAAGTGTAAAAATAGAAAAAAAAAGTAGAAAATCAAAATCAAACGGTGTTCTTATGCACTTTGCTCGATTGGCTCTCTCTGGAGCTTGACTATTTTGTTTTAAGAAGAAATCACCTTAAAATATAGACCTTAAACCTTGCTGGGTTTTTCGTCGGTATTTGTCGCGAAGGAACATCATAATTATCACCATTGCTCTATAGCAAAATTTTTAATATAGTAGAACAACAAAATTGACACAACTTTGTAGCGCAGTGGGCGAAGGCCTACCTGCGATGCAAAAGGTTGCGGGTTCAATCCCCGCGGCGGGACCAATATTTGTATGATCTACAAATATTTGTCTCGGGTCTGTGTGTTTTCTATGTATAATATGTATGTATTTACAAACAAAAAGTATATAAGTAGTATTTTACTATCTAGTTCCCATATCACAAGCTCTACCTACTTTGAAGTTCAGCATTATTATTTAAGATTATATCTAAAGTCTTTTTTAAACTTTCGCAATCACAAGATCACAACTCAATCCAATCAATTTCTGATTGACTTTGACTATAATGATAGCCCGGTATCATGCATTTATAAAGGCCCTATACAAAACTAGACCTAGGAACTGGTACCAGGAACTCCTAAAAACACTTATCAAAATCAAGCACTATCAATCCTCAGTCCTTAACCTTCCCTTTCAGACAACCTTCGATGGCGCCCGTCCGTCTAGGCCTCGGGGGGCGGGGGGAGGGGGCAGACGTCGGAGCAAAATAGGCCAATCGAGCCCATGTTTGGGTTTGCGGTTAAAGTTTCAATTGAATCTAGGCTTATTGGAACCTTTTTGCCTTTCGCATCTTGCCACACTCTTGCTCCGTTGAGTTTGAGAAGCAAGAGGCAAAAATGTTATGGCAGAATGGAATCGTGTAAATGGCGTCTCAAAGCGCGAATTACACGGAATTTCAACCAATACGATAACTTAACGCACTGCAATTTTTTACATGTAAACGGTCAAAGGCTAAAAGTCTTATTGCGATGATCGGCCGCTAAATGACATCGGCTTAGCAAAACGAGCCAAAAGTTGCATCATATTAATGCTCTTTTATACCAAAGAGAAGATCAGAATGCTTATATTTGGTAAATACCTAGATTTCAATAGCATTTGAGTTTTAGTCGATTTTGTATCTTATCGGCTTTATTAAAAGGTATAAATTTGGTTTAACCCGCGGTTTCGATTCGGTACACTTATAGGATGTAAAGCTATCTCTGTGCTACATCTGAATTTGTTAGTAGTTTTTGCGTGAAGAGTAACGAATCATTTTTGAGTTTTATCACGTAGCGTTGCAGAAAAAAATCTATGCCTAAAGAAATTGTAAATAAATAAATACAAAAAATAAAATAAATAAATATGCTGGACAGTTTCACACAGCATCATCTAGCCACAAACTAAGCATAGCTTGAACTGTGGGAACCAGATAACTGATACTACTTATATACTTTTTGTTTGTAAATACATACATTAAATAGAAACACCCAGACCCGAGACAAATATTTGCACATAATACAAACATTTATCCCGCGGTGGGTATCGAACCCGCTACCTTCTGCGTCCCAAGCGAGCTTTCACACACTGCGCCACAGAGGTCGTCAATTTCACTTTATTATTATTATCTGTCTCACAACTGGAGATATGCCCTTCCAGAATTCTTAATATATGAATTGAACTTTTAAAATATTTTGTATGGGTAGTTATGATAGGTTCCGCAAAAGCTCTTCGCATGGACAGGCCAACAAGGTTTACAAATCTTTTTTAATTTTTTCATCATAAATAATTTGATGGTTGTGAACCGACAAGTACAATAATAATTAGGACATAAATAAACCCAAGTAACATTTTAGAGTTATTTGCCAAAATTTAAGCGCAGTGCACAATAGTTCTGCGTTCGATGCTATTGGCGAAGCTCGTGTACACAGCTTAATATTGGGACCAAGGCTACGCCGCATCGTATTTTATGCAAGTTTTCATATTAATCTACCTAACCTTGCCGTGTTCCAGCTACTTATCTGTTGGAGAGTAATATCGAAAAGTTATTGAAAACTTTTGATTTATCTATATTTTTATGGTAATGCTAGAAAATGTGATAATGGTACAATATGATATAAAAATTGGACCTTTCACGTGAATAATTGCGAGAGATGACGACAACCAAACAAAAAAAAGCTGTGGCACTCCAGGAGTGCCGGCAGAAGTGAAAACTTGAACGGTTCTAAACTTGACAAATAACCCGGTGTCGGTGAGCAGTCACTCGCACGTGACATTGTCGAAGCGAATCCAAGAATTTTTCCTCATCTCAAAACTGCCAAACGTGCCGAAAGAAGTTTTCACTTCAAATATATAAAAATATGATATCTTAAAAAGGAACAAACACGGAGGCCTACTTCTCATTGTCGTGATCCTCAATCTAAACAGTCAAACTAGAGTGAAAAGTTAATCGACCAAGATGAGACCATTAATAATTAACAAATAATTATTATTATTATTATTATTAATAGCCTGTGGTGTCCCACTGCAGGGCAAAGGCCTCCCTTCGTTTCTTCCACTCCTCTCTATCGTGAGCTAATGTGGTCCAATCAGGAGAGTGGGAGTCAAGTTCGTCTCTCCACCGCCGCCGCGGTCTGCCGCGTGGTCGTTTCCTGTTCCGTGGGATCCACTCTGTGGTGGTTCGTGCCCACAACTCATCCGACATGCGACAGACGTGGCCTGCCCAGTCCCATTTCAATTTGCCAACAAATAATTAATTAAATAAAATTAATTTTGTGTAAAAAATATAAGTTACAGTTTCTATAGATTGATACCTTTGGCAGTCCTAAAACCTACATCTCTGGCCACCGGCTTTACTATACTTAGTAATTTATGGCCGGCCGTACATCGTACAAGTTCCATTTTCCTCTCAAAAACGCGCCAACTTCATTTCCTTCCCGTTTTTTCAACCAAATTGAATAGTGTAGTGTCGGGCCGTCAGATTACCGCACAATAGAAATTACAACGGTGGGGAAATGGCCTAATTTATTACCACAGAGTCGGTCCTAGGGCTGAGAGCTGGGGTATGAGTAAAGGGGGAACATTTTCTTGAGCCAGTCTTACAATTCAATTCTTTTTCAAAGTGGATGTTTAGAGAGTTAATTACAAGCACGTTTACAACTTTAAAACAATATTTTGCAGAAGTGAGATTTCATTTTTTCATCCTAGTCAGAGATAATTATTTTACAATGTATGCGAAAATTTATGGTAGATTGACTCTCATATATATTATGTTTGTTACTCCTTCACGCGACTCAAAAACTACAGAATGAATTTGAATGAACTTGGCACATAGATAAATTATAACCTGAAAACCATAGGCCATTTTTTTCTCTCAAAAGTGAAGTTCGAGGGACCGTAGTAATTGAAAATACCTCATTTTACATTTTTAATCGAACCGTAAGACCCCTCGCAGACTACAGACTTTCTATGGGCCGATAGTTAAGACGGAATATACTTCGGCTCGCAATGATGGAGAAGTATAGCCCGTCTCAACTATCGGTCGATAGAAAGTCTGTAGTCTGCGAGGGGTCTAATCGTAATGAAAATGTACGCTTTCTTCCACAAACAGTTAGGCACCTTACTTAGTCCGTCCCCCTGATTTCCCAACTCTATTATTAAGACTAATACCCCAGAGTCAACTTTGTAGGTTACACGCGCTGAAGCTAGCTGTACAGTCATCATCAGAAATAAATAATTATAATAAATATAACGTACACCTACGGAACTTCTGTCCCCAAACTAAGCCAAAAACCTTGTCCTCTCATGTTCAAACTAGTTTCGACGACTAATTTGAGCCCACGACCGCTCTGGTGACGGATTTAATAATAATATTGAAACAAGGAACTACCAAAGACATATTATGAGAACACACATAGCATCCGAAGCCTGCCGGCGATGTAATGGACCTTCTCAAACTATCCAAAATATTACAGGGGCATGCAAATAACAGCACAAAACCTACGCCATACTATAAGTACGCCCCTGAAATTGTGTTAGAAAATACCACCCATAAACTATACTTTGACCGAGCTATCCTAACCGACAGGACGACGCATTTTAATAGACCTGACTTAACTCTTCTAGACAAAATTAACAACACATAGCATAGGCCTCTTCCAACTTCTTCCACTCGTGTCTATCTCTGGCGGTTCTTGACCATAGCTTCCCAGCGATAGCTTTCAAGTCATCTTCCCATCTCTTAAATGGTCTTCCACATTTTCTCTTTCGATTCCTAGGTTGCCAATATGTTATAGATTTGCTCCATTTCTCCTTTCCTCTTAAAGTGTGACCTGTCCATCTCCATTTGTTCTTAGTTCTGGTGACGGATTTATGCCACCTTAATTCCTAGTTTAACGTGCCCTTCGAAACACGGAAACGCTCAGTTGATAATGCGATCATCATCATCATCAGCCTATAACAGTCCACTGCTGAACATAGGCCTAATGAGCGCCATTGCGCCCTGTCCTCAGCTCGACGCATCCACGCATCCTTGTGACCGCACAAAACCATTGCCTGACTTCCGGAGATCTATCAAGAGGTATTATAATTGTTTTAAGTTATTCTCACGAAGGCGGGATTGATCCTTTGTGTGTGTAGATGCACATAACGTTGTTTATGTGTGCGTATGTAATAGTTTGAACAAATCTACACACAATGAAGATCAACTCGCCTTCGTAACTAATATTTCCGTCGAGTCATCTTGACTGTACCTAAAGAATAGAATAGATTTAATTCTGGTAAGCTAATCGGTCTAGCCGGCTGCTAATAGAGCCATGCCAGGAAGTTTACTGAACTTGAGATATTAGCCTGGAAATATCTAGAACATCTAGCATTTTTATTATCCCTACCCTTAGATTTATCTAGCTTCCGCGGTTTCGCTTGCATGGCAACTACTTTTTAAGTAGCATAACTATTCTACAACCACTAGAGAACCCACTATTGCTACAACTATTTCAAGTCTGGGCCAAATGAAAAACAAACATACACTTATTACTGCTGACTGCATAAGTAAAAAAATGTTAATACCCATACTCGATGACGTTGTCCACGTCATTACCTATCTCCTTAACTTCTCAATTGATTCCGGAACTGTTCCGAGCTTATGGAAGGAGGCTCAAGTTACCCCTATCCCTAAAAAAAGTAATCCCTCCTCTTTTGCCGAGTACCGCCCTATCTCCATTCTCTCATTCCTGTCTAAAGTGCTAGAGCGCCTCGTGCATCAGCAGTTGAGTCTATTCCTTAATACCAACAATCTCCTCAACCCTTTCCAGTCCGGCTTCCGGCCAGGTCATAGTACTGTATCTGCACTTGTCAAGATAACCGATGACATACGATCTGGCATGGAAGAAGGGCTGGTTACTGTTCTATCTCTCCTTGATTTTAGTAATGCCTTCAATAATGTTGATTATGATATTCTTTTAGCTCTTCTTTGCTCTCTTAACATATCTCCAACAGTAGTTGACTGGTTTCATAGTTACCTGTATGGTCGCCGGCAACGTATTCGGATTGATGATACTTATTCCACTTGGTGTCAACTGAGTGCCGGTGTACCTCAGGGCGGCGTTTTATCTCCTCTTCTCTTTGCTATCTTTATTAACTCTATCTCCAAACAACTCTCTTCTTCTTACCACCTTTATGCAGATGATTTACAAATCTACAACCAAGCGCCAATTGAATGGTTATGTGAGGCTATTCATTGTACTAATAGAGATCTAGATAACATATCTGAGTGGAGTAAACTGTACGGTCTCAAAATAAATGCTAAAAAGACACAAGTTATTGTCATCGGTAGCTCTAGAATGCTGTCTCTCGTTCACTGGTCCAACCTTCCACAAATTGTATTCGATGGTACTGTTATTGAAATAAGTGAGGTGGTTAAAAACTTAGGTGTGCTCATAGACAAGCATTTATCTTGGGGACCTCAATTAACTGCAGTAAGCCGTAAAACTTTTGCTGCTTCTGCCTCACTCAGGCGTTTACGAAATTTCCTGCCAACTGCTACCAAAATTGCGCTAGTACAATCTCTTTTACTCCCCATCTTAGATTATGCTGATGCATGCCATCTTGATCTAACTGAAGACCAACTCAACAAGCTTGAGCGTCTGCAAAATTTTTCTATCCGATTTATTTTTGGCTTGCGTAAGTATGATCATGTGTCTCACTACCGCAAGCAACTTCAGTGGTTGCCAATTCGCCTGCGTAGAAACTTGCACATCCTCTCACTACTTCACAATATCCTTTTCCTTCCTTCAACACCTCGCTACCTCAAGGAGCGTTTTGAGTTCCTGCACCTTTCCAATACCCGATCCCTCAGATCTTCCGACAGTCGGCAACTTAAAACTCCTTCCCACAGCACAGATTTTTACGGGAACTCCTTCACTGTACAAGCCGTAAAACTTTGGAATGCTCTTCCCGTGTCCATCAGATTTGCTAAATCGCTTCCTATTTTTAAAAACTTAGTACATAGTTATTACTTGTCATTGTAGATATTATTATGTATATGTATTTATTAGGATTTATAGTTATTAGTAGGTATTTTATATGTATTTATGTTATATATGTAAGTATATTATTATTATAATTGTTTAACTTATTCCTTTAAGTATCTTTTATGTATGCCACCGTCCTCATTTGTTAATCTTATCCTGTCCATCCAAAGGTTACCTGGAAGAGATCGCTTTTAGCGATAAGGTCGCCCATTGTACCATATTTTTACATGTTTGTTTTTAATTTATGTTATTTTTCTGGTGTACAATAAAGCTATATTCTATTCTATTCTATTCTATTCTATTCTTATTCAAAGGTTGAATATGTCGAGTAATAAAGGGCTGATGGTTTACGCATGTAAGGAGGATGAATTAAAGTAGTTTGATAAAACAGGTGTATGATGCGAGTGTGTATGTCCTAGGTTAGGACCGTATTTTACGGTTTGAAAAATTAACCCTTGAAGTCAGAAATCGTAGTGGGAAGCATCCGAACATTTATAAAAGGAACGCGAAAACGACCCAGGTCAAAATTATGTAATGAGAGTATATTAGGCAAAATTCAGCAAGTGTAAATCCATGGTCTCTATTTACCTCTGAATGTATGAATAACATCAGAAGAAAATAATAGAAGCGCCTACAGAAAACAGCAAAGCAAACGTAGAAGTGAATTCATCGAATGAAACCAAATGTAGTACCGGCAATTTATCGGCCAGTTCAAATCTATCCCACACCAATCAATCTCAAGATTTACGAGGCTTCCAACCCCTGCAAATTGAACTCTATGCCGTCATAATAAGAGATGTAAGGTCTGGTAATAATGTCATAAAGTATCCTGAATGCTGGCTATCTATTACCTTTTTGCCAGTGGATTAGATGTCGGAGTTGTCCTTGGATTTTGACTCCCTGAAAGGATTGGTGTGTGGATGGGATATATTTTCTTACCCAACATTCACACACCTTAGTACACCTTAGTACCTACTACAAAACAAGGAAACATATTTGACAAGTTTTTCCTTACCTACTCCAGGGAGGTGTACTCAGGGAGGAAAGGTGGCGTTTCTATATCGTTAGCGTTGATTGGAGGTTGTCTATTCTATTTGATGAATAGAAATAGGCTATAAAGCACATGGGTAGGATTAGGCCAGGTACTCCTCCAGCAGTAGACTGTTAGCGCTGTCCGCCGCGCTCGTGCATTTTGTAGATATTTAAACATAGTGATTATGAAAATAACTTAATCAAGCAAAACTCTGCGAATTTGTTTAGAAATAATTATACAGGATGTAAAAAGACAACTACCGAAAACTGAGGGGTTGCAATCAGACCATGATTCTAAACATATTTAGCGAAAAAAGCGCAAAAATAAATTTGACTTTACTATAGGTCATTTTATGTTATTTTCGGTTATTTACTACTATTACAACATAATAAGATCATACATACCTAATAATTTCATTTATAAAAGAAAAAAACAGTTTAAACTCAAAATCCAGCAATCTACGTAAAAAAAAGCACCCAGTAATACGCAAATAGTAATCTTCAAACGCGGTTTTCTCCGGATACAATGTTTTTTTCGGAAAATCCTTTTGGATTTGTTTGTGTGTTGGGATGCTGTACCTACCCCTTTCGGCTTCGGTAGACGTCTTTTTACACCCTGTATTCTTTAGTTTATTCTATTATTTACAAAAAACAAATGTAAAATAACAGTACTTAGTTCAGTCACAATATCAAAAAAAAGGGGGGATGATTTTAAAAATCCCAAAAGCGCGGCCTCTTCTCGAATACATGGCCTCAAATCTATTTATTTATTTCATTAAATTGCCTACAGAACAAACTTTACAACTTTCAACTTCTCATCCTCTCTTCCATATCGTTTGACAAGCGGGCATAACTCGGCATAACTCATTAGTCCCATTAATTACCATACTATCGCCATTATCGTAAATACTTAGTAATGGTAATAATAATAACTCTGTGTTTAGTGTTATTTTCGATTGCTGACAAAACTATTTGTGATATAATACGTCGGGGGGTGAAACAGCGAAGTCGCTAACTTTTCTCGAAAAAACTAAAGACCAACGATTTCTCCGATCTAACCGTCATCTGAGATCCTTTCAAGATGTATAGGTATACCTACACCGTCAAGGGGTAACCTATGCCTACGCCCTACACTCAATAGAGCTTTAGTGTCCGCCAAATAATGCCCAATAATTAATTTGGCTTATATTATTATGCCCAAATTTTGCTAAAATTTGCATCCATACGTATCAGGGGGTTATTCCCGTTTGTTTTTTCGATCGTTTGATGAATATTCGGTTGCTTACCACCACAATTTCTAACTTCAAGAGTCAATTTTTCGGTTTGGAATATTTAGTCCTAGGTTAGGCCGTTTGGAAAATTGGCCCTTGAAGCCAGAAATTGTTGTGGGAAGCATCCATTATTCATCAAACGAACGAACGCGAATACGGCCCCAGGTTGCATGTTTTACCCATGATTGTACATCATGCTAGATGCTATCATTCACTTACAATGCCACATCATTTAAAACAATCCACAATCAGATTGCCACAACCACAGATCAGCTACAGTTGGGTGTTAGGTGAATGGCGTAAATAGGCCTCCTATTTACGCCATTCATTCCGGTCCTTTGCCTATCTTTGGATAGAGTTTTGTGGCCATAGAGTTTGGTCAATGGCCACCTTTTCAGTTTCATATTGATAATATCGACCCCTCGTAGTTGGTTTAATACAATCCTTTATGTATAGTTTTATTCCGTAAAAAACCTTCCAATTCAACCTCGTAAAGTTTCCGTACATATTCCACACAAAGCACGCTTCAGGGATTTACTACAGTAATCAGTTGCAGGGAACAGTTGAAATTGAATCGAAACAGCGAAGTCGATAACCTTTCGCCGAAAAAAAACGAAAGATGTGTTTTTATGATGAATGGGTCGGCTCTTGACCTCTTACACAGGCGAGAATGAAGTCTATGTTGGATGATGTCAAGGCTCGGTTTTAACAGTCGCTGAAGATCCTTGGAAGAAGTCTCTGTAGAATACGTCCAAATACATATTGGGCTTAATATATTAACGCCCGGTATGCCATCATCATCCACAATCCACAATAACAGGTAATTCCAAAGCTAGGTGTAGGCCTCTTTCTGTTTTCGCCATTCATATCCTGTCCATTGCCTCACGTAAATCTATGGTCTTCCTACCTGATGTCGTCGACCCGTGAAGTTGATATACACCGTTATTTTGTAGCTACCAAAAAAAATTAAGGGCAGTTGCAGCAAAGCAGAAAATGATAGTGGCATGGTCAGATTTTTTTTATATTGAACGATCACAAAGTTGTCGAATTATTTTTAACAAAAACCTAACAAAATTTTATGTAAAATCTACAAATAAGTACTACAGGCAACAATTGCGTACGCACTCTCATTTTAACTATCTCGTATCATCCCTAGTCAGTAAAACCGCAGTAGCTATCATAAATCCTCCTGTCTGACTCATCACGTCTCCTTTTTATATTATTACTTATGTTTCTCTTTTTTTTAGTTTTAACTACAAAAACGTGATCAGTAACAGACACCGAGACCATGTTACATTTTTTTTGGTAAATAAAAAATAGGGGTGTATAAAATAAATACAATGTGTCGTTTTTTTTCGTAAAAAACTTTTCAGTTCAGCGTCGTAAAGTTTCCGTACATATTCCACACAAAGCACGCTTCAGCGATTTACAACAGTGATCAAGTTGCAGGGAACAGTTGAAATTGAACTGAACACGTTATTCACTGCTCCCTAACTCGGTCAATGACTATCGAACTTTATGTACATTGTTGTTCAACTATACGTAGAAGCTGAATTGCATTCCAGGTACTTATTTATTTACTATCTGTCCGTCGCGGTGTTACCCGCGTTCTCTCGGGAAAACTTCACTTTCCCGGGATAAAATATAACCTAAGTTCATCAGGGATAATGGGATTCTAATGGTGAAAGAATTTTTCAAATCGGTCCAGTAGTTTTGGAGCCTATTCAATTCAAACATACAAACAAATCTTTCCTCTTTATAATATGAATGTACTCGTAGATTAAAACATATTACCTACTAGCTGGGACTGGCAGTGCTACCCGTGTTCCTCGGGAATACTTCACTTTATTAAGATAAAAATGAGTTAATCCAGTTTCAATTTTCGTTTGTTTTCGAAGAATTGACTTATTTTGCTTATAATATTCATTTGATACGTTTATTTATTTATTTAAATACTTTATTGCACAAAATTTACATAAGCACGTTACAACACAGCTTGCTTTTTTTATTTGATTACAAGTAGAATAGAATATTTATCTCCACGAACTAATAATAAAAAACTACACGAAGAGTAGCAATAGATGTTGAATAATTAAATTAATCTTGAATCTTATTTTCCACTTGGTTTTGGATTTTGGTCACAATACAGATTTCAGACAAATTTTTTTTAACTTAATTACAAACTATACATTTATTTATAATAACTAAGCTACTAATGTACATAAAATTACAAAATACAATAGAACCAGTCAAGCTATCTAAGGATCGGCGTAAAAACGATCTATAGATAGCTTAACTGATCCAGGTCACTGCCAGTCGGAAGCGTGCCCAAAACACTGGCGGCATTGCTACGCTGAATTGACATGCTAATTCTCTATGCCAAAAAATGGCCAGCTCTCGAACCACGCGACATAATTGTGAAATTATTATTGAATAAATTGAATTGTTTTATTGCTATGGCTCAAATCTAAGTATGTACGAGCTGATTCTATATCTAGAATTCTGTCCATGTAACCTAAGTAGGTATTTCAGTCGCTCAATCATAACTTATCAAATAGTTGATAACTGACTTCAACCTTTTTTTAGAAAAATCTTTACGTAAAAATGTTGACCTTTACCAAAACTGAATTATTCACGCCAAGAGCTCCAAGGTAACCGAATAAAGGTTACCGAAATGCTGATTTCTAACTAGAAATAGGACGAGGAAAAGATTTAATACATAAGGAAGTTTTACTTTGAGACTTCATGGGCACGTACTCATACGATTAAGGTTTTTTAAGACGATGCTAAAAAAATGTAATCATTTTCGTACTAAAAACTAGGTACATAATACTCATTTGTGTGAATATCTCTGGAAGTAGACCGGCATAAACGAATTGAGAAGCATTCATGAGGTTTCAAAATTAGAGCATTGCACTACAAAAAAAGTAGAGTAAGTTCGTATGAGTCAGTGGCTAACTCTGGCGATGGAATTTTTAGGCCGCTTTAAGGCCTCCGTTATTGCTTAACGATTTAAATTTATTGCACAAATGGAAGATCTATGAAACATTTATAGGCCAGTATAAAAATATTCTGCCGACGATATTACGTTTATATTTCTAGATATTTCTAACAAGCCCTGTACACCTACGTAATGAGGGATCGTTTCTTTTTTCTTACATTCATGTTACAGGGTGAGCCACTCGTATGATACAAAAACAGAGTGAATATATTTGGCCTTTCATTTGATATTAACCGAGCTTCGCCTTTCGATCCTCAAGGCGTGTGTAATTCGAATCCAATCGTGCTGCACTATGCAAGTCTACTCAAACTGTGAAAGATACATCGTGAGAAAACCGACATGTCGTAGAACCTACAAAGCTCGAAGACGTGTGAAAAAACGTGCAACTTCCCTTCACCTCACTTATTCAAAAGAAGTAGTGACAAGAAAGCATTTATTATTAGATTATCGAATGCCACCGCTCCGCATTCAGTAGGACCGCAGGTATCACTTTGAAACTTCTTAAACTTTGAAACGTGTACGAATCATGAAGATAAATCATGTAAGATGAGCCTGTTTTTGTCACCCTGTACTTTTATTTAGACTGTTGATTCTTGCGTGGGATCAAACGAGATATATATTTGGGGTCGTGAAAGCTCCACTCAGTACGCGCTCAGCCTTTGTGGAATGTATTGAGGGAAGAAATAGGCTGCGATAAGGTGAAAGGTCGCGGGTTTTAATAGTAGCTGACATATTCACTGGATTGTCTTTGAAAATGTAAGTTTGTTGTCTATATTAAAAGTGTTGAAATCACTTAGGTAGGTATTCCCCTACTTAAGAGCACTGGTGGTCTAGTGGTAGCGGCCCCGCATTTTATTAATATTAATAATGCTGGACATTTCACACAGCATCATCTAGCCCCAAACTAAGCAAAGCTTGTACTATGGGAACCAGTTAACTGATATACTACTTATATACTTTTTGTTTGTAAATACATACATGAGATAAATATTTGCAGATCATACAAACATTTATCCCGCGGCGGGAACGAACCCGCAACCTTCTGCGTCCCTAGCGGGCTTTCACCCACTGCACCACAGAGGTCGTTTTGATCCCAGTGTTCACTTTATTTACTTTTAGCGATACCTAAGCTAAGGTATTTTATGGGAATAGGTTTTAATAATCTTGCCGAAAACATCAAAAAATTTTTGTTTGCATAAAAAAGGTATCTAATATGTTAATTTAAAGTCCCAAGTTGTTTGTTGGTGTAAATGTGGGGATAGGGATCTTTAATTTTCAAACACTTTGCAAAAATTGCAACTATGCGGGATTTGAACTCATGACCTCGAGAGCTAAGAGCTTCGCTATGGATTATAGAGTTCGTGGGTTCTTCATCTCAACTGTTCAGCACCTTGTCTATGTTGTCGTTCAAAAATATTTTGAAATAGTCACCAGCTGATTTGAGGAAGTTTTTCTACTTGTCTGCTAATTTATCAAAAATATGTCTTCTCAAATAATTTCCGGAACTATTACAAAGTTTAATTTCCATTTGGAGCTTTATCAAGATTGATGGACTTAGTTCCGGTTTCAGAGGACGAAAGGTGCACCATTTTTTCCTCGTTTTAATCATTTGAATAGTTTCTAATTCATACGTTTTATCATCTGTTTTGTTCAGAAAAACCACATCTAAACACAGTATTAAGCAGATTTTAAAGTTATACTTAATACAAACAAGTTTGTTTATTATTTTTTATTCAACCTATACCTAATGTTGGGCAACCCACTGCTGGGTAAAGGTCCCCCCCCCCCTAATTCTTTCCAGCCATCTCTTTTCTTTGATAATTTTGTGAATGAAAATGAAAAAAGGTATACTATATAGTTTTAAATATATTTATAAAATGAGTTTTGCGCAGTGTTATAAATCATCACAGTTTTCAATACGAGAACTCCCGGGAAAGTTCTGGAAACTTCAGAAATAAACCATACCGGCGACTTTTATCATTTTCCTAAAGAGTAGTAAAAAATATAACAAGACCATAAGCCGAAAGAGACAGGCCATGGAATAGCCGGCAGTGCTGGTTACTAACCTGTAAATGTATCACTGTCTCTTACCAAAAACATGTTAAATTGGTAGCCAAGAATACATTTCACTGAAAAAAAAGATCTCTACCAGTAGAGTCAAGCCTCTTGCTGAGCTCCTGCGTGCGCTGCGTGTCTCCAGACCTCTAGATGGTATAAAAATTACTGTTTCATTTGTATGCATGTGTATCCTAATCTCCTATTAAGGTGGTCCCACGATCCATCCGCGCCGAACGTGCCGAAATGTCAATTCAATAGAGGAAATGCTGAGACGTCAGAAACTGCGGCGCGGACATAGATATGTGCGATCAGCTTTAATCATAGAACAGAAGAGAGAGAGAGAGCAGTTGGGGTGGCCTCATACTGGCAAAAAATTGTTTGAAGCATTGAAACGAAAGAAGAAGAAGAAGATCATAGAACAGATCCGTTAATTAGAAATAATAATTTTAGAAAGAAATTAGATTCAATTCTGGGTCAAAACTGAACCCATACTCAATGTACCAAAGCTTATTTTACAAAAACAGGTATTCACAGTGAAACAGGCTAGCAGAGGTGAAAGTTTACTCGGGAAACATAAAAATGTCGTAATTTTTTTCGGCGCGTGAAGAATCTTTGGCTATAAAACTGAAAGAAGGGTGTTGTAATGTGTCTTGTACACGTTAGCTAAACGATTTGACCTCGCCGACTGAGTTCATGTAAAACGAATGGCGATTTTACCCTCCTAAACCACAAATATTTTTGGGTTCCGCATTGTAGCGGAGAAACGGAACGATTATTACCACTTTCTTTTTTATAGTCTGGAAAAGCATAATATAGGCAAGTGATACCAGTTAATAAAAGTAATGAAGTTCGTGTGAGCAAGGACCATTATCGTCTCTGGAATGAGCTAGTGGTCAACTCTGGTGGCTCTCTCAAAAAATCAAAATCAAAATGATCGACAATTTAACTTTCCCTCCGAAGCACGGAAGCGTTCAGTTGATGATATCTTTGTCAGGTCACCCATCCACTTCGTGACCGCACATAATGTCAAAGACGACTGAAGCCTCGTTTATGGAGACGCGGGGCGTCGCTCATCGCGTGTGTCTTTTTGCTTTTTTCTGTAAACGCCACTTTTCAGAGGCACATGTTTGAATTCTGTGCCACCCAACGCAACGCACCTTTGTAAACGAGGCCTCAGCAAGCTGTACCACGAGCGCTGACTCCTTGCATCGTTTCCCAACGCGCGCTAGGCGCGCGCGGGTAGATACCCGCGATGGCGTAACATAGTACTGGAGAAGATTCTCCAGTACTATGTTACGCCATTATTGAGCGGTAGGAAGTAATTTATTTAACGAACTCTAAAGTCTCTCTGTGATCGAAGAATTTATTGATTAATGTCTGTTGTCCAGGGTTGGAGATGTCGCGCAGTCTCGGGCCCGATGGCGGCGGGTGAGCGGCGTGGGCGGCTAGGCGCCGATGCGCGCCTGGCTCCTAGTGTGTGCGGCGCTCGCGCTCGCGCCGCGCCGAGCGACCGCCGCGCACCCCTCCCCGCACCCGCGGGACCCCCTCGCCAGTCCAAGGACAGAGCGGATCAAATCACTTATATTAGCCAAAGTAAGTAATACCTTATATCAGCTCCAGAAGGCAATCTTCTCTTACGCTTGCAAGCTCGCGATTGTCCCGCGCCAAAGCAGCGCATCTCTCTCCTACGCGACCATATTTTCAGAGAGGCAACCTAATGCTCACAAGCGAGCGTTCACGTGACGATCCCTTCCCCTGCGCTTCTTCCCTGCTGAATCCTTTCTTTCCAGATGACCTGGGGCTTGCACCCACTATAAAACGGCGAGGTTCTCACGAACGCAACAGTGCCGGGGCTACGGGCACGCTTTCGCACTCTACCACGGCCCCAACGGCGTTGGCTCAAAGAGACAAAAGACATCCTATACCAACACTCACCAGGACGTTCTGTAGTGCCTGCAATATAGTTTAAGATGGCATGGCTTGCCTAGCACCTCTTAGCTTAATCGACCTTGTTCATAAGAAACAAATGCATGTTCAGCACAACCTCTAATAATTTAACAAACAATAAACCCCGCCTACTCACCTGGTTTTACCCCAACCTGTTGCATTTTAACACTTCCTGTGCTGGTCACAAACAGTTCAATGCTAATTTAGTATTGTGGTCAGTAATGTAAGGTACCTACTTAATTTTCTTTCGATTATATTGAGTTGAAACAAAGATTTTTAAGTCAGTGTTTATTTGCTTTCATGTTATGAATCTTATTAGAAGCAACAACCAATCGAGCAAGCAGGATTTCGCAAAGGATTTAGCACAGTAGATCATATACACACTATCGAGCAGGTTATAGAAAAATACGAAGAATTTAATAGACCTTTATATCTGGGATTCATCGACTACACTAAGGCTTTTGATTCAATCTACCACAGTTGCATTTGGGACACTCTCTCAGCATTGAAAATCCCGAATGTTTACATAAATATTATTAAGGATATATATCGTAAAAGTAAAAGCAGAGTAAAGTTAGACAAAACGGGGGAGGCAATAAACATATACAGAGGAGTTAGACAGGGAGACCCTATTTCTCCTAGGCTGTTTATTGCTGTACTACAACACATAATGTCAAACCTTGACTGGCATCAAACTGGCATATATATTAATGGTAAAAACCTGAGCCACCTAAGGTTTGCAGACGATATAATAGTTATATCAGAGTCTTGCAAACAACTCGAAAAAATGCTAAATGACCTCCATATAGTAAGTGTTAGAGCGGGCTTAGAAATGAACATCTCAAAAACAAAAATACTCACAAATAAGTCTAAGGCACCAATAATTGTAAACGGCAAAGAAATAGAATACGTAGACTCCTACATTTATCTGGGAAAACAATTATCCTTTGACAAAAACAGAAATATAGAAGAAATAAAGAGAAGAATAAATATAACCTGGAACAAGTTCTGGAGCTACAAAGAAATAATGAAATCCAAATTACCTACAAAACTAAAAACTAAAGTAATGAATTCGTGCTTATTACCATGCCTTACATATGCTTGCCAAACCTGGATATTTAGCAAAGCAGCAAAAACAAAAATACAGGTTTGTCAACGGGCGATGGAGAGAAGCCTACTTAATATAAAGCTAGCACACAAACAAAGAAATACCGTAATAAGAAACCGAACAAGAGTAATAGACGCTCTCCAACATGCTCAGGCCTTAAAATGGAGATGGGCAGGCCACCTGATACGAAGAGAGGATAGTAGGTGGACCCGTGAAACAACTCTTTGGAAAGGTCCAACTGGGAAAAGAAAACGAGGGAGACCACAAGTAAGATGGAAAGATGAAATAGTCACGGTAGCAGGCAAACCATGGGTCGAAAAAGCTCAAGATAGAGAGGACTGGAAAGCTTTGGAGGAGGCCTATACCCGCCGAGGGGTCCTTGATTAATTATTTTTTAAGATTTTACCTACACTGTTTTAGTTTCATATATTTTGTTAATTAAGGAATAATAAAGGCTTTTTTATTTTTATTTTTTTATTTTTTATTTTTATTTATTTTTATTATGAATCTTATAGCACGACTGGAACTAAAACGTATGTATGGTGGGGATGCAGGGGTTCTGGAGAATATCACTCGATAGAAAATGCTTTCCTTGTTTTATTAGGTCATCACTGATTGGTGTAGTACTGGACTGAAGACTGTGTAGTATCTGGGACTGGGATGAGTAGCGTAGAGACCTACCCCTACGCTACTCATCCCAGTCCCGTGACTACACTTTACTAATTTAGTGGCCATTTTAGTGGACTTTGATAATTTAGTGGCCAACTCTGGTGACGAAATTTTTAAGTCATCTGGCCTCATAATGGCTTTAACGACTTAGCTAAAGCACAGAAATGCTCAGATACAATCACTTACTACCTGTCATTTACCCATTCAATGTTTTATCCGCACATAGGAGAACTAAGGATTCGAAATACTGATAAGACTTTGATATCATCATCTTCCTGCCCTTTTCCCACATTATGTGGGGTCGGCACAACATGTGTTCTTCTTCCATTCTACTCTATCAGCCGTCATCTCAACACTCACTCCTTTCTTACTCATGTCATCCTTCACACAATCCATCCATCTTTTCTTTGGCCTACCTCTACTCGTAAATCTATCAACATTCATACCAAGCACTCTCCTAGTTACATGACATAAAGTAAATTTTTGTTCTTCAGTTGGGGCTCACAGAACGGCCGATGCCGCTGGGGGCGCCCCCTCGAGACGTGGTGCGGCAGATACTGGCGCGCGCCACAGACCCCGTCATGCCAGAGCACGAAGCAGAACACGCGATGAGAGAAGTCATCGCGATAGCTCATAGAGGTAACAAGGTCGAGGTCAGGGTGAAGGTCAAGGTCAAAGTTCGCATTTAGGAAATTAACACGGGACCGTTGACAGCATAAGTTCAGTAAAAATATAGTACTAATATATTCTTTGTAGTGTTTAAGTAGGTATAATATATTATTACTTACAATGTTTGTAAAAGCGCTGAAGTCATAGCCAAATAGATAAAAGGTTTCACGATAAAGATAAGTTTGTGCCGTGTGCCACGCTGACCCATCGTACTGAAACGTGTCATCTGAAGCAATACATATAAACCATTTAAAAATAATATACATTTCGTAATGAACGATTTATGATAAAACTAGCTGCGTTCTTTGCGTTTTTTTTCGTGATAAAAAGCAGCCTATGTCCTTCCTTGGAAAAGATACAACCTCTATTCATGCCTATTTTCAGCCTAATCTGTTCAGTAGTGTGGGCGTGAAAAGGTAACAAACAGACAGACGGAGTTACTTTCACAATTACCTATAATATTAGTATGGATATTTAGTGATTAAAAATCTACGGGTAGTAGAAACGACCAGGGGCCGTATTCGCGTTCCTTTTTCCGTTCGTTTGATGAATATTCGGATGCATCCCAACACGATTTCTGACTTCAAGAGCCAATTTTCAAACGTTAAATATTCCAATCCGGAAAATTGCCCTTTGTATTCAGAAATCGTAGTGAGAAGCATCCGAATATTCATCAAACGAACGGAAAAAGGAACGCGAATAAGGCCCCAGTTTCTTTACATTTTAAAAACAAAATACTATAAGCAGCGTTTACCAAGTGTGAGTGAATGCCGTAGCACTGTAACTCGAGAACTTACGTAACTTACAACCCTTGAAAGTTACAAGTGCATTGGAACTTGGATTCTTCAGGAAACAACACTTGAAGTTGCTCACAAAGCTGGAAATAATATACTACATGCTATCTAGGCCACGATGCACGCTGCGATGTTTAAAGTTGATTATTTTGATGCTACTTACCCACTTCTTCTAAGTACCTAATTTAAAGGTTTAGGTACTCCTCGTCTGGACAACTGATGAATCCCTCTTTAGCTCTTTCCAGGGCATCTTCCTTGATCTCTTTATACTACTTACCTACATAGGTGACGACCTCTGTGGCGCAGTGGTTAAAAGCCCGCTTGGGACGCAGGAGCTTGCGGGTTCGATCCTCAGATAAATGTTTGTATGTATGTATTTACAAAGAAAGTAAATAAGTAGAATATCAATTATCTGGTTCGCATAGTACAAGCTATTAAATAAGTTCATAAAAGTATCTTTTATTTTTGTCCTAAGGGTCGATTCACATCTGACCGAAGATCCGTCGCGTATTATCGGTCGCGGAACGCCAGAACAGACAAATGTATAGAAAAACACTCGACCGTTCACACTTGACGGATGATACGTTAGTACGTCAAGTGTGAACGGTCGAGTGTTTTTCTATACATTTGTCTGTTCTGGCGTTCCGCGACCGATAATACGCGACGGATCTTCGGTCAGATGTGAATCGACCCTTAAACGTCGATAATATTATACTACGCAGTTCTAACCGCCGCACGCAGAATCACTAAAGGCTACTTTATCCATATAAAACCGTTAACTACTAAGCAACGGATATAAGTAGACGTTAATGACTCTGAGTACGGACTTATGAGTTTTCTGATCATCTAAAAACAAAAGGAGCGTTATATTATTTCAAAATCAGAAGAGGTTAGTGTTTGATAGTAGGTAATTTACAACTATTACCGTCATAAATAGTGTCTATTTTAGCTCTACAGTAGCGCTATAGCAGCTTGTAGGCTACTGTAACGCTTAACTATGGAGCTAATATCGTAATCGACAGCCTCTAAACGGCTGCCTATACAGTGGCGTAGATACCGGAGGACTAGGCGGTGCTGTGCACCGGGGCCCCAAGCTCAAGGGGCCCTCGGACTCTAAAGTTTGATGAAAAAAATTGAAAACAGAATTACTTAGGTAAACCTATAGTTTTCTAAGAACAAAATCTTCTAACTACAAAAGAAAAGTAGCTGCCCTCAATGTTGTAAAATTTTGCCACACTCTGTATAATTAAGTATACCTATTTTGACTTGATAAAACCTAAACCGTTCAGTTAGGGCCCCAGCTTTTTTTGCACCAGGGCCCTTGGTTACCTACCTACGGCATTGCTACTATAGAGCTTATTATAGCGCTTGTGTGCTAGTTGGGGTATTTCCTATTTACCAGTAATTCCGACAACTCTCGATCAAAGTTGAAGATAAGGAATTTATTCTTATCACTTTAAAAACACCATTGTCTGTTTCACCTAGATCTAAGGTATGTGCCAAAGTGCATCCGTACAAAAGCTCCATATAATATGATTGTGTGCGATTCCACGCATAAATTGAACCAATGGCGCGAATGGATTAAGTCGATTTAGTGTTCGTAAGGCCTGTTATACACCATGCCAGTCATAGTCATGCTAGTTAGAAGAATATTAGAAGTTGACAGAGAGAGCGTGCGGGCTTTCTTCTTCTTGTCTGGAAAGAGCCAGTGACATCACTGGCTTGTTTGAACTAAAGTAAAGTCTGTTCAAACAATAAAAAAAGAGTTTATTTCAGACCCAATAAATATAATCAAATAAATATATATCTGAAACATTACACCTTGTTAAATTTTGTATCTGCAATAGGTAAAAGTACCTAATATTATCAGTAAATTCACGAAAAGATTATATTTGTAGAATTACATACCTACTTACCGCGACCACTCAAAATTGCATTAGATAAACTCAAAATAGCTTTTTTTCTACCACCATAAAATGCAAAATCGTCTTAGCTCAGGGTGGTAATGTTAAAGAGGCACGACTTCCAAGGACAACAGCAAAACACTAAAACCAATTTCTGATAAATCCATTTTCATCAAAAAATTCTGTCTGTTTTCGTGATAATTCCATACAATTCATAAATCCTAAAAACAAAAAAACTGTACTGCTAGCAGCTGGCACCGTGTATCACGAGCTTAATCTTTATCGGTTAGTCAGTGACCGAGTTACTCCATGTAGAACGAACCTTTCAGAACATAAACTGCTCTAAAGTTATTGGGTGAAGTTGTGATCTCGTCCGGATAGTTTCGCTTCTGATTGGGAGGGAGACTATGCAAACTATAATAGACGTTGCTAGTTCTGCTTTTTGTGTAAACGTAATACACTTTTGTTATCCTGTTTTGGATAATTTACGGAATATCTTCTTCCTCCGACTGATGAATGAAAATAGGTACATTATATCATACCCTGTTAGAAGTAAATTTCCAATTTTTTTTGGATTTTTCTGCGTGAACTCTCCGAATATTATCACGAAAGCGTTTTTTTATGATGAATGTATCAGCTTTTGACCTCAAAAATTACGCAGTAATGAGGTCTATGATGGAGCGAGCCTACCCAGAAGGTGTCTATCAACTATCTTGTAAAAACAACTGGATCGTAGCTCAGCGGAAATACAGACGCTGGAAGCTGATTCCAATTTTTTGCAGTGCGCATAATAAAATAACTTTGAAAGCGCTTTGTGCTAAGTGTTTGTGAGAAAAGAGCCTCATTTTTAATATCTCTCATAATAAATTCCACCACTGACTGGTTTGATAAAACTCACTAGTTTGTCGTGACACTTCACGACAAGAAAAAAAATCTATGAATACGATAATCGCAATTTTTCTTGTAACTTGGCAAAATATCTAAAATGAGTGAGCCCTGTATAATCGCAAGGCCATGGGGCTGCTTGTCTGGGCTCTATCATTAGAGGTAATATTAGATCACGTCTGATCATCGTCTGTTGCCGCCCTTAGGTAATATTATTCTATTTTAATCATGGTTCGATTTTCGTTCAACTTTAGCTTAGAGCTTGAATACCATGACCATCTAGCAAAATGCTCTTTGAAATGACTAAACTGATTTATCATTAATTTTATCTAAAAACCTCACTATAAAGTCACTTTTCAAACATGAAAACATATGAATTTGGTCTATTCGTTTGAGCTACGATGTCACAGACACACACACATAAGTAGATAGGTGGTTGTACCAAAAAGGGTGCCAAAAACCATGCTTAATCTATGGGTCTTTTTGAAACGATCTTTTTTTTAAATTGACATTATCGCGCCAATAGATAACGACGGTAGGTGGGCTTAGGGAGCTTCTGAGGGTATGCGAAGGATATGCATCTGAGCATGGTCTCACATATAATGTTAAAAAAACGGAATACATGGTCTTTAAGGCCGCCGGTAATCGTCCAGATAATAATCTTAATATTACCCTAAATGGCTTGAACATTACTCGTGTGTCGAAATTTAAATATCTTGGACATTTCCTTACCGACGACCTTAAAGACAATGTTGATATTGAAAGGGAACGTAGGGCTCTATCGGTTCGAGGTAACATGCTGGTTCGCAGATTTTCCCGTTGTACTGACCAAGTTAAGATCTCGCTTTTTAAAGCATATTGTCAGAGTTTTTACACGGGAAGTCTGTGGGTCCGACATACCAAAAGATCGATGGATACCCTGCGAGTCCAATACAATAATATCTTCAGGATGATGCTGCGACTGCCCCGTTTCTGCAGTGCATCGGGAATGTTTGCGCATTACCAAACAGACGGCTTTCATGCCATCATGCGCAAAAAAACAGTGTCACTGATGCGCAGATTACGGGACAGTCGCAGCAGCATCCTGAGGACTGTGGCTGAGAGCCTGTTATCGCCGCTATGGAGGTGCTTTGTGCAGAGGGTGATCAATGAAGGGATCTTTGTCCCTGATTGATCATCTCCTGACTCATTGCGGTCCATAGTTTTAGTTTGTAATTTTTAATGATATTTTTATTACGATACTGTGTACCAAAATATGGACCTCATTCTGGTTGTCTGAAATAAAAAGATTTTATTTATTTATTTATTTTATAACCTTTCTACGCAGGATCATCGCAGGACCGTTCATAATCGTGCAATACAATATCGGGACAGTAGTTATCAACAACTTGAATTTTTAGGAAACTGAGCGCAAATAAAATAATAATAGTTCTTACCTGCCTCAAGCTACTAAAATGTATTCCTATACTAAAGCTAATGAATCGTACATATTTTTCGTCTACTTAATCCTCATGTAGGTACAATAAAGTTGGGTTGATTTATTACCTTGATGTGACCGGCTCACCTGTTGAATACTTGTTACAAGGTACATGTGTAATCGAAAGGTATATCGTGTTTGTTCTCTTGTAATAAAGTAAATTACGACGGAAATAATTATAAATTTAAGTGTATTTTAATAATTTGTTTTGAGGGCTTTATTCTTTCATCAAATAATTCGAAACATAACTTGAATTGACTTCAATTGAGTACAGACCTGCGGAGGTTCTATGCTAATTCTATGGTACGGTTCTGTTACAATATTTATCGTTATAATTATTTTTTAATGATAAGGTGTCCTTTGAATTGTTGGCTGATGATTCTTTGGGCATCTAATCATTATTTTATTCTAATAAATTATATTTATATAATAATATATCTCGTTCTTATTATTATATGTATGTATTTACAAACAAAAAAGTTTGTAAGTAGTACTTATATCAATTATCTGGTTCCCATAGTACAAGCTTTGCTTAGTTTGGGGCTAGATGATGCTGTGTGAAATGTCCAGCGCATTATTTATTTATTATTATTTTTTGTTTTATATTTGTGTAAGATTATTTCCCCATTTACGCCAAGCCAAAAGTAGATAATACCAAAATACTTAATAAAAAAAAAGTTTGTTAGGGTTTTCTCTTTACTGAACTAAGCAACAATATTTTTCATAGACAATGTTAGTATTGGTTTATGATTTCAGTGCTTACAGTTTTTCATAAATATATACATATCTAACTTAAGTATTGTCAGATTTTTAGCTATTGCAGTTTAGCAAAGTAAGTTTGTGTAAATGTAGTTTTTTGAAATGACCCATCGCTTATTTTAATTATAAAATAATTATGGTGTGAGTAGGTATTCTAATAAGCTTTATTTCAGATAATTTAGCGCTAACTGGAGCTTGACACTTGAAATAAGTAATGTGAGTTTACAATAATTTAGTTTTACTACTTCCAATAAGTTTTTTTATTAAGAAATGAAAAGTCTTATCAAAATTTTGGATTCCGACGGGATTCGAACACGCAACGATCAGACGATCCTCCTAAAGCCAGAGTGCCTTACCGCTCGGCCACAGAATCCTAATCGTCAGAATTCAAATTTTTGATAAGCTCATAATTACGGTTAAGCCCCGGTTTTTTTATTACAATTTTAATAATCATAGTACAGTCAGCCAGATTCACAGTAGACAATAGGAGAGAGTGGAACAAGAAAACATTTTATGGTAGCCCCATTAGCGTGAAAGTTCTCGAGTGGAGGCCACGCACCGGAAATCGCAGCAGAGGACGGCCCCCCACGAGATGGAAAGACGATCTTGTAAGGGTTGCTGGGAGCCGTAGGGAGCAGACTGCACAAGATCGATCGCTGTGGAAATCTATGGGGGAGGCCTATGTTCAGCAGTGGACACTAGATGGCTGAGATGATGATTTATTTATTTATTTATTTCAACATTACTGATGATGATTAGCGTGAAAAAGCAGAGTGAAAGTTTGTGAGTTTGTTTAGATGTTTGGATATTTGGATGTTTTGTATGTTCGTGTTTCAATCACGCTTAAACCAGTAAACCGATTTGGATGAAACTTGGTATAGGCGTAGATAGTGACCTAGAATAGCATACAGGCTATTCAAAATGTTTGTTAAAAAACGTGTTAAAAGCTAGTAATTTTAACACGTTTTTATTTCTTAAGACATGAGAGAATGTCATGACCTGTCATGTTCAAACGTGTTAAAAGCTAGTAATTTTAACACGTTTTTATTTCTTAAGACATGAGAGTCATGACCTGCCTGCATTTTTATAACTTCATAAAACTTTATTTAATATCTTTTAAAAACTTTTCAGGTTTACCTACTGGTCTTCCGATACTGGAGCAGGTTGAACACTGGAAGTTACTACTCAGCTATCCTACCATCTTTAACTAAAACAGGTACCTTTTTCATGAACCTTTAAACCAATTGGCCGTTATTAATAAACATAGTGTAATGGGTCCTCTACATATTCGGCGAAGATAGACGAATGTCGACGGTGACGAACAGGTAGAGGGTATATTCGCCTGTCATCTTCTATCCAAATAATAGTTCGGCGAATGTGTAGAGTGGCCATAAAGTTACGCAAGGTCTAAACTCCCAAAAATTTCATGGTTACTCCTAAGTTACACCCGGCGTAACTTTACACCACGTTTATTAATAACGGCCATTATGCGCTAGATGCCGTACGACATCGCCATACATACACCGTATTGGCCGCAACGAAACAGGGCTAGAATTATCTGTAAACAAACTTATTCTACTAAATACATAAATAAATTGACGACCTCTGTGCCGCAGTGGGTGAAAGCCCGCTTGTGACTCAGAAGGTAGCGGGTTTGATAAATACTTGTATGATCTGCAAATATTTATCTCGGGTCTGGATGTTTTTTGTATAATATGTATGTATGTTTTTACGAACAAAAGTATGTAAGTAGTATATCAGTTATCTGCTTCCCATAGTACAAGCTTTGCGGCTAGATGATGCTGTGTGAAAAAGTCCGGCATTATTTATTTATCAAATATATTTTTACTTTTTTTCCAATAAACAACTGATTTATCCAATAGACGGATAGGCATTTGAAGATTTTCTGAATCGCTGAAGTTAGTTACAATCCCGCCTATACGTAGGTACCTACCATCATAGAGCTGTTTCAAAAGTCTGGAGCCCCAAAAGTATGTGGTTTCAATATGTTTTTTGTTTGAAAGGATCGTTGTATTGAAGTCTAGATCTAGTATATCCTAGCCAGTCGGTAGCCACAGCGTTATGCAACCCTACATTTGGGCGGCGGCCAGCCTCTGGGATTTAGTACCGGCCATTCGTGTTTCAAAATTTATTTTGTGTTTTTGAACATTTTTGTGTTTAAGTTGAGTTTCTACACAGTTGAATGAAAACGTCATTCTGTTTTAGAAACTGATTCTGTTGGGTGTATGAGTTTTGTAAGTATTGAGAAAAATCTATTTTGTAATAAAAAAAAAATCACATCACAAAAAAAAAATATTATCAATGTAGGTAATTAAAAAATATCTACATATTTATAACTCTTAAGTCTAAAATTAACACTTGTTTGTCGTTCAAAGCGGAAGGCTCTACAGCATAAGTCCTTAAATTTAACTCCCGCCATGAAATTTAACTACAGTTTTGAATCCCGTAAGTAGAATCCAATAATTCAGTGATTAAAATTTATGCAAATGCAGCTTCGCTGACGAAATTTATTCTGATATAATAATAGTTTTTAAAAGCACTTAGACATTATTAAGCTGACCAGACCTTGTGGCGTCCGCTAGTGGGATTATGAACTGAGCGCTTATAGTTAACTGAGCCCTAAGGCTGCTCACGTAGAGACCTGCTATCCTAGGCCGTTAATAAACGTGGCGTAAAGTTACGCCAGGTCTAAACACCAAAAATTGTATAGTTACTCCTAAGTTACACCCGGCGTTAAACCACGTTTAATAATAACGGCCCTAATGTTTAGTGACTCGTATTTGACGCAGCTAGATGTGCTTATTTTTTGTGCTGGTCTAGTTGCAGAGATATTCATTAAAATATGTGGTCATAGCCTTAACCGCTGATGGTCGTACTCGGACATGACAGAGGCCTCAAGCGGTCAAAAACACTGTCACCAAAGTTGGCTACTCATACTCATACTAACTTACGTTATCTAAACATTACATGGGTTTAACCACAATGTATTGTAACTGTCCCCCTCCCTCCCTTCCACCCCTCTCCCTCCAGTAATTACGCGACATCCCAGCAGTCGTATTTCAAACCCTACGCCATTTTCAAGGCAATAAAATCTAAAATGTAAAATACTGCTCGGCATGTTTTAAAGAATTTGTAAAATACGTATTTGCTAGGAACTGTGTTGTAAATTGCACAGGGTTGACATGTTTTAGTCATCATCATCACATACACTTCTCACTGCTGGATGTAGGCCTAACTATGTTTACGTCATTCATTCCTGTTCTGTGCCTCACGCATTTTCATTCAAAGTGATCCCAGCGGTCCTACTGAATAAATGCTTTTTTAATTTGACTTTCAAAGATCTTCAAATGATCTTGCTTGTCTGAATAATTGAGAGTGCCTACATTGTGAAGTAATATTCCCTTAAACTATGTTCATTCTTTGATTGAATATCTAAATATACACTTGAATATTTAGATTAAAAACTAGCAAACCCAGCGAACTCCGTTTCGCCACCAGATGCCACCAGATTTTTTCTGAATTTTCTTTGCTATAAACCTCACGGAGCCCGAGACCTTTCCAACGAATGCAAAACCGTGGAAATCGGTTCGTGCGTTCTGGAGTTATAGCGTCAGGAAGGAAAACCCGACTTATTTTTATATAGTAGATGATTGATCCTCTAAAGAAAATCTAAAGTCCAAGTGTTTATTGCCCTGGTTCTTGGTATTGGTCAGGAAGGAACAGGAGTAAAACCACCTAATTCTTAGCTCTAGTGAGCTCAAGCGGTCCTATTTAATTTATCCCAGAATCAGGTTGAGTTTGTGTTGATGATCATACTTTTTAAACTATTAAACTTGCAACTTGTAAGTATAGAAATCCTACTAGGCCATCACAAGCTATATTTTGATCCGGCATCGTCCTGGGAGCACGATAACCGATATAACAGTTGAACCGATACAATAATATAACTGGCAGTAAATCTTATGACCCCATTCTTCAGCGAATAATATTCAATCGTAATGGCTTTAGCCCTGCTGTTCAGATCTTTCATCTTGTTGAAAAGCTTCAACACATTTGAATATTTATATTTCCATTTAAAGAAAACTCAAGATTTTTTGTTTTTCTTATAAAACGCGAAGATTGGAAGAAGGAAATTTATATATTTATTTATTTATTTATTCATTTATAGTTACGGAGTTCAAAACTAGATGGCGCTGACGGTGGTGTCGGTAACACTGTCAGTTTGAGTCCAATAGATTGCACAACATGTTTCTCGTCTCTATTTTCCTATGTCGCTCGTCATCAGCACTCACTCCTTTCACACACATATCCGCATTTACACCATCCATCCATCTTTTCTTAGACCTACCACTACCAGTGAAATAATAATTATAATAGTTTCTATCATTTTTATAATTTACGTCAGCCTGCTTACCGTGACCCTATCTCTAGTAGAACATTTGAATTGACATGGCTGGGGTTTAAACGTAGAAAAACCAACTTGAGCTGCGAATATTGTAATTTTGAGAATTGAGTTTACGAGTCATATTGAACCTAAAGCCTTAGCCATAAAACTTAGTTTTGATTGCAGACTATCTTCAAGTGACTCTGGGTCATATCAACTGTCATGGTCGCTGCTATCTCCCGGGTCAATCGAATGAGTCGCTTCGCTGTGTTTCATTATTTATTAATGGTGGGTTTACAACAAGTCACGTTAAAGTCAGTTGGATTTTAGCTATTGAATGTCATTTACACTGTTTTGTGCATAAAAAGTAATGTAACTTAGGCCTCTATCTTTAAAAAATGATTATTAATGCGTCAGTAGTATTTGCTTACTTCTGTGCACGAGAAATTAGTAGATTGTGAAGACATTAAGAATCCCGGCCGTGCATCAATGGATTTTGCGTTTCGTAAAATGTACATGCGCTTTAACACGTGCTCTAAACGGTGAAGGGAAACATCGAGAGGAAACCAGTTAGTATTCTTATAGGCGGAAATGGGCTTGCAACCCTTCACGTATGGAAAACTAACTTCTGCAAGATCTATTGGATGTATTTGGACATACCTCTGACTACCAAAACTCCTCCTCCTCTACTACTCCAAAAGAGCGCTGACATTACACATCACACAGTGTAGAGTTGGATCACAAAAATAGCTGCGGTATCTATCTTGCTTGAATTATGTTCTAACAACCTACCATAGCGTAAGTCTACAAGGACAAACTACAATGTTGTGGTACTATATGGCTTAAACGACAAAATTTCTCATTTCTCGTGCACGATAGACATGCTAGACAAGAAGAAGAATAACTGAACATAAAACTCGACACATTTTACAATATTTAGCAACACACAATCTATGCCTAGACGCTGTGCCTGGAATATTATTGTAAAACCTTGCTCAGCAACTAAACTTCTTAGCTCTATCAACTAATCCCGACAACGAACCAGACCAAATACGCTTTTGTCAGTCATACATTACATTGTGTGCATAACTGGCCATAAAATTGATAGTATAGAGCCATATAACTTATAATGCAAGTCAGTGTATTGATTTCCGGGAGAGCTGTCCGGGAGAATCACATTGGAATAAAAGCTTGAGCTACTAAAATATTATGTTATGAAGGGAAAGTATGGTTCACAGAAGGAAATCATCATTTTTATTTTATCCCATATGATCAGATCAGGGCAAAGCTGCTCCAATAAGTAGCTACTTCTTTATCCACCTTCATAGACGAAAAGTGTGCTTAAATGAAAGTAATGTGACTGATTGCAGACTTGATTACAGCTTGAGGATCATGACTGTAGCTAACCAACAAATAAGTTTCTTTGAGATTTGAAAACCAGTTAAGGAGCAAAACATATTTTTTTACATTTCAGGACTTGACCATCGACCTTCGCGAACAACGCTGTGTGGTTTTTTGTTAACATGATGAGAACCAAAAATCCTGTGGTGTGGACTGTGGGTGGCATTGGATTTAGACAAGTAAGTCCTAGCTCTATAAAATAGCATGACAGTCATGGGCGGATCCAGGATTTTTCGTAGTTAGTAGGTACACAAAAATATCGTCTGGGGGGGGGGGGCACGTGCCCCCGTGCCCCCCCCCCCCTGGATCCGCCTATGATGACAGTTACAATACAAAAAAAACTCACGTTTGATACTCGCTTATTGCAGCTCACTATTATTTAGATATCATAACACTGAGCTTAAAGGTCTGATGAAGCTAAAACGTTGAGCTTCCATAGGAACTAACAAGCGTTTTGACATCTACAAAGTAAAAAGAAACAGGACAATATCTATTTCCAAGAATCGTTCTTTGATTATTTAAGTTGTTTAATCTTTCATAACAATAACAACATTCGCAGAATTTTTTGCACTTAAGCACTTACCTAAATTCCTACAAAATGTGTTTTGACCAACAAATAAACAAGCACCCTCATTAGAAATACTATTTATTACACCTAGTTGTGGTAGAACAATGGTTATTCAGCAGGTACCTAGCCCTTCAAAAATCTGTTAGAATAAAGATAATTTGCTAAATGAAGAGATGCCTAACGCCCAGCTGTGGTGGGTGCTAAGAGCAAATCTCAAAAACAGATCAATAGAAACAAAAAAATGTAAACAGGGTCACGACTGTATCCCCAAGGCACAGTAGAAATTCTCTCAGATCTTTATATTCCAGATCCTTTGAAGATCAATAGAGCTGATCATTTTTCGTTGTATTCTGATAAAGATGTCAAGACTATACTCGTAGGTTTGTCTATTATGTTACGGCCACACTACACATTCGCCGAACTATTTGGATAGAAGATGACAGGCGAATACAGGCGATGAGGCTCTCTACACGTTCGTGACCGTCGGCATTCGTCTATCATCGGCGAATATGTAGAGGGCCCTGTGTTTATTTAAATAGATCTTCAAATATTTTCTCGATAATTTTCACAGCGTAATGCGGAAACCCACGTACCTACGTGTTGAAGTAAGGTAAGTAATATGTTTTCGTCACCTATTGAAGTAAACTTTGACCAGCGAGCCATTATTTAGCATCTAGTAGGTAAACATAGATAAGAGTGCATCCTTATTATTGTTTTGTTTATTTTGTACGGTCGCTTGCACATTGAATCTTTGATACTGACGGTACGTTCGTAATAATTATTTTCTATGATAGTATGAATCAGTGGGCAACGGCTTTACAGCCGGGGTCGACAAGTGCCCTCCAAAAAAAGAAAAGGAAAAGAAGAAAAAAATAGAAAGAGCAGCGCTCGTGGTCATGCTTGCTTAGTCGTTCTTGATAGAGCGTCGAAGTTAAGCAACATTCGAAATGGTCCGTAAGTGGATGGGTGACCGACAGCGGCATTTTCATCTAAACGCTTCCGTGCTTCGGAGGGCACGTTAAATTGTAGGTCCCGGCTATTAAAGTCGTTAAGCCATGACGGAGGCCTTAAGGCGGCCTAAAAACTCCGTCACCAGAGTTGGCCACTGACTCAAACGAACTTACTTAGTGCCCTCCGAAGCACAGAAGCGCTCAGTTATTAATGTCACTATCGGTCACTTTGTGACCACAAAACGTTGCTTGCTTTGAGACTCACAATGTTTTCATTGCGTGCCAAAAAAACTTCAACTTTGTTTAATTATAATCACGAATAAGTACCAAAGAAAACGATGAACTAATTCTAATCTTACTCACATTTTTATGACAAGTTCAATGTCGGTCATTCGTTCTTTTTTAAAGAATTATCAGCAAATACGATATCTTGTGGGGTCAATAACTTTCATATTTCTCAATTGTTGCTTATATTTCATAATGAAACAAAAGACAACCGAGTAGGTGCCTCGACTTCTGAAGGAAAGTCGCGGGTGTGGTCGCGGGGTTATCCAGGCCGTGCATCAATATTTCTTTTCAAAAGTTTATGTGCGAAGTAGAATGAAACTGTGAAGAAACACATCGTGAGGAAATTTCAAAAATGTCATGTCAATTGTACGAAAGAATCCTCTTTGAGGCCTTCGAAAATACTAGTAATTTTACAAGAATGAGATAGGTACATAGAGTTATAAAGGCCCTATTCTACCGATAATAACCCACTATTTTATTTTTCTGATTCGCAATTAGCACGTCATTGTGTGATACAGTGTATAAAGCATTGGCCGGGTTATCTGGCAGATAGCCGGGTCAGGCACAGCTAGGTAGTGTTTGCACTTGGGAACAGATGATAGTGAGGAGCAATGGGCTCAAGAACGCAGCTCATGTATCACATTTGATACATTTCACGACCTTGGTATGAAACCCGAGAGATCGACTTCAATGTTGCACTCAGGCCTTACTCTCGTGTGATAAATCCGTTAATTTTTTTAACTAACCTATACTTTCCCACGGCTGGGTAAAGGTCTCCCCCATCTGTCTCGATCCCCAGCCACGTCCCACCAGCCCTCTTGGAAGGCATCAAGGTCATCACGCCAACATTTTCTCGGCCTGCCCCGGCTTCGTCGCCCATCTGCAGGTACCGATGGCTGTATACTCTGACATTATTACTAAAAGCTACATTGAATTCGGTCGGTAAGATATATGAACTCGGTCCGAACCTAAGATCGAAACATTCAACACTCAAAAATGGCAACACCACACGTGTTTTTGTCTGACTCGAGCATTCAGGTGTTACACACGTAGGGCCCGCTGGTCTAAACGAAGATGAGGGCTTTTTATAAATAATTCTCTCAGGAATTAAATTCAGACGGGACCACCTAGACATACCTTGGTCAGGAAGAAACCTTTGCCCACACTCAACGAGATGCTGTGATGAAAAAACTATATGCCTAACTTAATCGGCTATCCACAGGAAACGGCAATATGTGGAGCTGATTAATCAGTTATCTGGTTCCAATTTTTTTTTAAAGGTTCAAACTCAGAAAAAATAAACATTAACTTAAAATAACTCTGTGGGTTCAAATCCTGCACTTAGCCCAATCTACGTATTATTTTGCGCACGATTTTACCTACTGCAATTCAGACAAAGTGTTTTTTACCTGCCATATACGACGAACCCTCTTATTTCTTTTTTCTACGAATTAAATAATTAGGTAGGTAATTTTCAAGTTTGCTTAGGTTGCTGTTCACAGATCTACCTAAAGTAAAAACCCGGTCGTTTATTCTACCTAATCCTATTGTATAATTCCCAGAATGGGTAGGTCTATTATCTTTTTTTTTTTCAATGTAAAAGTAAAGCTTTTTAAACCATTACCTATGCCTTGATAAATGTTTTTTTTTTCTGGATATTCCAAAACCTTTTACCATTGTTTACATCACCGTTATTATTCACAAATGAAATCCAAAACAAACATGGTTCCTTTCTCGTGACCAAAACCACAAACAACTGTATCTTAAAGTAAAATTAATAAGGAATTTTTACCTAAGGTTTGAACACTAGTTAAGTTAGTGTTCTAGCAAGTTTGCAACATAAGCTTAGATAAATACATTGTAAAACAATCACTCTATGTACCGGATGTTTTGATTAGATACTTCATGCACGTGTGCATCGATATCAGGGTGGTTGCCTTCATCTTTTTACAGTTGCAGCTTGCAGATTTGAATATTAATTAGATTATTAATTGGTTCACTCTGAAAGAAATCCCACATATAAACAATAGCTTCAATATTATGGAGAACCCAATTTATAATTTTTTATATTTTTTTTTATCTTAAATAAAAAAAGTTTTAGCTGTATCATTGTCTGTTTTTTTACGAGGTTTCCCTTTGCTGTTTGAGTCTAAACGTACGCCAAATCTAATCGCATCCATGTCCTAAGATCTCTAGCCGTCTAGACGCAGGTGCGTTCTCTGTTTCTCATTTTATTATGTTGATTTTGCGATGACACCTCAAAGGGTGGTAGAGAATATGAGTATTATTTGGGTTCGTGCTTGGCTTAGTCGTTCGTGATAGATCGTCGAAGTTAAGCAACGTTCGAAACGGTCTGTTAGTGGGTGACCGCCAGTGGTATTTTCATCTGAGCGCTTCCATGCTTCGGAGGGCACGTTAAATTGTCGGTCCCGGCTATTTAAGTTGTAAGCCATGATGGAGGCCTTATGGCGGCATAAAAACTCCGTCACCAGAGTTGGCCACTGACTCATACAAACTTATTTGCTTTTTATTAGAATAAGGCATGCTGGTTTCAAAAGAACTCGTGATACAAAAATAAGATTAATAAGAAAAGTAAAAATAAAAAATATCATCTCGTAGCTCGTAGCGACTTCGTAGATCTTCGTAGCACCTTAGAAAACTGAATAGCAAATAAGAAATTCATATTTTTAACGGGCAAGGATTATTTCCTTAATAAAAGGAATAAGATAATAAGGTCGTATACATAAACTAAAAAAAAGAAGATACACGTATTGAAGTTATGTACGTGTATAAGTTTAGTATACTCGTAATACCTAATCAAGTATGTATGAATACCTATGAATGGAATAAAACAAGGTTAATAACCTTATGGAATTAACACATTATTTTCCACGACTTTATTACACATATATACGCAACTATTTTCGAAAATTAACCTTTGTTATTTCATTAACCCCCGCTATCAATAAGCAAACACAGCCCCAATGGCACAATATACACAACTATCAGTAAATCCTCTATTCAAACAGGAGCCGTATTTGCGTTACTTTTTTCGTTCGTTTGATGAATATTCGGATGATTCTCACCACGATTTGTGAATTCAATGTCCAATTTTTCGCTTTGGAATATTTGGTCTGAGGTTAGGACCGTGTTTTATCGTTTGAAAAATTGGCCATTGAAGTCAGAAATCGTCGTGGGAAGCATCCGAATATTCATCAAATGAACGAAAAAAGGAACGCGAATATGGGTCCAGATCCTTAGTTCTTAGTTCTTTTTCAAAACCAAAAGATAGCGCTTGAAATATTACATGCGCTTGTTAAAATTAGTCTGACAATTTCTTTCATTAGTAAAACAAAAAAATCATATATAACATTTGAGTCAAGATCATGAAATTTGGACAAAACATGAAACTAAAATACAGGCTCAATACAATCCCAAACATCGCTCCTAATCGAATAGCTATGCTTCTGATCATAGCCGGATTAGTAGGTACTCTTTTTCATAAGTTTTTTCAAACTTAGTTTCTGTAAACTCTAGTAGAGTATTCAAACACACAAAACGAATTTATTTTATTTTTCAAGTGCATGTTTCTTCTGATAGGCTGGTACACCAGTTCAATCAATGCCAAATAGGGTTTTCCTTGTGTCCGGAAACCTGCACTGACTAACCTAACAGACCTGCACAGAGCCAGCTCCTCCTACCATAGTTACTCTATGGCAGGACATCTATCATTCTAAATTCACCTGACAAAGCACGACACAAAGAAATACAAGTGTATCTACTGTGTGCGCGTGTACTGTGCCAATAGTCCCGCTTAGTAGCCAGTATGGGCCCAGTCTATAAAAGGGAGTTGTCCCGCACCCCGGCCGCATTTCTGTGCGAGGCGTGAGAGCACATAGTATTGCTAGATTAAGTACAAGACTGTTTTATTAATTCTTTAGTGTACTTTTACCCCTGTAAAAATGGGGAAAAGTAAATTAGGATTATTTAGTGTATTACTTGTAATTTCCGTTTTATGGAAACCAGCGTACACGAACGGTGAGTTTTTAAATGCATGGTGTTTATTATGAGCCGATGGAGTGTGGTTGTGCCTTTTTATCCTAAGATCGTTGATTCGAATCCCGATCGTGCATCTATGGATTTGCATTTCGAAAAATTTAAATTAAAAATTGTACAGAAATATTTTTCCTTAGCAAATTTTGAGTCTTTAGTTTGATAAGATTATTTGGATTTTATTAAGATTATCCACTCGGTCTTTTGGCTTCCCTTGTACCAACTTTTCCACAACCATTTTCCGATTTTGATAGTTGATTCATGCTCCAAAGCTATCTTACTGTTTATTCTATGTCTTGCAACAACTATCGAATATTTTCCACAAGATAATGTTATTTTTATGTGAGATGTCACAGGTAACAACAGTTTTCCAAGGCTTTTTTACTGTGAAACTTTCTTATTTTGATTACAATTTTATGGGCTTTTATTATCTTAATAGAAGTAACCTAATTTATTTAAAACATCATCTGTCTCTTCAGATAGTACCTAGCAACTGGATAAGGTGTGATTGAAATTTGGAATATTCTTATATGGAAAGATTACTTACTGTGGGAAGTGAAGATGATGGGTCCAGGTTCCTCAAAGACAATTTTATCTACAGAGTTTATTAGGCCCACAAACCACTTACTATTGTTTTCAAAGAAAATTTTCTATTTTGAGACCTCAACAACAGGCAACTAGATAAGACTTTCTTGGAAATAGGCCCTAAAATAATAATCATCATCACTGGTTACATAAATAGTGATTCATGCGATATAAGCAATTGATTGAGAGATAACTTAGATCTTGTTTATTTTATAAGCTTGTTGCATTTCGTGCAAAATCATTTGAAACAAAGATTCTTCTTGAGAACACACATACAAGATGATATTCCAAAGGCATGGTAGACACTCTCTTAACTTAACGTACCTTCCTCCATTAGAAGATTTCTGGGGCATCTTAGGGAATTCATACTACGAAAAAAATACTTCAATTTGTTGTGGTACTCATCTTTTTAGATAACATAAAGACTTTAGGTACCTATCTATGTGGTCCAGAATTTTCCATATATTTAGGTACCTATCAACTGTCACTGGCCGGTAATATCTATGTTTGTAATAAACAAAGATTACATCCTCAACTTTGAACTTCGATAGTACTATCACATTGTCAACAGTACCTAGGTCCTCTTTGTATTCCGTGATAAAGATTTTATATTATTTTCTTCAAATTATTATGCTCTGTTGGCCAGTTTTGGCATATTGTATTCCAGTAGGTACTCTCAAACAGTGAAGGAAAACTGAAAGGAAAGGTGTTGAACTTAAAAAGTCCGAAAAACTTGTCTTTCATTCATCAAATCATCACACATGTTATAAAAGAAGTAGAAAAACTTACTAAAAAAATCAATAAAATAATGAAAAATAGCATTCAAAGTTTACGGGAATCACAAATAATTATAAGTATAACAAATAAATCAACGTAAATCCACGAAAAGCTTTCAATCTCTTGATATCACTTGATCACCAGTGATAATCGATAACAGAATTCTATGAAAAACGCATAATGATTCGTTGGTTTACAATTGAAATTTAGGTTTCAGCTCGAATCTCCCTCGTTTCACTCGAAAATTAGCTCTAGAATCCGTTGATGCGCTCGGGACCTAATATAAAACGCTTGTGACATTACTGACTTATTATCAAAATTATCTAGGTAAGTAGGTACCTACTTTATGAAAACAGAAAACACTTACAGATAACCTTAAAAAATTATTGCGTCAACTAAAATTGCTCCGTGCAGTGATTTGTTATACTAGGTACCTGAGTAGTATCCCAATACCCTGCACTTATTCAGTGCGATTGTGGGGCTCCCGTTGAGGATATGGAACACCAGCTCTCATGTCCTCTGTGCCCTACAACCTGCACACAAGAGGACCTGCTCAATGCCAGAGAGAAAGCAGTTGGGTTGGCCTCATACTAGCAAAAAATGGTTTAAAACATTGATACGAAAGAATGTCTACCGCGCCTTGGGGATACAGTCGTGACCCTGTTTTTTTTACGAAAGAAGAAGAAGTATCCCAATTCACTGGCTCCGAGTGACATTTGTCAGTAACTGCTTGGAGATTTATTATGTGGGGTAATCTCCTACCAGACGAGAACTGAAGGGTGTAACAATATGTATGATGGACGCTAGACATTCTGTACATTTGTATGGTTCCCCTTCAGGTTAACGCGTTAATTAGTAGAAGATAACTTTCATAGGCTTATTATATTTTAAATAAGATAGCGTTATCAATATTAAATAACTATAGCCCTTATTAATTATTAAGTGAACATCACGTATTATTATTTTCTCGTTTGATATAGGCATTATCAGCATTTGCCTTGGCAATGACCAACTGTCAATGAAATTATTAGTAGGTAGTGTGATATATAAAGTGCTCTTTGTCAAAATTATCACAACCTTTGACTCCGTTATCTGTTTCTCAAAACAACAGCACTTACTATCAACGATTATCAAAAGTTCAACATACATATCATTTTATATTCTTTATTATAAAAAACAGCCTTCACGTCTCTTTTCATTATTTTTTTGCAAACGCTGAATTATTAATAGAGCTTTCTCTGCTAATTTCACAAAAAATAGACGTCTCATGAAGAAATATTTGTTTCTATTTCCAGTCCGCATTTCTCAAGTAAATATAAGTTGGTTTTTTCATCGTAATAACTCATTGATGTCTAAGGGCTACCCCCTTCAGAGGTATGTCCAAATACATGTTTGGTACATACCCACATCTTGCAGAAGTTAGTATTCCATTCGTGACAGGTTGCAAGCCCATCGCCGCCCCTTAGACATCTACAAAGGATCTGGAATACATAAAAGATCTGAGAGAATGTCTACCACGCCTTGGGGATACAGTCGTGACCCTGTTTACGTTTTATCACTCATTGATCTTATCGACGACGTGCCAAAAAAACTGAAAAATTTTACTACTGTTAAAAAAGTAAATTGTTCGGCATCGGGACATCCTTCGAGAACGGATGGGACAATACGGTATAATTCCGATCTATGAACAGCATCCGTACACATCGGTACAATGTCACTGTAATTGGCGATCGAGATAACTGGGGTCCTATTCTTGCTAGCTCGAGATATTACCACTCATTTACAAACAACCAATAAAAACAAAAATCTTATTGGTTCCCAAAAATTGCACCCATGCATGAGGGACTGAACCGAACTTCACAGTAACTGTACGTGATGTCACTCTTTAAGTGAAAGGTTAATACAATTATATTAATTTGGCTTAAAACTATAAAAATATACTAATATTTAATGTGTCTTGTTGATAGAGTCGCAGGGTAGATAATCAGTCTCAGCCTACCAGGGTATTCAAGATCCTATACAGATTAACCAGAACAAATACAGATCGAATTAAGCAATGGGCTTAGCTGTTCTCGTAATGTCTATAGTGGGGCCACCGAACTCCCCCCCTGCTCTCGAAATTGGGTAATTGCAGTCGGGGCCGCATCTCATCGTATACTCAATCAGGGCAGTGATGCGTCATTCTGTTTTCATTGAAAAAACTAAAAAGAATCACAGAACCATATCCTAAGAGGTTCACATTCTCCCGAATCTTTGGCACTCATGATCTTTTGAAGATATGATAGTAGGCAGAAGAATATCCAGTACAGAAATTAGTGTCTCCATTGGTATCCCTCAGGTGGTTTGAGCTTACGTGCCTAGTGCAGGAGGGTTACCAGTTGCTTCTGACTGTTACTCTTAAACGGAGAAGGAATCAGCACGGAACGGAGAAAACATCAGCATGTAGAGCTTCAAAATGTCTAAAAGATTGGTCATTGAAGTGCTCTTAATTCCTTTCAACAACCTTTGCACACGGCTAGAAAACGTGAAAGAGCATAGATTCTTTGAACTCCGTTTAGCATGGTTTGAGAATACACGTCAAATATCCAATCAGAAAACAAGCAATTTGTGTCGTGACCTATGATCCGGATCCCTACTTTGTTGCGGATCTGCAGCTGTGGAAACATTGTGACCTCCTGATAAATTTCTAATTAACGTATGATAATAATAGTTCTTGACTTTGAACGAATGATAATGCGGCCTTCATCAAATTGTGTAATTTGTTATAATGATAAACAACATTAGAGTAGTGTTTGAGCTCTTATGCCCAACAGTGGGCTATTATTATTGCTGATGATGATCATGAAGAATCCAGTTACGGCAACGGGCTTGCAATTTTTCAAGTAGAATTTTAGAAAAAGTGGACAAGGACAGATTACGGAATGCTTCTGACCTAGGTGAATTAGGTCTTAACAGAAGAATAGTAATATTTTTTCCGGGATGTAGCTTGAGAAATAATTATAAGTTTATTTTATTTATTATTACCTTATCGTTATCAGAAGCACCCCGTGTGCTTAAGTAATGAGTTTATTGTATTGCTTCGTTATTTATTGTTCTTTGTACTAATTAGTAATTGCTTTGTTTGTTTCAGAATGTTCAACGGCTTGTAAAGGAAGTGAGTATTTTAACATTTCCGTTTTTTGAAGGCAAAAAATAATGTAGACCATGAAACAAGTCCTACGGAATTTCGCAGGGCTTGAGCAGAAGCCATTGCAATTTTTCTTCGCACGTAGACACTAGCGCGGCTTGAAAAATACTTGTTTCGTGGCGCTACCATAGATATTACATACTCAGTGTCAGTGTCAGTGTACTAGCAAACTTTAGACCAACTAGGAACTTCCATATACTTATTCCGTTTTAAATGTCCCTGAGTTTACAGACGTTTAAACCTTAACTTTGTTTCCAGACCCAGCAAACCCTGGCTTCGCAGCAAACACCAAGTACAACTATGGTGTGGAAGGCACAGTGAACATCTTCCTCACCGGCTCCTCGGAGAAAGAGACCAGCGTCAAACTCCTGGGACAGGTCTCCGTGACGACCCTCGGCGACTGCGGACATGAGCTGACTGTGCAAAACTTGGTCATCTCTGGACCTGATGGCAAGGTAACATGCTCCTGATCCTGGATTAAATACCATGCTGATTGTAGGCAGAGCATGAGAACTTTGAGATCTTCAAATATTAAATAACTTATTGGGTACGTAAAGCAGGAGTGTAGGTACTAGTAGTTAACCAGTAGGTAGGTCAGAATAACTCAGGTTATGATAAAATATTCTCAACTCCTTACTTTACACAGATTTTTTGTGTTTTAGCTTAGTAAAAAAAATGATAGTAAAAATGCTAATAATTATCAACATTTCTAGAAATACCAAAGCCCGCCCGGCATTGAGAAGCCTGTCCGCTTCTCTCTGCAAGATGGCCGCCTCGCCGCTGAGATCTGCACCGTGGAGGGCGACACCCGCCGTTCCCTCAACATCAAGAGAGCCATCATCTCGCTGCTGCAGACCGAGCAGAAGTCTACCACTCAGGTGAGCTTTTACTTTTCAAGTAGAACCAACTGCGCGATGGGACATCAAAAAAGACCATAGATTTTAGAGGAAAGAATGACGATAACAGAAGGAGGCCTACGCTCAGCAATGGATTTCTATTTCAGAAAAGTTGCAAGCGCATTTTAATATAAAAAGTTCCAAAAAAGTATTTTGACGTGTATCAAAGAACTCTCAAAACATCTTCGAAAGATATTGACTTGATATGAGACATTGTACTATGCCTCAAGATTACAGTCGTGGTTATCTAGAAAAAGTTTCTAAATTCCGCTTCCTCTAGGTGGATATCTTCGGCGCGTGCCCCACGGAGATCGCCTACTCGGCCGAGGGTGGTGCCACACTGGTGCACCGCACACGAGACCTCGCTCGCTGCGCTCACCGCGAGCAGGGCAAGAACGACCTCATCGCTTCTGTGCTTAACGAGAACTCTGTAAGTTGGCTGGGCTTTCTTTTATCAATAAGACTAAACTGAATTAATATTGTATACCAGTGAGGTCGACTCTGAGAACGAGCTTACCTATATTATCAAAATTGAGTAATATCAAAAAAACTATAATTTTAACCCATTTCCAAATGCACCAAATTAACTTTATACCATTTACAGGAAATCAAGGAAAGCCAAGTCCTCCAATCCACGCTCCACGTAGAGTCCAAGGTCAACAACGGTGTCCCGGAGAAGGTGTCTGCTTCTGAAGAGTATCTGTACAAGCCCTTCTCCGTCGGAGAGAACGGAGCTCGCGCCAGGGTCCACACCAAGCTGGTCCTCACTGGAAAGTCTGGTGGAGCCGCGGCTGCAAGTAAGGAACTTGTATATGACAGAATATCTAATCCCAGACAGACAAGGAGCCCTGCATTATAGCAAAACTATTATAATTTATTTGGGTAAGCTCGTGGTATAGTCATTCTTATGCAACGTTCTATATGGTCACAATGTTCAGGGTGACCGCTGTGGCAGTGGCATAATCAACTGAGCATTTCTTCGATGGGCACTTTAAATTGTTGGACCCGTCTATAAAGTATAAAGACCTTGTCTAAAAACTCCGTTGCTAGAGTAGCTAACTGGTATCTCTCCGGCTACCTAGCTGGTACGAACGAACTTACTTAATGGTGTACCTATTTCCTCCAGGTCAATGCACCGTTCCCCGCAGCGTCATCTTCGAAGCCCCCCACGGCGCCCCCCTGCAGAACAACGTAAACAGCGCTCTCGCCGCCGTCAAGGACACCGCCAAGGCCATCAACAACGAAGCCACCGAGAAATCTGCCGGCAACTTCGCTGCTCTCATTAGGGTAAGATTCGCCGATCTAGAAAACCCCTTCAAAAAATTAATCAACCACATCATTGCGCAAACAAACCTTATTTCAAGCTTTTATTGATTCTATCTAATGATCTTTTTAGTTTAAAAGATCATTAATTTTATCATAATTGTTTACAAGTTGTTAATATAACTTAAGCTTATTAAGCTTTTTGTAGTGATAACTAATTTTATAGCCAATTTTACTTTTTACAGATTTTCCGCGTCACCAGCAAAGATGACCTCATTAAAGTCTGGAACCAAGTCAAGGGCAACAACTTCGAAAAGTAAGTGTTGCAAACAACCATAAGGTTTTTTTAACTAAAAACGAAATCAAAACTCCACATCTTTCTTCCATTATATTATTATTTCTTCTATTTTATTGCATTATCCTATTAAACAAATTATTTCTTTTTCTAATTTTTGACATTTCTCCAGGAGAGTGTATCTGGATGCCCTCCTCCGCACCGGAACCGGTGCCTCCATCGAAGCCTCCATCCAGATCCTGAAGAGCCACGGCCTCAACGAGCTCGAACAGCAACTCGTCTACTTGTCTCTTGGCAACGCTAAGCACGTGAATGACGAAGCCTTGAAGGCCGCCACTGTAAGTAGCTATTTCAGAAGTAGTTTTTGAGATTTCCCTTTTCTTTTTCCCCCCCTTTAGTTAGCTAAGCCTCTTATATTTTCTACGCTTCAACCACGTTTCTTAATAAATTCCTCTACTCTGATCCCCAAATATTTTTCACCTAAAATAAAGATTTTTTAAGCTATACAGACGAATTGGGGTTTTTCTTTACAAAAAAAATAAACATTTCCTCCATTTTAATCAGGGCCTTCTCGACCAACACAACCTGCCAAAGGAAATCTACCTTGGAGTGGGCGCTCTCGCTGGCGCCTACTGCCGCTCTCACCAATGCCACACCACCAAGTCTGACGGCATCGTTGCTCTGAGCCAGAAGCTGGGCGCCAAGCTGCAGAACTGCAAGCCGAAGACCAAGGTCGAAGAGGACAATGTGAGTGAAATACCAATATTCTATTCAATAGAAATTACTTATAAAATTTGCTAGACGGAGTCATCAGAATGAAGCTTGCTTGGAAATAAAATAGTAGCACGTATTAATAAAAAGATCTTGATTACAATGATTGTCGTCACAATCGTGACGTTTTCTTTTAACAAAGATAGGTGAACAATCATTATTATTATTATCACAGCCAGTTGAAGTATCAATGCCAAATGCCAATCCTCTGCCAAAAAGTTCCTTTAAATCTGAATTTGACTTTAATTTGAATTTGCAGGTAGTAGCTGTCCTGAAGGGTATCCGCAGCATCAGGCACCTGGAAGACTCCTTGATTGAGAAGCTGGTGCACTGCGTCAACGACCACAACGTGAAGGCTAGAGTCAAGGCCGCAGCCCTTGAGGCCTTCGGGGCAGACCCCTGCAGCGCTAAGGTATGCTCAAAACCTGCTTATTAGAGGTTCTCTCAAAGTAGCAATTCTAAAGACTACAAGCTTATTAAAATGTCCTGTGAAGTCTTATTTGGATAAGATGAAATCATTCCTTTTATTGTTGTCTTTATGTTCATGATGGTCCCCTCTGTGGCAATTATAAGGATCACCATTATTTATAAAGAAAATATTACAGCTGAAGAAGACCGCCTTGGACATCATGAAGAACCGTCAGCTGGACTCTGAAATCCGTATCAAGGGTTACCTGGCCGTCATCGCCTGTCCTTGCGCCAGGTCTGCCAACGAGATCAAGACTCTGCTGGACTCTGAGCCTATACACCAAGGTAAGATCTTCGCTTTGAAAAAATCAACAGAAACAGTTTTGGTTTTTGGTTCATGGTCACTGATATCTCCGTCAGTTTTGGACCAATTTTAAAAACGCAATTTTTTTTAATTCATCCTCTTATCTGACAGTGGGCCGCTACATCACGTCCTCGCTGCGCGCCATCCGCGCCTCCTCGTCTCCAGACAAACAGCTGGCACGCCAGCACTACGCGCTCATCAGCACACCCAACAAGTTCAACGTTGACGACAGGTGAGTCTCCTACACAGCCCTACTTTAGTTCAAAGTCTAAAAGCATTTATTCAGTAGCTGAGTCTTCACAGTTGACAGTCACAGATGACTTTACTTTTGTTCCTTCTCAACCTTCATATCTGAATGATTGGATGCATAAATGTTTGTTGCTCTTTCACGCTTAAACGGCTGAACGGATTTGGATGGATAAAGAGGTATCTAGATTAAAGAGGTATTCTTGACCTCCGGTAACACCGCTGGGGCGCAGCTAGTAGGTAGTGTATCATCTATGACTAGTAGGTTATAAAAGCCACATGTTTCCAGGAAATACTCTTTCTACCGCGAGTCTTCGTTCAACGTGGACGCCCTGGGCGTCGGCGGCGCGGTCGAGCAGAGCGTCATCTACTCACAGAACTCCTTCCTCCCGCGCTCCGCGTCCCTCAACCTCACCACCGAGATCTTTGGACACAGCTTCAACGTACTCGAGGTCAGTTTTTTAAACATAAGCTTAAAAACCAGCCATTTACCATCACCACCATGTCTCTACATTTAAGTTTAAAGGATTTTGAGAATTTGGGTCGCGGTTGTAAAAAATATTCTGTGAATTTTTTGAATGCAGTTTTACTCTTTTCTTAAGTAGGTAGATATTTTGGAAAAAATTAAAACAGAAAATCAACTGCACCAAATCGTTAATAATTTACCATTTCATCCACAGTTGGGCGGTCGTCAAGGCAACCTAGACCTGGTCGTGGAACACTTCCTCGGGCCCAAGGGAATTCTGAAGACCAAGGGACCCCAGGCCATCTACGACATCCTAGCGCAAGCCTTCACTCAGTCCAGCGAGAAAGTCAAGTCTGCTCTGAACAGAGGACGCCGCTCCGTTAAGTCCGAAATCGATGGCTTCGACAAGAGCGTAAGTACTTCAAACTTCTTATCTACCAAAGCTATCTAAATATCCTAAGGTCCTGCTCTCGAATCCGGAGGTGCACCTATTTTCTGACCTAAATATGTGCATTAGGCCAGCAGCCCAGTAGAACTATTCTATGTGAGATACCCCTGTGATACCTGATTGTTGTTTCAGTTTTGATAACTTTGATAGGCTACAAGGACTTTTTAGCTAAACTCTATTTTTCTGTATTTCTATTTCAACCATGACTCTTACTTCTAGTTGAAAGCTGAAGAGCTCCACTTTGACAATGAGCTAGATCTGGACATCTACGTGAAACTCTTCGGGACTGACGCCGTCTTCCTCTCCCTCGGAGACGACAAAGGCTTCGATTACAACAAGGTCCTGGACAAGATCATGAACGCCATCACTGGAGGCATCGGCAAGGCACAGCACATGTCGGTGAGTAAATATTCAGATTGATACAATGTTGAAATGATCATTGGGTAAATTCTTCTTATTATTCAGATTTTCAGAGGGCTGCGCATAAGCTTTTACATTCTCTTTTTCATAATATATACAAAAATAAATATTTTAGTTACTACTTTACTTTTTACTTGAAATATTTTTGTGTTTGTAAGACTTGGAACGATTTTTACTGACTATTTTTTTACAGACTGAGCTCCGTACTCACCTTCTCTTCCTGGACGCTGAGCTGTCGTACCCCACTTCCATCGGAGTCCCGCTCCGCTTGGACCTGACCGGCGCCGCCACCGCTCGCATCGACCTTTCCACCAACTTTGACCTCAAGCAGTGCATCAGCAACCCTCAGAACGCCAAGATCGACATCAAGTTCATCCCATCCTCTGACATCGAAATCACTGGAACCCTGATCGTCGACGCTGACGCTATTGCCACCGGTCTGAAGGTCGTCACCAACCTGCATTCTTCCACCGGAGGTCACCTCGTCGCCAAGGTCTTGGAGAACGGAAACGGTCTTGACCTGCAGCTTGGTCTTCCTGTTGAGAAGCAGGAGATTATTGTTGCTTCCAATGACTTGGTATACATCACTGTTGAGAAGGGACAGAAGGAGAAGCAGATTAAGATCAATATTGATGGTGAGAAGAAGGAGTACGCTGGATGCTTCGACCAGCTGTCTGGACTCTTGGGAATGACCCTGTGCGGTCAAGTGACTCTGCCTTTCTCTGTTTCTGGTAAGTACCATTTTTACCACAATGACATACTTTATCTAACTTTCTTGTACCTAAGCCATCATCATCCATAGTACGATCAGCTCATTGCTGGGCATCGACCTCTCTGTAACCAAACCAATTACCCCTAAACTAAGATTTTCATCACTTTTAGGACCTGAAGCCCAAGCCTCGATCTCCAAGTACCTAGCGCGCTTCCCCTTGAGTGGCCAGTCTCAGCTGAAGCTTGTGCTGGAGAAGAACGATCTGAAGGGATACCACGTACGAGGACTCGTTAAGAACGAAAATGGAAAGGCTACATTGGACCTTCTGTTTGAGGCTGAAGGTAATACTGTTTATAATACAGCTAGGCACCAGAGATTGCCAATCTTTTCTAATTTGACAACCAAAATGAACGAAGCAAAACAGCGTGGCACAGTTTCATACTTTAATTTTTAGGCTCCAAGAACCGCCGCACTCAGATCATCGCCGAAAGGATCTACACCAGCACAGAGGTGGGAGTGAAGCTCTCTCTCAACTCTCCTATCAAGAACATGGCTGGAGAGTTCAGCTTGCGCAACTCTCCTTCTGAGCTGACCGCGATGGCCAAGGCCAACGTTGACAACGACCAATACTACGGCAGGGTAACTATACACTTTTAATTCTCTTCTAGCTTTTTCATTACCTACACGTTAGCATTTATCTATCAGATAATTTACGTTAAAGATAATTTACCTCTATGTTATTCTATTATCGGCTGTCATTTTGAGCAAGCCTCCTAACTTAGCTTCTTTGGCTTACTTACTCATTATCCTTCCGCATTTAGCACAGTTTAACAAGTGTGTTCTGACTCAATCTACAATTCTTACGTTCTAGGTTGGTTTCAACGTTGCCGGCAACGAACAACGTATGACGTACAAGCCAATCTTCGAGTACCAACTGCCCGGAGACCAGAAGCACACCGTGCAAATCGATGGACAAGTCCTGAAGGCAGTCGACGGACCTAACATCAAGTACCAGTTCGAAGGCATCAGCATCAAACTGCCGAGCAGCCAAGAGCCAATTGCTATCCAAGGATTCTACTCCTACCAGGTAAGCTGTTTTTTTTGTTAGTGTAAATAGATTTACGGCCTTATTTTAAGTGAATAAAGATCTTCAGAGGTTCTCTGTATTGTCAACAATGCCGCCAAACAATTTTTCAGTAACCAAAACTTGATGACTCTCTAAACTCCATCATAACTACGTAAGACATGGTTATCAAGCTTTTTAAAAAACTTCTTTTCTACCTCATACATAATTACATTACCCTAATTATTATACTCTATTATCATTTATATGATTATATTTATTTTGCAGACCAATGCCAGGAACGTGCAATGGAACTTGATCTCTGACTTCACGACCATCAAGGGAAGCCTCAAAAACAGCGACATCGAGCTGGAGTTCTTCAACAAGCTGAACCCTCTCGTCAACTTCATCTTGAAGGGACACTCTGAGTTTGGTGATGTGGTAAGTAAAGCACATTTCGATTGTACTTGTATGTTCAAAAAGAACAACTCCACATCACAACTGCATATTTTTATGTTTGTGAGAATAGCAATGGCTGAAATCTAAAATTACTAAATGCTGAGTTCCTAAGAAGAAAGAAGATCATACTTACGAGTAGGTATACAGCAATCCAATTTAAAAGATCTTTGGAAGAGCCTCGAAAATATACCTATAAAGAATACTAATGGTTTATTTCTCTAAAACAGATCAAGAACGAGTTCGACGTGATATACTCAGGCGACTGCAAAGACCAGAGCCGCCGGCTGGTATTCGGACAGTTCCTCAAGTACCAAAAGAGCGATAAGGACTTCAACGTCATCACTAAGAACAAGCGTGAGTAATAAATCATACCCAAATTACTTATTTGTGAACAACTGACGGACTGGTGGACGGACGGTGAATTTGGAACTTGACCTTTGTTTCACAATTTTCAAAATAGAAGAACTCAAATGTTTTTTTGTTTTTTTTTTAGTGGAAATCGTCACCATCCCCTTCAAGGTCTCATTTGACGCCGACTTGGACCCCAAGAAAGTCGAAGTTGAGTTCCAATTCAAGAACGTTGACCAAAAAGCCGACTTGGAGCTCAAAGCTCGCACTCAGATTAAGAGACCCGAAGACTACAGCATCAAACTGAACTCCAACGTCAACAAACACGGTATCGAGATTTTCTCCAAGCGTGACGTCATAAACAATGACAAGTCTAACCTCCAAAACTACATTGTCATCAAGGGTGTCGGAAAGTACGAGCTCTCAGGAGTTGTGCTGCACAAGACTCTACCCAATGACGTCAATGTCGGCGCCATTGGACATTTGAAGATTACTGGCAAGAAGAGCGAGGACATCAAGTAAGTATATTTCCAGCTAGTTAGCTATATAGATGATATTGTAACTATGTATCTTCTTGAATGATATACTTCCTTCTTGAACTCTCATACACACACTGATGAATTGAATGTACCTATTGTGTTTGGTGTTATCTGGGAATTTCCACAGGATCGGGATTTTCACAGGAAAATTCGGAAAAACTAATGAACAAGCTCGCGGTAACATCCCTATTTTTTAATTACCGAAAAAATAAAAAAATTAAACATGGTCTCGCTGTTTGTCTCTGATCACATGTAGGTATGTAGTTAAAACTCAAAAAAGAATAAAAAAATTATAACCTCGAAAGGAGACAAGACTAGTCAGACGTGGATTTATGATAGCTACTGCGGTTTACTTACTGGGGATGATAAGAGAGCATAGTTCCAATAAGAGTCTGTACTGTACGCGATTGTTGTCTATTCGTACAGTTTCCATAAAATTTTGTTCGGTTTTGGTTGACTACAATCTTCGATAACTTTGTGATAGTTTAATTTAAAAAAAAAGTTCTGACCATTATCATTTTCTGCATCGGCTGCAACTGTAATTTTTTTTTGGTAGTCATAAAATAGCGGTGTATATCGAAGGGACCTTGAAAACTTCTAACTAACTGACGAATACTTCACTTTCAGGTTCGACATCGGAGCAATCCAGACTGCGACACTCTACTCCTCCCACGCCAAGGTCTCCAGCTCGCAAGGAGAGTTGGTTGACTACCTGCTGAAGATCAATACGGCAACCAACGCCAACGGACAGCTGAAGTTCAATTTGAAGGACACCATCACCGCCAATGGACAGTTCCAGGTCACCGACGCGAATGGCAAGGGCAACGGAATGCTTATTGTTGATTTCAAGAAGGTAAATTTTAGTATGATTTTAGGTAGTCTGATAAGTACAATGACCTGTAAATTATTTTGATTCAGTTTATAAGAAATCTCATATTAAAATATCCATTGCTGATGATATTTTTTTCTCCAGTCTCAACGCAAAATCAAGGGAGACGTTAAGTTCCAAGCCAAGAAGCCCGTGTTCAACGGAGACTTCGACATCTACCTCAACTGGGAGAAGGACAACAAGGACAAGATCTCATTCTCAACCAACACCAAGCAAACGGACAAGTCACTTGACTCCAAGTAAGTTGGTGATGACATTGGTTTATATGAAAGTGTTAAATGTAAAAGATTACCTCTTGATGCATGGAACTCACAGTGTTCTTAAAACATTTTAAACCTAAAAATTTATGGCTTATTCAAAAACGTTTTTAGAAACAAGCTAGAATACGCCGGCAAGAACACAGAATTGAACGTGAACCTGAACGGCGAGCTGGCAGTCAGTGGCAAGTCCCACGCCAACGTCGAGGTTGTGTTGCCCACCGAACGCTGCCTGACCCTCAAGTACAACCGTGATGTCAACGAGAAGAGTGGAGTAAGTGTCTTATCAAGTTGTGAACTACCAAGAACGATAAAGTTAGATTTGGGGAATTTTGGAGAAAATGTCCTATTCTAAAAGTCTAAAAGAATAGACCAATATTCCAGGCTGCGCCAAATTGGCGCATTTTTAATTATTTGGCGAAAGAAATGCAAATACAGATCACGTCCATTTTGTGACCGCACTTAATACTGACCATCAAGCTAAGGAAAATGATAACAGGGTTATTTATTTAATAAATTTACCAGGTGTACAACGGCAACGTCAACATGCAAGTGTCCGACGCGCCCAAACGCGGCGCCGGCGGATCCAGCATCTCTTACACCGGCAAGGTGGTCAACTCCAACTTAGACAAGGCCATCATCGACTACGCGGGAGAACTCGACTTCAAGCTGATTGACGGCAAGCAACTGAAGAATGCCTTCTCATTGAAGAACCAGCCTCAAGGCAACGAGATGTTCAAGTTTGACTTCAAAGTAAGAAAACTATGCTATTCTGTCTTATGTCTAAACAAGACACTCTATCTCTACGGTTGAATAGATTAAAGTGACATTGGAGTGAAAGCAAAAGTCTTTTTATATTGTAAAAAAGCTTAAAATTATTTTCTCTCCCAGAACGAAGTGACCGGCAACGTCCTCCCCAAGCCGGCATCTGTTGACATTAGCTGCACTTATCTGGACTCGCTGATGGCGGAAGATGACGTATACAGGCTGAAGGCAGCCTACGGAGATGACACCAGCATCGACATCTCCGGCAAATGGATCATCAAGTTCCCAGAGAAGGGAGAGAAGAAGTGAGTCCAACACAATTTTTTTACACAAAGGGAACCCGCAGCTTAGTCAGCTCTATAGGTATTGCCCATGTCTTTCTTAAAATGCCTATTGGGCCGAGAGGATGGTTCAGGTTCAAAAGTTTCAAAAGTTTAGGTTAGCAAGTAGATTAGTGGCTTTTATTTAGCAACCCTTTATTCTATCAGGTACTTGGACGATTTCACCGTGAACGTCCGCCTGCCCTTCGAGAAGGCTCACGACATCAAGTGGGTGTCTACCGTGCTCTATCTGCTGCCAGAGAACAAGGATGTTTCTGAGGTAAGTTCCTAAATTAAAAGCTATAAGAATATATTAGTTTGACTTATCATTCTGTTGATAAGGGAACTGATATACTTTACTAGCGACCCGCCCCGGCTTCGCACGGGTGCAATGCTGATACTAAATTTCTCTACTATATTATGCATGTAATACATATAAACCTTCCTCTTTAATCACTCTATCTATTAAAAAAAACCGCATCAAAATCCGTTGCGTAGTTTTAAAGATTAAGGCATACATAGGGACAGAGAAAGCGACTTTGTTTTATACTATGTAGTGATACATACCACCACCATTCATGCCAATAACTCCACGTTTCCCCACAGTACACGGTGATCGAGTCCGTGCAAATAAACGCTGACGTCTGGAAGGTGGACGCTAACGGCAAGGTGGGAGTGCGCCAGGGCTCCGGCACCGTCAAGGTGCTGGTCCCACACGTAGACCCCGTCATCTTGGATGCCAGCTACAAGACTGACGATAGCCGTGAGTAGACCAATCAATATCGCGTTCATTTTGATTTTACCTTAGTTTATTGTCCTTTGATAGGTATCTAGCAATGGGGCAAAATAGATTTATAGGACGATATAGGTGGCATCAAGGCTAGCCACTATCAGCTCATACAAACTCTTTTATCTTTACCAGATGACAAGAAAGCTCTCTTCACGGAAGTCAAGGCCAAATACGGCAAGGGCAAGTCCGCCACCTTCTCCGTGGACACCAGTGGAACTGCCAACGGCAACTCCGTCAGCATCAAGGCAAACGCTCCTCATTTAGAAAAAATGAAGAAGCTAGAGATCTCTGTCATCTCCAAGGTAAGACTTAAGGGTTTTCGCAACGCTAGTTAAGACACCAATTTTCTTTGTTAAATAACACACAAATCCAACACACACACACACACACACACTAGGTTTCTCTGTATCATGGCATCAGAAACTATGATAACCATGGTAACCATAACAGACTCTGAAAAAATATTTGCAGAACATACAAATATAAGTTCCGCCTTGAGAAACGAACCATCGAGGTCGTAATTACAGACAATATTTTTCAGTTCATCAGGAGACTCTTTTCGCGTGTGATAAAAGTTAAATATTTGCCCTCAGCACCCCGCTCCCGACACGTACTCCTCGTCCTGGATCATCGACGCGGACGGCCGCGTGTACAAGTCCGAGTCTACCATCGTCCTCTCGAAGGCGCATCCCATCCTCGACCTCAAGTACACCAGCCCCACCAACGGCAAGACTAGCAGGTCAGACAATGTTACACTCTCTAGGTAATGGCAAAATTGTTAAACAACACCTATCTAGGTACTACTGTTTGATTTGGTCCACTTTTTAATGAAACAGCCAATTTAGCCTTAAAAAAACAATCGATATAGTTTCACAACAAGAGCTTATAAACAATTTAATAGTTGACTGAACGTAGCTCTTCTGACAGCTTCATAAAATTAGATCACTGATTCTCTAGGGCTAACTCTAATCAAACTTCCACAGGATCTACGTCAAAGGTAGCTCTCTGAGCTCCACTCAAGGCAAGGTCGAGGTCAAGATCGACAATGTCCGCGACATCAGCCTGGATGCCATCAGCGAAGCCAGCGTGCAGAAGGACAACGTTAACTTCAAGGTGCAAGCCAACTCCAAGGAGCTCGGCTGGGACAACTTTGTCGGAGAGATCGCGAGCAAAGATGCTGGAAACGGCAAGCGTTTGGAGTTCCACTCTACCAATGGCAACAAGAACGTCCTTAGTGGAAGGTATGTTGTGTTTTCTACGCCATTTTATATTCTCAATTGGAGAATTGGAGAGCGATAAGATAGTTATAAGTTTTTTTTTAAACATCTGCCTCTACACAGCATTTATGTTAAAATTTCACAATATTATTTGTGAAAATTTAGTTTACTCTGGTTATTTTCACCACTGCTTTTCCTATTTTCTGGTAACCATTTGCTAAATTGACATAATATTATAAAAAAAAATCAGATGGAGACAAGATTTATAGACGGAGATTAATCATATTTGTCTTCCACAGTACCTCATTCATCAGCAAGCAGGAGGGCCAGAAGACAATCATCGAAGGCTCCGGCTCCGTAAAAATAAAGGAGGAACAGAAATCCGCCAACTTCAAGTACATCCGCACCATCCTCACTGAAGGCAACGAGAAGGGAGTCGAGGTATGTTGACACTTGACACTCAAGAAACTAGAATAGCTTTGATTTCATAGTGAAGTTGTGTTGGCCAAGTGAGCGTCTTGATTTTTAATTCGAAGGTTGTGGGTTCGAATTCCAGCCATGCAACAATGAAGTTTTTGTTCTGATAAACTAATGAGCGCATTATAACACGATCTCTAATTTTCTTTACACCAGCCTCGTTTGTACAAATGTTATACTTACCATACAATTTCTTCGCAGACATTCTTCAACGTCGCATTCGGCGAGCGCAGCTATGTCGCTGAGTCTCGCGTCACCAACTTGGAGTACAAGAACTCTCACGTCTACTGCGAGGAGAAGAAACAGTGCGCGAACGCTGAACTGCAGTCCAAGATCGACGTCTCCAGTGAGTATCCACATCTTCTGAAAGTATAGATTAAGCTGAGAGAATGGTGTACGTGTTGGGCAAGTCTAATACATCCACCAACTGAGAACTACCAGCGTCTGCCATAAATAACCTTTCACCAACAGAACCTGGAGTGATCGCCAACGTAGTCAGCGCTGGCCTTGACCTCCGCATCCTCGGCATCACGCCCGAGCTCGGCCTCATAGTCCGCGACGAGGTCTCCACGAGCCGCCTGCCGCAGTACACCCTCGACCTGCACGCCAACAAGGACTCCAGGAAATACCACCTACATGTCTACAGCACACCTGAATTCGGACGTGAGTATCTAAATGCTGTATGCTGTAGCTTACTTCTGAGATTATCATATCTTTGTACCTATATAGATACAATAAAACGATCAATGATGACTCGTGGAGGTTCGTTTGCTTATTTTAGACAAGCTGTCTTCCGATTGTTTCCGACTTGGTATCAACATTATATTTTAACTTATTTGGAAAACACACAATTAAATATACATAAACACGAAATTGACACTGAAAAGTAACGTAGCCTATCTCCTCTATTAGGCGTCATCATAAAAGTGATGTGATGACTGATGAGTCAGTTGTTCAATACTTATAATTTCTACAGTATCCAAGGCCGGAGTAAAGATCCAGCTGCCATCCCGCGTAATGATCCTCGAACAGTCCGTGGCCTACCCCACCGACAAACCACTGCCGTTCCCCATCAAGGGAGAGCTGGTTCTGGACCTCAACAAGAACAAGCCAGGACACAAGGCCGCGGCCAGGTTCCTCGTGGACCTGGAAGTGGGCAGCTCTGACAGGCAGACCGCTGTAGCTGAGTTTGGATTCAGTCATCCGAAGATTGATAAGGTATGCATGTTTCATGATAATAAATAAATTCTAAATATTTTATATTTTTGTACCCACCAGATTGTGATAAGAGAAAGTTTTTTTGTTTTCTTTACCCAACATTGGGTAAAACAAGCTGGATAAGAAGATAGATAAACTAAAACTTATTCAGCTCTCTAATAAAGTATCAATGTTTGTGTTTCCTTAGGAGGCTCTCATCAGGATCTCTGGCGCTGCTGTCCGTCACGGAGAAAACAACTTCAAGATTGAGACTACCGCCAAGATCTCCCACGCATCCCTTGGAAAAGTAAGTATTTAGCAATTCTGACCTTTTGTCTACCTATACTTACTTACAACCTTTGTTTTGTTTGTAAAGAGGCTACAAATTAATTCGTCTTCTTCTTTTTCAGGACCGCGAATCAAAGATCTTATTCGAAGTTTCACCCACTCACTTCGTCTTCGTGGTAAGTGTGCAAATATTGAATGTGGTAACTTTTATGATCCAGACTTTTATGAAACTGAAATTGATCAATGTTAAAATTCTTCAATTGAAATAGATTGAACATAAAACTTTTAATAAAGCTTACCTGTAGGCAGAACAGTCTTCGATTATTTTCATTGATAACGCTAATTAGTTTGACATTAATTACTATTTTTGAAATAAGAATGAGAGAACAATATCTGTAGGTACATCTCAAGGTCTCGGCTTCCATTTCTTCTTCATATTATCAATCTAAAAATGAAGTGACTATTAGGACAGAAAATAAAACTTCGCTTCCCCTAGATCAACACTCCAATCGTCAAGATCATTGACGTGACAGCCTCAGCGGCTATCAAGGACAAGCTCCAGAAGGCAGATGTCAAGTTTGTGCTGCTCGAGGGCAAACCAGTCCAGGCTGAGTTCCTGGTCAAGGACTTCCAGTATTACGAGTTCACTACAGGTTATATTGGTGATTAATCGCTTTGTGTCGTCTTTTGTGTTTAATCTGCTTTTTACTAACATTTACGTGCAGTACAAACAAAATATAGTAAAATCAATGAGTTAAATTCCAGCCGTAGCGGCGTTTATGATTTGGCAGTAATTGTTAGTTTTTCAAGTTTATTTTTGCTCAAGGCTAAAATATGCCAGTTCAATGAAGAATGTGCAAAACTAAGTCAGTTGTTTTGTTCAAGATCTTTGTAATTCATAATCTAGTATCTGAATGACTTTGATCTACTAGAGTGTAGACTTTCAATCAGAAAAACAATCATCATCACATCAAGTCTTGATTATATTGACAAGCTAAACAAACCGCGCTAAAACAAGTAAAAAACTGCCAATACTTCTTTCCTTTTTTTCCCAAAATCTGCATGCTTTTGCTTTACTTATTTATATCTTGTCTTCTGACTGGCCTTGACTAACCAAACCCTCATCCTACAGCCGCCCCCGACCGCAAGCTCTCAGTGATCGGTCACATCGAGCCTGAGAAGCGCGTGGACATAACTGCTGACATCGTGCTCGGAGGACAGAAGAAGAACCTCGCTCACGGCGCTCTCTGGCTAGAGAACAACCAAGTCAAGAGCGACTACGGAGCTAACAAGGACAACCTCAACTACTTCTACGTAAGTATTCTTTGAGTCCATGAAAAGAGCTTCTTTAGTATCGTTTAAAACTTTGAGGAAACCTTTAGCCTTTTTTTTATATTTATTATCGTCTTATATTTATTTAATAATAATATATTTTTAGTTAAGTTATTACCTTTTTTGGAAGCTACTATGTAGTCACACCGAGACGTAATCCTTACTCTGAAAATCGTTAGCTTGGTCCTCACGATACAGGCTCAGCCTAGTGTGAGGTCCGTCGTTAACACATAAGAGTTTTGTTGTCAGCATTATGTAGTACATCTTTCCTCACGTCCGATTTGTTATCCACAATGTCTATGTTTTGCTTGAAATAAATATTTTTACTTTTTTACTTTTTACTAACCAGTTTTCTAACAAGCTTTCCAAGTTTCAAGTTTTCCAAATATTAATTTGGGAATCCCTATGAATAAACCTTTAACTATCTGGAGTAGGTACATTAATAATTTGAATCTGAAAGAATATCTAGGCACTTTTTATGTATACAGTAGGTACTATTTGGGAATTACTTTTACAGAAAGCTCTGCGCAAAGACCTGGACGACCTTGAAGGTCGCGTAAAGGAGATTGGAGAGAAGGCCGGTAACGACCTGAAGGAAGTTTCCCGTCGCATACAACCCACGCTGCAGAAGCTGGAGCAGGCGTACGAGCAGGATCTCAAGCAGATCTACCAAGAGATCGCTGACGACAAAGTGCTTAAGGATATCTCGCAAGCATTGTAAGAACCTATACTTTTAGCATTGAATTTTGTAATCAACCTTTTGACCTCCGTTGACCTGTGGTTAAGAATTTACTAAGTATGTAGACCTCCGATCCGAATGAAGTTAGATTTGATATTGACACCTTATGATGATTTTTTATCGTTCCAAATCCAAATTCAAACACAGTTTTACAATCTTTTTTATACCAAAATCGCCAATCCGCTCATTTGAATAATGAATCTTTTCTCCACAGCCACGACATCGCCAAATACGTTGCCAAGATTATCGATGAGGTGGTAACAGGCACCAAGCCCATCATCGACAACATCACCGCGTTGGTTTCCGACCTCGCTAAGAAGATCCAAGAGCTCTATGAGAAACAGGTAAGCTTCAAAGTAGTCCATCATATAAAGTACGGAGGACTATACCAGCAGTGGGTGAAATCAGGCTATGGATGATGATGATGAATAGCAGTCAGCACAAACGTATCACTTTTAAATAGATTATTTTAACACGTTTTTATTTTTTAGATTGAGCCCTCCATCAAGCAGTTCTACGCGACCATCGCCAACGGCATCAAGACTTACCTCGACAGCGTCATCGACGTCGTCGCGCACTTCGCCGCCTTCGTCACCGACTTCTTCGAGAAGCACAAGGCAGAGCTGCAGGAACTTACCAACACTATTGCTGAAATCTTCAAGGGTAAGGCATCTAAATTGTATAGCTCTAGAGAAAATTTGCAATGGTTATTAAGGAAGTTACAGTGATACTTTGTTGTTCTTGTTCGTGTTTAAAAGTTAACCTTTCTTACTTTGAAATGTTTTGTTCTATCTTTATAATTACCTTACTCCTCCTCCAGACATCACAAGACTGATCGTGGCTGAGCTGAAGGAATACCGCGCCAAGCTCACCCAGATTTTCACCGAGTTCACCGAGTGGCTCAAGGACTTGCCCATCCTCCAAGTTATCAAGGAGAAGGTATGTGATATTGAATAAGAAGTGGCCATAACTTGGAAGCAGTCCTAAGGTGGTTCGAATCCGGTCGTGCTGCAATATTTTTTTTGTTTTATTTTCAAACGGTGAACAAAAACATCTGGAGGACACCGAAATGTCGTAGTTACTCATATAACCCATAAAAGTTTACCACAACGGCTTCAAAGAACTTGTGAGTCAACAAGAAAAAGAATATTTTATAGAATAAATGTTTGTCTGTCCAGTGGTCGGAGCTCGCAGTCCCCGAGCAAGCGTTGGGCTTCGCCCAGCAGGCGCACGACACCATCCGGCCGCTGCTGCCCACGCCCGAGGCCCAGGCCTTCGCTGACTCCCTCAATGAATATGTGCTCAAGGTAAGCATCAATGAACTAAAAATGGATTCATTGTGACTCTCACTATAGCATCATCATCTCCCTGCCCTTTTCCCACATTATGTGGGGTCGGCACAGCATGTGTTCTTCTTCCATTCTCCTCTATCAGCCGTCATCTCAACACTCACCCCTTTCTTACTCATGTCATCCTTCACACACTCTCTGACTCTCACTATAGCAGAGTCACAAAAATAATTTTAAGTAGGCAATTAATTGACTTTCGGTAGATCGCCCAATAATCAATTTTGAGGGAGTACCTTGCCCTGTGGCAAACGAAAGGTTACATAATATTCCTAGTAATTTTTGTCACTGGGCAAGGACCTCCCTTCATTAAAAAAAAAAAAAAAAAAAAAAAAAAAATGCTGGACTTTTCACACAGCATCATCTAGCCCCAAGGTAAGCAGAGCTTGTGTTACGGGTACTAAGATGACTGATATACTACTTATATACTTTTTGTTTGTAAATACATACATATTATACATAGAAACACCCAGACCCGAGACATTCCCTCTACACATCACGATTTAGTAAAACATTCGATTGATTAATTCATGAAATTGAATTCAGAAATATCTAGCAGTCTTGCATTGTAATTCAAATGACTGCAATAACTGTGTATCCCATCAGAAACTGCGCAAGGACAAGATCGACGACTCGAAGGAGCTCCGCGTGGTGTACCAGAAGCTGGTGAACGCGGTCGCCTCTCTCATCCAGTACGTGCGCGCTCAGCTCAACCAATACGGAGTCGTGCCCACCGGACAGGTCACCTCGGTAAGTCATGGACTTAAACACAAACTTACGATCACTAATAGTCTAGTCTCCTTCCTCTATCTAGATAATTTTGTGGTAGAAACCTACAATTGACATGAAAGAAGAACCTACCTATAGCCTTATCCATAGATTTTGATACAGCAATGTAATTAATACCTATTTCATTGTAAATCCAACTCCTATCCAACTTCTGGATGAAACGAATTAAATGAATGAAATCTTCTGGACTCCATGTTACCGACTAGGTATGTCTCCGGTAAGTTTCTTTACTTATAAACTTGTCTCTTTCAGTGGTGGAACTGGAACCCAGTGAACACTGGCTCAGCACCGACCTTCGGAGGTTCTGCATCCTTCAGCGCTCTGAAGCAACTCCTTACCGGGGACTTCCCCGACGTGACCGCTATCGTCAACGCTTACAGACCACGCAGCCTCGACCCTCTGCAACAAGTGCCATCCCCTCGTAAGTATTAAAATAATAAAATTATATATAATTATATATTATTATTATATCATGAAATAATTCAGCATTCAACTGGAAAAATAACCATACCTTCAATTTTGTTTCGGGATGAACCTGAGGGATGAACTGAACCACGGATCAAAATTTAGACACCCCTCACTCAGTCACTCATCTCTAAACTAACTCATATGACAATAGAAAGAGATGGCACTAAAAGCATCCAATCCATGTTCTTCCTTGTCTTCCCCAGTCCGCGCCGTGGTAGTAAACGGCCAGCACATATTCACCTTCGACGGCCGTCACCTCACGTTCCCGGGCAGCTGCCGCTACGTGCTGGCGCATGACTACGTAGACAGGAACTTCACTCTGCTGCTCCAGATGGCTGACGGGAAACCCAAGGCGCTGGTGCTCGAGGACAAGAACGGAGCTGTTATTGAACTGAAGGAGAACGGACAGGTAGGATAGAATAGAACACAGCGATTTATTTGTGTAATGTCATGTCTTAAAAATCCTTTTGTGAGTTTTTTTTTTTTTTTTTTTTAATTCTAATATTCTGATCGAAAACATCGTGCGGAAACATGAGTACTTACCTAGTCTTGGAATCTCAAAAGTGTGAAACAATGTGTCAAATTCACGATCGGGGCTTTCTTGAAGAGGAATTCCTTTCACCAAACTGGTTTGAAAGAATTGTAACTAAACAATTATCTCCAGGCTACCCTGAACGGCGCCAACCATGGCTTCCCTGTGGAAGAGAAGGATTCCTTCGCCTTCCGTCAGGCCAACGGACGCGTCGGACTTGGCACGCTCTACGGACTCATGGCTTTCTGCTCCCCCAAACTTGAGGTAAGTTCTCTGTACCAGATCATATTTTTAGAAGAAAGCATTACAATCAACTCGAATAAGGAGATATTTACAGTTTTTGAATAAACCTTATACGGAAAACCCTCTAAAACATCTCTAGATTTGACCTCCAAAGGTCAGACCGCCCACTTACGTTTGACATTAATCTATTCAGGTCTGCTACTTCGAAGTGAACGGATTCTACCTCGGCAAGCTGCGCGGTCTTCTTGGAGACGGTAACAACGAGCCCTATGACGACTTCAGGCTGCCCAATGGAAAGGTAGTATTTCTCAACCGACCTTACCTAGACTGTAATATTTGGGAGATGAGCTAAAACATCTCCCTAAATAAACAATTCAAGCCACGACAGAGGCTTTGTAGTGGCCTAAAAACTCCGTCACCAGAGTCGGTCACTCATAACAACGTAGTAAACAATTCAAGTAAAAACTAAATTGAAATTGAAGCTCAACATTCAGAATATACACTAACACGCATGTAGAACCTCATAACATCATTCTTTTGGGGTCATTAAAATACAACTTACCCTTCCAGATCTCGACATCAGAGAGTGAGTTCGGCAACGCGTACCGCCTCGCCCGCAGCTGTCCCCAGGTCCAGGTCCCCGAGCACTCGCACCACCAACTGCACCACGCTCCCCTGCCCGCCGACTGCGAGAAGGTGTTCGGAGGCTCCTCTCCTCTCAGGGCACTGTCTCTTGTGCTTGACATCGCTCCATTCAGGTAACTTTTAGCTTTTTAGAACTTCAGTATTCGAAGTAATATGTATGTGTTGATCATGTCTTTCCTGTAAGGAAGTTAAGTAACCATTGCCCAGACACCCTAATCTTCTTGAGTAGAGGTAGGCCTCTACTTAACATATGCATATAACATTATTATGCCCTTCCGCTGTCCCCACGGGGGTACCCTACCCCCACTATCCATAATGGATTTTTTCACGCAATAAAAAAAGGCCTCTACTCAAAAAACCTAAAATCCGACAAGATGAATTATTATAAAGCGCCAGATGGCCAGATTTTGCTACAAACAATGCTTCTCTACAACGTCAAATTCAGTTAAAATTCCGTTTCATTAATTACTGCCAAGAATCCCCGATGCAGGGGATTGTCAAAGGGGAGTTCCAGGAGACCTACCCAAAATCTCCCAGTGCCCTACAGGCAGGCCATCTTCTTATCATAGCATCACAGCCAAACAGCAGTGTAACCTAAGTCCCCTTCCAGACAAGCATGCATCCACGCGGTGGCCGGCGCCTCCGCCCCGCTGCAGCAGGCGTGTCAGCTCGGCGCTGGTTACGCGGCGCTGGCCGTCTCCGGCTTGCTGCCCGCCGTGATGCCCGAAGACTGCATGACCTGCACCGACGCTGACAAGCCCCGCTCCATTGGAGACTCCTACGAGTTCAAGCTGCCGAACAAACAAGCGGATATCGTTATTTCTGTTGAGACTACTAAGGTATGTCGTCGCAAGCAATCATCACTACATCGACAATCTTGACACCATACTAAGATCCCTTGTGGATATCAGAAACTACATTTGGTCCCATCACGATAACCGAACTCCTCTAGCGTCACAGCCGAGCAATCACCAATTCACCCAAGGTCATCTATAACGAATGTCTTGGTCTCCACCCTAAGGATATTCACCATTTAATTTAATAAACATTTTTGTTCACCAGGTCAACGAGAAGACCTTCAAGGAGATGGTGGTCCCTCTGGTGTCGCAGGTCATTGACCAGCTGAAGAGCAAGCGTTGCGCCGACATCAAGGTCTACCTCGTCGGCATCACGTCCAGGTTCCCCTACCCTGTCATGTACGACACTGACTGTAAGTACCTTTTACTTAGGCATAATTGCATAAAAGAAGGCTACGTCAGATCTTGAACATTCCACTAGATAAAACATTAAGCAGTTCTATAATATCTAACGTGCCTTTTTTGTTGTGAACCTTGTCTTACGACCATCTGAGTTGAAACTTACGTGACCATTATTCGCAGTGAAACTGAAGAACGCCAAGATCACATTCACGGATGAGAGCCGCTATGACTACATCACGCCCATCAAGACTGGAGGGGAGAAGGTGGACCGCGCCATCGACCAGTTTGTTAGCATTCTCAACGGACTCAAGACTCACTTCGGTAAGCAAACTCCTTTATGTCACGATTTCGATGATGTTGTCTTGCTAAGCATGGCTATAAGCATCCTCAAAAAAACACCAGCTGTTAGTTTTTTTACTGGTTTTAGGACCCCTTAAAGAGTAAATAATTTGTGCTCCAGGTATAATGACCATCGAGGCCAGCTACGCGCAGCTGTACGAGATCCCGCTGCGACCTGGCGCCGTGAAGCACTCCATCATGGTGGTCGGAGAGCACTGCGAACCAGCCAACTTCATTGTAAGTACTACTAAAAGGAACAGACAGGGACTCTTTAGCTTACTTAGTTTAAACGCATGTAATCGCAGCGTCTGTCGCGCGCTCGCATCTGGTGCCACATAATACCAGCGCTTGTGCAGGGGAGGTATCCTTCTCTGCACTTGCACGATGCTGAGAGGTAACCTTTTTTGCTAATAACATGAATGTAACTTGTAACTTGTACCTACCACAAATTTAGCAAAATAAACTTTTACTTTACTTTACTTTACTTTTACTTGCTTCATCTTCCTCTTGATGTGTCCAGGTATCCTAAGACGGGTGTTTCTTAAAACCTCTTTTCTAATCTTAGGCCTCAATGTTGAGAAACATTTCCCAACATGAATGTGATAGAGCACCACAGCTGTTCTCGATATTGTTAAGAAATCATAAAAATGAGTCGGCGACATCGATTGAGAGAGCAAGACCTGGATGGGGCTAGCCTCTCTACAGATCCCAATGGCATAACAAAGGGGGGCTGTACGGTTTCACCATACATTGGCAATTTGCGCATGCGGCACTTATTTCAGTCGCGTGCGCTGCACTTTAATTTTACCTAATATTTTATATTATTTTACATTTTTAACCGTCAGTACGTGAACTACCTACTAAAACTAACTATCTAAATAAACTTTTATTAGTGAATCTGGTGTTTTACCGTTCCGTGCTCAGTAACATAGTGTGAACAACATCTACTACATCCTACCTGTAAGGCCCTACAACACATTGGCTCTTACAGGGGCATATGCCCAACCAGCCGTACAGGCTGTTCATGATGATCGCACACTCTACACTTCTCCAGTACTAGATCCTCTTCATCATTCTAACCAACACCCTAATTTCAGCTGGAAGCGTTCGCCGCGGCCGTACACGACACCATTCGCGAGAACAACGCCATCACCCACTCGCTCATCTCCATCGTTGACGGCCTCGTCGTCGGCAACGGCAAGAACGCACAACAAGTTGTCGGTAAGTCGCTCCTCTGTCTCAAAGGTTTCACAAACGAAATGTAAAGTAAAGTAGCAGTTATTGCAAGAAATACATGACTAAGCTTCTTTACATACAATCCAGTTTGATTTGTCAATATGAGTTTCAGCTAAACAGTTTTGTTTTGAATCCCCTGAATTCAGCATTCTGGACTCTCTAGGTTAAGACAAGTGTAATCTGTTCAGCTAGAAGAGTGTCATTGACCTGACTTATTAACATGCTTGCAGGGTTCAACAAGAACGCAGTCCTGATGTTGGGCGACAAGAAGCCCGGCAAGGACGCGGAAGCCCTGCGCGCGACACTTGAAGTCTCTCCGGACTCCTGCATCTACTCCATCGAAGAGGTATTTTTTTTCAAATACGCTTTCCATTATATCCAGTTATCATGGCCTTTTTGGTTCTGACTCCTATAACAATAACTGGGAAATGCAGACGATAATAGTTCATTCAACAGGTGTCATCTCAACTTGTATTTCCTTCCAGGTGGCAGGCACCATATTCTCCAGCACCAACTACTTCGCCCTGAACGCTGGCCAGCAGAAGCAGTTCCTGCAGACCGCGAGTGGAGCCATCAGCCACGCCATGCTGCATGAGACTCTGGTGCAGGAATGCACGTGTACCTACTCTGATCCCTTCAGTGCGCGATCTGTGTGCATCAATAAGGATAGGAAAGAAGTCGTAAGTTGAATTTCTGTTGATTTCTTCTTTTGCCAACTAGTTTTCAATCTGCCCTCGCGTAGTACCAAAAGTGGGAAACCTATTCGAAGTTTCATCCAAATCTCAGTGTAAAGAAAAGTCTCAGTAGGAAGAAATAGATTTTAGATAACTTTACAAAATGCATTAGAACCAGTTGGCCATCTAATCGTTGCAAAAGATCTAAATATAGCTAAACTGATCCTGGGAAACTATCGTTCATTTGGACCGTACTTTTTAGGGAATTTGTTTATTTCATTAAGTTGGGAAGTTTATTAATTTAGGTAATCAAAATTATTTAAATTACTTATGTTTTTCTCTTGTCCACAGGCTCGCAGACGCAAATAGACCTCAACAAAGACCACATTGAAATACTCCTAGTATATAATTGTGTGCGAGCGAGACGCACCGTTACACTGTGTATAGCTCCGTCTCGCTCGCACATCGTTCCTTAGCTTTAGACATTCCCGTTATTTATACAATCCTATTCACAAAGAAAAGGTTGACGTAATCATTACATTTTGTATTAGAAAATAAAACAATTATGTTATTACAAGCTGATTTTCATTTAACTAATTTATTTATTTATTTAAAAAAGGACACCCAACACGGGTATTAATCTATCTACCGCCCTAAACTTCGCTCGTACATGGTACATGTTCATGAACATTTTGATGAAAAAGGCCAACTGTTTATGGACTTTTAGTCTGAAAGATTCAGCCAGATACTTCTTATTGTGTCACTTTACCTTCGAACCAGTACAGTGCACAAAACTTATCTGAGCCGGTGAGAGGCGCTGTTATTGCATTTGGTGTTCGCAGAAAAATGTTACAGTAAAATTCGTTGGATTTTTTGGCTACCGATCCAGATAAGTTTGTGGCACTGTATGGTACAGACAACTCAACAGTGCGCCTCAAGGAGGCTACACATTAGACATAGACATAGACATTCATTTATTTACTGCATAAGCACACATACACAGAAAAAAACAATACAGCAATGAATAAAAAAGAAGTCACACTTTTTAGGTACATTGAAATAAAAAACTTTCATACAAAACTATCAATTTATTTTTTCGTATAAAAGTATAAAAATAATCTTTTTCAATTAATACTTATTTATAAGTTATGGCACTTGGAAAATAGCACATGGAATCGAACAACTTAGACAAAGGAATATTTCCAGCCGTTTTATCATCATAAAATTTTATATCATCATCAGTAATAGTTCTTCCTGACCCAGCGGAGGCGCGGTCCCCGCTGAGACATGATCTTGACGGAGGCGCCGGCTGCCGCCTTCACCACTTCTTGGATCTGAAGACAATAATCATAATTTCAATTTTATATTTAATCAAAACAAAAAACAATCAAGCATCCCAGAGGCACGGTAGCCTTTCCTCAGATAGAATAGAAGAAGTTTTATGTTCATCAATACAATACGAGTAGGTAATATCAAAAATATAAGAGGTAAAAAAAATAAGATCCTCAAACAGTTAGTTAGTTCGTATGAGTCAGTGGCCAACTCTGGTGACGGAGTTTTTAGGCCGCCTTAAGGCCTCCGTCGTGGCTTAACGACTTAAATAGCCGGGACCGACAATTTAACGTGCCCTCCGAAGCACGGAAGCGCTCAGATGAAAATGCCACTGGCGGTCACCCATCCACTTACAGACCGTAACACACACAGACATCTCTCTGATTACCTACCGGAGGGTAGGTAGGTAATCAGATGTCCAATATAATTATTTACTTTTTAAATACATTATTTATATACACACCCTGCAGAAGTTTCATTCCATAAGTGAAAGGTTGCAAGCCAATCACCGCCTATAATAAAACAAAGAACAAACAAGCTACTTACACTCATCATCAAACTCTGCGCGTTTCCGACCAACATGTCCATGGCTTCTGAATCCTCCTTGCTACCTGCACTCACGAAAAATATCATTATTTGGGGCGCACACAGAGATGAATGTAAGTTCGTATGAGTCAGTCGCCAACTCTGGTGACGTTTTTAGGCCGCCTTAAGGCCTCCATCATGGCTTAACGACTTAATAGCCGGGACCGACAGTTTAACGTGCCCTGTAAAGCACGGAGCGCTCAGATGAAAATGCCACTGGCGGTCACCCATCGGCGTACCGTTTAGAACGTTGCTTAACTTCGACGATCTATCAAGAACGACCACGAGCGCTTCAAAGATGGACGGATTGTGTGAAAGATGATATGAGTGGTAGTGAGTGTTGAGATGACGGCTGATAGAGGGAAATGGAAGAGGAATACTTACATGTTGTGCCGACTGCACAAAAAGTGGGACGAGGGCAAGAAGATGATGACGATTTGGGGCACACATCTTTTTTTTACCGACTTCAAAACAAGGAGGGGGTTCTATATTTGGCTGCGTATGTATGTTTTTTTACAAATGATTGGTGCGGGGAGGGTGGTTTAGTGTCCAGATATAATAGAATTTTACCTTGGTGTCCGAGCGAAGATCCCTTGACAGTTGTCAACATTTTCAACTGAGCGCTGATCGTTGGGATCCTCTCGCAAGTTTGTAGGAGATTCTGGAAAAGTTACCATAGTGAGGGTCGGTCATTTTTAGAAAATAATCTGAAATATTCTTAGTTCAGATTCAGTTAAATATAGCGCTACAAAGATCTGGACCGATGGGCAAAAGAGGAACTAACGACAACATTTTGAAATGTCAATCTGTCTGCCATTCGTTTCCAGTTGCCGCAATCCCCCATTGCTTGTTTGATCGGTGTGTTTTTTTTCGTTTGGTGCTTTGTGGGAGCTTTGGTCCCTTGCTTACCCACTTTACTGTGCAATGTTTTTTTTTTTTTGGCAACACCAAAGGCCATAGACATTTACTTTCTCTATGCCAAATGCGATAGCAGCGCCTCCCTCACCGGAACAGATATCCTTGTGGGACTATAAGCTGGACGACACAACATTATGAATAAGGGTACGTACAGTTTTGATCCTAACGTCGGTACACTCGTGCGCCAGTTTCCTCGCCAGTGCTGCCACCTCGTGGGCCTCTATGACAATCGATTTTGACGTGGAAATCAACGCCTGCTTCTTATCTAAAAGTAGAATCAAAAAAGCTTTTGGTGAAAAAAGATGATGATATGATGCGAAAATTAGCTAAAAATATAAACATTTAATACATTGTGAAAAGTGTGTCGTGTATTTGTAGTGGCCGTAGTTGAAGTGGGTTTGATATTAACTGTAGTAATAGTTTAATCGTGGCTGTATCAGTAGGTGTAATAATTGATGCTATAGTGGCTACAATGTGGCTGTAATAGAGGGTAAAATAAAAGTGATTGTAGTAGAAGTTGTTATCATAGTGACTGTAATAGCAGCTGAAACAGTGGCCACGCTCTCATGTAACTACACTACCAGCCCCCACCTGTCTGCACCTGCTCCGACAGTCTCGCCATGAGCACGGCGACGCGGCGCGCCCCGCCACGCTCTCATGTAACTACACTACCAGCCCCCACCTGTCTGCACCTGCTCCGACAGTCTCGTCATGAGCACGGCGACGCGGCGCGCCCCGCCACGCTCTCATGTAACTACACTACCAGCCCCCACCTGTCTGCACCTGCTCCGACAGTCTCGCCATGAGCACGGCGACGCGGCGCGCCCCGCCACGCTCTCATGTAACTACACTACCAGCCCCCACCTGTCTGCACCTGCTCCGACAGTCTCGTCATGAGCACGGCGACGCGGCGCGCCCCGCCACGCTCTCATGTAACTACACTACCAGCCCCCACCTGTCTGCACCTGCTCCGACAGTCTCGCCATGAGCACGGCGACGCGGCGCGCCCCGCCACGCTCTCATGTAACTACACTACCAGCCCCCACCTGTCTGCACCTGCTCCGACAGTCTCGCCATGAGCACGGCGACGCGGCGCGCCCCGCCACGCTCTCATGTAACTACACTACCCGCCCGCACCTGTCTGCACCTGCTCCGACAGTCTCGCCATGAGCACGGCGACGCGGCGCGCCCCGCCACGCTCTCATGTAACTACACTACCAGCCCCCACCTGTCTGCACCTGCTCCGACAGTCTCGTCATGAGCACGGCGACGCGGCGCGCCCCGCCACGCTCTCATGTAACTACACTACCAGCCCCCACCTGTCTGCACCTGCTCCGACAGTCTCGTCATGAGCACGGCGACGCGGCGCGCCCCGCCACGCTCTCATGTAACTACACTACCAGCCCCCACCTGTCTGCACCTGCTCCGACAGTCTCGCCATGAGCACGGCGACGCGGCGCGCCCCGCCACGCTCTCATGTAACTACACTACCAGCCCCACCTGTCTGCACCTGCTCCGACAGTCTCGCCATGAGCACGGCGACGCGGCGCGCCCCGCCACGCTCTCATGTAACTACACTACCAGCCCGCACCTGTCTGCACCTGCTCCGACAGTCTCGCCATGAGCACGGCGACGCGGCGCGCCCCGCCACGCTCTCATGTAACTACACTACCAGCCCCCACCTGTCTGCACCTGCTCCGACAGTCTCGCCATGAGCACGGCGACGCGGCGCGCCCCGCCACGCTCTCATGTAACTACACTACCAGCCCCACCTGTCTGCACCTGCTCCGACAGTCTCGCCATGAGCACGGCGACGCGGCGCGCCCCGCCACGCTCTCATGTAACTACACTACCAGCCCGCACCTGTCTGCACCTGCTCCGACAGTCTCGCCATGAGCACGGCGACGCGGCGCGCCCCGCCACGCTCTCATGTAACTACACTACCAGCCCGCACCTGTCTGCACCTGCTCCGACAGTCTCGCCATGAGCACGGCGACGCGGCGCGCCCCGCCACGCTCTCATGTAACTACACTACCAGCCCGCACCTGTCTGCACCTGCTCCGACAGTCTCGCCATGAGCACGGCGACGCGGCGCGCCCCGCCACGCTCTCATGTAACTACACTACCAGCCCGCACCTGTCTGCACCTGCTCCGACAGTCTCGCCATGAGCACGGCGACGCGGCGCGCCCCGCCACGCTCTCATGTAACTACACTACCAGCCCGCACCTGTCTGCACCTGCTCCGACAGTCTCGCCATGAGCACGGCGACGCGGCGCGCCCCGCCACGCTCTCATGTAACTACACTACCAGCCCGCACCTGTCTGCACCTGCTCCGACAGTCTCGCCATGAGCACGGCGACGCGGCGCGCCCCGCCACGCTCTCATGTAACTACACTACCAGCCCGCACCTGTCTGCACCTGCTCCGACAGTCTCGCCATGAGCACGGCGACGCGGCGCGCCCCGCCACGCTCTCATGTAACTACACTACCAGCCCGCACCTGTCTGCACCTGCTCCGACAGTCTCGCCATGAGCACGGCGACGCGGCGCGCCCCGCCACGCTCTCATGTAACTACACTACCAGCCCGCACCTGTCTGCACCTGCTCCGACAGTCTCGCCATGAGCACGGCGACGCGGCGCGCCCCGCCACGCTCTCATGTAACTACACTACCAGCCCGCACCTGTCTGCACCTGCTCCGACAGTCTCGCCATGAGCACGGCGACGCGGCGCGCCCCGCCACGCTCTCATGTAACTACACTACCAGCCCGCACCTGTCTGCACCTGCTCCGACAGTCTCGCCATGAGCACGGCGACGCGGCGCGCCCCGCCACGCTCTCATGTAACTACACTACCAGCCCGCACCTGTCTGCACCTGCTCCGACAGTCTCGCCATGAGCACGGCGACGCGGCGCGCCCCGCCACGCTCTCATGTAACTACACTACCAGCCCGCACCTGTCTGCACCTGCTCCGACAGTCTCGCCATGAGCACGGCGACGCGGCGCGCCCCGCCACGCTCTCATGTAACTACACTACCAGCCCGCACCTGTCTGCACCTGCTCCGACAGTCTCGCCATGAGCACGGCGACGCGGCGCGCCCCGCCACGCTCTCATGTAACTACACTAGCAGCCCGCACCTGTCTGCACCTGCTCCGACAGTCTCGCCATGAGCACGGCGACGCGGCGCGCCCCGCCACGCTCTCATGTAACTACACTACCAGCCCGCACCTGTCTGCACCTGCTCCGACAGTCTCGCCATGAGCACGGCGACGCGGCGCGCCCCGCCACGCTCTCATGTAACTACACTACCAGCCCGCACCTGTCTGCACCTGCTCCGACAGTCTCGCCATGAGCACGGCGACGCGGCGCGCCCCGCCACGCTCTCATGTAACTACACTAGCAGCCCGCACCTGTCTGCACCTGCTCCGACAGTCTCGCCATGAGCACGGCGACGCGGCGCGCCCCGCCACGCTCTCATGTAACTACACTACCAGCCCGCACCTGTCTGCACCTGCTCCGACAGTCTCGCCATGAGCACGGCGACGCGGCGCGCCCCGCCACGCTCTCATGTAACTACACTACCAGCCCGCACCTGTCTGCACCTGCTCCGACAGTCTCGCCATGAGCACGGCGACGCGGCGCGCCCCGCCACGCTCTCATGTAACTACACTACCAGCCCGCACCTGTCTGCACCTGCTCCGACAGTCTCGCCATGAGCACGGCGACGCGGCGCGCCCCGCCACGCTCTCATGTAACTACACTACCAGCCCGCACCTGTCTGCACCTGCTCCGACAGTCTCGCCATGAGCACGGCGACGCGGCGCGCCCCGCCACGCTCTCATGTAACTACACTACCAGCCCGCACCTGTCTGCACCTGCTCCGACAGTCTCGCCATGAGCACGGCGACGCGGCGCGCCCCGCCACGCTCTCATGTAACTACACTACCAGCCCGCACCTGTCTGCACCTGCTCCGACAGTCTCGCCATGAGCACGGCGACGCGGCGCGCCCCGCCACGCTCTCATGTAACTACACTACCAGCCCGCACCTGTCTGCACCTGCTCCGACAGTCTCGCCATGAGCACGGCGACGCGGCGCGCCCCGCCACGCTCTCATGTAACTACACTACCAGCCCGCACCTGTCTGCACCTGCTCCGACAGTCTCGCCATGAGCACGGCGACGCGGCGCGCCCCGCCACGCTCTCATGTAACTACACTACCAGCCCGCACCTGTCTGCACCTGCTCCGACAGTCTCGCCATGAGCACGGCGACGCGGCGCGCCCCGCCACGCTCTCATGTAACTACACTACCAGCCCGCACCTGTCTGCACCTGCTCCGACAGTCTCGCCATGAGCACGGCGACGCGGCGCGCCCCGCCACGCTCTCATGTAACTACACTACCAGCCCGCACCTGTCTGCACCTGCTCCGACAGTCTCGCCATGAGCACGGCGACGCGGCGCGCCCCGCCACGCTCTCATGTAACTACACTACCAGCCCGCACCTGTCTGCACCTGCTCCGACAGTCTCGCCATGAGCACGGCGACGCGGCGCGCCCCGCCACGCTCTCATGTAACTACACTACCAGCCCGCACCTGTCTGCACCTGCTCCGACAGTCTCGCCATGAGCACGGCGACGCGGCGCGCGGCCGCCACGATGTCGTTGTCTCGCGCCGACCAGCCGCGCACGCTCTCATGTAACTCACGCGCCACGCTCTGAGGACACGCATGCTTCTCATTATATACCTAAATATAAACAGTGGCACTCCAGGAATGCCGGCAGAAGTGAAACCTTGAACGGTTCTAAACTTGACAAATAAGCCGGTGTCGGTGAGCAGTCACGTGACTCGCCCGTGACCTTTTCGATGCGAATCCAAGAATGCTTTCTTATCTCAAGATTACCAAACGCGTCTATAGAGTTTTCACTACAAAAATATTTAACAAATCGTGTCCAATTCATATGGGGAACTAGAAGACAAACTCACGCCACGACACACCCGGAACAGATTAATAGCTGGTAGCCCCCGGCACGATGCGTGCAGGTTCAAACTGCATTGCTAAGGGGATGCCGATTCGTGAAGCTTTGTTCAAAAAATTTTGATTCTTAGTAAAACAACTAGGTACTTAAAATATTTGATTTTTGAGAAAGACTAGGGCAATAGTATCTGGTACCGGATACCATATGAATTTTTTTTTTAAATTAATAGCAAGTGAAAGTGGAATGGAAATCTAATATGATTCGGTTTTTGGTACCCTTGGTTTGTTATTGGTTGAGTACATACGTATATCTGCTGGTTGGTGCCCTGCGCCGTGGGCTGCTGCTTGAAGATGTGCTCTCCTCCCAGCGCAGACTCCACCTCCCCTGTTGTACGCATCACCTAGCATGCAACACAACGATATTAAATGTATTAACATTTTGCCATCAAACCATAAAGAGAGATAAATCTATCTATCTAATCAGCCCACATCCACCCAAGGGTTTGTAATTCCCCCCCATTCAAGGCAAAGAGGGAGATCTCACCTAACTAAGGTCGACGCCACCTGGTCCACATACCTTAGGGCCTTTCAGCTGACAGTTAATGTCGGATAGTTCGATATAGGCTAATAGCCAAGAAAAATGTTGCTTGCGCGATCCAGGATTCAAATCGCGGTGGTTGGTAGAGCTTCAGTGCCATTTAGCGGAGAAAGTCTGAAGAAGCTTGGTCGCTGGAATTGGCACCTCTATTACGATGCCCTTGTATTTGGCACTTTGTGAGACAGAACGTACCTCAGCCGCGCTCTCCTTCCAGTCGGGCAGCCTGCTGGGCCGGCAGCTGGCGGCGGGCGTGGCGGCCAGCACGCGAGCCCGCGCGGCCTGTAGTTGGCACTACGTGAGACAGAACGTACCTCAGCCGCGCTCTCCTTCCAGTCGGGCAGCCTGCTGGGCCGGCAGCTGGCGGCGGGCGTGGCGGCCAGCACGCGAGCCCGCGCGGCCTGTAGTTGGCACTACGTGAGACAGAACGTACCTCAGCCGCGCTCTCCTTCCAGTCGGGCAGCCTGCTGGGCCGGCAGCTGGCGGCGGGCGTGGCGGCCAGCACGCGAGCCCGCGCGGCCTGCAGTTGGCACTACGTGAGACAGAACGTACCTCAGCCGCGCTCTCCTTCCAGTCGGGCAGCCTGCTGGGCCGGCAGCTGGCGGCGGGCGTGGCGGCCAGCACGCGAGCCCGCGCGGCCTGCAGTTGGCACTACGTGAGACAGAACGTACCTCAGCCGCGCTCTCCTTCCAGTCGGGCAGCCTGCTGGGCCGGCAGCTGGCGGCGGGCGTGGCGGCCAGCACGCGAGCCCGCGCGGCCTGTAGTTGGCACTACGTGAGACCGAACGTACCTCAGCCGCGCTCTCCTTCCAGTCGGGCAGCCTGCTGGGCCGGCAGCTGGCGGCGGGCGTGGCGGCCAGCACGCGAGCCCGCGCGGCCTGCAGTTGGCACTACGTGAGACAGAACGTACCTCAGCCGCGCTCTCCTTCCAGTCGGGCAGCCTGCTGGGCCGGCAGCTGGCGGCGGGCGTGGCGGCCAGCACGCGAGCCCGCGCGGCCTGTAGTTGGCACTACGTGAGACAGAACGTACCTCAGCCGCGCTCTCCTTCCAGTCGGGCAGCCTGCTGGGCCGGCAGCTGGCGGCGGGCGTGGCGGCCAGCACGCGAGCCCGCGCGGCCTGTAGTTGGCACTACGTGAGACAGAACGTACCTCAGCCGCGCTCTCCTTCCAGTCGGGCAGCCTGCTGGGCCGGCAGCTGGCGGCGGGCGTGGCGGCCAGCACGCGAGCCCGCGCGGCCTGCAGTTGGCACTACGTGAGACAGAACGTACCTCAGCCGCGCTCTCCTTCCAGTCGGGCAGCCTGCTGGGCCGGCAGCTGGCGGCGGGCGTGGCGGCCAGCACGCGAGCCCGCGCGGCCTGCAGTTGGCACTACGTGAGACAGAACGTACCTCAGCCGCGCTCTCCTTCCAGTCGGGCAGCCTGCTGGGCCGGCAGCTGGCGGCGGGCGTGGCGGCCAGCACGCGAGCCCGCGCGGCCTGTAGTTGGCACTACGTGAGACAGAACGTACCTCAGCCGCGCTCTCCTTCCAGTCGGGCAGCCTGCTGGGCCGGCAGCTGGCGGCGGGCGTGGCGGCCAGCACGCGAGCCCGCGCGGCCTGTAGTTGGCACTACGTGAGACAGAACGTACCTCAGCCGCGCTCTCCTTCCAGTCGGGCAGCCTGCTGGGCCGGCAGCTGGCGGCGGGCGTGGCGGCCAGCACGCGAGCCCGCGCGGCCTGTAGTTGGCACTACGTGAGACAGAACGTACCTCAGCCGCGCTCTCCTTCCAGTCGGGCAGCCTGCTGGGCCGGCAGCTGGCGGCGGGCGTGGCGGCCAGCACGCGAGCCCGCGCGGCCTGTAGTTGGCACTACGTGAGACAGAACGTACCTCAGCCGCGCTCTCCTTCCAGTCGGGCAGCCTGCTGGGCCGGCAGCTGGCGGCGGGCGTGGCGGCCAGCACGCGAGCCCGCGCGGCCTGTAGTTGGCACTACGTGAGACAGAACGTACCTCAGCCGCGCTCTCCTTCCAGTCGGGCAGCCTGCTGGGCCGGCAGCTGGCGGCGGGCGTGGCGGCCAGCACGCGAGCCCGCGCGGCCTGTAGTTGGCACTACGTGAGACAGAACGTACCTCAGCCGCGCTCTCCTTCCAGTCGGGCAGCCTGCTGGGCCGGCAGCTGGCGGCGGGCGTGGCGGCCAGCACGCGAGCCCGCGCGGCCTGTAGTTGGCACTACGTGAGACAGAACGTACCTCAGCCGCGTTCTCCTTCCAGTCGGGCAGCCTGCTGGGCCGGCAGCTGGCGGCGGGCGTGGCGGCCAGCACGCGAGCCCGCGCGGCCTGTAGTTGGCACTACGTGAGACAGAACGTACCTCAGCCGCGCTCTCCTTCCAGTCGGGCAGCCTGCTGGGCCGGCAGCTGGCGGCGGGCGTGGCGGCCAGCACGCGAGCCCGCGCGGCCTGTAGTTGGCACTACGTGAGACAGAACGTACCTCAGCCGCGCTCTCCTTCCAGTCGGGCAGCCTGCTGGGCCGGCAGCTGGCGGCGGGCGTGGCGGCCAGCACGCGAGCCCGCGCGGCCTGTAGTTGGCACTACGTGAGACAGAACGTACCTCAGCCGCGCTCTCCTTCCAGTCGGGCAGCCTGCTGGGCCGGCAGCTGGCGGCGGGCGTGGCGGCCAGCACGCGAGCCCGCGCGGCCTGCAGCGCGGCGCGCAGCGAGGGGTCGCGTCGCACCGCTAGCGAGGACATGCTCACTTCTATCGAGCGGTTCGCCAGTCTGCACAGAGGGTTCCAAACTTTATAGTACGGTTACACCCTCGGCAAACCCTGCTGGTAAACTCCGAGGCTCAACGTTTACCAACAGGCTAAATCGGTCTCGGAGTCCGAGCGCTTATCATGTGCTCTTGCTTGCACAGCAGTGACTGCGCTTAAATAATCTTTTAGCGCACTAGGTTTGCCGAGAGTTGGAAATGTCTAAACGTAGCTAAATGTATGCGAGGTCGCGTCGCAATGATGCAAGATAGAGCAGTAGACACATCATCATACATCACCAACATCAAAGTTAAAGTACAATCAGCGACACCGATCAGTAACCCCCTTAGTAAAGCGGTTTTTACTGCACGGGGGTCGCCAGTTGGTGACGCTAACCGTACATCAATGAATGAGGTTTATGAGCTCAAATAGCTCAGCGTAGCTCTGTACATGGGGATAAATAAGCTCAAACACGCAATGTTAATTTCAATAAATTGAGAAATCGCTCTGTCTCTCGCGATCAAATCAAAGACAAAGCGGATGAAATCAGGCTGTGATGATGAAAGGAGATGAATTATCTAAGCAATATCCTCACTTGATAATGGCCTCGGAGGTGCGATGTCCCTTCTGCACGTCATCCTGTGCCGTGGACTCCTCGCGCATGCGCTGCATGGTGTCGCCTGAAACAACACGCGCCGGCTCTACATCTACACTCGTGAAACAACACGCGCCGGCTCTACATCTACACTCGTGAAACAACACGCGCCGGCTCTACATCTACACTCGTGAAACAACACGCGCCGGCTCTACATCTACACTCGTGAAACAACACGCGCCGGCTCTACATCTACACTCGTGAAACAACACGCGCCGGCTCTACATCTACACTCGTGAAACAACACGCGCCGGCTCTACATCTACACTCGTGAAACAACACGCGCCGGCTCTACATCTACACTCGTGAAACAACACGCGCCGGCTCTACATCTACACTCGTGAAACAACACGCGCCGGCTCTACATCTACACTCGTGAAACAACACGCGCCGGCTCTACATCTACACTCGTGAAACAACACGCGCCGGCTCTACATCTACACTCGTGAAACAACACGCGCCGGCTCTACATCTACACTCGTCATTCGCTGCAAACTATAACCAGTGGGCTATCATTTGATGGCAGTCCATCAAGCTAGCTGTGCCTGGATAAGCTCCCTTTCTCAAACGTCACGCCTCTTCATCTATACTACACAGAATAGATGTTTCTACAACCTTCAATCCTGACTCCCACTTTTTACCCATAAACCTGACCCTGAAGGGAAGATCCCTGGGGATGAAGAGAGTTATCTAGTAAGAAGTGACCGCTCAAGCTGATAGGTTTAGATGGACAGAACCTTGTAACACGACATGAATAAGGACATCTTAAACAATGTTCGAGGCACTACACTTTGAGCGTACTACCTTTTGAGCGTACGAGTAGATACAGGTAGCACCACAGAACTAGTTCTCTGGGTAGGATCACAAAGCGCTGTACGAAATTATCCAGAAAATACGTAAGGGCCTCATTTAGGCGCGTAGGTCAGTTCTGAGACTGCTCACCGACACCTACCGGTAGCGCCATCTAGTTCTGTACGCGGTAAACTTTTACGGAAATACTTTAACATTTCTAAAAGCTCATTTACTTACTCGCTTACTTACCATATATTTTTATTTTTGACGATTAACAAAATACACAAGGCATCCGATTGTTAAAGTTTTCATTTCTCGCGGCTCTTCTGGGATTGCCACGGTTTTTTTCATTTAATAAAGACATCAAAACCTAAGGAATGGGGAAAATTAGGCCAGCAGTCGGAAACAAGTCATACATACCAGCAGTCTGCACGAAGTCCATGGGGTCCACCGCGCGGTCGCAAAGTTCCCGCACTTTGGCAATAGACGCCGCGTACTCGGCTAGTAGCTCTTTGTACCTGTCTACCACCGCCTGGAAATAATATATCTGTCACTACATAGCTCTAGGGGTTAATATAAACTCTTATTTTCTAGCAGTTTTTGAAAAGGAATGCAATTTCACATAACCCGGTTCATTAAAGAAACGAATCAATGTTCTCTCGCTTGTACGGTCAGCGTCAGTGGTGAGCTGTGACGTCAAACCAGCCGCAATGACACCGACGAGCGTTTTGGCGTGAATTTCAAATTTTAATTTTCAATTTGATTTTTATGTTTGAAAATCTTTATTTTCTACTGAAATATGATATTTTTTTCACATAATAAATCATTCTGAACAACATAGAACAGGGTTTGAAAAATTGTCATCTTGCCTATTGGCTACTAACTCGTACGAAGTTACTTTGACTTATTATTAGGTGCTTAAATTGTTTAGGAAAGTTGAATTGAATTCTCAAAATGATAGTAATTGTATTAAAATTAAAAGCTCACTTGGTTGTCCGGAGAAGCAATTCTTTCTTGTGCCGCTTGGACCAGCATGGGTGCTAATAGCTCAGTCTGAAAAAATACACATTAAAAATATATAGGAAACTGGTAGCTACTGGCCGCTAGCTATTAATTTCTAGGCACTGGCTTGGCCGCTAGCCTTGACTTTTAGCTACTATCTTCAAGCTACTCGCCGTTACTGGTTTATACCTTCTGGAGTTTAGCAGTCTTCTCTGTTTTCCATCAAGTGGCCACAAGTACTGCCGTCAAGCTGCTGGGAGCTATCTGCTATCCACGAGCTACTAATCTCAGGTAGCTCACTGCCAGTAACTGGCTGCTAGCCACTGCACTCAATAGCCATTAGCAACTATCCGCGAGGTTCTGTCTACCAGCTACTGTACGCTAGCTACTGTCCACTGACCTGTTCGCTGAAGGCGAGTAGCGCGGGCGCAGGCCGCGGGCCGGCGGCGTGCGCCACGAAGCGCGCCGTGCGAGTTACTCGCCCCAGTTGGGCTAGTAGCTCGGCTATCTTGCGTTCTAGTAGTAACTTGCGTTTTTGCTCATCTGAGAATTTGATCATGAAGTTTAATGGACAAGTTAAATAAAATAACTATACTCCTCAGTAACCTTAGTTGGGTTTTATATCCAAAATGTTTTGGCAAATCTGACCTATATTTCGAAAGCATTAGACATGACCGACTCAAAGCTTTTTCATCGCCAGTAAAAAATGTAGTTAACTAATATTAACTCTTTAAAAATATTGACACAAAAAATCCAAAGTTCTTTATTTCTTTCGCGGACTGTCGCTCCAACAAATACATTCCTACCTTCCTCAGCATCGACCAAGACATCGAGATGCAGCGCGGGGTCGTCGACCTCCACGAAGTCCTCCACCACTCTGGTCACCACTCCTCGTTGGATCGCCTTCTTCAGCTCTTTCAGTCGTTCCACCAGAGTACTACAACAGACAATAACTGGATTTAGTGCACGAAAGGAACCACTTTGAGGTTCTGAAAATCTGGTTCAAATCTATCAGTGCACCCAGAATTTTCTGTCCAAAGTGCACTAAGCCAGTACTCTTAGATATATTGTGAAACATCGTGGGGAACTGGCATATCGTAGAACATAAAAAGTTCAAAAATACTATGTCAAATGTACGAAACACAACTTTTAAAAGAATCTGTGACACGGCAATACTGACATCTACTACAGTATTGAGGATATCGTTAAGAGGCCTGTAAACGGGCTACAAAAATTGCATCTGGCTGGCAATTTTTATTGACCAATATAGCTCGGGATAAATCATTTGCAATCTAACCGGCTAGACATTGAACATTTGCAAAGAAGAATTTTGATAATATCGCAGGGCTACACAGCAATAAAGAGGTATAATCGGCAGCTTGGCGGCTATAAATTGACAGAAATTGACAAAAAAAACTAGCCCGTTTATGAGCAGATTTAGTGTCGAATACGTCTTTGAAAAGCTAAAACTAAATGTGCTCTAACTATTAGGTACCACTATCTGTACTAACCTGTACTTCTCCTGGTCGTAGGTAGCTGTGCACTGAGCCAGCAAGTCTTCACACTCCGTGATGAGAGACCTGAGTTCCTCCCTCTCTGTCCCCTTCAGCTCTTCAGACATCTTATGAAGAAATATGCATAGGTACATTATACACAGATAAATTTGTGGTGACACTCTTGCCTATAGCAATAAGTAGTCAACGCGATGGGAGTATCTACTAATGAACAGCTTTTCGGTTTTGGAAAAAGGAGTAAATCCATACTAATATCCATACTAATATTATAAATGTGAAAGTAACTCTGTCTGTCTGTCTGTCTATCTGTCTGTCTGTCTGTCTGTTTGTTACCTTTTCACGCCCAAACCACCGAACAGATTAGGCTAAAAATTGGCATGGATAAAGGTTGTATCCCAGGGAAGGACATAGGCTACTTTTTATCCCGAAAAAATCCCGAGGGACCGCGGGTTACACCGCGGGAGCGCAGCTAGTAAATAAAATAAAAAAATTTTGCGCCGACCCCACTTAGCGTGGTATATTGTCAAATAAAAAAAAAGTAAGTTCGTATGAGTCAGTGGCCAACTCTGGTGACGGAGTTTTTAGGCCGCCTTAAGGCCTCCGTCATGGCTTAACGACTTAAATAGCCGGGACCGACAATTTAACGTGCCCTCCGAAGCACGGAAGCGCTCAGATGAAAATGCCACTGGCGGTCACCCATCCACTTACAGACCGTTTCGAACGTTGCTTAACTTCGACGATCTATCAAGAACGACTAAGCAAGCACGACCACGAGCGCTTCGAGCTATTGTCAAATGATGATGATATAACAAAGTTTAGGACAATATCTAGTTTTTTTTTTTTGAGGGCCTAATACTTATGACCTATGAGGCCGTTTTAGTGTTACCGGACTATGGCGGGCACTGGAGGTGCCGAGGCGCCTAGAGAGAAGTTACGACAACATGCGCAAAAGCACCTCTAATAGGTACGAGCTTCGGCTTGGCCTGTTGCCGGAGAACAATATCTAGGTAGAAGAAAGCCCCTTAAATTCCTGATTAGCTGAAGTTTGTTTAAAACAAAGTCCTTACCTTAGTAGCAATATCGATGACATTTTTAACCGACTCTTGTCCTGTTTTTTTGACGTCATTCTTACACATCGGTCTGTTCAGCCATTTGTTAGCAAGATCCACCCTGTAAGTACACAAATAATTACACCCATATCTTAAGTCGTTTTCTACATCTCATCCTCCTCTCTACAGTCATCTCAAGGTACGTCGCGACCCACAAGTGAGGGAGGCGCTGCTATCGCATTTGGCATAAAGAAAGTCGTCTGGAATAAATCGCTTCTAAGCGATAAGACCGCCCATTATACATTGTCTCGTTGGGTTTTATTGATTCGTGTATGTTTTGTAATTATTGTGTACAATAAAGAGTTTTTCATTCATCCATTCATTCATTCATTCAAAGAAAGTAAATGACTATGGCATTTGGTGTAGCCAAAAAAATAATTTTTACAGTAAAGTGGGTAAGCAAGGGATTAAACATAAACAAGATTATGTGATTGCAGTTACAATAGTAGCATAATAATACACAGGTAGATTCATAGCCTCCTTTTTTGAAGGTGGTTACTCAATAATGTAGAATAGGGTATTTTGACATTTTTTGATAACTGTTTTAAATCAATCCTGAGGTCGTAATACACATGGCGGATCCAGGGGTAGCCCCCCAGACGATATTTTTGTGTACCTACTTAAAAAATTTATAAATTGCCAAATTTTTTACAGTTTTTGTTTCTTGTGCAAAAAATCCTGGACCCGCCCATGTTAATACACTAGCAAAATTTTTATTTAAATGAAAAAAAAACAAATTTAACGAAAAATAAACACACCGAGCAAACAAGCAATGGCGGTTATGGCCACTGGAAACGAACGGCAGACAGATTAACTTGTGAAATCTTTGTTAGATAAACTTACTGTATCTCCAAGTATGTCTTGTGTTCAGCATCCAGATCATCCGCTTCATCTTCAGGCGATCCCTCCAGTATGCCCGCACGCTGGCCATTCACCCTGTCAAAGTATCCATACTTATTATATAGGAACTAGTTTAATCTGTATCCGTCTGTGTTTAGGCGTGCCAAGTTTCATTGAAATCTGTTTAGCGGTACAATATAATATACAAATTTCACACAGCATCTAGCCCCAAGGTACGCAGAGCTTGTGTTATGGGTACTACATGACTAGTACTACTTATATACTTTTTTTGTAAATACATACGTATTTTACATAGAAATACCGAGACCCGAGATAAATATTTGCAGATCATACAAAAATTTATCCGCGGCGGGAATCGAACCCACAACCTTCTGCGTTTCAGGCGAGCCTTCGACCTCTGCGCGACAGAGGTCATCAATTTAAATAAAAGCTTGTAAAAATGTACAGAATACCTGATACTCTTAACCAGGGCATCATAGGCGTCCAGCAGCTTGGTCTTGCTGGCGCTGAAGGTGACCCAGGTCATCACCTCGGAGTCATCCTCAGCATCCGAGACGTCCTTCACCAGCGCTAGGGTCTGCGTCACCAGGCTCCTGTCATCATCAAACAAATTATCATTTCATGTTTTTCAACTTGTTGTTTAAATAAAGTAATTAATCTTGCGTTTCAATCAAGTTGTTTAATTTTTTGTCCACTTGCAAAGTAACGCAAGATTACAGCGTTACTTTGAGTTTGGGGAAGTAGGTGATATACCCCCAAAGGTTTACAGAGAGATATCACCTCTACCAAAGCCGTTCCATCTGGACCACTTGTCCTGGAGCCTTTCGATCGATAGCTGATATCGGATGGTTTGTAAATTAGGTTCGTTGTTGGGAATCATTCACTTGCGCGATGTAGGATTTAACTTTTTTTGTATAAGTTGTTTATGGAAGTTACTTCAGCGCCATCTAGTGGTATAGTTAGTTATCTAGCTTGCTGCAGTTTCTTGAGGCGATATTGGATAAAGGTCGCCACATGTATAAAATAATTTAGACAATATTTGAGCCAAACTTTGTTTGTTTTTACTATGACTTACTTGGAGTTGTTCGCCAGCTCGTCACACCTGGCCTGCGTGTCCGGCCCGAGGGGGGGGGCGGCCGGAGTCAGCGGACACCGCTCCAGCAGCGAGTGTGCACGGCTCACTTCCTCCAGGAGACTTACTTGGAGTTGTTCGCCAGCTCGTCACACCTGGCCTGCGTGTCCGGCCCGAGGGGGGGGGCGGCCGGAGTCAGCGGACACCGCTCCAGCAGCGAGTGTGCACGGCTCACTTCCTCCAGGAGACTTACTTGGAGTTGTTCGCCAGCTCGTCACACCTGGCCTGCGTGTCCGGCCCGAGGGGGGGGGCGGCCGGAGTCAGCGGACACCGCTCCAGCAGCGAGTGTGCACGGCTCACTTCCTCCAGGAGACTTACTTGGAGTTGTTCGCCAGCTCGTCACACCTGGCCTGCGTGTCCGGCCCGAGGGGGCGCGCGGCCGGAGTCAGCGGACACCGCTCCAGCAGCGAGTGTGCACGGCTCACTTCCTCCAGGAGACTTACTTGGAGTTGTTCGCCAGCTCGTCACACCTGGCCTGCGTGTCCGGCCCGAGGGGGGGGGCGGCCGGAGTCAGCGGACACCGCTCCAGCAGCGAGTGTGCACGGCTCACTTCCTCCAGGAGACTTACTTGGAGTTGTTCGCCAGCTCGTCACACCTGGCCTGCGTGTCCGGCCCGAGGGGGGGGGCGGCCGGAGTCAGCGGACACCGCTCCAGCAGCGAGTGTGCACGGCTCACTTCCTCCAGGAGACTTACTTGGAGTTGTTCGCCAGCTCGTCACACCTGGCCTGCGTGTCCGGCCCGAGGGGGGGGGGCGGCCGGAGTCAGCGGACACCGCTCCAGCAGCGAGTGTGCACGGCTCACTTCCTCCAGGAGACTTACTTGGAGTTGTTCGCCAGCTCGTCACACCTGGCCTGCGTGTCCGGCCCGAGGGGGGGGGCGGCCGGAGTCAGCGGACACCGCTCCAGCAGCGAGTGTGCACGGCTCACTTCCTCCAGGAGACTTACTTGGAGTTGTTCGCCAGCTCGTCACACCTGGCCTGCGTGTCCGGCCCGAGGGGGCGCGCGGCCGGAGTCAGCGGACACCGCTCCAGCAGCGAGTGTGCACGGCTCACTTCCTCCAGGAGACTTACTTGGAGTTGTTCGCCAGCTCGTCACACCTGGCCTGCGTGTCCGGCCCGAGGGGGCGCGCGGCCGGAGTCAGCGGACACCGCTCCAGCAGCGAGTGTGCACGGCTCACTTCCTCCAGGAGACTTACTTGGAGTTGTTCGCCAGCTCGTCACACCTGGCCTGCGTGTCCGGCCCGAGGGGGCGCGCGGCCGGAGTCAGCGGACACCGCTCCAGCAGCGAGTGTGCACGGCTCACTTCCTCCAGGAGACTTACTTGGAGTTGTTCGCCAGCTCGTCACACCTGGCCTGCGTGTCCGGCCCGAGGGGGCGCGCGGCCGGAGTCAGCGGACACCGCTCCAGCAGCGAGTGTGCACGGCTCACTTCCTCCAGGAGACTTACTTGGAGTTGTTCGCCAGCTCGTCACACCTGGCCTGCGTGTCCGGCCCGAGGGGGGGGGCGGCCGGAGTCAGCGGACACCGCTCCAGCAGCGAGTGTGCACGGCTCACTTCCTCCAGGAGACTTACTTGGAGTTGTTCGCCAGCTCGTCACACCTGGCCTGCGTGTCCGGCCCGAGGGGGGGGGCGGCCGGAGTCAGCGGACACCGCTCCAGCAGCGAGTGTGCACGGCTCACTTCCTCCAGGAGACTTACTTGGAGTTGTTCGCCAGCTCGTCACACCTGGCCTGCGTGTCCGGCCCGAGGGGGGGGGCGGCCGGAGTCAGCGGACACCGCTCCAGCAGCGAGTGTGCACGGCTCACTTCCTCCAGGAGACTTACTTGGAGTTGTTCGCCAGCTCGTCACACCTGGCCTGCGTGTCCGGCCCGAGGGGGCGCGCGGCCGGAGTCAGCGGACACCGCTCCAGCAGCGAGTGTGCACGGCTCACTTCCTCCAGGAGACTTACTTGGAGTTGTTCGCCAGCTCGTCACACCTGGCCTGCGTGTCCGGCCCGAGGGGGCGCGCGGCCGGAGTCAGCGGACACCGCTCCAGCAGCGAGTGTGCACGGCTCACTTCCTCCAGGAGACTTACTTGGAGTTGTTCGCCAGCTCGTCACACCTGGCCTGCGTGTCCGGCCCGAGGGGGCGCGCGGCCGGAGTCAGCGGACACCGCTCCAGCAGCGAGTGTGCACGGCTCACTTCCTCCAGGAGACTCACGGCGTGGGGGGTTACCTTCTCCTGCAGATACAAGTATTATTCTGGAGAAAGTCTTAGAACGTTGGGTCGATGATATTGAAAACGTCGGATCAACAATATTATAGATTTAGTGTCAGCGCACCAAAACAGTCTTCGGTAGATAACAGCTCGCACCGTTATTTTGTTTAGTATTTTGACGTTTTTCGTCATGAATAATCGTTTAGGACAATGTTTTGAGGATTCGTGACTTTATTACTAGGTGCAAAGGGTGTCGGATGATGAAACCGACAGCTTTTCAACGACTTAAAATACCAGAAGATAGATCCAACCTACCATATCCTTCCCTTCCCTCAGCGAGTCCCAGAGCCCTGCCGCACTAGTGGTGACGCCCGACTTGGCTCGCGTGAGCGTGGCCTTCACGCCTCCATCCTTCACTTTAAGGTGCGCCTCGTCCAACGCGCGGGAGAAGTCTTGCACGCGCTTGTGGACCTCTTCTGTTTCTTCCTTAGCCTGATGAAGCAAGTTCGTGTGAGGTAGTGGCCAACTCTGGTGACGGTGGTTTAGGCCGCCTTAAGGCCAACGTTATGGTTTGACGACTTAAGGTGATGTAGGTCGCAAAACTCACGTTTACACTGTACGTCAAATCATTTTTAAGGCATAAAAACACCGATTTTTTATATTTTTTTTATGACAATAAATAGTTTAGGATTATTAGTTTATTAGTTATGGGAGTCGAAACACGATTGACTTAATTTGAAAAAATCACAAAGTTACCTCTAAATCATCATCATAAAGCAGTTTCATTTGCTGGTTGTTTAAATTATTTTAATGAAATTTCGTCTGCGTGTTCTATAATAAATACGGTAGAGGATTACGGAATTATTAATGCCAAGGAGTATTATTTTGTAGCCAAAATACATTTATAAATAAGGTTCAGTGTAATTGTGCGCGGGCCGGCCAGCACACCTTCAGACGGCCGCGGGGGGCTAGGAGGGTGGCGAGCGCGGCGGAAGCCAGAGCTCACTTTATCTTAAGGCGAGACTGACAATTTAACAGCGGATGATCAGATCGTTCAGTGAGATAATAGTTTTTAGTTCATTATTCTTTGAACAATTGCTACGATAAGAATATACGAGGAAGTTTGCAAACTGTCTTAGGCTCAATGCACATTGAATTGGCAAGCGACGCGTCAATTAGTTTTATAGCGTACCATTCTAAACCTTATGAACAATGGTACAAGATATAGAAACGCTTGTAGAACCGCACGAGAGTGCTCGAGCCAACGCGGCCCGCTAGATGGCTTCGCCAGACCTCGTTCATTCTAGTCGGTCATTAATTTATTCTAGTATGGATATGGATACCTAAAATAGGAACCTTAAAGAAGATACAAGTGTATTTACCTGCTGTATGCTGGATGAGCCGATGATAGTCATACAAGAGTCTTGCAGCGACTCGATACACTTCTGTATCTGTGGCACATCGACCGGACCCTTCTTCGCTATATCGCTGTCCTTCTCTGACACCGCTATCTAAAAGTTGTTGATATTAACAAAATGGTAATGGATCGTAGGTGGGATCGAATCACAGCCGAACAATGACTCTACTCTATGTCATCTCTCACACAATCCAACTACTTCTTTGGCATACCCATACAAGACATATAATCCCACAAGGATATCTGTTCCGGTGAGGGAGGCACTGCTATCGCATTTGGCATAGAGAAAGTCAATGTCTATGGCATTTGGTGCTGCCAAAAAAAAAACACAGTAAAACGGGGAAAGCAAGGGACCAAAGCACCAAACGAAAAAAAACACTTCGAGCAAACAATCAAAGGCGGATATGGCAACTGGAAACGAATAGCAGACAGATTGACATTTCAAAATGGCGTCGTTACACCGATCCAGATATCTTTGTAGCGCTATACTTCTTTTTGTTCGGTGTCACTGTCATTTCGAATCAAAGACAAACATACCCATTTTCATAGCTATTTTAATAACAAGCGCACATCGATATGCTGTCTGAAAAGTATGTGCTATTCCAAACTGTAATCTATCACTGTGCAAAACACCCAGATCCGTTCAGTCGTTTTAACCACATGTATCCTTTTGTTAGAGATATTCTGGTGACGTCACAACGACCACGTGGACCGGTGGATAAAAGCAGCGAGCGGGACGGCGCGCACTCACTTTGCGCTTGGCTTTCAGACACGACGGATGTCTTGTTGTGCTAGGAACTTTATATTTTGGGTTGTATTGCTGTTAGAGTACCTTGGTGTAGCTTTCTTGATAAAAATTATAAGTGTCGGATAAGTTCTAGTTTGTTATTTTTTTAATAAATATTTCTGTAACTTTCTAAGACTTTTGTATTTATAAGGAAGAAGTGAGATAAGATAGTTACCAAGTAAGCACATTGTGAGGTGATCTCCGTGGTCTTACAGACCGCGTCGTTGACCTCCGTGAGGCTCCGGGCGAACTCCTGCCGGGTCATCGGCTGCTCGTTCTTCAACTTATCTGTGCAGGAGAGATTGATTGAACAGGAATAGGATTACAATCTATACTTATAATGTTTGTTTGTTTGAATTGAATAGGCTCTGAAACTACTGGACCGATTTGAAAAATTCTTTATATAAGGAGGCTTTATTTTATCCCGGGAAAGTCATGTTTTCCCGAGGGAACGCGGGTAACACCGCGACGGATAAAAAGCTAGTTGTAAAATAAAGAAGACCACTCAGATCAAAGTAATGTAAGACGAGATGATCAAGATGTTAATTATTAATACATTTATTTCAAACCAGGTCCATACAAAAACACATGAAAAAGAGCCAAAACACTTACAAACCATAAACTTCTTAAGCCTATCGTACGTTAAACATACGCGCACGACAAGACAGTCAACCCTGTCCAGTATGGTGTTAAGACGTTAGTTAGTGTTTTTTCATTATTGTTGGATTAGCGGGTTTTAGTTCATCTGACTTTTTGTTGAAGTCGGGGTCAAGGTCAAGGTCAGGTCAGGTCAATGTCAGCATAATCAATAGGACAAGGCTGTACAAACACAAAGCCTGTATTCGAGCCTATTGTAATCATTCTAATGACCATTATCCTGTGCCTTTATCCCACTTTTTTACGGGCTCGGACACACTGTGTTTTTCTGTTTTTCTATTCTACTCAGCTCTCACACACTCAAACCTAGTATTCTTCTCGTCACATGAAACACTTCTCTTCTCATGACATGAATCACTTTTATGCTAAAGCTACTTACAAACAATCTCTTGCTGCTGGTTCAGAGCCTCGCAGCATTGGTCGAATGGCAGCGAGCTGGTTGGCATCGGTACATTCTGTATGGACGCCTGTTGTAGCTGCAGCGAACGGGATATGGAGCCGCACTCCTTCTTCAGCTTACTGGACGATGATGCTGTGTATACCTAGTGATACAGGGAAAATTAGAAGCAGAAAACTGCTAGAATAAAAACAATCATTTACTTCAAATTTTTGGACTTGAACTAATAAAATTCAAAACAATATTTTTATTATTAGAAAGTTACTCGTACATCCAGTACGGATAACGTATTCAACACGTTAGTAAATATTTCAAAACAATTTTAATTTGAATACGTAATGCTATCTCACTGTTGGTTTACGGCTTGTGAGAGGATAAAACAACACAAAATGATGATAGAATAGATGGATGAAGCCTATTCCATCTCAAACAATTTCAAGCACAAGTCCCGTTGAGTGTAGGGACATATAACATTTAGTACAGGCCGGGACATGTCACGAAAAAAAAGAGACTTATAGCAGTTAGTGAAGGGCTGAGGATGATGATGATGTTTCTATTTATAAATACTATAATAACCGCGACAGGATTAGAACTCGCCAGATTTTGCCGTAGGTTCATAGTAATTGATCCACAATAATCGCCATTTCTACATTTATAACTTCCAGAAAGATCTTACCAGATTATTGATAGACGCATTGAGACTGCGACAGGCCTCCAGTAACCGTCTCTGCGAGTTGGAGTTGTTCGGATCCAAGCAGGCCAGCTCGGCCGTCTTCAGGACTCCGTAGGTCGTGAATGTCATCTCTTCGACCAGTTCCTCTATCCTCTCGCTTTGTACAGGGTCCTGGGGAATTACGAGTGTAAGGTCAAGGTCAGGGTCAAGTGAGGTCAAGGTCAAAGTTAAGGGCAAACATAACTTATTTAATTTTGACATTTAAACACAACGTACGAGCTCTTTTAATTTAATCAATGATTAAAATTGTGACCCTTTCAACATGACTAGGGTTGACCAGGACCAGCGGACAAATGGATGAAACTTGAAATAGATGTAAACTGCATTCTAAAAATTGCACCTATGCGGTACTCGAACCCGCGATTTTATGTATTATGTTAATATTTTAAAATCTTTAGCTATTCACAAGATGTTAACACTAAATCTAATTTCTAGAGATGTAGATCACCTGCAGCATATTAGCTTAAAATTAAAGTGGTCGTTATGAGTTTGTATTCTCAACTACCCCACTGGTGGGAGGTCAGTGGGATCGTTGGGTATATATAAAGTTGGAGGCAGAAGCTAGTTTATCTGTATACCTTCTTGTTCTTACAGCCACGAGCGATAGCAGAGAGTTCGACCGCGGCGTGTGAGGCCGCGTGCGCGCTGCGGGGGAGGGTCTCGGGGGACGCGACACTGAGCGCTAGCGCCCCGCACATAGAGCTCAGTTTATCTGTATACCTTCTTGTTCTTACAGCCACGAGCGATAGCAGAGAGTTCGACCGCGGCGTGTGAGGCCGCGTGCGCGCTGCGGGGGAGGGTCTCGGGGGACGCGACACTGAGCGCTAGCGCCCCGCACATAGAGCTCAGTTTATCTGTATACCTTCTTGTTCTTACAGCCACGAGCGATAGCAGAGAGTTCGACCGCGGCGTGTGAGGCCGCGTGCGCGCTGCGGGGGAGGGTCTCGGGGGACGCGACACTGAGCGCTAGCGCCCCGCACATAGAGCTCAGTTTATCTGTATACCTTCTTGTTCTTACAGCCACGAGCGATAGCAGAGAGTTCGACCGCGGCGTGTGAGGCCGCGTGCGCGCTGCGGGGGAGGGTCTCGGGGGACGCGACACTGAGCGCTAGCGCCCCGCACATAGAGCTCAGTTTATCTGTATACCTTCTTGTTCTTACAGCCACGAGCGATAGCAGAGAGTTCGACCGCGGCGTGTGAGGCCGCGTGCGCGCTGCGGGGGAGGGTCTCGGGGGACGCGACACTGAGCGCTAGCGCCCCGCACATAGAGCTCAGTTTATCTGTATACCTTCTTGTTCTTACAGCCACGAGCGATAGCAGAGAGTTCGACCGCGGCGTGTGAGGCCGCGTGCGCGCTGCGGGGGAGGGTCTCGGGGGACGCGACACTGAGCGCTAGCGCCCCGCACATAGAGCTCAGTTTATCTGTATACCTTCTTGTTCTTACAGCCACGAGCGATAGCAGAGAGTTCGACCGCGGCGTGTGAGGCCGCGTGCGCGCTGCGGGGGAGGGTCTCGGGGGACGCGACACTGAGCGCTAGCGCCCCGCACATAGAGCTCAGTTTATCTGTATACCTTCTTGTTCTTACAGCCACGAGCGATAGCAGAGAGTTCGACCGCGGCGTGTGAGGCCGCGTGCGCGCTGCGGGGGAGGGTCTCGGGGGACGCGACACTGAGCGCTAGCGCCCCGCACATAGAGCTCAGTTTATCTGTATACCTTCTTGTTCTTACAGCCACGAGCGATAGCAGAGAGTTCGACCGCGGCGTGTGAGGCCGCGTGCGCGCTGCGGGGGAGGGTCTCGGGGGACGCGACACTGAGCGCTAGCGCCCCGCACATAGAGCTCAGTTTCGTGGAGAGCAGGTTTAGCTTTGTTTCTTGATGCCTGGAAAAATTAAAGCATAATCTAGTCATATCTTTGACAGATAATTATTCTTGTTTATTGTTGAATTTTGAGAAAGAAAGTTAATCTAATCATAATTTTTTTGTTTGACTGAAAAAAAATCACACTAAAAATTAAATGAGAAAATGCAAAAAAATATAAGAGTTTATCTTTTTACCCTTGAACCCCCTGGATAAGGAAAACCGAGGATAAGTTACATGAGCTAAGTGAAGGAAAAAGTCGCTGTCATGTCGTAAAAAGTTGACCTCTTCTTCCTTGAGGAAGCAGCTCGGAAAAGAGCTACATGGAAAAAGATTCATCAGTTATGCCATCTTATAATTTAAGGATTTACTCCTTCTTGGCACATGGAGTAAATTCTTAAATTGGAAGGAGAAGAACCCCCTTAGTTGAGACTTACTGGGCATCTCCAATGACCTTCGCAGGGCTGGGTATGAGGAGCTTGTTGAGATCGCTCTCATTCAGGATCCTCTTCGTTTTCGTCTCTGGCTGGAACTTGCTCTCTGGGTTTTGGATTTCCTGCAAACATTTGTACAAACATCTTACAACACTGTTAACGTACATTACAACGTTGGAGTCTACTAAACAAAACTAGTCAAATGGCTAACTACACTAATGGGCTCTACATATTCGTCGATGCGAGACGAATGCCGACGGTCACGCACGTGTAGAGGCCCTCATCGCCTGTCATCTTCGATTCAAATTCAAATAGTAGTTCGGCATATAGTTCGGCGAATATGTAAAAAACAAGAGTGGCTGTAAAACTGGACTCAAACAACAAAGCTTCACTACGACTTTGACTAGACATATTATCACCTGTAGGATCTGTTCGGTGAGCGCCTGCAGCTCGGGGTGCTCCAGCGGCTGCCAGGTGGCGAGCCGCTGGCTGGAGCACCCCGCCTGCGTCTTCAGCTGGTGCACCAGCTTGTACAGGTGCTTCAGGAGCCTGCAGGGGTTATTATACTATACTCGCTGTTAACTTGTTGTATCTCACGAATGCGAGTGCTCATTGTGTGTGTACATTTGTTACTGTGTGCGTAAGCGCTGAGCGCTCATTCGTCCATGTGTTCCCGAGCTCACGCACACAGAAACAACGTGCGTATACACACAATTAAGACCATACCGCCTTATTGAGATGGAAAAACTGTACAAGTAATTAATTAATAAAGGAAAATGTACAATCTCGCCATAAACAAAAATAGACCTCCAAAAACACTACATTTGATTGTATAGTAGCCAATAAATCTATCCTGCAGAAATGGAGTTTGTAGTTGAAGATGGCGACTTTTACCATATTTTTTTGATATCGATTTAGACTTGACTATTTAGAAATCAATATAAGGTCAAAGCAAATATATTTTATTAGTCACCCGCCCCGTCTTCACACGGGTGCAACGCTGATACTAAATATTAGGGTTCAGCCAGCGTTTGCAATGTAAAGTAGCGCAGCGCAAAAATTTGGTTATTTACGACGTCAAATTAGAAACCTAAAATTATCAGTGTTCCTCTACTATATTATGCATGTATTATACGTATCACCTTCCTCTTGAATCACTATATATATTTAAAAAACCGCATCAAAATCCGTTGCGTAGTTTTAAAGATCAAAGCATACATGGGGACAGACAGCGGGAAGCGACTTTGTTTTAAACTATGTAGTGATATAAAAGTAATCGGTACCTATTCCTGGTATCATCATCGCTTATATCAGTAGTAGCGGCGCAGCGCGCGACGTACGCGGTGAGCGGCGCGCGCGGCGGGGAGCGCCCCCAGCCACACACGGCGCGCGCTAGCTGCGCGCTGGCGGCCGCGGGGGACTCCACTGCTTTGGACGTTGTGCGCTGGGGATTGAGGTAAATAAATAATGCTGGACATTTCACACAGCATCCCGGAATCAGAATCACAATTACATCCCAAAGGTACGACTTTCTTTCGGGTATTTTTAATGTACTTATTTCAAATCTTAAGGAGGTAATCTGAGGCATGACCGTATTTAGTTGGACATGCCTCAGACTACCTCCTTAGGATTCGATACATTTTCACAAAACAGAAGTTAGAATTCCATCCGTGACAGGTTGCAAGCCCCGCCTATAAAAATACTAACTGATATCCTCACTCATAATTTTCCTTCACTGTTCGAGCGCATATTAAAATTTGCATAACGCAAAATCCATTCATGCACGGCCGGGATTCAAACCCACGACGAGATTCATAGTCGAGGTTCCCCATTCGGCCAACACGACTCTTATTATTACAGATGAGCATGACTCACCAGCGTGACTGCAGTATCCTTGGCTCCTTCCTTGACGATGGACTTGATGACCCTGGCTTCGATATCGTCCAGATCGTCCAATGTGGCGTCCAGACTGACGCTCTGAGAGGCCGATATACCACTCTTTGTCGCGAATCTATACAAGGAACACAAAAAAAATTATGACCTAAATCACAGTAATTCCCTCAGATTTTTCTTTTCCAGTTCCTTAAAAGATGTCTAAGGGGCTAGAGATAAAAAACAATTTTAATTATTGCTGGTTATTCATAATAATTAATATCTATACAAAAAAAAACGAAATATCACGGCTGTATCGCCTAGGCACGCTAGACATTATCTCAAATTAACCCATGGGGATGTTCAGACACATCCAAAATACATAATAGGCACATGCTTGCATTTTGCAAAAGTTAGGACTCCATACGTGAGTTAAGCGGGATTCAAACCCGCGAACTTCACCGATTCATGGTGATTTTAAAATTTGATCCCTATAATCATTATTATTTATAATTATTTATTTATTATAATAATAATAAGCGCTCGTGGTCGTGCTTGCTTAGTCGTTCTTGATAGATCGTCGAAGTTAAGCATCGTTCGAAACGGTCAGTAAGTGGATGGGTGACCGCCAGTGGCATTTTCATCTGAGCGCTTCCGTGCTTCGGAGGGCACGTTAAATTGTCGGTCCCGGCTATTTAAGTCGTTAAGCCATGACGGAGGCCTTAAGGCGGCCTAAAAACTCCGTCACCAGAGTTGGCCACTGACTCATACGAACTTACTTACTTATAATAATAATAATGCTGGACATTTCACACAGCATCATCTAGCCCCGAACTAAGCAAAGCTTGTACTATGGGAACCAGATAACTGATATACTACTTATATACTTTTTGTTTGTAAATACATACATATTATACACCCAGACTCGAGATAAATATTTGCAGATCATACAAACATTTATCCCGCGGCGGGGATCGAACCCGCAACTTTCTGCGTCCCAAGCGGGCTTTCACCAACTGCGCCACATAGGTCGTCATCCCTAAGGGTCGGTTCACATCTGACGGAAGATGCGTCGAGCGTATTCAGTGATCTTCGTTTATCATCATTGCGTATCATCGGTTAAGTGTGAAAGGTTGAATGTTTTCTCATATAATTGTCTGTTCTGGCGTTACGCGACCGATGATACGCGACGCATCTTCCGTCAGATGTGAACCGACCCTAAGTGTGAGGTTTGACTTGACATACTCTTTGATAAGACTGACAAACTACATACCTCAGCATGTTACAGCTCTCAGTAAGAGGTAGTATCTTGGAGTGTAGCGCAGTCCTGGCCTTGGCATCCTCTATGCTCTGTAGCTGGGCGTTGATGTCTCTGATGACGTCATCACACTCCTGTCGAAAGAACACATTCATACAATTTGTCAATAATTTATGGAATTTAATAAAGTTAGAGAATTTTACAAAGTTACTCTTAGTTCCTACTTTTTTGCAATTTAGTTTCTAAATCTTACAAATTGAATTTAACCCACTTCTCACGTGCCAGATTGAGCTGAATTCTGGCACATCTATCGAGTCATCGGTGAGTTAGGAGCTGTTCAATGGAACTCCTAAGGGAATAGCAGTAAAATAACCCCTATTTGACTTTATTTATCTATACTAATATTAAAAAGAGGAAAGATTTGTTTTTTTGTATGTTTGTTTGTTTGAAATGAATAGGCTCCGAAACTACTGGACCGATTTAAAAAATTCTGCATTATCCCTGATGAACATAGGCTATATTTTATCCCGGGAAAGTGAAGTTTTCCCGAAGGAACGCGGGTAACACCTCGACGGACAGCTAGTTTTTATATATATATTTGAAGCTACATTACCTGTCCGAACAAGTCCACATCTAGAATGTCGTCGAAGCTAGTATCGAAGCCGGCCGCGTCGTCAGTGTGCGTCAGTTTGTAAGCAGCTTTAGATATCTTCTCGCTGTTCGCCGCTATGCTCTAACACACAACAACATTGATTAAAATAAAATAAATGATATTTATTTACAGAAACTAAGCTACTACAGCATGTACATAAACTTACAAAATACAAAAAACTCAATCAAGCTATCTAAGGATCGTAAAAACGATCTATAGATGGCTCAACCGATCCAGTCACTGCCAGTCGGCAGCGCGCCCAATATACTGGCGGCATGCCACGCTGAATTGATTAAATTGCATTTAAACAAAAAAACAGGCTATGTAAACGAATAAACATGTTATCCCACTAATATAATAAAGCTGAAAGTTTGTAAGTTTATTTAGATGTTTGTGTGTTTGTGTTTCAACCCACCAGTAAACCGTTTGGATATCGGAATAGGAGTAGATAGTGACCTGGCTTAAAGACTTCAAAATGTTGGGCGAAGCCGCGCGCTATAGTTTTAACATCTCACGTAGGGAGTCGGCCTTAATTGTGTGTGTAGATGCACAATATGCACATGCATGTAGTGTCTGTGTGCGTAAGCTCGGAAACGCTCCATATACGAATGAACGCTCATCCGCTTGTCGCATACACAGACAATTTTACACACACAATCAAGACAGATTCGCACTCGTGAGATGGAACGCGTAACTCTAGTAATGATGTAAAGGCAGTAGGTACCTGTAACGCCTTCTTATCGGCTGCGGTTGCAACGTGGACGGTGGTAGTCAGCTCGACCAGTTTATCGGCTTCCGAAGACACTTCATCGATGAAGTCCTGAGAAAATTAGTGATTTTATTATTTATAATCCCATTGTCACCAATATTATAGATTTAGCGTGACTTACAAAATCAAAGCTAAATTCTGTCCGCGCGACAAAAAGTTTTAAGTTTAACCGAATTACACCCTTTGTACCTAGTAATAAAGTCACAAATCGTCAAAACAAAAAAAAAAATTAAAAAAAAAAAAAAAACAAACAAACAAATAAACAACAAATAACAAATAAATAAATAAAACATAATTATAAAATTACGATCATTCATCACGAGAAACGTCAAAATACTAAACAAAATAACGGCGCGAGCTCTAAGTACCGAGGACGGTTTTGTTGCGCGGACCCTAAGACCTCTCGCAGACTACAGACTTTCTATCGGCCGATAGTTGAGACGGGCTCTTCTCCATACTAATTACGAGCAATTCTCCATACTAATTACGAGCCGAAGTATATTCCGTCTCAACTATCGGCGGATAGAAAGTCTGTAGTCTGCGAGGAGGATTAATCTATAATATTGTTGATCGAAGATTGTCACCTAGAATTTTGGATAAGTAGAGGAAGTATGGTCCCATTTGGCAGTAACTTGAATGTATGGTTTTTTTATTTCAACCATGGTAGTTTATTTTAGTGGCTAGCAACACCGCTCACCTAAATTATATCCTCCATTTCATTAATTAGTTACAGTGCCACAAACTTATCTGAACCGGCGAGAGAGGCGCTGTTATCGCAGTTGGTGTTGGCAGAAAAATAAATTTTACAGTCAAATTCGTTAGTTCCTCTTTTTGCCACCGGTCCAGATAAGTTTGTGGCACTATAAATTCACAGAGTGGATAGTTTTGTGCGTGCCAACTACTTTGTTGTGTTTACGGTTAATAACAAATCTGTTATCTGAAATACTGAAAAGAAACAGTGACTTACCCTCAAGTCCACGATGTTGGACCTGGGTTTGTCGCCGCGCGTGGGTCGCGTCTGGAGAAGGATCATCTGAAGGTTCTGGATGGCATTCTCCAGCTCCCTTCTCTTGTTCGTGTCCTGAAAACGTTTTAACATATTACATTCTTTAATTTGTTAAACTGTTAAATCACACTTAGGTATTTTATTGAAAAATGAAAAGTCTTATCAAAATATTAGCGGTATAAGGAGCGGCTTAAGGAGGATCGTCTGATCGAACCCGCGAAATTGCCTATTGGTCGTTGTCTATACTAATATCATAAAGAGGAAAGATTTGTTTGTTTGTTTGTATGTATGTTTGTTTGTTTGTTTGAAATGAATAGGCTTCGAAACTACTGGACCGATTTGAAAAATTCTTTCACCAATAGAATCCTGCATTATCCCTGATGAACATAGGCTATATTTTATCCCGGGAAAGTGAAGTTTTCCTGAAGAAGCGCGGGTAACACCGCTACGGACAGCTAGTTGCTAATAATTTGCATAATAACTAGGTAACAATATTTGTAGCACTCACATGTAGATTCCGCTTGCACCTCGCGTTAGCCAGGTCCAACACTCGCAGCGCGTCGCTGAGCTTCCTCGAGTAATCGACGTATTCCTTCTTCAGCGCCGGGGACAGATCCGACATTTCCGATAATTTCTGAGAAAAGTAGAGGGTATGATTATCTGTTTATGCTCAAGCTGATGATTGAACTAAGTTTTTATTTGATGGTAATGATGATGAGCACAAGACGAAAAGCTGTAAAACTGCGCATTTGGCAGAGCGATGCAATGGATTAGCAAGGTCGTGGGTCCGCGTGAGTGGAATATTTGGAATGCATTTTAAGAAATAATTTGCAAAAAATGTAATAAAGTTAAATAAATAAATAACCATTTATTTCAGGCAACTCATAACAAATTATACAATAAAATGCCATTGGCCCATATTTATAGATACCTTACAGACTAACATACATAAAGATTAATGTTGTAAATACTTGAAACGAATCCTTTTTTGCCTAGGAAGATGCACAGTTATAGCGCTACAAAGATATCTGAACCGGTCTGCCATTCGTTTCCAGTTGCCATAACCGCCATTGCTTGTTTGCTCGGTGTGTTTTTTTTCGTTTGGTGCTTTGTGGGTGCTTTGGTCCCTTGCTTACCCAATTTACTGTGAAATTTTTTTTGGCAACACCAAAGGTCATGGACATTTACTTTCTCTATGCCAAATGCGATAGCAGCGCCTCCCTCACCGGAACAGACATCCATGTGGGACTATACACCACTTTCAATATATTTCATAATACTACGAGTAAAACGTGATAGTTCTCTGACCTCCAAAAAAATATAATCAAAACTATATTCAGGAATGGTGGATTTCACCATACAATGGAAATCATGACACATGCAGTTTTTTTAACTGTCAATACAATTATCCAATGGCTATACTGGTTTCAACTTTACCTTAGCATCCTCCATGACCCTGAGAGTGAGCTGCCTCATGGGCGTATCTTCCACCACCAGCCTCTCCATCTCCCTCCTCTGTCCGATCCTACCTCCCTTGACATCACTCTTCAGACCTTCAAAGGAAATTAAAAGGCCTTTACATCTACTCTAGATAGATTTATACAGCGTCAGGACCTACACTGAACGGGACGCTGTAGTGCCTGGGACATTGTTTGAGATGGAATAGGCTTGTAGCACTTAAACCATCCTCTCAGCTTATGCATTGTGCTAACTGGCGAATCAAGGCTTTGGACCGAATGGAAGAAAAGATGGGAGACCTTTAATTTCTGTAGTAATCCAATTCTGTTGTGGGGCTTGCACTGCATGCGATCCTAAGGTGGGTTCGAATCCGGTTGTGCACCTGAGATTTTCTATCAATTTTATGTACAACTTTTAAACGCAAGGAGTCAATGTCCAGCATTATTTATTTATTTATTTATAAGGCACAACAGATGTAAATTGGCAACCAAACTTGTATAAGTACCTACCTAGTAGTATATTCTGGCAAAATAAAATTCTATTCTATTCTGAAGTTAAAAAACATGCGAAATGTGCACGGCTTTTTTGAGACGCACTAAAATTTTTAACCAAATTATTAAGAAAAACTATGTAATTTAGAACTAGAACCAGTCGAAAGAACCAGTAAAACGAAACAAAAGATAACGGAGCTAAGATGAAATCTTTCAAACTGACCTTCCAGGATCCTCTCCAAGTTCTCAGCCTCCTTCCCCAATTCCTTCACAGTCTTCGCATGTCGAGGGTCTGAAGAGAAGGGCTTCCACGAGCTGGTGAAGGTCCTCAGCTCGGAGGACAGGTTCTCAGCTGACTTCAGGAGTGCTTCCTGGCAGGAGGTCTCGTAGATCGATGGTGCGACCAGCTGGGAGAGAATAAATTGTTGTAGTGATACTGTCAGTTTCTTAGTTACCTTGGGCGTGTAAATCAGTTTCATAGTTACCTTGGTCGAATACATCAGGTTATCCTGGCCACATGCATGTATATGGCCAGGATAACCTGATGTATTCGCTAGTTTCAGTCACCTTATTCATATACATTATGTCTGTGTCATATGCTATACATGTATAGGGTAACCCTATACATGTATAGCAGTTTTACAGCTATCTTGGCCACATACACCAATTTCACATTTACCTTAGTCGTAAACATCAGGTTCACAGTTACCTTGGTCATAAACATGAGTGTCATAGTTAACTTATACACAGTAGTCTGTGTGACAGTCACCTTGGCCACGCTTGTACATCAGTAACAGCTTGATAGTTACCTTGTCCATAAGGTTCATAGTTACCTTGGCAGTATACAACAGTTTCCCGGCTCCGTCCTGGGCGCTGGCCCCGGCGCGACAGAGTGCCTCCACGGGGGCTCCGGCGCCGGACTCTGCAGCCACGGCGCCCGCGCTCACCGATATTTGGACAATACCGTCACCTATCGCTTTGGCGCGGGTTATAATCTGCAACGAAGTATTTAGATATACAGTACTACAAATATTAATGTTAAGTTTTGAAAAATTAGGCATGTAGCAAAAAGTATTTGAAAAGAAGAAAATGTATTTGAACTTGACTACCACCATTTTGAATTCCTAAAGTTTGTATAGTAGGTATCTATAGTTTTTCATTTCTGCACACATTGACACAAGCAAATTAATCTTGAATCTGAAACGAATTTTCTATTGAAGATTTCTAGCTCTTATTAAATTAATCATCATTATCGTCAGCCTACAGCAGTCCACTGCTGGAAATAGGGCTCCCCTAATGAGCGCTATTGCGCTTTTTCCTCAGCTCGACGCATCCAGCTTCTCTCAGCAGCTAAATAAATAATTTATTACATAAATGGTCTACGCATAATGTAACCTTCATAGAGCTCATGTAACAACATGACTATCTATAAAACTACTTTATTCAAACATACAAAATGTACGTATACCTCTTTCTCCAAAGTGGGGTCGACGTCATTGCTCACAATGTACAGCAGCTTGGTCGACTTGTCCCCGAACTCTATGGCGGCGTCGTTCAATTTCTGAAACATTTTACTCAAAGTTATCCCTATAAGAAACAGTAAAATTATGTTCAAGTCGTGATAGTTTGAAATGTGTTCAAAAAGAAGTGTGACACGATAAGAAGATGTAATGTAATCTCACCTCTCTGTCCCGTGTGGCGGCGCGGCATATCCCGCGCGTGGCCGCACTCAGACGCAGCATGTCCTCCAACAAGGCAACACGCGCCGTCTCCTTCACTGTGCTGCTTAGGAGCTTGCCATCTGATATTAAATATATAATTAGGATATACCTTGGAATAACAACCTAGGGGCTTTATAAGGAAGCGCGCGCCATTACAAAGCCCATTTGCTCGTCGGCTTCCAAGCGGTGTAGTTGTGTTCAGTCGTCTTTAGAATTGTCGTCATACCTACGTAGATTATTGTTTTAGGGTGTAGTCAGGGCAAGTCCTTGTGAGAGTTATTTTATTTTGTTGTGATTGGTGTTTTATTTCTTGTAATTGTTTGAGGTTATTTCTGGTTAATTGTAAAGTGTTTAATATTTGATTTATGTTGTGATTTTATTCTTTAGCTATAAGTACTTTGTATTTTTTTTTAATAAATTTCACTTGTGGAAGCTAATTTCAGAAGTGGGATTCTTACCTACTAAGCCCACTTGTGGTACCGTTTTAGTCATCCCGCGATAAGTAAATAAAACACCAATCTGTTTCCGTCGTTTTAGAGTTTATTGTTGTAAGTACCTACATTTTTCTCGGAAATGTCTGATCGACAGCGTTCACATCATAGGTCACGTCGTCGTGATAGGAGTAATGATTCGCGGGATATGCCTCGGTCACGAAGTAGAATACGTTCTAGGAGTAGATCAGGTTCGCAGCGTAGATTAAGGTCGGATCGTCGCCGTTCTCGTGATCGAGATGTGACTATGCAGCGGACACTGGAGTCGATTCTGTCTCGACTAAATACACTCGAGGGCCGACCAAGTACAACGCCTGAGGTGTCGAGTGGCGAATTGGTTCGAGGTCTCGAGTTACCTAGGTCTCACACCCCTCCAATTTCACGAGATAATAGCACCGTCACAGATGCTTTGCAGAACGATCACGGCGGCACGTCTGATATTCCAGCGTTAGACCCAGCCATGGTAACAGGTATCCTTCCATCTGAGGTTACGGCGTCCGACGAACCCTCGAGCATTGATACGTTGGAGTCGCATTGCGAACGAGGCGTGTCTGAGTCTGCACGATTCCTAGCTAAGGTAATAAAGTCTGTGGGTAATGATAGGGGTCAAAAATATTTCGTGTCTAACTTTGATCCTGCGATCCACGATATAGATGTTTGGTGCGATGAAGTCGAGCGAGCCCGGTTGCACAATCGATGGGAGGATGGTGAGTGTTTGTCTCGCGTGTCTGTATGTCTCAAGGGCGATGCACGCACTTGGTTAAACGAGTGGGTAACCAACGACCGCACCTGGTCCAATTTCTGTCGTGAGATGAAACCATTGTGCCCTCGAAAGCTGGATTACGCGAATATCTTATATGACGCAATGCATACTAACTCAGATAAATACAGCACTTACGCTGAGTACGCAAGGCGAACGCTGCTGCGCCTAGGTATAGTAAAAGGTCTTAGCGATGAGTTGAGGGTATTAATTGTCATTCGAGGTATTACCGATCCTCACGTTAGAGCAGCGGCGGCGAACGCCAACCTGTCTTGCCATGACCTAGTTTCGTTTTTGTCAATTTATGTGAAGCCTACCCGCACTAAGCCAGACATTCGAAACTCAACTTTCAAACGTCCATCGACGTTCCCGACGCCTAGACCCAAATGTTTTCATTGCGGACAATCTGGTCACAAGATATTCGACTGCCCCAAAAAGTCTGTAGTTGGTCAAGGCCCTAGGTCTGATTCTAGTCGTCCCAATAGTACAGTTTGTGGGTTTTGCAAGAAGCCGGGACATAATGAAAGTTCTTGTTTTGCCAAAGACAGGTCAAACAATCGTAACCAGCGAAATGTAAATTTATGTAAAGAGCCTGTAACTGTAACTGGTTCCTCTCAAAACAGTGATCTGAAAGCCGCGGTAATACAGGGAATACCGGTTGACGTTTTAATCGATAGTGGGGCTTTAAACATCTCCCTCATCTCATCTGAGGCATTAAAACATTTTTCGTGCGAACGAAAACCCAGACACTGTATTTTGAAAGGAATCAGCGACACTCTTATCCAGGCCGACTCATACGTTACTCTGACGATCGAGTTTGACGAAATTTCGATAGAAGCCGACTTCGTAGTGGTACCAGGGTCTTGTATGACTACGCCTGTTATTATAGGCACCGATATACTAAACCGCGACGGTATAACTTACGTTCGAACAAAAAATGCGCAATACTTAACCAGGTCAGCTATGTCAAGGATTCATGCCGTGTCCTCCGATGACCCTATCCAGGTCAATACACCCCTTCAGGGCACCGAACTTGAATCACTCATGACTATCATAAATGAATACTCGACATACTTGATCTCGGGTACCGCGTCGACTACTGTCACTACAGGTAAAATGAGTATCAAGCTCACGAGTGATACCCCTGTCGCCTATAGACCGTATAAGCTATCACATTCAGAGAAACTAAAAGTACGAGAAATAGTAAAAGATCTTGAGGACAAGGGTATCATCCGTGAGTCGAACTCTGAGTATGCTAACCCCATTATTTTGGTCAAAAAGAAAGACGGTAGCGATCGTATGTGTGTAGACTATAGGGCACTTAATCGACTCACAGTTAGGGACCGGTACCCATTACCGCTTATAGACGACCACATTGATAGGTTAGGGAGTTTCAAGCACTTCACGAGCCTTGACATGGCCACTGGCTTCCACCAGATAACCATCGATGAGGAGTCTATCCCCAAGACTGAATTCGTTACCCCAGAATCTCATTATGAGTACCTACGTATGCCATATGGCTTAATGAACTCGCCCATTGTCTATCAGCGTATCATAAATGACACACTCCGCGCTCACATTGAATCAGGTAATGTCTTGGTTTATGTTGACGACGTATTGATAATGAGTCATACGGTTGATGAGGGTATTCACTTGCTGCGTGCGGTACTTGAAACTTTAACAAAGGCGGGTTTCTCAATTAACCTACGAAAATGTTCGTTCCTCTCTCTGGAGGTAGAATACTTAGGCCGCGTTATTAGTCAGGGTCAGGTTAAGCCGAGCCCCCTTAAGATAAAGGCACTGGTTGATGCGCCTCCTCCCTGCAATATCAAACAAGTAAGACAGTTCCTAGGGTTAGCAGGATACTTTAGGAGGTACATTCGAGACTACGCGCTCAAAACTGCGTGCATATCACGACTTACAAAGACTGACGTAAAGTTTAGCTGGGGTTCAGAACAGGAGAGCGCTCGAAAGCAGATAATCGAATGCTTAACTAACTCGCCTATCCTATCGATTTTTGACCCCTCCCTAGCGACCGAAGTACATACTGACGCCAGCAGCATTGGTTATGGTGCTGTGTTGATGCAGAAGAAGGCCGACGGTACGAAGCATGTGGTAGCCTATTTCAGTAAGGCCACCCAAGGCGCCGAGAGTAGATACCATTCCTACGAGCTGGAAACTCTCGCGGTCGTGAAAGCATTGCAGAACTTCCGACACTACCTGGTAGGTTTGAACTTTAAAGTTATCACCGACTGTAATGCTCTCAAGGCCACAGAGAAGAAGAAAGACCTGCTTCCGCGCGTCGCTCGATGGTGGATCTATCTACAAGACTTCACCTTCACTATCGAGTATAGAAAAGGCACTATGATGTCGCATGCTGACTACCTCAGCCGAAACCCAGTTCCTGTTGAAGTAAACCAGGTAACTAAGCCGAAAAATTGGGCACAGGTCGCTCAGTCAGCCGATAATGAGACTCAAGAACTACTACAGAAACTGCAGGATGGAGAATTAGATTCTCAACGCTACGTCTGCCAAAACGAGTTACTGTATTATCGGTACACGCCCCTAGGTGAGACTTCTAGACTCCTTTGCTACATCCCTAAGGGTCATAGATTGAGCCTGCTGAGAATTTTTCATGACGAACATGAACACATTTGTGCTGAGAAAACGTTAGACTTAATCCTAAAACACTTTTGGTTCCCAGGGCTGCGCCAATTCGTAACCAAGTACATCAAACATTGCTTGGTGTGTGTATCCAAGAAGCGAGTCCCTAGAGGCCCTCACCAACCTATAACATCCTGGGAAAAGCCTAATGTACCTTTTGAAACACTGCATTTAGACGCACTTGGACCGCTACCTGAATCGAACGGCTACAAGTTCGTGTTGATAATGGTGGACCCATTCACAAAATTCTGTCTGCTTTACCCGATCTACAAGCAAGACATAACTGAGCTCAAACGTGTCTTCATGAATGCAATCTCGCTCTTTGGTGTCCCAAAGCTGTTGGTTACAGACCGTGGGCGAATGTTTGAGTCTTGTGAATTTTCAGCGCTCCTTTCAGATTATGGTTGTGATATTCACTTTATTACGCCTGAGATGCACAACGCAAACGGACAAGTCGAGCGGTACGTCAGGACTGTGTTGAATATGATTCGCATCGAAGTCAACCATAAAAATGCGAAGTGGTCCGAACAGCTATGGAAACTACAGCTTGTACTCAACATGACGAAGCAGAAAACTACGCAAACCTCTGCTTTGAAGCTCCTGATCGGTACCGATGCTACTACCCCCGTTATAAGATCACTGGTCCGTGACATTGCTGTGGAGATGTGCCAAAATCGTGAAGGGTGGCGTGAATTGTGCAGAGCGCGAGCTCACGAGCTACTTACAAATAATCAGGCCAAACAAGATGCATATGTCAACCGGCAGCGACGTACACCACGCACTTTTAAGGTCGATGACCTTGTTTTTGTTATTAAATATTCACAGTCCACAGGTAAACTAGATCCTGGTATGCGAGGACCTTACCGTGTGGTACAGACCCTGCCAAGTGGTCGGTACAAACTGAAACTGCTCAGTGGATCTTATGGGAAGACCACGCAGGCAGCTGCTGAGTATATGGTACCCTGGCATGGAGAGTGGTGTCCGGAGTCGTGTGCTGCCTTCTTTGATGGTGAGCTTGTTGCTGATTATTATGTGTAGGCTTGATGGCTTGATTTGTCATGTGCTTTGCTTTCTCTTTAGTCTAAACTCAATTCCAAATTTTTAATGAAAACCTACTGACTGACATTATGTAGAAAAACGACCTAAGACTATGTTAAAGTTAGAATAACAGCTTATTGCCTTCCATCAGCAAAGTCATGGCAGGTCAGTCCATTGGTCCGCACTGATATTAGCGGAAGAAGGCGAAGGAAGACGTCTGTCCTGTTGTTGTGTAGTAGACGCGCGATTCAGTGATGCCTCCGTCTACGCGGTTCACAGGTGTGCGATTCAGTGAGGCCTCCACCTGTTAGAACTGCTCAGATGCGCCTATAGTGAGAGGTCTCCATCTGATGGACGTGCGATTCAGCGATGCCTCCGTCCCGGTGATATGACGTGCGATTCAGTGATGCCTCCGTCATTTGTTTAATAATAGACGTTTGAACTCAGTCGAGTCCTTGCGTCTAATATTCAGGTGGTGGGGACGCCTACTACCTGATATTGTTTACAGATGCTGTTATATACCTACTTATGAACTTACACAGAGCTCGCTACAAGGAATGGAACTTGACATTATAAAAGATCTTTAGGGTGTGGTAATGTTTGAATTGAGAGCTCTCGTTGTTTTTATTTTTATTTTAAAACTTGCCTGTTTTACATGCGTACCTATAAGTATGTGTCCATAACTTAAACATCTAGTTATGGAAGATTTTACAAGTATTAATGTTTCAGATGTCGAGGATGATCTATATGCAGGAACATCATCTGGGCCTAGCCAAACGGCCTCTGAAGAGCCTGAGCTCATGCCTAGCAGCGATACATTGGCTATCAGAGACAGCGCTATGCCTACAGCTGAGTAGAGCGTCGAGGACTACGCTAAGTCAGAATGGGCCGAATTAGGATATACCTTGGAATAACAACCTAGGGGCTTTATAAGGAAGCGCGCGCCATTACAAAGCCCATTTGCTCGTCGGCTTCCAAGCGGTGTAGTTGTGTTCAGTCGTCTTTAGAATTGTCGTCATACCTACGTAGATTATTGTTTTAGGGTGTAGTCAGGGCAAGTCCTTGTGAGAGTTATTTTATTTTGTTGTGATTGGTGTTTTATTTCTTGTAATTGTTTGAGGTTATTTCTGGTTAATTGTAAAGTGTTTAATATTTGATTTATGTTGTGATTTTATTCTTTAGCTATAAGTACTTTGTATTTTTTTTTTATAAATTTCACTTGTGGAAGCTAATTATATTTTATTATGATAGAATTACAAAAAAAAACAAAGATGCAAGATGCATAAAACAATGATAAATTAGCGTTTGTGTTTTCGGTACTTATAAATAACTAGCTGTCCGCCGCGGTATTACCCGCGATCCCTCGAGAAAACTTCACTTCCCCGGTATAAAATATAGCCAATGTTCATCGGGGATAATGTAGGATTCTATTGGTGAAAGAATTTTTCAAATCGGTCCAGTAGTTTCGGAGCCTATTCAATTCAAACAGACAAACAAATATTTCCTCTTTATAATATTAGTATGGATAACTATTTATTTCAGGCAACACAGAACATAGTTATACAATGACGCATGCGCGGTGTCGTTCGACAGGCGTCCGATGAACTCTCTGTTAACGACACCTTTCGACCAAAACCCACTGCCCTTATAGGTACATCGAGAGTCGATCCATTTATGGTCTGTTTATTTTGTATCTGTGTATTTGTGTGTACCTATCTGTTAATAAGTGATGTTAGACTTACCTTCCACAATAGTGGCCATGAGCTGAGGCAGCTCCTTCGTAGACTGAGTTGCAGACGCGTAGTCCATGGTGTGTCCATCTGAAAAAATTGATTAAATTTCAATTAAATTTATTCATAAAACTTACATAAATACTACAATTATTATATATAATTTACCACCAACTCCGCACTAGGCTAAGCCTGTATCGCGGTAGTTCGATATGATGATGAAGTCAAAGTCAAAAAGCATCTATTCAGTAGGACCGCTGGGATCACTTTGAATATGGTCGATTCTGTCACAAATGGAACTTAATCTCAATCTAATATTTAAATTAATGCATTAATGTGGGATTTGAACCCACACCATGCTTCAACCAACTGCAACTACATTTTCTTAGTTTTAGTTAAGTTTATTCATAACATAACTTTAGGTCAAGTAAGTGGATGGGTGACCGCCAGTGGCATTTTCATCTGAGCGCTTCCGTGCTTCGGAGGGCACGTTAAATTGTCGGTCCCGGCTATTTAAGTCCTTAAGCCATGACGGAGGCCTTAAGGCGGCCTAAAAACTCCGTCACCAGAGTTGGCCACTGACTCATACGAACTTACTTACTTTAGGTCAAGTTTATTAGGGCCAGTCATTACGAGTAGCCAAGGTCGACTTTTATAGTCCGGTAACATTAAAACGGCCTCATAGGCCCTCCAAAAAAAAAAGACAACATGTCTATTTCTGTTTCACTGAAGAAACTTAAACAAGACAATCCCCATATCGCAGTAGGTACTGCGATATGGGTAGGTACACATGATAAATATAAAACAAAGCACTCACAATTGGCTCCGACCAAGGCAGCCACCTGTACCGCAGCCAGCGCGATGTTCCGCTGCAGCCGCGCTTGGCTGCCGAGGCAGTCCCCGGCGCTGACGGCCGGCGCCGCGCTGGCTGACTTGCTGCTCTACACACAGATAATAATGTTTTTAAAACTAAAAAAAAATTACTGACTGATAATGCCGGCCACCCACGATCCAGTCTACCGTCCAGTTTGTAGCGCTGCAAACTTGATCAAGTCGGCAGAACGAAGTTCTTTTTCGCTTGTCATGCACACCCATCCCGATACACCGTCAAGTTTACTGGACGCCGCATCCAGTCCGCGGCAGACTGGACGGTAAACTTGATCGTGGGTGGCCGGCATCAGACAACACAGTTCAAAACAAAAAAATCCTCAGCGTTTTACAGTTACACTAGAGGAAATCGAACAACATACCTGTTTCAACCCCTCCTCAATTTTCCTGACAGTCTTCTCAGCAGTTTCCGCAGACTGCATGAACTGTTGCTGCAGCCGCTTCTCGTCGTCCGTCATGACGGTCGGCGGGCGCAGGCACACCTTACTCGCGTCGGTGTTATCTACCGTGCTTCTGGCTGGGGGGGTAGGGTTATATGGTTTAGAGTGAGGTTTGTATGACCATCGTATTGGAATGATATAAGACTACGCAGCTTGGATGGGAAGTCACGTACTAGGTACGTGTCATGATTTTTGGACCAAAAGCTAATATCATACCCTGTCCTTCCTCAAGGCGTAGCCTATCCAGGAACTCCCTGGTGGCGTCGTGAGTGCGCTTGTTGGTAGAGTTGCCGGCCACCGCCGTCACGGTGCGGTGCGGCGCTGGTGGCGGCTGCTTCTTCTTAGGCGCACCTGGGATATTAGTAGTGTCTTTTAAGTCCCGATAATAAAGTGCTGATTAACTTCCTGGTACATTATGCAGTTAAAACATCTAGGTTTTTTATGCGTGGCGACCTCTAACTGCGATCGCTTGAACTACAAGGACATCGTAAAAGAGTTGCCAATTACAGCGACCTAGCTACTTCAGAGCTTCACCGCTAGATAGCGCTGGCGCGCTACCAACCGACGCGATTTGAATCCTAGATCTCGCAAGTAATATTATTCTTGGCAATTAGCCTATTTAGAACTATCCGACATAAACTGTTGGCCGTAAGGCCAGTCAGGTAAGTGGGCCAGTTGGACCCACTTATCTGGCTAGACTGACTAAGGCATCTTCAAGGGATTTGGAATACATAAAAGGATCTGCGAGAATGTCTATCGCGCCTTGGGGATACAGTCGTGATCCTGATTTTACTACGTAGTTATGAAAAACCCAACTTACATTGAGTGCAAGCTTTCCTCAGCGCTTCAACCTGCAGATCCAGCTCTTGCAGCGCTTGCTGCAGCGCTGTCGTCTGCTGCTTGTACTTCGGCTCCTGCAGGCACGGCTGCCAGGCGCCGGCCAGCTCCCGGCTGTACTTGGAGACCAGCTCCACGGGGTGCAGGAGAGCTGACTTGCAGTGAGGGTTGGAGATCGATGGTGCTGTTACCTGGGAATGTTTTTTGCGTCAAAGATTGTACGGCTTACGTAACCGTTATGCGTACATGTTCTCGCGGGTGAGCATTTTACGCTGCAAAGTTTATTAGTTGTGGTAAACTTGGCAGTTTTTGAACTGCATGTCAATTTTGACATAAAGAAAGGAATCTGAAAATACAGCGTCATATCATGTTCTCTAGTAAGAGATAGAGCACGCTACCTGTGCGGCGGCCAGCAGCGCCTGCGCGGCGTCCGCCAGCGCGGCCCCGCCGCCGTCCAGCCGCGCGCCCCGCGCCCCGCCCGCACCCGCCGCCAGCTGCTGCACCCCCGCCAGTAGCTGAGACAGAGCATGCTACCTGTGCGGCGGCCAGCAGCGCCTGCGCGGCGTCCGCCAGCGCGGCCCCGCCGCCGTCCAGCCGCGCGCCCCGCGCCCCGCCCGCACCCGCCGCCAGCTGCTGCACCCCCGCCAGTAGCTGAGACAGAGCATGCTACCTGTGCGGCGGCCAGCAGCGCCTGCGCGGCGTCCGCCAGCGCGGCCCCGCCGCCGTCCAGCCGCGCGCCCCGCGCCCCGCCCGCACCCGCCGCCAGCTGCTGCACCCCCGCCAGTAGCTGAGACAGAGCATGCTACCTGTGCGGCGGCCAGCAGCGCCTGCGCGGCGTCCGCCAGCGCGGCCCCGCCGCCGTCCAGCCGCGCGCCCCGCGCCCCGCCCGCACCCGCCGCCAGCTGCTGCACCCCCGCCAGTAGCTGAGACAGAGCATGCTACCTGTGCGGCGGCCAGCAGCGCCTGCGCGGCGTCCGCCAGCGCGGCCCCGCCGCCGTCCAGCCGCGCGCCCCGCGCCCCGCCCGCACCCGCCGCCAGCTGCTGCACCCCCGCCAGTAGCTGAGACAGAGCATGCTACCTGTGCGGCGGCCAGCAGCGCCTGCGCGGCGTCCGCCAGCGCGGCCCCGCCGCCGTCCAGCCGCGCGCCCCGCGCCCCGCCCGCACCCGCCGCCAGCTGCTGCACCCCCGCCAGTAGCTGAGACGTTTCCGTGCATACGCCTGTCGCTAGTTGCATTATCTGTGGGAGAGAGATAACATCATATACCTGTCTCTCAAGAATCGAGGCAACATCTCAACCAACACTGTTCTTACCGATATTGTCTTTCACACGATCCTTTACCTTCTTCTGCCTCTACTCACAAAATCCATTCATTCCATCACTCCAACTAGTTTACAAAAGATTCCTCTTAGTTAAAGACTCACATGATTCCTCTCGGTATCATCCTGCGGGTCCACCATGTACCCCAGCTTGCTAGACGCGTCCGAGAACTTGCCCACCGCTTCACTTAGCCCCTGGGGAGAAGAGACGGAAATTCTGATCTTTTTAGTTCTCTGAGACTGATACGATGAAAGCATTTAAAATGCGTCTCGAAGAGGCCAGGCCTCCTTTCATACACTGCATAAAAATGTTTGCTTGTGTTACGTGCTGGGGTTCGTCGATTCTGAAGATAAACACTAGGTATAACTTTCGAAACTTTATTACACACTAATTTACTCAAAACACACTTTAAAGTTATGAACAGTCGCACTGAATATCACTGGACACTATTCACTTTGTTATATCACTAGTTGACTCACTCGTAATTCACAAAGAACTCAACGTGACGCGCAAACTGCCCGTTTATATACCCAACCGAACGCCTAGAACGTTCACCGTGGGAACTCTCTACAAATAAACAGGAAGCTTCTATAAATAAACAACAACACGTGACAAGCGACCTTGAACCTTATACACTTGTAATAAGGTCGCTTGTCAGTAGCGCCCAACAAATATGAACCTTAAGTCCAGGTATTACGATCCAATTGTTAATTCGGTATGTCTAAGCGAGAATGTTCGTGGCATCTATCCTGCGCGCGAGTCTTCTGAACGTTCGAGTGCTTGTTCGTTACACTGCCCCCTCCTTAGACATGCTCGTCCCGAGCATCACCGTTGCTACCACCGGGCGATGTGTACCACCTTGGATGAGGCACATATCCAGTCCGCAATTTCGGAGATCTTCCTCTTCGACAACCTGGAGTTTGTAACCAGTCCGACGCACCTTCCTTGAAACCACTTGTGTCCAAACCTCGGTCGCATCTGACTCCTATGTTCCTGCCAGACTGCAACCAGCTTTCCTTCTGAGCCTTCTTCATTGCATCATCCCTCCAGGACTCCAAAGGTTTCGCATACTTCCACGTCGTATCCCTCGACTCCTGCTTGACGAAGTGTCCATCAGCCTCATAGCGAGGTCTCCACGAGATTGCGCCTGCATTGTCGTAGGCCTTCGCGCTACGGTGTGGTTTGAAGTGGTAGTTCTTGAATTGCTCGTTTCCCTTGTCTTGAGCATCCGTCCAAGCCTCGTACTCCTTGGTCAGCTGCTTCAGACGTTCCGCCAATTTCTCGAGTCTAGCCATGTGCGAGTCTTTCTGCGGACAATTAAGTTGCAGGTGGCCTTTTTTTCCACAGGAGTAACATCTGGGGCCATATCCTCGTCCGCGCAATGGTGGTACTACGACCTCTCTAAGTCGATGAACGCGATGGTCCTGTCTCACTGCCTCTACTTCCAATGCATGGGCTAAGGCGTCCTTGAGTGTCTCATGGTGCCCAAGTCTCACAGCAGCCCTGACTTCAAGGTCACGAATCCCGTCGATAAATGTTTGCACTAGGTTCCCATTAATGAGCGCAGGTACAGACCGATATGCTTTTCGGACCAGCTTTTCGACTTCCAGGGCCCATTGTTGTAGGTTTTCACCATTGCGTTGTACACGATCCTTAAGTTGTGCACGAAACACATGCTCCAGGTGGGCGTCACCATATCTAGCTTCCAATGCCTCTAGTAGTTGTTCATAAGTCACTTCTTGCCCGAGAGCTTCTAGAACAGTCAAAGCCTGATCTCGAAGGCCTAAGGTGAGTGCAGTCATAGCTTGAGCTTTATTCCATCCGTTCGCCTTCATCACGGCCTCAAACTGTATCTTGTAGGCCGACCACGAAGATGTCCCGTCGAATGGTGGAACCTTGAATCCACGTATTGAAGGTGCGGCAGCTGTAGAAATTACAGTCCCATCTCCATCTTTGAGATTACCTAAAGCCTTCTTCACATCAGCAACCTGAGTTTTCACCTCATCAATCCGAGTTTCAGCTTCAGTGAGGCGTTGTCCATGTTGATGAACTTGATCCTTCATCATCTTGATCTCCTTGTTGAACGTTGCGTGAAGATCTTTCATGAGGATCATCTGTTCCTCCTGTCGGCTGGCCTGCTCCTTTTTGTCGCGCTGTAATTGTTCTTCTAAGCGACGGGCCTGTTCCTCCTGCCGACGGGCCTGTTCCTCCTGCCGACGGGCCTGTTCCTCCTGCCGACGGGCCTGTTCCTCCTGTCGGCTAGCCTGCTCCTCTTTGTCGCGCTGTAGTTGTTCTTCTAAGCGACGGGCCTGTTCCTCCTGCCGACGCGACTGCTCTTGAAGCATCGCCATCAAGGCTGCAAAGTCGGGAGCTGCAGGCACTGAAGTCGCGGTGGAAGGGCCGGCTTCCATTGCTATCAGCTGACCACTCGATAATTGCTGCGAAGTATCTCCAAATCGTCTCTGATCCGTCTCTTGCTGACGCTGACTCCTAGTACGGATACCGTCCGTGTCCTCCTTTGGTAGAATCGGCATGATTTATCGCACTTCTGACACCAATTGTTACGTGCTGGGGTTCGTCGATTCTGAAGATAAACACTAGGTATAACTTTCGAAACTTTATTACACACTAATTTACTCAAAACACACTTTAAAGTTATGAACAGTCGCACTGAATATCACTGGACACTATTCACTTTGTTATATCACTAGTTGACTCACTCGTAATTCACAAAGAACTCAACGTGACGCGCAAACTGCCCGTTTATATACCCAACCGAACGCCTAGAACGTTCACCGTGGGAACTCTCTACAAATAAACAGGAAGCTTCTATAAATAAACAACAACACGTGACAAGCGACCTTGAACCTTATACACTTGTAATAAGGTCGCTTGTCAGTAGCGCCCAACAAATATGAACCTTAAGTCCAGGTATTACGATCCAATTGTTAATTCGGTATGTCTAAGCGAGAATGTTCGTGGCATCTATCCTGCGCGCGAGTCTTCTGAACGTTCGAGTGCTTGTTCGTTACACTTGTATGAAACAAGTTGTTGTATCCATTGTGTTTGGAAGTTGCTAGGTGACTTGTTTCTTTTAGTGAAAGTAGGATGGCCGGTGCCGGCACTGACACTGACGGTACTGAGACGACACTGACACTGACAAGTGTGAATACATCCATAGAGAATGTTTGAAAGAATAATTATCACTGATGCGGTACTGTGCCGGAACTGTGGGTTCACTGATATGTGTGAATCGACCTTGTCTTTTAAAATGTTACCTGCGGGTCGCCCCCGTCAGCCCGTCCGCAGACGTCCCTGCTGGCGGCCGTCAGCTGGCGGAGCAGCGTCAGCACGGCGCCGCGCGACGCCGGCTCCCTGTTCGCACTCGCTGACTGCGTGTCTGCAACACCAGACATTGTCAACCATATCCATTATCCATACGTTACGGTCTACTGTAGACGGTCTACCCGGAATAGAGGTCATAAGTTTTCTAAAAGATAACATGGAAGGGCCATCCGTAAATTATGTTACAAGTAAGAGGGGGAGGGGGGATAGACGAAGTGTGATGTGATAAGAGATGGGTGACAACAATGACTGAACCCTTACTGTCACTGTTTACTTTCGGAACCCTCACATTCATCATGACACAATAAGTAGGATAATTTTGCCTGCAAATATTATACATTGATATAGCATTACCTTCTATTACATGAGGTAGCAGATCAACAATAGTCTTGACTGCTTTGTCAGCTGTTTCATAGTAGGGCTTCTCACGATCTGGAAACATGTGGAAATTGTAAAATCCCCAAAAAAATATTATCTCTGAGCTTTAAAGTAGTGTTCTTACCAGCAGTTGCGGAAAGGAGAGAGGCGATGGCGGCGTTAAGCTCGCCCAATCTTCCAGATAACCTTTGGTGGACCACTTCTGCTTTGTCGCTGGTTAGAGGCGGCGGGATCGGCTGTTTACAAAACTTATATTATAAATATCTTTTATTTTTCTACAAATATTACAGGCTGTATTTATTTTAAGCATTTGACTTCACTCTGCCTGATGTTAAGCAACAATGAGGTCTAAGACGCTTGCTTACCAAGAAAGAACCTCTTACTTTATCTAAAGCCTTTTCAGCGATTTGTATCTGTTCTTTGGCCTGCGTCATCGATTTGACGAACTTTAGCCTCTGTTGTTCTTCCGAAGCTCCCTGCGTTGTTTTCACATCTGTAATGAAAAATTTCGTGCAGTTGTTGTAGTACGGAACTAGATGGCACCACTGGAAAACCAGAGGAAATCCACCACCATTACCGCTAGATATCACTGGTGAACAGATTTCGGCTTTCTTGAAGTTAGTCACCAGTAGTACTTTTAATACTAACTCTACTACACGAAACGGCTTTACGAATGCTTAGGACCATCCCTCGTAGTGTAAAGTCAGCGTCACCAACTGGTAACCCCCTCATAGACAGTTTGAAACAACGTGACTTATCCAGGAGGGATTCTCGTTATTGATGCTTACTGTACAATGTGGCTGGACAACTGGCCTAAGTGTTTATGTTAGACGATAAAACCTACCAGTAGATACATCACAGGCCTTCCTGAGCTTCTCCAGCTGTGCTTCCATCTGCTGCAGAGGCACCTGCAGGGCCAGCACTTCGATATGGTGCTTCGGTTCCTGCAGGAGAGGTGCCCAGCACTGCGCCAGCTGCTGTCCTGAGGTGGACAGCTTGGAGACGGATGTGAGGAGGGCTTGCTTGCAGTGCGGCTCAGAGATAGATGGCGCTGTGAGCTGGTAAGAAAATGACAGTCTCCGATAAGAACTAAGAAGAAACAACCAATATAAAACATAACCGGCTACAATTTTGATGAGGTTTTATAACTGGGAAAAGTATCAATTTCATGAAATCAACTGAGAGTGTAAGGAGAGTGTAACACAAAACTTCCTACTTTTTAAAGCCGTTTATAAATAGGTCTGTTACTCCCCTCAGACATCTGAAATACATAAAAAGAGATCTGAGAGTATGTCCACCGTGCTTTGGGGATACAGTCGTGATCTTGTTTTTTTTGTTACCCACAAAGCAGCAAAACTTTTGGATCCCAAAATGGAAACAAAAAGAAATAATGGTACTCTAATACAAAGTAAAAAAATCACATGTTCATAAGATCCATACCTTAGCAGTGGCCAGCAGGTTCTGTGCGGCATCAGCCACGTCGGCCCCCCTCGCGTCCAGCTCCTCCCCCCGCGCGCCCCCCGCACCGCCCGCTAACGTCTGCACCCCCGCCAGTAGTGAGGAGGCTTTACTGCAGGCTGCCGCTGATAGACTCACGATCTGATGAATATACATCAAAATATTCACAAAAATACGCACTACACTTAAAGTATACTTTTATTTCACAAAGTCAAGAAGGAATGTATTCATTAGGATCGCTAAGACCACCTACTTAAGAGTTCTTAAGAAGGTGGTCTTAGATATCCTAATAGGTGATTCTGCTCCATTTCGCGAACTAACAAGGCAAAAAACACAGTTTGGGGCCTAGCTTAGAAACTAATATGGGTGGTTCAGCGATAGTACAAAAATCCCCTAATGCCGCTAACAGAAAGAGACACTTACTTCTTTCTCTCTCTTCTCGTCGACGCGAGGGTTCACGACGTACACCAGCTTGCCTGACGCCTCCGAGAACTTGGACGTCGCATCGCTGAAAGCCTGGGAATATAAAAATTATTAGCTGTTTAGATAAACTTTCTTCTCGAACTTTCATACAAGTAAATGATGAAAGGAATTTGACAAGAAAATATGCTTACTTGTATCTTGTTATTTTATATTGCTATCTCTTTCTATTGACACTAGAGTGACACGAAAAAAAGTCAAATAATAACCTCTTCAAGATCAAAGTAAAAGAATGCCATCCAGTCTCTAGATTAACGTATTACCTGTGGGTTGGTACCATCTGCCCCTGCGCAGACAGCGCGGCTGGCCTCGCACATCTCCCGCAGTAGATCCAACATGGCGGCGCGGGACGCTGCGTCCTTGTTGGCACATGTTGACTTGGTATCTAGAAGGGTACAATACTCAAAGAGGTCAACGCTTGAAAATCTTAATAAAATTAATTAGGAATGTTTTTCCAAATGCAGTTGATGTGAATGAAGTCTTCGAAAATAGTTTTACTAAAGGAAAGCCTAGACAAACTGTATAAAGAATGTAATGAGAGTGAATGTGAAGAAAGATTTAAATAAAAAAATAATTCTGGACATTTCACACATCTAGCCCCAAACTAAGCAAAGCCTTTACTATGGGAATCAGATAACTGTACTACTTACTACTTTTAATTTGTAAATACATATATTATACATATATAGTATATATAGTCCTCCTCATCGATTTCGATGACGGCGACCCTGACTATAATAAAATTAAAATTAATTTGAACATTTTTTTTTTTTTTTTTGCTATACTATTTACAACTAAATCTAATTAAATTATTTACAGTATAATTGTTTGTTTTCTAGCGTGAGCCCTAATGTGACTCGCTAGACCGAACTTTGTTTTAAAGACTCTGTCACAAGATATGCAAAAGAGTATATATATATAAAAGAGATATTATACATAGAAACACCCAGACCCGAGATAAATATTTGCAAATCATACAATCATTTATCCCGCGGAGGGGATCCACAACCCTCTGCATCCCAAACGGGCTTTCACCCACTGCACCAGATAAAGATCACAAGATTGGTTAAGGGCTCTTTGATCATAAGTTGAATCATGTAGTATATCTAATATACATACCTATGTTTGTAGATATTACCTTGTACAACATGAGGCATAATTTCGGAAATAGTTTTAGCAGCTCGTTCAGCGCTTTTGTAGTCTGGCCTCTCACGATCTAGAAGAGAAAAACATGACACATATAAAAACAATTTGAAAACAAAAAAGCATCAATACTTTTCATCTGAATCTGCCGAGCCAAAAAAAAAAGTTTTTTATAAGTTTGGTTGTACATACCGCTAGTAGCCAGCAGTAGCGCGGCGATGGCAGCATTAAGCTCGCCCAGTCTTCCGGACAACCTGTGTTTTACAATTTTTATTCTCATTAAGACATTCACTTACAGCACACGCAGAGACACATAATGTTGCTTAAATCGTTCCTCAGCAAAGAATTTCTGGAAATACATTACTAAGAAACGATTGAACATGGTTTGAGTATTCTCTAACCTGTGCTGGACGTCTTCCTGGGGTGTAGGCAGTGGCAAGGCCGGCTTGTTGAGATCCCGCTGCAAGAGTTCGATTTTGTCGGCAGCGGCTGAGAGCGAGAGGCCTAGTTGGAGCTTTTGTTGTTCCAGAGGACTGTCGGCAGTTTGAATCTCTGAAATAGTGTCATCATTATCACCGTTTTCTGCCCTTGTCCCACTATGAGGGTTTAAAAAGCATGTTAAGATTTTGAAAATGTGTACGCAAAGTTGCACTAATGCGTGATTTGAATCAACATGTCAAACTTCCTTTATTTAATCCTATCATTCTATCGACGACGCTTGGAGTAGAAGAAATTCTATCGATAGGTCTAACTGCATCTCGTGGTGTTACCCACGATCTCTCGATGATACTTCCGGAATAAAAGGCATAAGCTACCTCACCAAATAGCATAGAGCTTAAAAGACCCCGCCTCGTAGAAAGTGGAGGACAGTCTCTGCAAGTATACCCACCTGCATCTGGTGTCAGGCAGGCGTGTGTCAGCTCCTCGAGCTGGAGGTCCAGGGCCTGCAGCGGCGTGCGCAGGGTGCTCCAGGAGTGGGCCTGCAGCAGCGGCCGCCACGCGCCCGCCAGCGAGTGGGAAGTGGAGGCCAGTCTCTGGATGGCGGACTGCATGGCTCTGTTGCAGTGCGGTTCTGATATAGATGGCGCTGTCAGCTGCGCAGTGGCCTCCAGCAGCCTGGCGGCGGCCCCCACCGCCTGTCCCCGCGCCTCCAGCTCGCGCCCCGAGGCTCCCTCCACAGATGTCGGTAACTTCTGCACCGACGACAGGAGGCGAGACGCCTTGTCGCATGCGCCGGCTGATAGCGTCTTGATCTGGATGGAAAATTGGTCATCTTTGGGTTAACATGAACTCTTCTACCTGGCAGTTTGAAATTATGACATAAAGAAATGAATCTGAAATTACGGCGTGCAAACAAGAAAATATGATACGTTTTTAAGTTTCTGTAATGAAATAGTAGGATCTCTTCGATCGAATCATGCAGTTCCAAAACTTTCGGGAAATTTGAGTTCATATTAACCTGCCTGACTGCACCAGCCCTCGCTATGTAAACGATACATTACCGACAATTACCCACCTTTACGGTTTTATTTGGTAAGTTGGGTTAAGGCAAAAAGAAGTGGAGAGTAGAGTAGACCAGTACATACCATTTTCTCCCTGTCTAAGTTAGCGCGGGGATTCACAACGTATACCAACTTGCCCGACGCATGAGAAAGCTTCGCCGCCGCGTCGCTCACACCCTGTACAACATGATTAATATTATTTTGGTAGAGCCGTAGGTATTATAAATCCTACTGAAGATTTTTATAAGTTCATCCCTAAAATTGCAACGGGACTAATCCACGATCTTCACCTATCCAGTGGTCACGAGTTCAAGTCCCGCATGGGTGCAATTTATGGAAAGCGTTGTAAAATTTGTGTCTTTAGTGAACCTTAATTGTTAAATCAGTTCATCATCATCGTTCACAGCTTGTTACCCACTGTTGGGCATAAGCCTCCCCGCTCAAACGCCATTTTACTCGATCCATTTCCTTTTGCATTCAGTTTTTCCCCTGTATGGTCACAATATCATCCATCCACCTGGCTGCTGGTCTGCTTAAACTTCTTGTGTGTCCTCTAGGCCACCATTCCGAGGTCTGGTTAGTTAGCACTTCAAAATAATCATTGTGGTGGGTTAAACGGAATTTTGTCTCCGACTACCCTCTTAAAATCATCAACGATTCTTGAGTGATGGGATCTATGAGAATGTATACATGCTCTGGGTTCTTGATCCTGTTTTCTAGCATACAATATACATATACTCAAGTTATAGATTTACCTGTGGGTTGGTACCATCTGCTCCTGCGCAGACAGCGCGGCTGGCCTCGCACATCTCCCGCAGTAGATCCAACATGGCGGCGCGGGACGCTGCGTCCTTGTTGGCGCATGTTGATTGGCTGTCTATTTCACGAAAGATATCTTATCTTATTCTTTCTTAATACATTGGAAGTGTTAGGCGATGTTCTACTCAGTTACAAACGAACAAGTGACACTACAGTTTACTACACTACTCTTTGAAAAGCACACTTTAATAAAAATGACATAAGTGGACGGTCCCGATGATGATCACCCGACATTATCTTGTCAAAATACTTCTAAGAATCGTTAAAACCAGTGGCGGCGGAGCGTGGGTTGTTACCCAGGGCAGCTTTCAATTGGGCATTTTTCAGCGAATTTTTTTTAGAAAAAATCAACTCGATGCATCTAGTTCTTGACGATAGTATTAGGTACTTACCTACTTCTGTTTTGAATACCAATTACTTACTGTACCTAAGTCAAACACAGATCTTGCAATGCTGCGAACTCGGCAAGTGTTCGTTGTTTTGGTAACGCAAGCGTATCTGGTTTTTTACTGGCGAGAAAAGCGAGCCGAATTTTTTCAGAGGAAATCGACACGATAAGTTTATATTATTTACACTAATAATGGGATATTTAACATGATTTTAGTGTTAATAATGTTGATAACCATGATAGTTGATAGGGCCATGGTAGGGCCGACCGGCTTACTACCATTTCCTTTGCCTGCTCCGGGGGTGCCCGAGGCCGCCGAATGTAGAGGGGCGCCCGGGCCTGGTACCCGGGGGGACCGCCATCCGCCCTCCCCCTTACGCCGCCACTGGTTAAAACGATTATAGATAGCTGAATCTGATCACCTGATAATCGTCACTGCGAGACGGAATCGATCAAAACGCTGAAAGAATATTCTAGTCTAATTTCTCTCGTACCTTGCACCACGTTCGGCATGAGCTCGGTGATCGTCTTCAACGCAGCCTCAGCTGTTTTATAATCTGGGTTCGCTCGATCTGAATTGTAAAAACCATCTTGACAAAATATCAAATAACATATTAGAGTAGAGAGACTGGTTAGGACATGTTTGCATGATTCAAAAACACCAAACAGATTTTGGTATTTAATTTTCACTGGACTGGTTATTTCTGAGTGTAAACTGTCAAAATGTATGGTTATTCTTGGTTTATTCCGAGAAATAACTAAGTCACGTTTCATGGTAAGGCTAGTAGTGTTTGTGTAATTACCACTATGTCCACTAGTCCGCATTTAAACAAAGCAGTCAGATGAAATTATTTTGTTTTAAAACCAAAAAATATTGAGTGGGATGCGAAATGTTAAATACGTTGTATGAATACACACCAGAAGTGGCTTGGAGAAGTGCTGCAATAGCAGCGTTAAGCTCGCCCAGTCTTCCAGACAACCTAAGTTTAACTGCCTCTGCTTTGTCGTCGGAGAGTGGGGGCGGGATCGGCTGGAAAACAATTTTATGTAACCATTTTTAGAGTAATTTAATTTCTTCTAATAAAATGCGTTGAAAAATGACCATGAATATTCTCTGACTTTAAGGCTCAATGCATATAGAATTGGGAAGCGACGCGTCAATTAGTTTTATAGCAAGCCATTATAAATCTTATGAACAATGGTACAAGATATAGAAACGCTTGTAGAATGAACCGCACGAAAGTGCTCGAGCCAGCGCGGCCCACTAGATGGCTTCGCCAGATCTCGTTCAATCTACAAGTGTTTCTATACATTGTTTATAAGGTTTATAATGGCTTGCTATAAAACTAAAAGACGCGTCGCTTGCCAATTCAATGTGTCTTGAGCCTAAGGTTACCTTATCCAAAGCCTTTTCTGCCTTCTGCATCTGTTCCTTAGCAGCCGACATCGTCTTAACGAACTGCAGCTTCTGTAGCTCCGCCGGGAGTTCCGCTGATTGGGGTACTAGAACATTTCACATTTTAAAATATGATGGAGAAATTTTTTTTAATAAGATTTTACTTCTAAGTAACCATGAGTAGACTTGTTAGAATCTGAAAAGTTCAACCATTAGTGTAGAAACGGCGAAAGCATCTGTGACGAAAGCCCATCCGACTGTCGGATCAGCTTTATTATTATTGTTAATATGTATAATATATTATTGTTTATGAGTATGACAAAAAATTCGGATTCAAAGCTATAAATCGCAAAAAAAGCAATTTGATATAAAGACGCGTAATTTTTCCAATCGAATCCCGACAAACCTCGACAGACCATTACTAAACTTACCAGCATCAGGCAAATCACAGGCCTTCCTCAACTCCTCCAAGTGTCCTTCCATCTCCTGCAGCGGCACCTGCAGGGCTTCCACTTGCCTCTGGTGCTGGGGATCCTGCAGGAGAGGCGTCCAGCACTGCGCCAGCTGCTGTCCTGAGGTGGACAGCTTGGAGGCGGAAGTGAGGAGAGCTTGCTTGCAGTGCGGCTCCGAAATAGATGATGATGTCACCTAGAAAGAGTTGTCTGTTTTAAACCAACTTTAAAAATTGAGTTCCTTGATTAAAAAGTGATGATGGATTGTTGTGTGTGCGTGTGTATGTGTGTGGGTGTGTGTGCGTGTGTATGTGTGTGGGTGTGTGCGTGCGTGTTGGGGCTTAGCGCACTTTTAGGTGATATATCAGAAGAATCATCTTCCACTCACCTGTGAGATAGCCAGCAGGTTCTGTGCGGCATCAGCCACGTCGGCCCCCCTCGCGTCCAGCTCCTCCCCCCGCGCGCCCCCCGCACCGCCCGCTAACGTCTGCACCCCCGCCAGTAGTGAGGAGGCTTTACTGCAGGCTGCCGCTGATAGGTCGTCGATCTGATAACAAGTTAATGCCAATACAGGATTTTGTATGGAAGGTGGTGGTTTTTTTTCCCGCTTCGTCCTTTGTTTTTCCAGTACAAAATAATAAACAAACGAATATTTTCGCATAGACTCAGTCCAAAGTAAGGTGTTAGAGTTCGAATTTGTTAAATGAGAAAAAAAATATCTGAAAAGTGTCGACATTTTTTTCTAAATCTAATAAAAATAGAAAGTTTGGTACTATAGTCGGTCCAACTTAATAGGCCACATTTGACGTTTGTCAGTTTGAGCTTTCTAGTGAGGTGACCTTCATAAAAACTTCGATTATGTTCGAAGTCCGTATCGATTCATTCACATGAATTAAAATTTATCGCCAGGTAAACCGTAAACTAAGAGTAGGTAAGATCAGTTAAAAAAAACCGGGACTGAAAAAAATTGCACACCAAGAACGCAAAGTCACTTTGCACAACGATCAAGACTGCGTCACAACCCCATTACTTATTTATTTTGATAAAAATTGTTCAAAAGTTTATGGTTGTCATGTCAAACAGAGAAAAAAAGTTTTTATGCAATATTCCCGTTGTCCTTTTACAAAAGTACTTTTTGGTAAGTATTTAGTAACGTTTTTCGGGATAAATACCTAAGTTTATTTAAAAAAAAACAATAAGTATTTAATGCGCCATCATCATCATTAAAGGTGAAATATTCCCTTACGAGAAATCATTTCATTCGATTCCAACTCTCAAATTTCGATTATTTTGGGTAACATACCTAGTGTCAAAAGAGAACAAGGGTTTACTGACGCAACATTGTAACAACGTTCAGTTCTCTCGAAAACAGAAATTGTTCTGAAACATAATATGTTTGGATGGTGTAATAAGGAAATAAATCATAAAATTACCTTCTTTTGTCGTTAAGACAAATAAATTATTTAACCGGAATTGAAAAAAAGTTAAGCAATTGTGCAGTACTAACTTCGATAAAATAGTAGTATTTTATGCCCGCCGGTACAAAGTTACGTTGTTAAATTTTGATGAAATGTCAAATGTGGCTTATTAAAATGGACCGACTATAATACGTATTCTGAAGACAATCGCTGAGTCCAGCTTACTGACCTATTGACTGACTATCATAAAGTAGAAATGACTTTAATAAAGACTAAGCCAAAGCATCTTTCCTACAATTGCGATAGATCTCAAAATGGTGTGTACCAGTTTCTCCCTGTCCGCGTTAACGCGGGGACTCACGACGTACACCAGCTTGCCCGACGCGTCTGAGTACTTCGACAGCGCATCACTGAGACCCTGCGACAGATAAACATTATCAAATAAAATATTAAGTTAAGTGGCCAAGCGGTAAGGCACTCCGGCATTAGGAGGATCGTCTGATCGTCGCGGGTTCGAAATCGAAAAATTTTATAAGACTTTTAATTTCTCTTAACCAATTTACTTACCACTAGCTGTTCGCCGCGGTGTTACCCGCGATCCCTCGGGAAAACTTCACTTCGCCGGGATAAAATATAGCCTATGTTCATCAGGGATAATGTCTAGTTGTTTCGGAGCCTATTCATTTCAAACAAATAAATCTTTCTTCTTTATAATATTATTATAGTATAGAAAAGCGGCGCGGCCGTCATTAATAAACATGGTGTAAAGGTGCGTCGGATGTAACTTAGAAGTAACCATACAATTTTTGGAGTTTAAACCTGGCGTAACTATAAAGCACATTTTTAATAACGGCCACAATGTTTCACCTGTGTGTTGGTACCATCTGCGTGTGCGCAGAGGGCGCGGCTCGCCTCGCAAAGTTCCCGGATGAGATCCAACATGGCGGCGCGGGTCGCTTCGTCTTTGTTCGCGCAAGTTGATTGGGTATCTGTTGGAGTATCATAATTTTTTTAGCGATTCCCAGAAGAGGGTAAATAAGGAGGTTTGGGGGTAGTTGTATTCCCCCAATTAAGTCCAAAGAGGTAGGACTGCCCTCACCAGGTCGACCCATCTGGCCCACTTACCTGGCTGGCCTCACGGCCAACGGTTGATGTTGAATAGTTCTATATAGGTTAGTTGTGCTTGAAAACTTCATAACTGCGATTCAGGATTTCTATACATTTAGCGACATTTGTATGGGAATTCGCTAAAAAATAAAATTGACTTGTAAATACCTAACAAATAAATATAATAGCAGTATAAACCTTACCCTGTACGACATAAGGCATAAGATCCGTTATAGTCCTGACAGCCTGTTCAGCCGCCTTATAGTCCGGCTTCTCCTTATCAGAGGTAGCAGCGAGTAACGCAGCTATAGCAGCGTTAAGCTCGCCCAGTCTTCCAGACAACCTGTGTTGCACCGCGACAGCTTTGTCGGCGGCTAGTGGGGGCGGCACAGGCTTGTCCAAACCCTTTTGCGCTTTTAAGATTTGTTCCTTCGCGCCGGATAATGTGACACCGAATTGTAGCTTCTTTTCTTCGAATGGCATGGATGGACGTGGTTTCTTTAAGTCTGAAAATCATTTACAGTAGGCTGAATCTCGAGACATTATCACTTCTTCTTCTTAAGAGTCAATGTATCTCGCAATGTACTCGAGCAAGCCATGAGATCTCCCAAAGTGCAGGTAAAAAAATGCACACATGAAATAAGAGCATACCATAATCAGGTATCAGGCAAGCCTTCTTCAGCGCGTCCAGCTGTTCTTCCATCTGCTGCAGCGGCACCTGCAGGGCTTCCACCTGCTTCTGGTGCTGGGGCTCCTGCAGGAGAGGTGTCCAGCACTGCGCCAGCTGCTGTCCTGATGAGGACAGCTTGGAGGCGGATGTGAGGAGGGCTTGCTTGCAGTGCGGCTCAGAGATGGATGGAGAGGTGATCTGTTATTGGGTACAAAAGCGGCGGTTGACTTTACTACATATCTACAGTGAGGAGGCAACCTATGACGTGTTATCGTAATGACCAAAAAAACAGTTTCTATACCTTGAAACCTTTTGTACAGTTGTACTCAAACAAAGCGTCTCATCAAGGCGAGTTTGTTTCTGAGTGAAGCAATACTGGGCTCACATTCATACATGGAGCGTTCTCGAGCTTACACACACAAAAACAACGTGCATCTGCATCACATACAAGATTAACCCGCTTTCTGGGATAGGACATGTTTACAGGACTGTACATGTTTTATAGCTTGCTGTTACAAGGGGTTAAAACCAGAAACATCCTTCTCTATAGAATCCAAGTCTTACTTTCGCAGTGTCCATAAGTCCTCTAGCCGCATCCGCGAGGGCAACTCCCCTTGTATCCAGTTCCTCCCCCCGCGCGCCCCCCGCGCCCCCCGCTAACGTCTGCACACCTGACAGGAGCTGAGAGGCCTTACTGCAGACTGATGCTGTTAGACCCATGATCTGAAAGAGATGAACTTGATAGGATAATCTCACAACACAGGGTTAGTCTGCATCGTCTTACAGGGCAGACGGTTCCACCCCGCTTTCTTCATCCACACCTCCCAATTTTGAGCCAAACTATATCACCTGCCTGTGTGACATCTTCTTTGGAGTGTTGCGGCATTTGAATCCGACGGTATTTTTCGGAAGACCGTCGGATTCAAAATAAACTGTCTAAAAGGCCGTCGGAATCGATAATATAAACTACAGCGAAAAAGGGGTTGCCAATATCAATTCCGAAAGTTATCGAACAAAATAAAATACCCCTCCAAAGATTCAGACTTCAGCGGAATGCACTCGGTTCGGAAAAGGTAAGCTGTTCAGCCGACCGCAACCAATCACAGTGCAAGAAACGTCAGTTTTGCATCAATTCCTGCACTGTGATTGCGACGGTTGAGCTAACCGATCCCGACCCGAATGAAGTCCGAAACCCTAAGCAGGTGTGTTTAGTTAGCTTCTTCAAATCCAAAAAAAAAATTGTTTAGAACAAAACATTCAAACTATAAAAGAAAGCTATTCTGAAGGAGGTAAAATATACACTCACCTGATTTTCTCTGTTGGCATTGGCGCGTGGGTTCACGATGTACACCATCTTGCCCGACGCGTTAGAGAACTTCGATGCTGCCTCACTGAGTTCCTATAAACGAAACGAATGCAAAATTATACAAAGAAAATAAAAGGTTGCAAATGCCAACATTCAAAATTATTGATTGTTGCCTGATTGATGCAGATCGACTCGAGTCTCTATAATCTTGAAAAGTGTAATTTCTTTGATGCCCAATGGCTTTTTGGGTAAAAGCGGATCGGAAACCTATGTCATATACAAAAATATGTTTCTAGGTTCAACTGTCGCATTGGCTTGTCTTATGGGTACCTTTGAAGATCTGCTGAATCTCATGCGCTAAATAGTAAAGGCTTACCTTAGGATCATTTCCTTCAGCGCCTGCGCAGAGAGCGCGGCTGGCCTCGCACATCTCCCGCAGTAGATCCAACATGGCGGCGCGGGACGCTGCGTCCTTGTTGGCGCATGTTGATTGACTGTCTGTTCATAATGAGAGAATAATCAGAGTTTAACGTTGATGTGGGTCATTGTGGTTGCCTTCGTTTTTCGATCAGTCTTGAAGTCAAAAACATTTATTTAGTTTTTAACACAAATAACGGGATATTTACCATGATTTACTGTCTGTTGAGTTGAGTTTCCCGATAGTTCGACGCAGTTGCATACGCCATGATCACGGAAGATCAGCCCCCTTACCATGGCGTTTGTCTAGGTACCAGAGAATAGAAATAAATGACAGTAATGACATTAGAGTGTGGATAAAACGGGTAGAAAAGTAACTTTTTTCCACTTTCTACGCGTTTTATCCACACTCTAATGTCATTACTATCATTTATTTCTATTCTCTGGTACCTAGACAAACGCCATGGTAAGGGGGCTGGGGGTCTAATCCGGCCGCTATAGGTGAATCATAATATGATTCACCCAAAGCGGCCGGATTAGACCCCCTGGTCATTGTTTGTCGTTGATTCGTGTTAAAAATGATAACCATGATTTATTTAGTTTGGTTAAGTTGTTTATGACGATTCGAAAGGGTTCAGATTATTTATTGAAGAAATGCCATGTCTGACCTCTCTGAGAAAGCTCGTGTTTGTTGGTTTTGAACGGTTGCGAAGAAACAGAAGTAAAAACACCTTGTTTTAATACTATTCTAAGTGATTAATAAATGTATAAATGATTTTAGACTTTGAATTATAGCAAACATACCTTGTACAACGAAAGGCAACAGATCCGAGATAGCGTTAGCGGCGTCTTCAGCCGCCTTGTAGTCGGGGTGTGTGCGAGCCGAGGTCGCGGCGAGCGCGGCGAGCGCGGCGCTCAGCGCGCCCAGTCTGCCGGACAGCCTGAGCTGGATCGCCTCGGCTTTATCCATGTTTTGGGCCGGTGGGATTGGCTAGAAATTATGGAGATATGCAAAGACATCTTTATTAGATGAATTATACTGCGTCAGGAAGATATTAAAAAAAATATGCCCATACTCAACGGTACGCTGAAGAACCGGGATATTTTTTGAGATGGAATAGCCAAACCTACCTACCTAGGTCATCATGTTAAGTTGATTAAAGTTTTTATTTTGCTATGTAGGTTAGTCATGTTATGTAATCTAATTTCTTAGATTGTATGTTAAATAAGGGTGGAGCTGGAGGTGTTGTGTATGATTGGCAACACTAGTGTTAGAAGTACTTATCTAAGTACAATTCTACTTTGTCTATGCCACTGAAATAAAGCTGTCTAAAGGCGCACGCGGTTTTATTCAACACTAATGTCTCAGCTCTTGGCTTTTATCCACAGGAAAAACATGAACAACACGGGTGGAGCTACGCTGAAGTTGTTTTATTCATTGTTCAGAGCTCGCGCTTAAAAGATAGATAATTTATTTCATAAATAATTTACACTGGACCCCGCACTAAGCAAAGCTTGTAATGAGTTAAACGAGACGAATCCATTGGTACACAACCGGAATTCGTACACGTTGCCTTTGGATCGGAAGTAGAGTAGGACTGAAGTTCTTTCAGTTTTTTCTTTTGAACTATAAATCCACTTTACCTTATCTAATGCTTTCTGCGCCTTGTCTATTTGTTGCTTGGCTCTGGACATCGACTTGATAAACTGCAGTTTTTGTTGCTCACGCGGCATTGCAGCTGTCTGAAGATCTGCAAAAAAACGTAGATATAACCATAATTTTCATTTCACTACCCAGCGGCATATGATATGCGAAACTCACTAACAATGCACAGTCACCAACTGTCAGTCAGTCAGTCACTGATTGGCGAGATGATGATAATAGATCTATAATTTCTCATGAACCCTCAGAACATACATGTCATAATTACAGTACCAAATCAAGACTACACTAGCAATTTTTGGGATTAATTTTAAAATCTTTCGTGATGAAGTGGACAAAATTATTTTATAGTGATAATTTTGTATCCTTACCATCCACAGCTACACAAGCCCCTCTCAGAGCATCCAGCTTCTCTCCCAACTGTTCCAGGTGCTGATCCAATCCCTGCACCTGCTTCTTATGCAGCGGGTTCTCGTGGAGAGGCTTCCAGGCGGTCGCCAGATCCTGTCCTGATGAGGCCAGCTTGTCGATGGAGGTGAGGAGGGCGGATTGACAGCGAGGCTCTGAGATTGATTGGGCTGTCACCTGGAAGGTTTTATGGTTTAGTTTCATCGTTATCCAGCCTGATTTCAACCACTGCTGTGTGTTGTCAATGGGTGATATTTTTGTAACCCAAAGAAAGAGGCGTGACTTTATGTATGTATGTATTAAAACGGGAATTCATCGCGTTAAATTACCTTATTTTGTTTAACGACATTTCGCCCATACTTCAACTTGCATGGTCGACATAATAATATGTCATCTTCCAGGTCTTCAGTGATTTGAAGACCACCGTACCTTGGGGGAGATCTTGTTGTAAACTGACCTGCGCAGTGTTGAGCAGCGCTTGCGCAGCATTAGAACAGCTGACTCCCTTCCCATCCAGCTCCTCCCCCCTCTCCCCTCCAGCTGCCTCCGCCAATTGCTGCACCCCCGCCAGTAGTTGAGAAGTCTTTTGTACTGCGGCATCAGTGAGCTCCAGAATCTACAGGTTAAAACGCGGGACGTGAATTTGAATTGACCAATACAACCCAATGCTAGAGCGGAAATTTTTGAGCCTTTAATAAAAACTAGAAAAATAAAAAGTGTTGGTTTACCAGGTTCTCCTTGTCAGGGTTCCCTCTGTGGCTAATACCGAACACCAGCTTGCCCGATGCGTTTGTGAACATAGCGATAGCGGCATTGCGCTCCTGGGAAGCAAAACCATTCAAACTTCAAGTTGGCTGTTTTTACAAGTATACACCCTTATTTTTTAATTACCAAATTAATTTTAAACAATGATCTCGGTGTCTGTTACTGTTCACGTTTATGAAGTTAAAACTCAAAATAAATTATAAGTAACCTAAAAAGGAGACGAAACGAGTCAGACATGGATTTATGATAGCCACTGCGGTTTTGATGATACGAGAGCATAGTTAAAATGTGAGTGCGAAGCCGAATCAGGAGGTGCATGCCCAACAGTGGGTT